>CM060939.1:129488838-130738838 GCA_030765085.1 Allium cepa
ATCCCAACTTTAATGTATCGCTTATGATATAATCAAACGAGTATCGAGAGAATTCCTACACGAAAATTCATTTTTGGTGGAATACCATTTCTCTTGCCATCAAAAATGCAAATGATTGAATTACATTTCACTACATTGTCAATGATCCGCACACGTACGAGCATATCCGAAAGCCAATGACATACACGTGTACATGAACGTGCATGTGTGCATCCTAAAAATTTGATTTCTGAAATCGACAGAAATAGAATACTCACCGTAATCGTCGACACTTGATATTCATCGAAGATGAGAACTGCATAATCATTGGCAGGCTACAACTTGGTATTTATACTACTGGAAATCGACAGGAGTCGCAACTACTGGGAACTATGACACTTGGGGGAAGAATAATGACTAATCAATGAACTGAATAAGATCCTTTTTGACTGGAGATTGCAGCTTTTCAAAGCATGTCATGTTCAAATAAGACGTACTTTGGGGGAGAAATGTTATCCTGCCTTTTGGAAAGGTCGTGATACCAAGAAATTTGACCAATTATAGTTGTTTACTTGTTATAGAAAATAGGTACACTAGAAATTATGAATGAAATATGGTCGGTCGGGACCCCGGCCCCGATCTAGGTGCAATTAGTATGTAATGATTACCAGTGATCTAGGAAGTCTTGTTTCAAATTTCAAGTCAATCGGAGTTTGTATGCTCAAGTTATAAGCAAAATAAGCACTCATGTACTCCATTTAGGATCGATGCTAGAAACTATTCAAATTAGCAAGGATCGATCAATATCTTAAAATCTACAAAGTCTTGAAACTTTCATAAATTTAATAAAATAGTGTAGGAAGCTTATCCACCAAATTACAAGTCAGAACAATGTAGTTGAAAAATTCCTTCATATCCATCATTTTTGTATCAATCTGATGGATACGAAAATGTTGCCTTTTGACACGAAACAGGGTATACCTCACTCATTTCGGATCCAAACGACTCCAAACTTTGACGACATGCTCAAAATTGCTCTAAGAAGCTTGCACAATCGATCTCATGCCAAAATTCAACAGAAAAATATTTTCTCTATTGATCAAATGGATATGAAACGACCATCTCATTGAGGATCGATAGCTAAACTCACTGGATCGATCTCAAACTTTCATACAACGCTCCTAAGCCTCTGAGGAACCACTCCAACGAGTTACATCATCATATGACAGGTGCCCCTATCAATACAGATTTGATATGGAATGATACGATGGCCTTAGCTACTCCATAATTGCAATCTTGATCGATCAATAACTCCGCAACCACAACTCTAAATGCAATGAGATTTTCATAGAAAGTTACGTAACACTTCAGAAGCCCCTATGATCGATCATGGCTTGATTGGAGCATTTCTTGAACAATACAAAATGCTGCGAGTCGATCAAGGAACAATCCCTAACGACCTCGGATCGATCATGCAAGCCCACTTTGGCTTGAGAAAGAGTATTCCGAGATCCAAGGCAGATATTTCAACCTCCACACCTATAAATATCACCTCCATTGCAACTAAAAGGGACTTTTGGCTCAGGACTCTACATGCTGCTACTTTATTTCCTATTTAACTATAGTCAATCATTAGCTATTACAAGCATTGTACTGGAGTAAACAAAGCAATAAAAGATTAATCTTCAAAGCGTACGTAGGAAAAACAGCACCAAACCACTAAAATCTTGTGTTTCTTATTGTTCATCTATTTTCTAAGTGTGATTGCTATCTTATCCTCATTTTAATTTTACTTTCTTCGTTCATTTCTCTACAATCACCAAGTTTGTGACCATTTTGGTGCAAACACCCACACAGTTATTTAGAAAATTAGTTAAAGATTTTATTAAGGTATTAAAAAGCTTATCTAATATAATATATGTTAAATTATTTTGAGAAGTTCAATTAAAAGTGTATTACCTTAATTAATAAGTGTGGGTATGATGTGATCCTTAAGATGAATGTCTTAAAATCAATGGTAAGTATAGAAATGGTTTTGGGTTATAGTAAATAATGTTTTAGTAACATTTGTTTTAACCCTTATTAACTATACTTAGGAATATAATTAGATATTTAATAATAAGTATTTTAAAGATAATTATAAGTAAATGGTTTTGGGTTGTCGTGATAATGTTTAAGTAACACTTATCTTAAACTGTTGTAAGTATAATTATATCTTTAAAAGATATTTTTAATGATAAAAATTTAAGGTATGAAATATTTTAGGTTTGTAGTAAATAATATTTTTAGTAACATTTTTTTTAAAACCTTGAATTATATTTTAAAGTGGACAAATATTGTTAAATGATTATAAATATACTTAGATCTTTAATAATAGGATTTTAAGGATAATAACAAATATGGAATCTTTTATAAAAATATAGAAAAGGTTACATGTTTTATTTATAAATTAGTAGGGGTTTGTAGTAATAATATTTGAGTAACAATTATTTTTAACCTCTTTGATTATATTTTATAGTAAGTAAATTTTGTTAAGTGATTTGTGAATATACTATTCCGTCGAGATAGATATATGAATAATTTTGAAGTGTATAAAAGAAAATACGTAAACAGTAAAACATGTATATGGCCAGAGCATTTTTGTTAATAATAATTATAATTATTAAACCAAAGACTTTGTGTTTGTACTATAGAGTTGAATATGTTTGATATTTGAATTTTGATCATTACCAAATTCCATTAGTCCAAAATGATATATTTCGACGAAGAGAATTGATGTAAATAAATGTCACAACCGGGTAATGCTTTATTAAATTAGATTTTACTGAAACCAAATGGGAAAGTATAGCTCATCAGGTTGTGAGAAAGATGATGAACAGTAGGACTACGTTCATTTTGTTTAGTCAAATCGTGAACTTGTGTAATCGGATGGCTCCAAACTCTAGGAACCTGCTCGAACATGTCAATATTAGTTAGTTGGGTATCATGACTAATATGTAATGCTATATAAATTCCATGTGTGATGGGAATTTCAAACTTCATTTGCCAAATGGAAAGAAACGACATAGTTTGTCGTATTACAAATCCGAAAAATCAAATGCTAAATGAAATTAGAAATTTAAATACAACTAAACGAAAAAGATAAATTAAGTGAAATAGCCTCGTGAATGCTCGCTATTCCATGCCCTTAGGAGTGTGATACTATCAACAGTCGATAGCTTGAAAGTTCCTTCTCCAAACCTTTGTTCAATGACATATGGTCCTACCTAAGTAGGATTCATGTGTAATGGCATAGGAAAAACCCGTTTCAAGACGAGATCATCGATTCCAAAGGTCCTAGATCAGACTTTAGTGTTTTAGTATTGGATGACTCAGTGTTGAAGTGCAGCTTCCCTCTAATCAGCTTCTTCGTGCTTCCCATCTACCAAGTCTAGAGATTCTAAGAGGAGATCTCTATTCATTCTGGGGTCAAAGTAGGTCACTTGATGAGAAGGGACTTTGAGTTTAACAAGAATAATGGATTCAGTGCCATACGCAAGAGCTAATGGAGTATGGTCAGCCATGGACTTATGGGTGGTTCGTGAGCCCATAATGTAGTTGGGAGTTCATTCACCCACTTGCCTCTAGCCTTTTTCAAACGTTCCTTCAGAACGGACTTTATGATTTTGTTCACAGCTTCAACTTGTCCATTTGCTTGAGGATGAGCAACTGCTGCAAATCTCTTTTAAACAAGATGCCGATGGCAAAAGTCTTTGAATTCAGCATGGTCGAATTAGGTTCCATTATCGGTTACAGTGGTTCATGAAAGGGCAAAATAATAGATGACATCCTGGACAATGAAGTTGATTACTTTTTTCATCATGATCGTAGTTAGGGTTCTGCTTCGGTCCATTTGGTGAAGTAATCAACTGCTACAATGGTGTACCTTGCACCACCTATAGAGATCTGTAAGGAACCGATAATATTATGTCCCATGTGGCAAAAGGCCAAGGACCGACTATTTGTGTAATTTCCATCGGCGGAGCTCTCAGAACTTTTGCATACATCTGGCACTTGTCGCATCGCTTAGCATAATCAGCAGCATCTCGGTTAACAGTTGACTAGTAATTCCCATAATAGAGTATTTTCTTTGCTCTGGTTTGCCCCTAGTGTGACCGCCACATTCCCTTTCACGAACTTCCCTTGGGACTTGTATTATTTCACCATGAGCAATACATCGGAGTAGGGGAACATAAAAACCCTTTATATACATGACACCTTTCTGAATGATATATCTTAAAGCTTTACGGAGGATTTGTCATCTTTCAGTCCTTCGTTCTAGAAGGACTCCTCATACCAAATAAGCTTTAATCATAATTATCCACGACTCCTTCTTAGGCTGTGTCTCTAGTACCCAGTCGATTTCCATCTGGTTTATGCTCGAAGCATTTAGTACTTCGACGGGAACTAAGCCCATTTGTTGTGCATCCCCGGTGCTCGCAAACTTTGCCAATGAGTCGGCTTCTTTGTTTTAATCCTGGAGAATGCACATGATGTCATAATATAAGTCAATCAATAGCTCTTGGACTCAGATAAGGTACAGAGTAAAACTTTGTCCTTTAGCCTAGTAAGCTCCTCTAACTTGGTATACCACTAATTAGGAATCGCAAAAGATTTCAAGAGATTTCATTCCCAGTTCTCTAGCAAGTTTGAGCCCAACAATTAGAGACTCATATTCAGCTTCGTTATTCTTTATAGGGAATTCAAGTTTTAAAGCATAGCAAATTGATCAATCCTTCAGAGTCACTAGTATGACTCCAGCTCCAGAACAACGATCGTTGGAGGCTTCATCCGTATACCTTTTCCACCTGATGGTAAGGGCTTCACTACACTCTAGGAGATCATTTGGTGCAGTGAACTCAGCAATAAAGTCCTCCAGTTCCTTTCCCTAGATGGCTCTCCAAGGGAGATAGGTAATGTTAAATTGGCTCATCTTGATGTTCCGCTTAAGTAACCTTCCAGACATCTTAGGTCGCTATAGGACCTACATAACGGCCGGTAAGTGTAGACGTTGATGGGATAAGCCTAAAAATAGGAATGGAACCTTCATGATGCAATCAAGTGGCAAGATGACAATTTATCTATCTTTGGATAGTTCCTTTCAGCTCCTGTTAATTGCTTTCTAACATAATAGACCAGACTATGGATTCAATTCTCCTCGCGAAGCAGTGCGACACGTATAGCATGTACCAATACGGTCAAGTAGATATACACATCTTTATGATCCAACGGCTTTGACAAGATGGAAGGTCTCTCAAAGTGGTTTATTAGAGCTTGGAATACGTCTTCATAGTCTTGTGTCAATTCAAAGTTCCTTTTCTCTCTTCTATCCAAGTTGAAGAAAGGAATGCATTTATTAGTAGCTCTGGAAATAAACCGGCTTAGGGCCGCAACCTTTCCATTTAGGCTCTATACTTGTTTGATGGTCTTTGGCGCATGTATCAATTGCTTGAATCTTCTCCGGATTAGCCTCGAGTCTGCGAGCATTGACGATGAAACCCAAGAACATTCTTGATGCAATGCCAAAAGAACATCTAAGAGGATTGATCTTCATTTTATAATATCGGAGGATATCGAAAATTTCTACTAAGTCTGTAATGTTGTCGCTTGATTGTCGTGCTTTCATGAGCATATCATCCACATATACCTCCATTGTCTTTCCAATCTGATCTTTAAACATCTGGTTAACCAAGCGCTGATAAGTTGCTCCATTATTCTTAAATCGAATGGCATTACAACATAGCAGTACAATTCAACGTCGACAATAAAAATGGTGTGCTCTTGGTCAGGTATGTGCATCGGGATTTGATTATTCCTAGAGTATGCATCCATGAAAGATAGAAACTCATGTCCTACGGTTGAGTCCACTAGTTGATCAATCCTTAAAAGGGGAAAGCTATCTTTAGGGCATGGCTTATTTAAAACCGAATAATCAACACATCTCCGCCATTTTCCATTTACCTTTCTCACAAGTATAGGATTTGATACCCATTTCGGGTGGAGGGCATCACGAATACACCCATTTCTTTTGAGCCTATCCACCTCCTCTTTAAGGGTGGTAGATCTCTCTGGATCCGTGCCACGCCTTTTTTGTTTCACCGGTACATGCCTCGAGTCGATATTTAATGTGTGGCTCATAATGGTAAGCGAGATCCCACGTATTTCAGAATGACTCCAAGTGAATACATCAAGATTCGCTTGAAGAAAACTAACAAGTTCTTTCATCATCGAGGGGCTAAGCTGTGATCCGATCTTTACGACCCATGACGGGTCGTCATGCTGGCCGTGATGTCAATTATTAGCTCATCCAGTGTAGCCTTGGCTTCTTTGGGATCCTCCTCATCATTCCTTAGATCTATATATTTGTAGAATCGACCATGGATCCCGGGCCAAGGCTCAGGCACTGGTTGTCAACCTGTAGTGGCCTGGATGTGGAGAGACTTCTCCACACCCTTTCCTTTCTCTTTTCATTGGGCCTCTCTCAGCTCAGCTATATAGCAGGCATGTCGAACTGCTTGATCATCATGTAAAATTCCAACATCATTATCAACTGGGAACTTCAAAGTCAAACGCCATAGGTAAGAGCTGCTTAGAATTCAGATAGGGCCCGTTGGCCCATAAAAGCATTGTATGGAGAGTCAACATTCAAGACAACAAATGGAAACATCTGCACTATCATGTGGTCGCCTTCTCTAAATTCCATTGCAATATGACATAACATACAAATTTGGTCATAGCACTGCTAAAGCCATAAATATGGGCTTGGCATGGTTTCGGTTCTCTTTCTTCCATTCTCATCTGGTCATACGCCTTTTTAAAGATAATGTTCACCAGTTGCCTCTGTCAATCAAAACATTTCTCAGTAAGGTAGGGATGATCATGACTTAAATCGCTATTGGGTCGATCGTCGGTGCCTCTACCTTATCTATATCTATGTTCTTTAATACAATGTCATCTGCCATTATACGCTGCTGTTTGGCCGGATCCTCATCTTCTACATTAGAACAACTCTCAAAATTCACATGCTTGATTGCGCTAGCATAGCACTCCGTCTCGGGCCAACCTTTGTCGACTAGGTGTGGTTTTTGGGCTATTTATTGCTAACTAATCTTCCACCAGTCCATGTAGGCTTCTTAGCCTTGTGTGCCTCTTGTCCTCGGTTGGGGTCGGATCTCCCCTGCTCGCTATCACATGGGGCTTTAACAAACCACTACAGTTTTCTTTCCCGAATTAGTTTCTTAATAACATCTTGAAGATGCCTACATTCATCTATCTTGTGACCATAACATTCGTGGAACCGATAATGTTTCCCAATTTTCTTTTGTTTCCCCATCAATTCTTTCAAAGGTGGCTCCTATACTGCATGGTGTTGCTTGTGGATAAGTAGATGTTCTCTAGAGATGCATTCAGTGGTGTGTAGGTATCGTACATTGGAATCCTAGACTTTTCTCTTTTCGAATCTCTCTTTCATTCAAGGTTCCTATCACTGCCTTTCTTTTGCTGATTTTATTTATTTTGGACATTTACTTAAACTTTTTCAGAAATCTCCCAGAACTGTTTAACTACAATGTTACTCTACACTCCTACTCCACTTGGTTCAATAATATTATTCTTCCTAGAGCATCCAGCTTCCTCTTTCCTCAAAAACTGAGTTGCTTTTGCATAGGAATGCTCCAACTTTGCAGGTGGTTTGCCAGCTAACCAATCGCTAAAGTCAAATTTTGGACCTCTTGTTACTGCCATCAATATTGAATGGTCATTCAGATTGCTAACTTTTGTGATGGCTGTATGAAAACTCTCCAAGTAGTTTTTCAGTGGTTCTTTTGGAGCCTGAATCATACTTGATAGGAACATTATATTTTTGGGTAAGTTGCGTGCATACGTAACTGCTCCACAAATTTTGTTGCTAAATCATTAGATCTAGAGATTGACTGTGGGGGTAACCTCATAAACCACATCATCGCTATGCCAGAGAGAGTAATAGGAAAACTTCTGTATTTTATGGCATCATCAGCTCATGCAGATTCCATCAGCTATTCAAATCTCATAAGGTGTTGCCTGAGGTCGTTCCCTTATAGGCAGGCATTGATGGCATATTGAATCTCTTTGGATACTCTGCGTATAGGATGTTATTGGTGAACGTGATATGGCTTCTTGAGATCCCTCAATCATCACTGGTCAAGCCTTGGCTCTCTCTTACTAATTGCTTGAATTGCTAAAGCCAAATTCGTGCGATGGCCTTAACACGATCACTTGACCCTTACCAAGCAAAAACTAAAAAGAAATTACTTTCAGAGCATGCCATGTTTCCAATGAAGGAATACTCTAGGGGAAAATATTATCTAGGTTTTTAACCTAGCAGAATTCAAGGGAAGTTGGAATAGCTTTGTCGAATCTGAATAGCTTAAGAACCAACCAAGAAGAATCAGGAAAAAAGAAAGCAAGAATATGCTAAGGTGATGAATCACTGGCGATTCATCTCCCATGGATCACTTGCAGTCCATAAGGTTCGCTAGTAGGTCTACCAATCCTCTTGTATCATGATCCAATAGATATTCTAGAAATGATGGCTAAGTTTGATGGAATTCCAAGCTAGTTAGATCAAGAAATGAGTATACGTCTGATTCCATCAGTAATTCGATGAAAACAGTATATGAATCATTATCAAAACAAGGTAACAAGCTACGAATTTATGTAGAGAACACCTATACGAGATAATAAATGCAATCCAAAAGACAAAGTCCAAAAATCTACTAAGTACATGGATCGCTACCGATCCATGCACTTCTATGTACTATGGGTCGCTAGTGATCCATATGATGATGCTAGATTGCCATGAAGTTTAAAGAAGAGGATGAAGGAAAGCATCAGAAGCAGTTGAATCGTCAGCGACCCAAAAGCTGTGGATCACTAGCGATCCATCAGATTGACTCGATTCACTATGAAACTTTCGGTGCACCTTCATATGTTCGTTTGTAAGCTTCTCGCAAGGCGGCCTAGCCCAATAGCCTTCCAACCCTTATAATAACAATCCTACCAGCAAAACAAACATGATCTTTTGGGCTGGCTACTGAAACTTTATAGAAACTACTTTTCACTCTCCTCCTCCTACACAACAGTCAGCTACAGGGTTCACTGTGATTCTCCAGTGAACTCTAACACCGGTGACATGATCTAACCTACAATATTTGGTCACATTGTAATCAGATTCGACTTGTAAATGCAGTCAGTCAATAATAAAAGTTATAAAGTGGATGTAGGCTCTGTTTTACAATCGAACCACTATAAAATCTCTTGTCCATTTACTCTTTTATGCAATTTACTATTTCTTTTTTTATTTTATTTGCCTGGATAAAATAGGCTGGTGCTTTCATACTCAATCCAGGGTGTTGATCCATTTTTTGGGTTAACAGTGAGCCATATTGATAAGAATATTACCATGAATTTTAATTGTTCAAATTAATGAAACAAATTCACTATTCGATGTGCTTAAGTTGGTTCAAATTTTATTGACCAAATTATCGCCTAGTATGACTTTATGTTTTGGTATATATGTGCTGAAACATAAAGTTTTGAATATAGATTTAGACTAATCTTTTTGCATATAACAACCAAAGTGTCTTATAGTTGGTGGAAGCGATACTAAGTTTGCAGATTTTAGATACGAAAGTATCATTCTGAAAAGTATCAGAATTGAACAAGTGTTTTGATAGATGTATCGAATAGTTTGATTATCCATCAAAATGCAGAGGAAGCGTGTGTTCATAAGAAAGAATGTTAAAAGGTACATAGATATTTTTAAATCACAATTAAACAACACATTACTGACTTTTAATGATATGCTTGTATTAAAATCAGTTTTATTGTTTAATACTCAACGTTGGATTTGTAAATGATGTCTTTTATAGTAGTTATAAAAGATATTGAGAATCTCCTAAAACGATATGCATAGACACCTTATTAAAATGTTTAATACGGAACATGTAAGATAGATTCCTTATGCATTGAAAATATGGATTATCATACATGTTATTTTGTCTATGATATCGTGATTTGTTTATGTGTTTGATTAATGAAGAAAATATCGAATCCAAATTGATATCATTAAAATGGTTATTTTAGGTGTTCTCATGTATTTTTGAAATACTAAAGAATTGTTTACAGAAACAAGAAACTTGTTATGAAGGAGTATTCGGACTCAAACTTTCATAAGTGATATTGAATTTAAAATGTCAATAATAAATTCAAGTTAAAATATTTAAATTTGAAATGTTTCAAATGGTAGATGATAGTCGATTCAATGAAAATGCAAAGTATATCGCCTTGAATAGTGCTGCGGTAAAAATAATGTAAATATAATAAATGCCCAAATTTATAGCTGAGCCGAGGGTGATTCCAAATGTTAAGAATCACATAACATTGGTATATGATAATAATGTCATGATATAGTTCGTAATAGAATATAGAGCTCACTGGAAGTCGAGAGACATATTCTAAACTGGTTCACATGATAAAGGTAGATTATTAGTGTCGGAGTGTGATCGATAGAGTACGTAGTTGAAACGTAACAGCACATTCATTCATTAAGGGATCGACCTATAGTTTTGAGAAAACCAATTGGAGAAGTTGGAATAAGGTTCCATAATTGGTCCCAAGTGCAAATAGGAGCTTGATAGAATTAGGAGGATGCCTTAGGGGCAACTACTTATTTTGTTACATATATCTAACTCGTTAACCAATCTTGTTCAAAACAAAGGTGTTTTCTTTCTATTGTATTCTTGATATAGTGCGTTATATAAATTAATTAATTTAACTAAAAGTATATTTAAAAGAAAATCCATAAATGCTATGTTTTGTGATGGTAGTTACAAAGTGTTATAACCGTGAGTAATTTATCACAATAAAAACAAATACATCATTTTAAATGTTTCTAGTCAAGATACATAGAGACTGGATATCAACGTATCCATTGAGATTAGAGTACGTAACGCTCTTCAAATGTCGGACAGTGTATTAATCTTGAGAGTAGGAGGCATCTAGGGTCACATACCGATAGTTATTGGATAACTATAGAACGCCTCACTCGATTTCTGTTGGTTAATATAACTAAGGTCAACCAGAAAATATCGATATGACTGATTTACGTAGTTCTCTCGACTTAAGAATACTATGGATCTTCAATATAAAAGCTTCGCTTTGATTATAGTCAAATCACGGCATGACATCCATCGAGTGACTATAGTTGGGTCAAATGGAAGTATTGGAAGGGAAGCACTATTCAAGCGAGGATTCGTCTTCTTGGTTATATTGGGTTAGTATCATGATCAGCTCCAGTCAAATCAAAATCAAAGTCTCTTGCTATAGCATTTTGGTTAATAGTAATTATAATTATTGAACCAAGTACTTTATGTTTGGACTATAAAGTTGAATATGTACGATACTGGAATTTTGATCGTTACCGAATTCTATAAGTGCAAAGTGATATAGTTTTGATAAAGAGAATTAGTGTAAATAAATGTCACAACCAGGTAACACTTAATAATATAAAATTATATTTTACCAAACTAAGTAAGCGATAATTTTAGCCAAAATGTCACACCACTGCTAAGTGACATGTAAATAAGAACATTAGAATATTTCGATATTAATCCCTGACTGAATTTACACCTGACGAGTCACACAACCGGCATGATGAATTCTCTTGGCCCAAGTGATTTAATTGGTTTATAATTGTTATAATTAATTAAAATAATTAATATTTATGAAATATTGGTTATAAAATTTTGAATATGATTTGAGGAATAAATATTACTGAACATATTCATAAATGTTATAAATATATCGATCGATATACAATATCGGCAAATAATTAAATTAGATTTGATTAATAATATTTATTTGGGCTTAAATAGGCTGTTAGCCCATGGTTTTAAATTGTTATTTTGGTAGAAATAGGACTTGTAAAAGGTAATTAAAAGGCTAGAGGGGTTTGGAGACGGATGGTTGAGACTTGATGAGAAATGGTATTAAATGTGATCCACATTCCTCCATATTTCTTCCACTATAAAAGAACCCCTAACCCTAATGTAGAAAGAACATTTTGGGTTGTTATATCCCCATCGTTTCCGGCCGACCTCATCAACAAGGAGCTTCAATAAATTCATCTCAAATCAATTCAAAAGGCGACAGTTATTGGATATCTAAAGGTCTACAGTTTAAGGATTAGCGATCTGCCAAATCGAGAGGATTTCAAAGGAGGGAGAATTCATCATTAAAAGCTGTGCTCTAAGACATTAGTATTAGATTTCTATTTACCATAATATATGATTTATAATTTTTGGATAACATTATATTATTCATATATATATATATATATCATCATATTAACTAAATCAAATTTTAATCGAATTGCGACTGCATCTTCATCATCGAACCCTAACCCTATGAACATCATCTGCTCATTGGATCTCCCTTGTAAGGAAGGAGAAGATGAAGATAATTAGTAAGAGGTCAGAAGAAAAGGTATGTAGAAGATGGTGACTAACCGTAACTCAACCCATGTTCGTTCGACCTATGCTGATGCACTGAGATCTCAGGTATTCTCGGAGGAAAAGATTAAAAGTTGGACAAAAGCCACAGATTGCAAGGAGAGCATAAATAACATTGTCCGATTTTTTGAAAAACCTGTAGATGAAAATGGAGAATTTGTGGAGATTGATGTGGATGACTTTGCAGAGGCTGTTAGTATGTGGAAAAACTCTGTGTACATATATATGGCAGGGAAAAGGCCATATTATGTTCATTTTAATGCATATATCAAAAGGGAATGGAAACCAGAAGGGGGATGGAGCATATTTGCAAGAGAAAATGGTTACTATTTGGTTAAATTTGAACTGGAATCAGACGGTCAAAAAATTATAGAAAATGGACCATGGTTCATGGACAGTAAGTTAGTTTTTATTAAAAGATGGGAAGAAAATTTAAGAGTCGAGGGTAATATGCTAAATTCGCACCATATATGGATCAGATTAATGAATCTTAACTTAGCATTATGGAGTAGCAGAGGAATAAGAAAACTTGATAGTCTTATAGGCAAGCCAATAAAGATGGATGAGGATACAAAACACCTGAGAAAACTTAGATTTGCAAGGGTCCTTGTATAAATTATAGCAGATTCAAAATTACCTAATAAGCTACGTGCTAAGGATAGTAATGGAAAAGAATACGAAAAAGATGTGGAATATGAATTTGTTCCTCCAAAATGTACACACTGTCTATGTTTTGGATGCACACAAATGCAATGTACAAGAAGTTACACACAAGAATGGAGGGTTAAGGAGAAGAATATGGAAGTTAAAGTGCAAGTGGTCAGAGAAGCGATCTTGTTAAAGTGGGAAGATCAAGCAATATACAAACAAGTCAAGATGAAACATCAGATCAACCATATATATTACATGTCCCATAAAAACCTACAACTATTAATATAAACATGGAACCAGCTGACAAACAGAATACGCATAACTCTGACAGCACTTTCACTGATTCAGTATATCATAGTACCGTTGATAGTCAAATACACGTTGATTATTCCCCAAGCTCTGAAATAGATTATCCTAAGATTGACCAAACAAACCAGCAACAGGAGAATTTGAACAATTCGCTCTAGGATAAGGCACGGAAACAGGTGCTTGATGGGATAGTCCAGAATGAAAAGGAACCTGAATCATTGTAAGATATTAATAAAATGAACATAAACTTGGCTTCCTGTGATGAGGGGTTGAATGTTGATCCAAAACAAGTTCTTACACTAAACCAAATCAGGCATACATAGATCAGTTCAATAAGAAAGCAATTAAGCATGACCCAAAGAACTTTTCTCCTAGAAACTTAAGGAGTAATAAGGCACCACCCTCCCAATGACAATTATTTGCTGGAATGTTAGAGGTATTAATAGTGATGAAAGCTAATTAGACCACTTTAATTTAAGAAATAAATATAAACTACCATTATTTGGCTTACTTGAAAATAAAATGAATAACGATAATATTGATAAGTTTCATTTTACTTTGGAGGCAAATTGGAGTATATATCTTAATAACTCTTCTACTTGCAATGGAAGAATCCTAGTAGCTTGGTGCTGTGAATTTTGGTCGTGTAAACTGCTAAGCATGGATGATTAGCAAATAACAGTAAAAGCTACAAACACTGGAGGTTTGACCGTTCACACTACATTCATATATGCTAGTAACTTTGCATCAATTCATTCAGGACTCTGAAAACATCTTATAAATATATCAAATCAAATAGACGGTTCTTTGTTCACTATGGGAGAATATAATGCAATGCTAAAGGCCAAAGATAAAGTTGGTGGTCTCACATTAAAGGCATCCCAACTGGAGGAATTTAATGGTTGTGTCATTGCTGCTGGATTGACTGAGTTTGCCCACACTGGACTGAAATATACATGGAGAAATGCAGAAGTTAAAAAGATTACTTGTAAACTGGATATAGTGCTTGTGAATGCTAACGCTATTAACTTGTTCCCTAACATGAAAGTAACTATTTTGCCTTGTTCTACTAGTGATCATTCCCCTCTCCTTATTGAACTCATTCAAGTCAACATAAAGAAGGGTAAGCCGTTCAGGTATGCCAATATTTAGGCTCTATGTAAAGATTATTACATGGCAGCTGATTTTCTACTTTAGATATCTTCGAAGGTAACAAGTCATTTATCTTGATTATGATTCTTAAACACATCAGAATGAGATTCAAAGAATGGAACAAATGTATAACAAAGCATATAAACAAAATTACACAGCTTCAGGAAATCCTTGAAAAAACTCAATCCGCACTGGATAAAGACCCTGCCAATAATGAGTTAAACAAAGAATTTTTTGAAGTACAACATGAACTCAAGAATGCATTACAAATTCAAGCTATGGATTTGAAGCAAAAAAGACAAGCAAAAATAGTTGATTGAGGGAGATGAATGCTCAACATTTTTCTATACTAAAATGTCTATTAGACAAAATTATAATAATCTTTATAATATCATTGATGAAAAAGGAGAATAGGCCACAAATATGTGCAAGTTGGAGGAGGAAGTAATAGTTTATTTCACTGACTTATTCAATAGAGATTATCTGGTGGACTTACCTGTTGTTAAAACTAGAAGTTTGGTTACTGAAGGGGGAAGCCATATGCTGACCAGGGACATTGAAAGCAGGGAAATTGAGGAGGTTGTTAAATCCATTCATGACTCCAGCCAAGGGCCAGACGGGTTAGGCTCCCATTTCTATGTAACCTACTGATAAGACCTAAAAGAAAAATTGAGATTAGCTTATCAGGAAGCTTGACACTGGTACAATAATAAAAGAAATGAACCACGCATTCATTTGTCTTATACCAAAGAAAGATAAACCAGCACAAATCCAAGACTACGGGCCAATTTCATGCTGTAATGTCTCATATAAAATTCTAAGTAAAATTATTTGTAATAGGATTAAAGTCATTCTATCTAAATGCATAGGAGAATGCCAAAGTGCTTTTATTAAATGGAGAATTATATTTGAAAACTCTTTGTTAGCACATGAACTGGTCAGGAACTTTAAGAAGAATGGAGCTGATAAAATATGTTTAAAGGTTGATCTTTAAAAGGCTTATGACAGAATAAATGAAGATTTATCATTTATATGTTGAGGTGTATGGGTTTTCCTGGAAAAGTATTGAATCTTATCGAAGAATGTATAAGTTCACCCACCTATTCAATATTAATCGATGGTGTACCCAAAGGGTTTATAAAGAGTAATAGAGGTCTAAGACAAGGTGACCTCCTATCCCCTTACCTATTTGCTATTGCAAGGGAATTCTTTACTCTCCAGATGGAAATTTACACCCACAACAGCATAATACAGCCGGTGTATCAAATTCAACCTCAAATAACACATCTTCTGTATGCCGATGATCTTATTATTTTTTATAAACCTAATCATACTGCTATTATGGGTTTGAAAGAAATATTTCACAAACTTGAAAATTTTGTTGGAATGAAGGTTAATGAGCAGAAGACTAAATATTACTTTAATGATCATCGTAGAAACAAAGAGACATTTTTTCACTCCTTAATTTTGAAGAGGGTCAGCTTCGTGTTAAATATCTTGGCGTGCCATTATCAACTAATATAATAACTGATAGGGAATGTGGAGTTTTAGTTACAAAAATAAGAAACAAGCTATAAAGCTGGAGCTCAAAATTATTATCTTTTATTGGCAAAATTAAATTGGTCCACACTGTTATTACATCTATGGTAAGATTTTGGCTACAAACATTTCAACTCCCTAGCGCATCCATTGGAAAAATTGAGACTGCTTGTGCTAATTTTATATAGAGAGGGGGATTCCACAAAGTCTCATATCACACTCTATGCAAATCGAAAAATGAAGGAGGAGTTGGACTCAAAAATCTCAGAGATCTAAAAAAGCTTATACAACTAAATTGGCTTGGAAAATTCTAAGTGGAAAGGTCTTTGGCTGAATAGATGAGAAGGAGATATCTTGAAGATAATTTCTAGATCCAAAAGGAGGATATAAATGCATCAGGTACATGAAGACAATTCTCAGAGCTAGAAGTGACCTTCAGAACCTGGTGTATAGAAAAATTGCAACTGGAAGAGCACAAGTTTGTGGTTTGATCCCTGGTTGAATAATGAAAGTATTATAAATAAACTAGGATGGGATTGCTTTACTGCTTATGGAAAAAGAGACTTTATGTTGGACAAAATTGTCCATGATAACTCATGGGTATTCCCTTCCATTTCTCCAGCTAATCAAATAAAACAGGAAATAATGAACATTCCTCTAAGTTCTACTATTATAGTGGCGTACTAAACCGAATAAAAAATAATTCACTCTGAAATATTCTTAGGAACAACTCAGGGAAAGAGAAAACGAAATTGAATGAGCTCAAATAGTCTGGAGTAGAGCTAGTACTCGTAAAATGTCTCAAACTACTTACAAACCTCTCATCCATGCACTGCCTATTATGGATAGGCTAACAAAATATGAGATAATACAGAATTCGGTTTTCATTCTTTGTAATGTAGAGGAAGAAAATCATAAACATCTTTTCTTTTTCTGTGCATGTACCAGAGCAATTTGGGACAAACAAAAGATATTTCTTAATTGTAACCTACAAGATGAATTTCTAAGTGAAATCGCGATCTACCTAACTAGATGCTGGAAATCCAAAAGCTTGATGGGAAAAGCTGCTTCCATTTTGCTGTCCACTACTGTTTGGCATGTGTGGAAAGAGAGGAAAAGTCAAAATTTGAAAATAACCACAAAAACGAGCATGTAGTTAGTGAAATGATCAAAAGAGATGTTCAAATAATCATGAAAAGGTAGGAAGACGTGCTCTTATAGATTTATCAGTTGCTGAACAAGAGATATTGCAAAGGATTGGACTAAAAGTAGAAAATATTAAGATTCATTTAGAGAAGACATAGAAACCTCCGTGGTAGCTTAAAGGAAGTTGAAGCAGTTTGTTTTACTTTTCTTTATTTTGCGCTGTATGTTAAACTAGCGAACTAATAGTTAAATGTAATGGGTCTGCCCGACCTTATTTAGGCTTATTAATAAAGCTTTTACCAATTTTCAATATATATATATATATATATATATATATCATTATTATATTACTAGTCAGGAGAGATTCTTATAAGTATCTTCAATGTTGTCATATATTAGATTGGTTATATATATTTTAATTTATTTACATTTTATTATTATATATATAGATCTGAAGTACTCGGCCAAATAAATTTTATTTTAACTATTATAATTTAATTGATATATATACACACATTAATATACTACTTAACTTTAGTTATATGACTGTATATATCTATATCATCATATCATGGTAATATTTGAGCCTATATTTTATAAATACATATCTACATAGCTTATATTTTTTGATGGCTGCAAATTAATTTTTAATATTTATATACTATTATTTAATATTAATTAAATCAATATTCTAATAAATAAATCATGTAAAGCAGAATATGTTTTTGGAAAATAAAATTTAAATTTCTTAAGTTTTTTATCATCATATAAACTCTCGACTAAAAAAATAAGAATTTAAAATCATTCTTCATATTTTAAAAAAACAATTTAATAAACGACTAAAATCAATCATTTAATTAAAAATATTACTTTGAATTAGAAAATTTTAGAAAATTTTTCGTAACTTTAAATATCATGCTTGATTTTCTATAAATTTAAAATTCGAATAATATAACACTAATTATTTTCTATTTATGTTGTGATTATATTTTTAATAATTAGTGTATATAAATGTATAAATTTAATGCAATAAATATAAATAATTTTTTTAGCTGCACATTCAATTTACAAAGGTTTAAATATATATCTATATTTCAAATACATAATTAATACACATGCAGACATATACATATTTAAATATTATGAATATACTTATATATATATATATATATTTAAATATAAAATAATAATTTTTGTTGCTGTAATTCATATATGTGTGTGTGTGAGTGAGTGTGTAAAATGATTTTAAATAAATCTTTATATATTTTGTGTGTGTGTATTTAATATTTAATACAATAGTATATATATAAATCATTAATGTTTTTACACATAAAATATACACACATATATGTATATACACACACATATACATATACATATGGATATGCATATGCATATGCATATGCATACGCATATACATACACATACATACATATGTGTAATTTTATAACGTTTTTAATACTAATATAAATAACATGTTTTCATACATATATATACTTGGACAATATTTAATAAATATAAGATGAGCTAACATGTCCGCTTCGATGTAAATCCTAATATTTATAGATAGTCCAATTATACTTTGCATGGATTATTATGTTACATATGATACATATGTGTGCCATTATATTTAATTGAATATAAATTAAATAAAATTCTATTTGTAATTTATAAATTTAAATGAAATAAGAGACTTTAAATCAAACTTAGAAATGTTCTAAATAAATTTGACTTCATAGGCGTAATATAGATCCAATAAGAACTTTTTTTGAAACTCACCCACATCTTCCGATGTGGGCTGGCCCAGTTCCAACATTATGAATAATTGACTAGTAAATAACGTGAGACTGTTGAGTGAAATGTACACTTAATAGATTGTTTATCACCTTTGTGCAATGAGAAGTTATATGAACCTGGGCAAACCAAGAGCTTTGTTTGCTGGTAATTATAAATACTATTAATTATGGGTATGTGATTGTTTTTTATTGCCGATGTTGGAATTTCAAGGATGAAATATTCTTAGTAGAGGAGAATGTAACGGCTCGAGTTTTGGACACTTCGTATTTAAATATATAGATGATTTAAATGTTTGAACCTTGAATTTAATTTAATTAAATTGGTTTAATAACCTTATTAACCCTATTTTAAATAATAACCAATGATAAGGAAATTGTTTTTAAAATTTGTTTATAGTTCGAATGAATATTGATATTGTGATCAGAAATCATTTTATCGACAAACGACCCCAAAAGCATGAAATTATCATCCTGAAGCACTGTGTTGGATTTTAATGAAACTATTATCATCATAACCAGAATAATAAGATGATGTACGCCGACGAGTTTCGTAGCGATCCGACGTCACATGAGATTGTACAAGCTCGAAATGTAAGATGATTGTAACATCTTGGTATTTTTAACCATTCGCATCCGCACATGTCGGACTTGAATTGCTCAAAATATCAGATTTGTTAACTTATATTTGGCAAAATTCAGCATATATAGTAAATAAATAAATCATACAATCACAGACACAGAGTATTGCAATAATAAGCAGCGGAAACAGAAGAATAGTAGTTCATGAAGCTAATATATAGATAACAGAACAATAGTCTCGAATACACAGGCGTCTCGATACAATAGTCGAATAACAAATCTGAATACATCACTGGAATCAACTGAATATCTAAAAGCTGAATCGATAGTTGGATCTCCAAACGAAGCTTCAACTCCAAAGGTGAGTCTCAAATGCTGTGACACTTAGTCTGATCTGAGCGTAAAGAAAAACACAAAACACTCAACTTGGGATTAACATTCTTATACCAATAAATCCAACTCAAATGAAATACCAACTGAAATACAAGTGACATAAATATAGGGAACTTAAAGGATGTTTGGGATACCCATCCTCTAAGGATCTGTGGAATTATCTATTATGTAGTGATATATGATATTAACAACCAACCGTCATTATACACCATGGTCATTTCAAAATAATTTATACTTCAAAACCAAAATATCATATCCACTGCAAAACCATATCGAAATAATATCATTCTTCACTTTAAATTTATCTATTTCCAAATCAACAACACTTCCAAAGTTATAACACTTTCGACATTATAAACTTATAGTTTTTATAATACTTTGGAAATCATAATACTCTCCTTTAAACAGTTTAGATAATATATAAAATAAAGTAGTTTATAAAATAAAATAGTTGTATAAAATAGTTATAGTTTAAAATAGTTTTGAATAAAATAGTTAGTATATTAAAATAGTTTATATTAAAATAGTTTTATATGTAATTTAAAAATACTTTATAGTAAAATAGCTTCCTCAAATTTCACAAATTGATTCCAATTCAACTCAAATCCCAAAATTCAAGTTTAATTAAATCTCAATTCATCAATTTTAATTCAATTCAATTTCTCAATAACCCATTTCAAATTATATCAATTTCAAATAAGATTTGAACCACAGAATAACAATTTCAATTTCGATATATTCCAAATCTTTAAATATTCCACAATTTCAAAACTAAATTGGATAACTATATATATTTAAATTAAACTTCATTATTATTTAGTTTTGAAATATCGACTTAATGAATCCAATATCACTTAAATAAATCTTAAATAATCTAACCTAAATATTCCCTTCAATTTAATCAAACATGAAATATTCATTTAAATCACTTAAAAAAGTCAAGTTATAAATCATACCCTTTACAAATCTCAAATTCAGTAAGTTCCAAATCGATTTAATTAAATAAAATCTTAATTAAATACTATCTCAAATCAAGTTTAAATCTATCTTTCCAACCTTAATTTATTAAAATCATTATAAACTCTATATTTGAAAATAAATTTTTAAATAAATATTTAAACATATTATATATAAATTAAATCAACTTTATTCAATTAACTCTTATTATCAAACTTATTTTACAATAAAACTAATTTGTACATTTTTTTTAAAATTATAAAATTGTAAGTAAATTCTTAAAATTTATAATCCCAAAACTAACTTATAATTTTAAAATTTTCAAAACATAAAAATTAAAAATCAAGAATTTAAACTTTATAAAATTATAATTATATATAATATCTTAAAACCAATATTTATTTAAAACCATATATTTCTTTCCAAAACCATATAAATCATTTTCAAATTATTTATATATACACCAACGGTGTCTGTATATGATTTTATATCCTATGGTCAAGTGATACAGATATTTATCATTTCAATCCGCAATTTATATTTATACGAGTATATATCATTTCAACTCGCAATCCCAAATTCAATTCAATGAAAATCGCTTGGGTTTATCATTTCAACCCATAACGATTTTCTCCTATTCTACGGATCGTTCAAGTATGTGTCATTTCAACCCATAGTGAATTCTATACTAATAGGGAACTTGCAAAGTGATAACAGATATGATAATAATAAAACAAGCATATATCATCAATATAAATAAAAGATAATGGTGTCATATGTCAAAGGTGAACAGATAGCATATATATAGCAATGTAAACAACAAACAACAACATATTTCAATTGTCATTTCAATTGAAATCAAATTTAATAAATATAAGAACGTTAATCGTGAGTGATTGCTCACCTTTCAAGGCTAGAGATGAATGGAAATGAAATGAGTTATGAATTCAAACGCGAATTTCAGAAGCAAAGTAAGATTGGCACAAATTTGACGAACAAAGCTGATAACAAGGAATTGATGAGAATAAATCAGCACCATCTTGATATAAGTGGAACAAGATATATATTTATACTACTATTGTTATGACTAGTTTATTAAATCAACACTTAAATTAAGACAATTATTAAAATAATATATATATATATATATATGTATATGTATATGTATATGTATAAATTAAAAAATCATTATTATTTACACACATATATATGTACACACATACATACAAAACAAGGCAGCCAAAATGCACCATTTTGAAACTATATTCATATAACAAGCCTCATTGATGTTATTTCATGCACACATATTATGCATATAGACTAATACACATATATAACCAACTTTCTAACTATATATATAACGAATCATACATAAGCTAAGATAAACTTATATACATCTTTATCTATATACTGGAATCTTATGACACATATATACACTCTAGTATATAAGCTAATATATATAGACATATTATATTTTATGTAAAACTACAATATAAACATTTTATATATTATAACTAAATATACTTTTATAACAAACTCTATTATATAGCATAAAATATATTATAAAATACTATATAACATCAAATATATTATAAATACTGTATAATATATATACATATGCGAATATAAACATATATACAGCAATCTAGAGAGAAGACTACTGCTCAAAAAAATATAGCTTACATTTTTTTCTCAAACCGCAACTATATATATATATATATTTACATATTAGACACACACACACAGATATATATAACTAAACTCATATCAACCTATCTACATAATCAAATATATGTATGAACAAGATTTCAATTCTGCAAATAAATTAGTAAACACGTAAGTATAAAACTATTTTGAAACCAAATGATATATATATATATATATATATATAAACCGTCGCCGAAACAATATTTACATAAAATGAAATCATTATAGACTTAAATTTTTAAAACTACATATATATTTATACGTTATAAAATACTGTCACACTCACAATAATAACATATGCAAACAACGGTTGTAACTAATATTGCTTGCAAAACTTCATACATATAAATATTTATATATTATACTAAATATCCTACGACATAATGAACCGACGGATGTGTGTGTGTGTGTGTGTGTGTAGGCAAACCATATATGATCATACATACATAATATATAAATTTTTATAAATAAAATTATATAAACTAATATTTTATTAAAGCTATAACATATATATGTATTTATATACGTCAACAGAAATGCTTGATGGTCTAGGCCGAACTATAGGAAGAGGAAGCGAATAGGCGAAGACTTGTGGTGATGCTCAGCTTCGGCGTGAGCTGAGGCAGCCATGGAGAGATCGTGGTGGGCGAAGGCGGGCTGTGGTGTGGCCAACGTGGCCGGTAGGAGGACGGTTCGGAGATAGAAAGAAAGAGGTGGTGTTGTTCGAGGTGGAGAGCAGAGGGCGGGTGAGTTCAGGGGAAGATGATCTGAATGCTTGCATGCACGGGTTGATCAGCGCTAGAGGATTGGGAGGTGGAGAGGCTTCATGCATGGAAAAAGTTTGAAGGGAGGGTGGAAAAATAACAAGGAAGAGAGCTGTGGGAAAAATGATGAACAAGATCTAAAATATGTGTAGCCATTTAAAAAAATATATAAAAATTTTCTTTCAAGAAAACGGTGATCCAAAAAGAATTGAAAGGACTAAAGCGGATAGTTATTAAATGGGAAAAAACAAGTGGAAAGGTTTTTCAAAGGAAAGTTTCTAGTCTCTTTTTTAATACATGTAACCAGAGATGGAAAATGAGCCAACATGAACAGATGGGAATAGTAAGTGGCAACATTGAAAGTGGCAACATTGAATTCTAGGAAGAATAATAACTAGTGGCTATACAGCTATGCTTGAAGATGAATGGTTACCGGTAGATAGAAAAAGTTTAAACGGTCCGATGAGGAATCATTTTACTGATTCCACAACATAACAGGGTTTGACAAATAGAAATGAATATACTACTGAGATCAGTATGACGAGATGATCAAAACGGTATACATATATTAGTGGTACGATCATCCGATCAAAAGTCGATATCAGTACCGAAAATGTTGAAAATCCGTTGAAAATAAGATAAACGGAGCAATAGCAGTCCAAATTTGGAGAAACAAATTATGACGTCTCACTTAGAAGATGATTTACAAATTTATTATATAAAAATATTCAGGTTTGGAAAACATTTTATTATCATCAAATATTAACCGATTTAAATTGAAATAGAATTACACGAATAAAATAAACTTCCGCATTAGCTGATGAAAATTTACTGTTTACTATATTTAAATAGATGGATTCCAAATATTAAATTTTCAATTCAAAATTCTATTATTTAAAATTTCACAAAAATTTCAGTTAAATATATTATTAAGACCATCAAAATTTACGGCTCGTTACACTCTCACTCACTCAAAACTATTCGTCCCCGAAAAGGAAGGAGGTAAGAGAATAGAAACCACTAGAAAGAAAATAGATTGAAAAAGAAGTAAAATAATTAATTTAAACCAAAGAAATTTCAACCATTTAAAATTAATTAATACTCAATAATTTGGTTAAATCCATTTTATTAAATAAATAAATAAATAAATAGTCATTCAATTCAATTTTTTAGTTCAAACTTTCAATTCAAATCATATAAATTTCATTTAGTTTTTAAATTGATTTCCATTCACTTAGTAAAGTATAAGATATATTTAAAACATCCTCATAGCATTACGCATATATTTTTCAAAAGTTTAAAACAATGTTAGAAATTCATATCAAAAAATTATAATAAGCTTTAAAATAAAGTTCCTTAAATCCAATTATTTATTAGACTCGTTATTTTTAAAATAAGTATAAACTCGAGATTATTAAATTGAAACAAATAATATACTTCCAAGTCTTACATTAAATTTCTAACTCAAAGTATAAAATCTCATATCTTCATAATTAATTTACACACTTGTTTAAAATGAATATTCAAATCATGGAAAACATTAATTATGGTTTAATACAAAATATCAAGTAGTAAATAAACCAATTAATGTACTTTAGTACTTCGAAATCAAATAAATATTTCAAACTATACTTCCAAAATAGAGATTCAAATTTATCTGTCAAGTGTATTACTATAAATAAACTTCGCAGTCAAAAATTTCCCATTTATATAATATCTTTAAATTATACATTCAAAGAAACTTATGTAAATTTTACTTGACCTATTGATTTGAAAGCTTCATTTATAAATACCATTTAAATATTTAAATAACACCTTTATAAATATGTGTAAACTATTTGAAAACAATTATTTATATCATTACGTATATTTACAAAGAAGCTATTAAAACCTTAAATCCATAATTCATAAATTTATTAATTTTACCTCAAGATTCTTTTCAAATATTATTAATAAATTAATAATCATTTACTTTAAATACGTTTTATTTAATTAATAACTTCTAAAATATTTACAACACTAATAATTTTACTATTAAACTAGGTAGTATATAAACAAACAATATTTTAAACATTTCAAATTATTTAGGAAGAGAAAAATGATCAAAATATCCTTTATATAATACTTTATCAAAAATACTTTTATAGCTCGATGTCTTAACAGGTTTATCCTCGTTTTTGCAGACTCTGGTCGTACGTTGATCATGCATAGGACCAGAAATCTCCAAGTACTTAGTAGACTTGTTTTAGCATCTAGTGAAAAATACTTAAAAACATGTATGAGAAGTACCGCTCAAAATCTAATGTCAAATGATGATAATACGATAGCAGTGGCCCGCTACTGATTCAATATTTATGCAATGGGCAAAAAACTTTCCAGAAGTTCCTTCCACCTTCCGGATTCCATAAAAATATCGTAGCCATTTCGTAAACAAGGGATCATTGACCCATGTTGCAGTGGTACGCTGTTGATTTAATGATTTACGCAATGGATGCACTTCCTTCCTGGAAGATCCATAAACAACGGATTCGAGGATCGAAAGCGCCTCCATTGGGTAAACTAAAGAACCATCTATCCTAAAAAAATCGAGGAGCTCAAGTCCGAACAACCATATCAGTTCAAATCCATTTCTGAATTCACCTAAGTCCATTAGAGCTTATCGATCGAATCCATTCCTGGATTCCCCAAGTCCATCTTGTTCGTTTTCATATCATACTATACTTCTTCACGGAAGGTACTTCCTCGTACCTCTTACTTCAAAATATAACATACCTTATATAGTACCCTTTCAAAATCATAGTTACAAATATTGCACTTATATAAATTCCACTATATATAAGATTCCATTTTCAGACAAAGTACTTTCCAAAATCAAAAATATCAAATCATTCTTATATAAATTCCATTATATATAAGGTTTATCTCTTTATATCAAATACCTGCCAAAATCAACAGTTTTGAAAATCGCCTTATACTTATATAAAGTCCATCTTATACAATAATCAAGAAAATTCCGAAATCAATTTCGATGTATGAAACGCCATAGGAGATTCAAAATTAGAGGAGTCCTAATCGAAGAGAACTCAAATGATGAAAACAGATTCGGTAGGAAAATATGGTAATTAAATTACAACAGATGAAGATGGATAGCCTTAATTCGCGGGTGACCTTAATTGGGTCAACCGTGACTTCAAGAATAAGAAAATTTTGAGGCAAATCAGCATTCGATCGCAAGAGATAGTATTTGGGCATGGTAAAAGATAGCATCTTCTAAACCGATGATACATAAATCTTCGGTGAATCAATGTTTATTGTAAAGTAGTTTCACCCCTTTACAAATCATTCAGTGGAGCTATATGATGCTATGGAATCAAGAAAACACGATCAGGGAGACAAAGATGAATTCCAGAACAGAAGGGAAGTCGCGGAATTCAAAGGAGATCCGAATCAAAGAGGAAGAGATTCAAGCTCGAACGAAAGTGATTCGGTAATTAGTTTTACTCTATATGCTAAGTTTTTGACTAAAACCAGAGCTCTGATACCAACTGTAACATCTTGGTATTTTCAACCATTCGCATTCGCACATGTCGGACTTGAATTGCTCAAAATATCAGATTTGTTAATTTATATTTGGAAAAACTCAGTATATATAGTAAATAAATAAATCACACAATCATAGATACAGTGTATTGCAATAACAAGCAGTGGAAACAAAAGAATAGTAGTTCATGAAGCTACTATATATATAACAAAATTATTACAAAATACAACAACAGTCTCGAATACACAGGTGTCTCGATACAATAGTCAAATAACAAATCTGAATACATCACTGGAATCAACTGAATATCTGAAAGTTGAATCGATAGTTGGATCTCCAAATGAAGCTCTAACTTCAAAGGTGAGTCTAAAATGCTTTGGCACTCAATCTAACCCGAGCGTAAAGCGAAACACAAAACACTCGACTCGGGATTAACATTCTTATACCAATAAATCCAACTGAAGTGAAATATCAACTTAAATACAAGTGACTTAAATACTGGTAACTTAAAGGATGTTTGGGATACCCATCCTCTAAGGATCTATGGAACTATCAATTATGTAGTGATATATGCTATTAACAACCAACCGTCATTATAATATCGTGGTCATTTCAAAATAATTTGTACTTCAAAACCAAAATATTATATCCATTGCAAAACCATATCAAAAAAATATCATTCTTCACTTCAAATTTATCTATTTCCAAATCAACAACACTTCGAAAGTTATAACAATGTCGACATTATAAACTTATAATTTTTATGAGACTTTGGAAATCACAACACTCTCCTTTAAATAGTTTAGATAATATATCAAATAAAGTAGTTTATAAAATAAAATAGTTATATAAAATAGTTATAGGTTAAAATAGTTTTAAATAAAATAGTTAGCATGTTATATAGTTTATATTAAAATAGTTTATATTAAAAATGATTTATATTAAATAGTTCTATATATAATTTAAAAATACTTTATAATAAAATAGCTTCCAAAAATTTCACAAATCGATTATAAGGTAACTAGTAAATTAAATTAGTAAATTAATTAAAGTTTTAATTTAAATTGTTACAAAATCAGTATCTCTTGCATACGAGGTCCAATCGAGATGTTGTCTTCGCCATTGCACTCGTAGGGAGATTATCACTTTTTGGTTGGGCTTGGGCTTGGGTGAGTTAACTCACCATTTAATTTGCACACTATTGCATATATAATGTTTGTTATGTTAAAATATAAAATTAAATAAATAAAAATGCAAGTTGTTACTTTTGGACCTCTCCTTGCTTTGTAAAGAAAGTGACAATATTATATCTAGTATAATTCTCTTATAACCCTCTAAAATATGTATCATGGTCAAGACTTGTTGTTTACAAGTTTCACAGTGCTTTGTGAATGGTTGAAGCGAAATAGATGCTAAAAATGCACTTTGAAATCCCTTCTATTTAAAAGATGTTAAATTGGTATTATATTTTGAGAATATGTATTGATTATTCTCAATATATGTTTTGGTGTGTTTGATATAAAGGAACTAATTTGGGATGTTATAGAAATTGTGTAACAGAAGTTAGAAATGAAAAGGTCGCTATGGATGCACTTTGAAAATGCCTTGTGTTCGGCGCTTTTAAAAGTAAACTTTGAAAGACATCATAAAAGCCTCTTTGCATTTGTAATAATTACTATAAGTGTATTTATTGCTGGAAAAATATCCAAGTTTAAAAATATTTTTAATAATTATTTTTGAATTTTTAATATAAAGGGTTTAAATTTTAAAATATTTTTTTAAGGTTTTAAAATTAATTATAAAATATGTATTTTTAAATAGTATTTAAAATATATGTTTTAAACCATAGTATATGTAGCGACCCGTAAATTTTGATAGTTTTAAAATATATTTAACTGGAAATTTGTGAAAATTTTAATAATTGAATTTTGAAATAAAAATTTAACATTTGGAATACGCCTATTTAGGCATAACAAATGGTAGATTTTCATCAGATAATATGGAAGTTTATTTTATTGTGTAATTCTATTCCAATTTAAATCGGTTAATAACAGTTGAATTTAAAAGTATTCCGAAACCTAAATCTGTCAACGTGAGAAAATTTATTTAGAGCACTCTGAATCTAACTGCGAAATTCGTCTCGTGAAATTCGGACGTTTCTAGCTTCGTTTGGATTTTTCCGTACGGAATAGCAACGTTTATTGGTACTGATTATCGACATTTGATCGGATGATTGTACCCCAGATATCTATATACCATTTTATCGTCTCGTCATGCTGATCTCTACGGTACATTTATTTCTGTATTCTGAGGTCCGTTACGCGATGAAAGTAATAAAATGTTCGTTGTAACGTACCTTTAATTCTGACTTTTAACTTCCCAATTCTTTTCAAGTCTCTACCGTGCAGCTCAAGCAAATAATCAATGGCATTAAATAGCTTCTCAGCTGAAATCAAGGGAATAGACCGTTACCATTCCTTTTATATCTTTAATAATAGTTGTAATACCTTTGGTGTCACACTTTTTTGGTATCAACGTGAACTATCAAAAATGCCCTCTACAAATATTATTAAATGTTACTCTTGCTTAAAAATATGATCTAACATTAATTTTTTTTTAAACAATTCAAAACGCACTTATCTTATTATCACTTAAAAATAGGATCTTACGAATAAACTTTTTTCAAAGACGTTTTTTACTAATTAATAACAGAAATAAAATTTAAACCAATATAAAAATTAAATCCATTCTTTAGTACTTAATAATAGAAATAAAAATTAGAAGTAACAAAAAATTAGATGGTACAATTTAGAAAAAAAAATAAACTAACTGCATATCATTTCAACACAAATTTTTTATTTTTTATCGAACGAGTTAAGCATATACAATTTAGAAAAAAAACCAATTCACGCACGAAGTGTGATCCATCATTACGCGCGTAGCGCATGTCATAACGCTCGTATAGTATAATTTGGTTCGTTTCTTCTTCTCGTGGTTCCAACGTTCTGATACGATTCCACCACATCAATTATCTTCTTTACTTTCTTTGTAAAGGGAAATTATTTTTATTTTCAAACAACTCCTCCCATCTTTCCATCAGACTCGAACCGACATCAGTAATTAATATCTGCAGTTTGACCTTCACTGGTAGTTTCCATTACGTGGTTTTGTAATATTTATCTTCTCCCTTTTCTATTTTTTTTCTTCTTTCTCCTCCTGAAACCCATTCCTGCCATTCACCTTCCACCTCAAACAATAGCCGAGCTCACCAGATCCACACCTTCCTCCTCTCCTTTGCGCCCTCCCTCCTCCACTCCCTAGAAAGTTTCGCCGAGCACAGCTGTGTGCGACCCTCCACCTACGCCACGTCAGCACCCGTCTCTGTAATTATCACCTGATCTTTAACCCCTTTGTGTGCCGCACTCTCTCACCGTCCCCTCCACGCGACCCCACCTGCTCTTCTCCACGTCCAGGCGACTATGGCCGCTCCACCCGAGCCTCGCACCCACTTCGGCCAGCATCTCTCTCACCGCCTACATAGTCACCACCTTTCCCCTCCTCTCGGCCTGACCACAGCAATGTCCTCGCCACCTTCTTCCTCTTACAGCTTGCTACTCTCAACCACGACCAGATCTGGCCTCGATCCATCTTCCTTCTTCTTCTCCCTTCCCTTCAGCCAATTGGACGTGTGAACTGATCACCTTTCTCTTATAAAAGGAATAATATATATGTGTTGCATTCAGTGTTTTGAAAACCGGAACGAACCGGAGGTTGAACCAAAATTACCGTGAACCGTAAGACAATGAGGCCCGAAGCTCATTTAAACCGTAATTTCAATCAAACCGTTCAAACCTCACAAAACTGCGGTCTGAATGTATTTAATCCGGTTTATTTGGAAAAGATAAACCAAACCCATCCAATAGTATATGTTAAGCTAAGGTCCAGCTTTTGAAAAGCCTTCATAGCTAACCTACACGCTAGCACATCACTATTAATGGCATGCCACTTATTTATACATGGAATATGAGACAAATCTCATATACCAGGTGATGTGGGACAATTTGAGCTTTTTCATATTTTTATACAAGGTGACTAACTTCTTGAAAGCATGATGATTATTAATTACTCATGTTAGTAATTTTTGAAGCTTGTCTATTTCATGGACGGATTTAATATCTAATGCAGGTTAACTTTTCACATCTATATTTTCTTAGACATAAATCTTGTTAAGCTAGACCGACATCAATTATGCTACAAATGAACTTCCTACCTTCTATGATTATTAATTACCCAGGTTAGTAACTTATGCTATGTTTTTTACATTTTGTTTGGTTCAAATTTAATAAAAGTTTGCATTTATGTCAATAAAATCGTAAATAATAATCGGTACGATTTTCACGGTCTAAACGGTTCGACCACCAAAGCCTTCGACCTTTGATCATCGCGGTTCGATAAGCGATCCGGTCTTCAAAACTATGGTTGCATTACTTTATATGAGTTTAATATATATGTACATTAGTTTGAAAACCTTTTATCTAGTAGTTTATATATGATATTGCATATTATAATATATATTACTATATTAAGCATTGATTTCAAATGATATAGATTTATAAATATAGATAGTTATCTGGTTATGTATATATAAAACTGAACTAAGATTTTATATAATTTATTGTAGATGTGAGTTTGTATAACTATATATATAAGTATTGTATATATATTTAATTGAAGTCAGCACTTTGGTCTTGCATACAAGCATATATATTAGCTTTAACAGGAATTATACGTTTGTTTAATGATTTTGTTTGTTTTATATATATTTTGCATTTGAATGAGTATTTATATATATAGTAAGTTTTGTATATACAGCTTAACCATTTGGGTTTATAATTCTTCATTTACAGTTTTATAAGTTTCAAAATTTTACTATTGGATGTTAAGTCTAGTACGTGTATAAATAATATATATAATTCGTACGTGTATAAATAATATATAATGCATATTATATTTTAGGTTTTTCTATTTTTACGGCTTTTCAAGTTGCAGTTTATATATACTACCTATTTTATACCATCTGTATATGTATGAATATAGTAGCTTTAAGAGTGTGTGTGTGTGTGTGTGTGTATTTATAGGGTTGTTATAAGGGTTGTTTTAAAAATAAATATATATTTGCTTATAAATATAAGGTTTCGATAGTCATATATATATGATAATTTGTGGTTTATAAAAATGGATTCATAAAGGTATATATATGAGTTGGTGATCTGTGGATACATATGTGCCCTATCATGCATTATACGTATAGGTTGATTTCAAAACGCCTATAGATTTTTATTTTATTATATATGTGTGTGTGTGTGTGTGTGTGTGTATGGATTTTAATTTTAATATATATATATATATATATAGATTTTGATTTTCAAATGTATGCGTTTTGAAATTTATTTTCAAATGTACATATAGTTCATTTTAAAATGCATATCTTGATTTAAACATTGATTTTTGAAAGAAAGTAATAAGATAATAATATAATATACTCTTTATTCGAATTTATCATCATCAACCAAATCTGATTTAATTTCATCGATTCCTTGTTTTCAGCTTTGATCGTCGGATTCATGCCATTTTTGCTTCGCTTTGATTCATAACTCAATTTCAGTGTCTGTATCAATTTGCGCATCTGGGTCATCTTCAGTGCTCTCTAGCCTTGAAAGGTGAGCAATTACTCGCGATTAACGTTCTTATAATTATTAAATTTGATTTCAATTGAAACGACAATTGAAATATGCTATTGTAGTTATTTAAATTGTTAGATATGCTATTATCTGTAATTGTTCACCTGTGAGATATGACACCATATCCTGTTGTTTATATTCCATTGTTATTGATGATATATGTCTGTTATTGTTGTTATCATATCTGTTATCACTCTGCAAGTTTCCTGTTAGTATAGAATTCCCTATGGTATGAAATGATACATACCCGAACGATTTGTAGAATAGGAGAAAATCGTTATGGGTTGAAATGATAAACCCAAGCGATTTTCATTGAATTGAATTTGGGATTGCGGGTTGAAATGATATATACCCGTATATATTTAAACTACGGATTGAAATGATAAATGTCTGTATCATTTGACCACAGTATAGAAATTTACATACATACACCATTGGTCTATAGATATAAACACTTTGAAATGATTTCTTTGATTTTAGAAAGAATATAGGGTTTTAATAAATATTGATTCTTGGAATATTATATATAGAAATGTTATTTTATATACAAATTTAATAATAATATTTAATCTAACTAAGATTGATTTGATTAATATATATTATGATTAAGTATTTATTAAAATTTATATTTCAAAAATAGATTTTTTGGAATAATTTGAATAAGTTAAGGTTGGGAAGATAAATTTGAATTTATTTGAAATGGCATCTAATTAAGAATTTTTGATTTAATCAAATTGAATTGAAACTTGTTGAATTTGAAGGTTTTAAGATATGATTTTATAACTTGATTTTGATTTAGAGTGATTAAATGGATATTTCAAGTTTTAAATAAATCAGAGGAAATATTTAGTTAAATGAAATTTAAGGTTACTTAAAATATAATGGATTTGTTAAGTGAATATTTCAAAACTAAATAATAATAAAGTTAAATTAAGAATATAAAGGAAATTTTCAATTTAGTTTTGAAAGTGCTATAATTTGGAAATATATATATTTGAAATGGAAATGATGTTTGGTTTTGAAGTATAAACTAATTTGAAATGATCAAGGTGTTATAATGACGTTAGTTGTTAATAGCGTATATTTCTACATTGTAAATAGTTCCACGGATCCTTAAAGGATGGTTATCCCAAACATCCTTTAAGTTATTTATATTTCAGTTGATATTTCACTTGAGTTGGATTTATTGATATAAGAATGTTAATCCTGACTCAAGTGTTTTGTGTTTTGCTTTACGCTCGGGTCAGACTGAGTAATTCAGCATTTAAGACTCATATTTGGAGTTTGGAGCTTCGCTTGGAGATCTAACTATCGATTCCGCTTTTAGTTTTTTTACCAGTTGATTTTTTCAGAGAGGTCATCAGTTTGTATTTGAGACTTCAGCTTATTTGAGATATTCTGTTGTATTTTATTTCTAACTCTGATGTTTATATTGTAGCTTCATGAACTACAATTTATCTATTCCGCTGCATTATTATTGTATTACTCTGTGTCTGTGATTCTGTGATTAATTATTTATTATGTATGTTGAGTTTTGCCAAATATAAATTAACAATCTAATATTTTGAGCAATTCAATTCCGGCATGTGCGGATGCGAATGGTTGAAAATATCAGGTCGTTACAGTATAAGTATTTTTTAAGGATCTTTAAATATAATAGTTTTTAAAAAGTTGGTTAAAGATTTTATTAAAGTATTAAAAAGCTTATTTAATATAATATCTTTTAAATTATTTTAAAATTTTATTAATTATATTAGGTTATAAATAAATTAATATACACATAAATATATAAATCATTTTAAAAGGTTTTTAGTAAATATATAAGTTTTAAAAAGTAATTTAAAATATTTATAAATGAAGTAAAGGAAGTTTGGATTTTAACACTTAAGGTAAAATAAATTATTTTGAGAAGTTCAATTAAAAGTGTATTACCTTAACTAATAAATGTGGATATGATGTGATCTTTAAAATGGATGTCTTAAAATTTATGATAAGTACAAAATTGGTTTTAGGTTGTAATAATAATGCTTTAGTAATATTTGTTTTTAACCTTTATTAACTATACTTAGGAATATAATTTGATATTTAATAATGAATATTTTAAATATAACTATAAGTGGACAGTTTTGGGTTGTTGTGACAATGTTTAAGCAATACTTGTCTTAAACACTTATAGATATAATTAGATCTTTAAAAGAGATTTTTAATTATGAATGTTTAAAGTATGAATTTTTTTGGATTTGTAGTAAACAATGTTTTAATTAACATTTGTTTTTAAACCCTTGAATTACATTTTAAAGTGGAAAAATATTATTAAATGATTATAAATATACTCAGATCATCAATAGTGGATTTTAAAGATAATAATAAGTACAGAATCTTTTAGAAAAAGGTAGAAAAAGTTATATGTTTAATTTATAAAAGATAATATGTTTAATTTATAAATGAATATTTGAGTAACGGTTGTTTTTAATCTCTTTGATTATATTTTAAAGTAAGTAAATTTTGTTACCTAATTTATGAATATACTTATGCCATCGAGATAGGTATATGAATACTTTAGAAGTATATAAAAAAACGTAAACTGTAAAATGTGTAAATAGTAATATACGTATAAAAAGGTAAATTGTAAAATGTGTGAATAGTATAATACAAGTGTATATCTTTTATAAACTGAAACTAAATCTATATACAAGTTTAAACAAAAAGAGTTTAATTAATTAAGGAAGTTTTAATTAATAAGAAGTTTAATTAATATAATTTCAATTTTAATTCATAAGAAGCTTTAATTAATAAGTGAAGTTTTAATTGATAATAAGTCTAATTGATAATAAGTTTTAATTAATAAGTGAATTTTTGTTTAATAAGAATTTTTATCAGATAAAGGATTTTACTAATAAAAGAGGTTAAGTAGTAAAGGATTAATTAAATAAAAGGGGATTAAAAATCGTTTATGTGACTTATGCTTTTTGTGCATTAATTGTGCTTTGTGTGTTACATGTTTATGGAAAGTATTTAATCGTGTGCTTAGCGCTAAAGCCGACAAAGTAGACTTGTTTCTATCTATGAGAGTTAGGGATGATGATTCGAGTAGTGTGTAGAAGCAATAGTTCTCTAACCTACCGGGATTCAATCTTCACCAAGGGGTAGCAGATGTTGAGATGGTTGGAAACGTGATAAGTATACGTGACTTACGTGCAATCATTTCATTGTTGTTGAATATGACCAAATTTAACTTAGGAAATATCCAGAAGAAACATGTAAATTATATGGTACCGTATCTTCGGTGATTCTATATTGTATGTATAAACTCATCTTGCTCTTCGTAGACAAATGATAAGGAAATCCATCCGCATAAGAGATGATCTCCACCCTTATTTATTATTAGTTTATTTCAGAAAGAATTGAAGTTGAGTTTATTGGAAACTTATCTATTGGTTTTGTAGTGCCCGGTAAGCAGGAGAATGTACTTATATAAGATGACTCCAAACCATAACCACTTCAAAACGATATATGTGTTCTATGCTTTGGAAGAGGTTCATGATATGTTCAATATGCTAGAATCTACGAGGAGATTCGAGATCTGATTGAGATGCTCAAACTCATGTAGAGGTTCGTGATCTATTTAGGATGTGGGAATGCATGTGTGGTTCTAAGATCTATTTGAGTTGTGGCTCATCCATTGAGATGCTCAATGTGACTGCACCATTTTTATAACATAAACCAAAGGTATGATGCATAGCCAGCAGGGTTTAACTAAACCATAAAGGTTGCAATTGACTCCATTCTAGATACACTTACAAATATGCATGCAGGAGTGATGCACTTGGCCTTATGTTGTGGGAGCCATCTATGTATTTCCTATGGTACATTTACTACAGATGTACGTTGCTTCGGAAGGAAATCTCTTATCCTTTTGCAGGAGTACCGTTCTTAATTTAGCGAGGGCACCTCGTGAAATCCTACACAATTATGCAAATGCATCTTAGAGGTTTTGATTGTATACCTAGTTATTCTTATGGTGTACACGTACCATAAATATTTCTTACTTATATTCTATACCATAGTCATTATCTATTATATCGCAATATGTACTTATTAGATGGTTGGTTCTTTTGGGAGGATAACTGTTACGACGGTCTCAAAAGTAATGTTATATGCTGGTCACATATTTCTTGAGTTTCTCACACCAGACTTCTGTTTGAGTCATGGTTTTTATTTTTCTCTTATTTTCATGGATGCTCTTTTGAGTAGTTTGAGAAAGACGTATTTTTGCTGATGTTTGTTGGGCTGTTGGAGAGGAGCTAGATGTTTTATCTACCATAATGTTCATATTTCCACTGCATTACTTTATGTATATATATCAGCAATTGTAAGGACAAGTTGTTATAACTGTCGAGGCCGATGATAGTACTCTAATTATTAACTCTAGAATACTATGTATATTAGAGTAGCTTAATGTACTATATACATTATCATTCCGCTGTGAGATTCTGATGTTTTTGTTCTTTATTTTCTTTTCTTTTCTTTTACCTTAACAATCGGTCTTTTCGACACTTGTTTGATAGACATGTGAATACTGTGGATGTATTAGTGTCGGCATTTTAGTGTCGAAAAGGATAATCGTTACAAATTTTCACATCTACACTGCTTTTTTATGGCATCATCGAAGGCAACCTCCATGTCTAATCTTCCACAGCTTCATGCTTGGAACCTTTCACCTTAGGACACCTTCGCTTCTTTTATAAAAGCTCGACCAACTCCTCTTCCATTTCATCATCCCAAAGAATGAATTCAGTGATGAAATCTACCAAAGCTTAATCTTGAATTGCCTTCCTAGGATGTAAGTTATTTTGTATTGACTCATCTTGACATTTTGCTTCAATAACAGTCCTGAAGTCTCCCAACGATGCAACACTTGCCTTAGGGGTTGATTCGTCAACACCCTTATAAGATGAGCATGAATATATGGTCTTAACTTTGTCGATGCTATCGGCAAACATTATGCCAACTTATCATTTCTCTGCTCTAGTGAATTGCTACAGATATATTTGACTAACCTTTCTGACGATGTTCTGAAAGCATTCAATCCATACAAGTTCGTTCCGGGTTCGAACGAAACCGTAGGCATTATCTCGTTACACTCATTTTGGAATCACCCTCAGAGTTAACGACGATAATCCTTGCACTCTGAATCTTCATCTTCACTTGAGATTCACGACCTATCGTTTATTTGGATCGATGTGGTTTTCGGATATCCAAATCTGGAAACCCGATCCCGGTCTCATCGAAATCCAAAATGCCATCTTTTTAGTCCAAGTTGTTTTAAAATTAAAACAATTCAATTCTATTGTCTATATTCACACAGATAGATAATTAACAATATCACAAATAGAAACATCATATCATCACCATTCAACCAAAGCATCCATATCACAGATAAGCATATATCCCATATCAGAGATATTAAACCAGTTAAGGCAATCAATATCATTCAACCATCCATAAGCAAAGATATATTAGTTACACCATATATAATTAATTTAAAATGAATTAAATTAATTACTTCAACTTTATCTAATTTAAAATAAATGAAATTAATTACTTTAATTACATAAATCTTGCTTACTTAACCATTAATTAGTTCAAACCAATTATTCATTCCCTAAATATCCATCTTTAATTAGTCACCCTTAATTAATTATTCTCTAATTACTTTAAGTAATTATCCTTAGTTAATTACACAAATGAACTATTCTTAAACAATTACAGTAATTAACCTTTAATTACTTTCATTAATTAATTAATTATAATTAATTACATTAATCCTTAATTAATTACATTTAATTAATTACTTTATAATCACTTATTATTGATTAATTACCCTTTAATTAATCAATACTTAATTACATCATTAATTACATTAAATAATGATTCCTTAATTACTTCTTAATTAATTATTAATCATATTTAATAATTAATCTTTAATTGATCTTTAATTAATTATATTCATAAATCAATCTTGATTAATCACATTTAGTAATTAATTATTCTTAATTAATTACATTACTTAATTAATTTCAAATAACTTTATTAATTAATTCTTAAATTAGTTACATCAAGTAACTAAATATTAATTACTTCCACTAAGTAATTACTCTTCTTATTAATTACACAAGGTAATTAAACCCAAAACTACTATCAATCATCAATTAATTACACCTTCTAATTACCATCACTAATTACTTCACTAAGTAATTATACTTTACGCTGAGTAATTATACTTAACCCATCATCCAATGATTATTTAAATTGATTAAACTAATTAATTAACTTAAACTAATCACATTAATTTAATTAATTACACTGAGTAATTAATTCCTTTAATTACATTCATTAAGTAATTATACTTAAACAATTCCATAAATGATTATCTTTAACTAATTAATATAATTAGTTGTTAAAATTAATCACATTAATTAATTACTGATAATCCCTAGTTAATGTTCTTCATCAACTATTAACAATTCCATAATTACTTTTCTTAAGTAATTATACTTTAATTAATCGTCTTTAACTACAAATTAATTAAATTTTAATAACCAAATAATTTATTTCTAATAACTTAATTTATTAAGTGCTTCACTGTAACTTAATTAATCTTTAATTATTTGATTAATTAATTTCTAACCATTAATTAATAGATCTCATTTATCTAATTAATGAACTTTATTTTCAAATTAATTAACCCTAATTATTTAATTTAAACCCTTAATTTCTTAATTAATTAATCCTAAATTATTAATTAATAAAATTAATTAATTACCCTTAATTAACTTTAATATAGAAAACATTATTCTTATTAATGGCTTAATTATCATTTACAAATGCATTTGAAAACATTTTACTTTAAAATTTCTTTTAAAATTTCATTTCAAATTTAAGATTCAAAATGATTAACAATTTAAACTTTAACCAAATTTAAATCAATTATAACCCATTTTAAACAAATCTAAAGAAACATTTATCTTATATAAAATAAACTCATATGAAGAAAAGTTTCAACTAAATTACTTGATTATATTTAACACCAAGCTTTTAAAAAATAATTTAATCATTTAACTTAAAAATTTAGGTTAATCTTATTTATATAACTTTCCATTCAAATATTAAAGAAACTTTTAAAAAAATATAAATAAAGTTTTAACATTTTCTTGGAAAACCATTTCATTTAAATTATACTTTAAACATTTAATGTTGTTTAAACATTTTAAATTTTGTAACACTTATTTATTTCAGAATTAGGATACAAATTTAATTTGTAGCCATACTTGAAAACTTTATTTTAAACTTTGTTTAAATCCTGCTTTCAGATTTTTAAATTCATTTTAAAATTTAAAAACCAGAAAGGTTTTAAAACCTGTCACAATTCAACTGACCCGAACCAACCTTCACAGACTTCGAGCCAAACTCCCAAATACTTCGAGCAACACACGCGAATGACGCGAGAAGAATTCAGTTAACTCTTCTCTTCTTCAACCCAAAACTTCACCACGAAACAAAACTGCACCATGCACATGCACGGTGGGTCCGACCACCTTAGGTCAACCACTATGACCTCCTCACATCGGCGATCACCCTTGCATCCCATCCCGATCATCAAATCACCGATCCACCCTTGAAATCAAAATCGTGCATCAAGTCACAAATCTGGAACAACAGGCAAACCTTGGAACTCCTTCGTGCTCGTTCCTCCGACCATTGGAATGTCAGAGGCTCCAGCCACCACTTCGCCGAAGTCCAAGCTTCCATTTCCTAGAATCTGGTATAGCATGGTCCACCAGAGATCCGTGACGATCAAAAATACCCAACCCATCCAAACTAGGGTTATGAACTTAAACTGATCACTACCGCCAACACAGTGCTTAGATCACCTTCCTGACATTTTTCCCTAAGTCTTCGACCATCCCTGCAACTCCAATGAGAACCACAACCATTCCGATCAACTAGATCACCAGAGGCAACCCAAATCTCCCAATACAGATCAACTTGAACTGCTCATTCAATCTCAAACTAAAAATTATGATTTTAGTTTTAAAAATCATGTTTCTGGATGAATTTTCAGATTATATGCTTAGATCAGTGAATTAATATGTTTGAATTTTAACATCAATCAAGCTAGAACTGTTCTACTGAGTTTCCAGAGCAAATTTCAATTTTAATTCATTTAAATCAAATTTTAAACTTTACTCGTTGATTAAACAAACTGATTTAGTTTAAATTCTACCTAACAGAAACTAGATCAAGAGAAATGAATTCTGTTTGAATTTTTAGCTTTGAAACTAAGCATAGTCAAGACATAGATACAACAACCATATACATATCCACACATTCATATATGCACAGAAATGCACTTATAAATATACACACAAACATGCATATTTCCATAGATGATCAGGCAACCAGATTCATACTTAATTTTTTTTTTTAAAAATGTTACTCACCTGACATGCATGAAGCAGAGGGTAGTTCTTTTTTCGAAAACTTGAATTGTTTTAAAACTGGAAACTTGCTTTGCCCTTTGCTTTTGAAAACCATAAACTTGAATAGCTGAGAAATGTTTGATTTTTTATCAAACTGGAGTTGCTTGAACTTGCTGAAGAATGTATGTTACTGAATCTTGCTTGATTAAATCTCAGGTTCAAGAACGCATGCAGGCTTTTTGATTCCATATTGAAGAAGAATGCTTGCATGCTTTAAGTTGTTCGATTTGCAAAGAATTACAGGCTTACCCAATTAATTTCTGGCTTGAAAAAGTGGGTTACAGATTTGATTTAAATCTTAAAAATGGTTTTCAAGTTTTGATTTACATTTTTGGTTTGAGGAGTGGACTACAGATTGTCTTTGAGAAAATTTGCAGGCTTTTGATTACAGGTTTTTGGTTTTCTGGTTTTAGAGGTGTTTGATTTACAGATTGATTTTGAGAAAATTTACTCAGGGTTTTTTTCACTTTGAAGAAAGATTACAGGTTACTAAATTGAAACAAGTTTCAAGTTTTGATTTTTGCAAATGTATTACAGGGTTTGATTTCGATAAATCTCTGGTTTGTGGAGGGATGTCTGATTACCAGATTTTGTTTGAGAGATTGTGGTGAAGTTTTCACTTAACTTTGAATAGAAAAAAAAATAGAAAAAGAGTGAGAGAAGGAATATATGTTTATATAAGTAATTTTGTGATTTAAATAAAAATAAAAGAAAATGAAAATTAATAAGGACACTTGTTTAATATTTTAACATCTTTCATCTTGAATTAATATTTACTTAACACATGTTATTAGGTTACTTAATGTATTAGCACATGTCATATGTATTATTTTATTTATTTTAAATGTTAAATAAAAAGCTTTATTTAATTTATTTATTGTTGTGTAAATGAATATATGAATTTCTTTTTAAAGAAAATGTGATAAAACTTATTATATAAATAAAAGCTTATCCAAATATTTTTAAAATATCTACCTTTTGAATTTCAATTTTAAATTCAAATTCAAATTAAATTCTAAAATCCAAATTAAAGTCAATTTGTAACGACATATTCAATTTTGAAAATATAATGTTATTAAAATCTATATATATCTATCTATATATATAAAAACAATACATTATTATTATTTGAAAATATCAATTTAAAAAAATAATTTATAAAAGAGATTATCTTATTATTTATAATTTACTTATTTTACTAAATGAATAAATATATCATATGTAAATTACATTTTAAACTTTTAAGCTAAAAAATATATTTTTTAAAAAATTAACATTTACCTTAAGTATTTTAAAACTATAAAATTATTTATTTAATAGCTTTGAAAAGTTTTATATTAAATTAAATCGGAATTTCCAAATTGCCAAAATATATTAGAATTTGAAAACATGATTTTATTTATTGAATTTCAACCAAAGCTTTTCTATTTACAATATATACAATTATATATATACATTATAAATAGAAAATATTTTATTAGCTTTTAAAAGATAAAATTTATCAATTCAAATATTTATTTGCTTATAAAAGAATAGATTGCCAATTTAAATTAAAATTATAAAAGAGAATTATCAAATCAATTTAATTTTTAATACAGATTATTAAATTCATATTGCCTAAAATTCCGGGTCATCACATTCCTCCCCTCTTAAAAGAGTTTCGTCCCCGAAATTTAAAAGCAAAGATAATTTAATAACCCATCAAAGATTTAATTTTAAACCACAAGAATATATTATCAACCATATGCTAACAATCATAACAGCCAATTTACTCAATCAAGCAAATCTAATGATCTTGACACAAATCAGGATAGATCTCCTAACACTATTTAGAGTTTTCCAGGTATTAGAATACTCGCTCTACAGAATCTAAAAAATGTACACTACTAAGCTACAGAGCTCCTACTCATCTAAATTTATAAAAATGAACAGGGTATCAGACCACAGTCATGTCCTGCTCAACTACCAAATCCTCCTGAACTGCTGGTTCCAAAACCAGAGATAGATCAGACACGTGCTCCCTTAGAGATATGTGAAACACATTGAATCCCGGTCTTCCAAACTGGCAATTCAATTCTGAAGTCCAAAGCACTTATCCTAATTAGAGCACAAAAGAGATCCAAAATACCTCGGAGTGGGCCTACCAAACTAACCAAAACTTATAGCTCCATTTATTGGTGAAAACTTATCCAACATCAAATCTCCGACTTTGAAATCCAAATCCTTCCGTCTCTTATCCCCAAAATTCTTCAAACGATCCTGGGCTGCCTTCATCCTTCCTGATCAGCTCAACCTTCGTTGATACCTTTTGGAACAAACTGGACCAAAAACAACCCAACAGAATGATCCTCTCAAGATTAACCCAAAATTAAGAACTCAAACACTGCTATCATCAGTTGAAAACTAACTTCTCCAATCCGAAAAGGACAAAACAAGAGCACTTTCCAAACTTGCTTTAGAACCTGAAACTTCCACTCTAGAACAGCCGCTACTTCGCTCCCGCTGCACAACTTTGATCTGAAATAGATGAGAATACCGATGATAAACTCGAGCACAAACTAGTCCAACACATCCCAAAAGACACGGTTCAACAGATCCATAAAGAGAAAACTCAAAAGTTCCATATATTCTGAGCTGCTTCACCAAACCTCTCTCTAAAAGCCATCCCTCTCTAAGCTGATCCACTGGTACCACTCCTGGAATCCTGGTCGATATGAAAACTCAACCTCCAGATGCTAAGGCAAACCTCTGACCTCTACGAAGACATTCGGAAAAATCTCTGACAACCCAAGAGAACACTCAACCATTGCAAGTCACTTTTGCGATCAATCTAGACAAATATCAAAAGATATTGTTCTCTCTTTACAAATCAGAACAGTTTATACTAATCTAGCCAATCCATCAAAGAAATGGATCCACTCTGCTGCATCTGAACTCTACTTCTAGAAAACTGCTAGCCAGATGACCTTCTTGATCGCACACAGAACACTCCGAGCTGCAATGCTGCCACTGATGCAAAATACTTCTTAATCCACAAGCTCCTCGAGAAACTCGGGCCTCAAACCAAACACAAACACCCTGCTGAACTCAGCCTCAACGTCGAAGCAGACACACTTCCTTAAACTTGCTCCAAAGAAACAGCTTCAGGAACATCCGTAGTGACTGCATCTCACCACACAACTGCTTCTTCCTGAGGTTGCCAAGATAACATCACTTGCTTCTGCTCAACTGACAGATCCAAACTCTACTCCAAAGATGAACTCCGAACCTTTTAAAGGTTTCCTTCAGAGATCGATGAAATTCTTACACCACAACAAAGCTCACTCGAGGCGGTATTGGGTCTACAGTCTTGGCAGACACACTTCCAACCCCAACACTCGGATTCCATCCATTGACAGTCGTGCTACACACACCACTACCCTTCCTAACTCTAGAACTTATATTGGAAAACTCGAACAGGTAGCCCAACAATAGGTAGAAATATATATATATATCATATATATAAAAATACAAGTACGCTCTCTCAAGAAAGAAATCACTCCAAAGCCTAGGTATTCACTCAACCTAGCACTCTGATACCAAATTTCACCACTCGCCTTTCTCTCCGCAGAAAGACGCATCATCATTAAGAAAGAGATAGAAAAGAGAAAGATAGAGAAGGAAGAAAGAAAGAAACAACATCAGAATCTCAACAGCGGAACGAATAAATTATATTAATCACATAAAATAGTACATAGTATACAACATCTATCAGAGTTACACAGATTATACAACACATACTAAAAAGTTATAAACACCTGTCTAGTTATTACAATTCAAAATACAACTCAAACAAATGGCTCAGAGAACACACAGCGGAATACTATATATATCTACAAACGCTGAAGCCTCCGCTCTATTGCTCCTCCAGAATTCGTCAAAGCTAACCTGAATCCCTTGGCTACTCATAAAAATTTGAGTACCCAAGAGTTTAAGAAAACAGAAGATAAACTCCGGGTCAGACATGGGTCTGATGTGAGTAACAGGTTAAAGTTGCTTAACTTTAAAAACCTTGGAAAACAAAAGGTATCACGCAAAACTCCCCACACATAAACATGCGTAAGTTTTTACCTTACGCTAACCAAACCATTTGATAGAAAATCCAGTGATATTATAATAGGGTCTAGTTCTATCAAGTAAATATGAAATAGCCTAAATTGTTGCATTCATTAAATTCTGGCATACTAGCCACAAAGTGGGTAATACAATCAAAACTGTAAGGGCACGTAGGAAGAATGAGTTTCCATTAATGGCAGGGCTACCGGGGTACCGCCCATCACAGTACGTGGCCTAGATCACAGTATCGAAAATCCACCCTAAATCCCCTGCAACACAAGGCCGTAACCATCCCTTAGTGGACAGTCCCGAACAAGACAACCCCGACAGTTGTTGCAATTAACTGCCCCACACAGCCGAATATAAAGGGACTCCTAGACAGGGGAAGATCTTGTCCTACTTGGGTGCTACCCACTTAGCCTTGCTGCACCTCCCCTGTTTTAGCCATTCCCGGTTGATGAGGCTTGAGGCTATGATTACCTTTAGAGAACACATCTCTTAGAATGCTCATCGTCCACCTGACGATGTTCTGAAAGTATTCAATCTATACAAGTTCGTTCCGGGTTCGAACGAAACCGAAGGCATTATCTCGTTACACTCATTTTGGAATCACCCTCAGAGTTAACGACGATAATCCTTGCACTCTAAATCTTCATCTTCACTTGAGAATGACGACCTATCGTTTATTTGAATCGATGTGGTTTACGGATATCCAAATCTGGAAACCCGATCCCGGTCTCATCGAAATCCAAAACGCCATCTTTTAAGTCCAAGTTGTTTTAAAATTAAAACAATTTAATTTTATTATCTATATTCACACAGATAGATAATTCACAATATCACAAATAGATACATCATATCATCACCATTCAACCAAAGCATCCATATCACATATAAGCATATATCCCATACCAGAGATATCAAACCATTCAAGGCAATCAATATCATTCAACCATCCATAAGCAAAGATCTATTAATCACACTATCTATAATTAATTTAAAATGAATTAAATTAATTACTTCATCTTTAATTAATTTAAAATAAATTAAATTAATTGCTTTCATCACATAAATCTTGCTTATTTAACCATTAATTAGTTCAAACTAATTATTCATTCTCTAAATATCCATCTTTAATTAATCACCCTTGATTAATTATTCTCTAATTACTTTAAGTAATTATCCTTAATTAATTACACAAATTAATTATTCTCAAACAATTACAGTAATTAACCTTTAATTACTTTCATTAATTAATTAACTATAATTAATTACATTAGTCCTTAATTAATTACATTTAATTAACTACTTTATAATCACTTATTATTGATTAATTTCCCTTTAATTAATCAAAAATTAATTACATTAAATAATGATTACTTAATTACTTCGTAATTAATTATTAATCATATTTAATAATTAATCTTTAATTAATTATATTCATTAATCAACCTTGATTAATCACATTTAGTAATTAATTATTCTTAATTAATTACATTACTTAATTAATTTCAAATAACTTTATTAATTAATTCTTAAATTAATTACACTAAGTAATTAATTATCAATTACTTCCAGTAAGTAATTACCCGTCTTATTAATTACACAAGGCAATTAAACCAAAATCTACTATCAATCTTCAATTAATTACACCCTGTAATTACCATCACTAATTACTTCACTAAGTAATTTTACTTTACACAAAGTAATTCTACTCAACCATTATCTACTGATTATTTAGATTAATTAAACTAATTAATTAACTTAAACTAATCACATTAATTTAATTAATTACACCGAGTAATTAATTCCTTTAATTACTTTCATTAAGTAATTATACTTAAACAATTCCACAAATGATTATTTTTAATTAATTAATACAATTAATTATTAAAATTAATCACATTAATTAATTATTTGATAATCCCTAGTTAATGACCTTCATTAACTATTAACAATTCCTTAATTACTTTTCTTAAGTAATTATACTTTAATTAATCATCTTTAATTACAAATTAATTAAATTTTAATAACCAAATGATTCATTTCCAATTACTTAATTAATTAAGTTCCTAATTGTAACTTAATTAATCTTCAATTACTTGATTAATTAATTTCTAATCATTAATTAATAAATCTCATTTATCTAATTAATGAACTTTATTTTCAAATTAATTAACCCTAATTAATTATTTAAACCCTTAATTTCTTAATTAATTAATCCTAAATTATTAATTAATAAAATTAATTAATTACCCTTAAATTTCCTTATTAATTTAATAAATCATCAATTATTAAACTTAATTAACTTTAAGATAAAAAACATTATTCTTATTAATGGCTTAATTATCATTTACAAATGCATTTGAAAACATTTTACTTTAAAATTTCTTTTAAAATTTCATTTCAAATTTAAGATTCAAAATGATTAACAGTTTAAACTTTAACCAAATTTAAATCAATTTATAACCCTTTTTAAACAAATTAAAGAAACATTTATCTTATATAAAAGAAACTTATATGAAGAAAAATTTCAACTAAATTACTTGATTATATTTAAAACCAAGCTTTAAAAAAATAATTTAATCATTTAACTTAAAAATATCTTTCCATTCAAATATTAAAGAAACTTTTTATAAAAAATATAAATAATGTTTTAACATTTTCTTGGAAAACCATTTCATTTAAATTATACTTTAAACATTTAAAGTTGTTTAAACATTTTAAATTTTATAAAACTTATTTATTTCAAAACTAGGATAATATTTAATTTGAATCCATACTTGAAAACTTGATTTAAAACTTTGTTTAAATCCTGCTTTCAGATTTTTAAATTCATTTTAAAATTTAAAAATCAGACAGGTTTTAAAACCTGTCACGGTTTAACTGACCCGAGCCAACCTTCACAGACTTCACGCCAAACTCCCCAATACTTCGAGCAACACACGCGAAGGACTCGAAAAGAATTCAGTTACCTCTTCTCTGCTTCAACCCAAAACTTCACCAGGAAACAAAACTGCACCGTGCATATGCACGGTGGCTTCGACCACGGCTTCGACCACCTCAGGTCAACCACTATGACCTCCTCACATCGACGATCACCCTCGCATCCCATCCCAATCATCAAATCACCTATTGAAACTTGAAATCAAAATCGTGCATCAAGTCACAAATCTAGAACAACAGACAGAACCTGAAACTCCCTCGTGCTTGTTCCTCCGACCACTGGAAGGTCAGAGGCTCCAGCCACCACTTCACCGATGTCCAAGCTTCCATTTCCTAAAATCTGGCGGAGCTTAGTCCACCGGAGATGCCGTGACGATCAAAAATACCCAATCCATCCAAACTAGGGTTATGAACTTAAACCGATCACTGCCGCCAACACAGTGCTTAGATCACCTTCCCGACATTTTTCCCTAAGTCTCCGACCATCCCTACATCTCCAGTGAGAACCACAACCATTCCGATCAACTGGATCGCCAGAGGCAACCCAAATCTCCCAATACAGACCAACTTGAACTGCTCATTCAATCTCAAACTAAAAATTGTGATTTTAGTTTCAAAAATCTTATTTTTGGATGAAGTTTCAGATTATATGTTTAGATCAGTGAATTAATATGTTTGAATTTTAAAATCAATCAAGCTTACACTGTTCTACTGAGTTCCCAGAGGAAATTTCAATTTTAATTCATTTAAATCAAATTTTAAACTTTACTCCTTGATCAAATAAACAGATTTAGTTTAAATTCTAAATCTTAACAGAAACTAGATCGAAAGGAAATGAATTCTGTTTGAATTCTTAGCTTTGAAAATAAGCACAGTCAAGACACAGATACAACAGCCATATACATATCCACACATTCATATATACACAGAAATGCACTTATAAATATACACACAAACATGCATATTTCCATAGATGATCAGGCAACCGGATTCATATTTAAGATTTTTTTTAAAACAACGTTGCTCATCTGGCATGCATGAAACACAGGGCGTTTTTTTTTTTGAAAATTTGAATTGTTTTAAAGCTGGAAACTTGCATTGCCCTTTGCTTTTGAAAACCTTAAACTTGAATACCTGAGAAATGTTTGATTTTTATCAAACTAGATTTGCTTGAACTTGCTGAAGAATGCATGTTACCGAATCTTGCTTGATTAAATCTTAGGTTTAAGAATGCATGCAGTCTTTTTGATTCCAGATTGAAGAAGAATGCTTGCATGCTTTGAATTATTTGATTTGAAAAGAATTACAGACTTACTGAATTGATTTCTGGGTTGAAATAGTGGGTTACAGATTTGATTTAAATCTTTAAAATGGTTTTCAGGTTTTGATTTACATTTTTGGTTTGAGGAGTGGATTACAGATTGTCTTTGAGAAAATTTGCAGGCTTTTGATTACAGGTTTCTGTTTTCTGGTTTTAGAGGTGTTTGATTTACAGATTGATTTTGAGAAAATTTGCATAGGGTTTTTGATTTTTGAAGAAAGATTACAGGTTATTGAATTGAAACAAGCTTCGGGTTTTGATTTTTGCAAATGAATTACAGGGTTTGATATTAGATAAATCTCTGGTTTGTGGAGGGACGTCTGATTACCAGATTTTGTTTGAGAGATTGTGGTGAAGTTCTCTCTTAACTTTGAATAGAAAAAAATAGAAAAAGAGTGAAGAGGAGGAACATATATTTATATAAGTAAATTTTGTGATTTAAATAAAAATAAAAGAAAATGAAAATTAATACAGACACTTATCTAATATTTTAACATTTTTCATCTTGAATTAATATTTACTTAACACATGTATTAGGTTACTTAATGTATTAACACATGTCATATGTATTATATTATTTATTTTAAATGTTAAATAAAAAGCTTTACTTAATTTATTTATTCTTATATAAATGTATATATGAATTTTTTTTTCAAAGAAAATGTAGTAAAACTAATTATATATAAATAAAAGCTTATCCAAATATTTTTAAAATATCTACCTTTCGAATTTCAATTTCAATTTTAAATTCAAATTCAAATTAAATTCCAAATTTCCATATTAAAATCAATTTATAACAACATATTCAATTTTGTAAATATAATTTTATTAAAATCTATATACATACATATATATATATATATATAAACAATAATAATTATTATTTGAAAATATCAATTTAAAAAATAATTTATAAAAGAGATTATCTTATTATTTATAATTTACTTATTTTACTAAATGAATAAATATATCATATGTAAATTACATTTTAAAATTTTAAGCTAAAAAATATATTTTAAACAATTAACATTTACCTTAAGTATCTTAAAACTATAAAATTATTTATTTAAATAGCATTGAAAAGTTTCATATTAAATTAAATCAGAATTTCCAAATTGCCAAAATATATTAGAATTTGAAAACATGATTTTATTTATTAAATTTCAACCAAAGCTTTTTTATTTACATTATATACAATTATGTATATACACATTATAAATAGAAAATATTTTATTAGCTTTTAAAAGATAAAATTTATCAATTCAAATATTTATTTGCTTATAAAATAATAAAGTTCCAATTTAAATTAAAATTATAAAAGAAAATTATCAAATCAATTTAATTTTTAATACAGATTATTAAATTCGTATTGCCCAAAATTCCGAGTCATCACAATAAGTAAGGAGACGAATCCTCTCTTGAATAGTGCTTCACTTTCAATGCTTCTATCCGACCCAACTATAGTCATTCGATGGACGCCGTGCCAAGTTTTAACTAATGAAAGTGGAGCTTATACATCGAATATCAATATATTGTCAAGTCGAGAGAACTATGTAATTTTGTCACATCAACATTTTCTATTTGACCTTAGTTATATTGTAATGACCCACCTTTTTGGACGGTTTAAATCGACAATTGTAACAACCCAAAATTTGAGTTATAATAATTAATTAACGAATTAATTAAATAATAAAATTAGTTTATGAAAATTTCAGAATTGTGGGAATTGCACCATTGTGTCCGTGGTAATTTTCTGATCAATTTTCATATTTACTTTGTAAAAATCCGAGCTAATTTGAAGAAGATACAGGAGAAACAAGAATTGAACTAAAACGAAATAAAAAATACAAAGGGTCAGGTCGACCCATACCTAGGCCAAGTCGACCCCCAAGGCCATATATCGGCCTATAGATCGACCTGCATTTGTATTTAGACATGAAAACAACCAGGTCAAAGCGTAACATCATATTTTGATTTTTCTACAATCCTATGCGTTCGTGCTTCCATCCAACGGTTGTTAGAGAGCCTATGACGTGGTTGCACCAGATTTACTCTTCAAATCCAGATTCTTTGCTTGGCCTAGCTATTTTTCTCATTCAGATTTTCTCCTATTTGGATTCATTGCTAGAGGCTAGACCCTAAATAGAAAATTTGTTTAAGGAGGAAATATTTTTGATAAAAATATTCTTTGCTCTAGAAGTGAATCAAGGAACACCAAGGACTAGAGCTAAGGACCATAGGAGAGTGTTTTACAATTATTTTAGATATTTTAAGTAATTTAAAATAATAAGGTTCTCAATAGCTGTAATTTTCTGCAATTTTAAGACAGTTTTTATACAAGTTATTTATAGTTAACTTTTAGGTAAATTTCATAAGTTCTTTTTAGTATATTTTAATCAGTTATTTATAGTTATTTATATTTTATTTATATCTGTTTTACGTTAGAATTCAGCATGTAAATGTTAGTTTCTTTTTATTCCTTTTTACGCGAATAAAATATTAAAAAGAGAAGAATTTGCTAATATGCACTAAAATATAAGAACACTGAATTTACAGAAAATAGATGTAAAATAAGAAGAACTGCAATAAAAAGAGGATAGACTGAAATAGTCAAATTCGAGATATTTACAAGCATAATTATAACATGTGATTATAACTAAAAAAGAATAACAGAAGAGGATTATTTTATATTTTTGATCTAAACTAAGTCAATAACCAAAAGAACAGTTATATCACATAAGTTATAATTAGAAAATAAAGTGATAGTAGAAAAGGCTTATTTTAAAACTTAAATTAAGTTAATAAGCAAATATAGCAGAAATAATAGAAGAGACTTATTTTAAACTTATACTAAGTTAATGAACAAACATAGAAGAAGGGCTCATACCAACAACATTCCATTTCAGTTAAGAACTGATGGACTCACAACAGATTATGGGAGGCCGGGACACGCTTATGCTAATTAGAGTAAATAAGTGGCCAATGGATAGAGGCTCAAATATGAAGATTTGAGCAAGGGGCGCAAACTAGAACTTTGTTCGTTAGGACCAGTACCGGTAGCATTCTCTTTCAGGTTTAGGACTGATGGTCTCACAACACTTAGGTGAGGCTGGGTAGCATATCTTTCAGACTAGGACTAATGGTCTCACAACAGATTAGGTGAGGCTGGCCACGCTTATGCTGATTAGGATAAATAAAAGGTCACAAGAGAGAGCGACAGTTAGCGTGTACTGGCAGTGACCGAGCATGCGGCGTTGATTAAGGTAAATAATTCGCTACAGCGTTCTAAGCGCTAATGATGTGCACGTAAATGTGCATATACTTACAACCATATTTTATCTATTTTTATTTAAATAAAGAGCATGTTTGGGCATTTTAACATGTTTAAAACCGAAATTCAACTATTATCAAATCACCATATATTCATCTTCATTCAAGGGTGAAACGGTCATTTTTGTGCATATGTTAATTTGAGAATTTTTATTTGAAATTTTTTATGATTTTTGTAGGAAATTTTGATGCATATGGAAGAGGGTTTCATGAAGAAATATGCATGCACAAGGGAATACAAAGGAAGGATGATGGAAATAATTCACGCTCATGATCATAGAGGACCCCATCCATTTACCTAAATATATAATTAGAAGCTAATGGACAACTAAGTGGAGGTTAAAGCTTCATGCATTTTTAATGATAGATTAATTAGTGGCTAATGGTTACTTGGTGGCCACACTTTCTAAAGGGCATTTTGGGAAGCACCCTAAAAATTGAATTAGGGTTTTATGCATGTATAAATAGCCCTCTAATGTACATGTAAATATCTTCTACTCTTGGAAATTAGTTAGGAAATCAAAATGAAAGTTGTAAGCTCTATGTTTCATGAAATAAAAATGACTTCCTAATCTCTTTCTCTTCTCTTTTCTACTAGTTTTTTATTTACTTTTATGCTTATGCTTATTTCTATGCTTTTCTCTTTTCTTTGTTAGTGGATTAAATTTACATTCAAGCAAGTAGTGTAGCTTTATTTTTATGCAAGAAGTTAGTAGTTAATCTCTCTTTCTTCCTTTGCTTAGTTTCCGTCTCTTTGCTTTTTAATGTTGAAATTTACAAGTGTTGATTTGATAATACAAATGAGTAGCTAAATCCCTTCAATTTAGAGGTGATAAAGCTCTCTAACTTTATTTAATTTCAATATTTTTATGATTTGTAACAACCCACATATTTTACGATTGTATATTTAAATATTTTATTTAAATATAGCATCATTAGTCGGATTAAAGTCTGAAATGCTACTTTTTATAAATAGTCGAATTAGGACTCGAGACTACTTCCATTGAGTTTGACCTTTTTGAGTATAAACATCGATATGTTTGGGGTTGAGTAGAATTTTTCTATTTTCTATTGGGCTTTGGGTTTAGGTTTCAGCCCGCTAACCCAACTTCTCTATCTAGTACTTTAAGTCCACTCATTTCATTCATTTCATTCCTCATTTTCTAATACTCTCAAGCCCTAGTAAAATAGGGAAAAAGAAAAGAGATTAGAAATTCCTAAGATCTAATTCTCTTGGAAAATTCAACTTCAAGTTATAAAAATCAAAGAGAAGCTTAGGTAAACATCCACTTCATCTTCTCCCTCTCAATCTCTCTTTGATTTTCAGAAAGTCCTAAACCCTAACTTAGGAAATTCATATCATTTGATCATAGATTGAGGATTCTTGAAGTTAAGTGAAGAAGAGATTGATCTTGCCTTGTTTTAGAGCTTCTCATTTTTTGTGTTTTGGTTTAAAGGAGAGTTCTTGAACTCACATCTATGCCTATACCTTTAATTGTTTTTAGTTAGGATTTTGAAGCCAAAATTTATGAAAAATCCTACATTTGATGTTTTGACATGTTATTTGGAGTGTATTGAAGAGCCTATAGAGTTGGGTTGTCGCTTGGCACAAATCCCTAGTCGTCGTTGCTCGCTCGATTGATTTTGAGATAATTTGGCCATCATTGGCCTAACATATTTTTGCTTTGAGCTTCAGCTCAGTCGACTGGTATTAAGGTCAGACGTCTGGAGCTAAGGGAATAATATTCCAGACCATCAGCTCAGACGTTTGAGCTTACTTTCCAGATGACCGGGCGATCTAGAATAAAATTTCCAGTCTCTCAACTCAGACGTCTGGGAGAACCACTAGACGTCTAACGTTGCTAATTTAAGCCAACTTGCCTGTTTTTGATGGGTTTCCATTTTATATCGATTTTTGGTTGATCCAATTGGTTGTCATCACTTATTATCGACTTTGACGACTTCTTTTTCTGGATTTTTGGGAATATCCATTTTGATGGATTTGGTATCGATTTCAATGGATTTGATTCACGTCATCGTATGTGAATTTTTGGTGATTGATTGTTTTTACAATCATTTATATGATTTGTCACTTTTAAAATATAGAGGTTTCTATACTAATAATAAATGCTAAAACTCTTTCTCAAAAACGATTTCAACATTACTTTTATTACAAAGCTTGTTTTTAAAACTGATTTCCAATCTATTAGTATATACAAACATTTACCTCATTCGTTCGAGAAATCCTATTAAATGACTTAGCAAAAGAAGTGGTATGAAACGCTTGTGTTTACTTCGTCGGTTAATTCTCAGAGTTGTTCGATTGAAACTTTGTGACAATTTTCGAGTGGAGATCTACAACTTGTTCGTACATATTTAAGTTAAGCTGGTGGTCATGGGACATGAAGCTAAACTCATTTATTTACTAATTTAATGTAATTTACACTTATCGGTCAATGATGATCATTTTGTGATTTGGACTAGCGATGTGCGATGTCTCTTTGTTTGTGCAGGGACTAACCCCGTTTTTGGAGTTTCGACTCAAAAGTTGATGGGGTGGCGACCCATGGTCTTCGGGTCGTTTGTGGAGCCTCGGCTCAAGAATTAATGGTTAGCGACCATGCAATAACGCTCCGTTTTTGATGCACGTGTTGGTGAGTTTTCATGCTTCCGCTTGTGATAAGCCTCCCCCTTTGTGATTTTTGGATTTCTAATTGAAGATTTCTAGAATTTGCGTTTCATCAATTTTTGTGATTTACATTGATAAGTTTTATCAATGTTTGTGGTTTGATGAATATGTTAAAGAATATGACATTCTTTTTGGTGTTTTGAGATTTTTGAGATATTGTATGATTTTTGTTGTTATCTAATGTATACTTGTCACAGTATAGCATTATTGTTATCATATGTTTTCATCATATCTCTTATCATATCTAATTTATATGATATTTATAGCTAGTCTGATCCGTTTATTATTTTCTTTTTAAATAATATTCGGATCAGACTGAGATATTTCAGGTGCTTCAACTTAACTTCTTATCAGGGTCCCTCATCTGACTTTTGGCTAACTACATAGCTTAGTAGTTTTTGTTTTATACATTCGAGATAGAGACTCCTTGATGTATACATATTCTGTTGTCTAGCACTTGTACCTATTCTTTTATGATGTAGTGGATCTTGCATGACCACTACTTTGATGTACACTTCTATGTATTTTATTCATAACTGTTTCCGCCTTTGTGATATGAATATCTATGACTGATTTTGTGTTATGCTTATTTTATATTTATTTTCGAAAACCACATAACCACTGTGTAGTTGTTTTGAGTTTGTATCGGTATGTCGGATTTCCTCTTGAAATGAAAGTGACATTTTATCTGACATATCGGTACTCGCACAGAGCAATTACACAGATGGTCGCTCCTCAACAATCTTATTCTTCTAGTTGACGGCATTACTCTGTAATGTCCCTAGCTAGTGTGAGCATAGAAGTGGGGCGTCACATGATTTATGATCTCTTTTGATTTGTGCTTCATGAAAGTGAATTTCGATGTAAGCTTATACAAGTGGGTTTGATAGCTTATGTTGCTTTTGCAAATGAGCTATTATTATGCAACATAAACATAATTTACATCATCGTTGCTAATCCATTTTTGATTTTGAAAAAAATAAAATAAAAACATAACTTGATGTTCTATCGTACTAATTACAATAGTAAATAGATCTTACTTAAAATAGCTTTTGCTTTGGCTTCATTTTCATAAGAATTGATAAGTGGTTTATTTGTTGTATTATAGTTTGATGGTTTAAGTTATGTTAATTAATAACATAAACAAACTATACTTATGATAAAAACAACAATTATTCACTTAATATCAAAAGTAGAGATCATAAATTATTTGTTCGTTGATTTACAAAAATTTGAGAGTGAATTTGCCTCTAAATTGTCCTCTAATCTCATAGTTTGTAATCTCATTTTAATTTTAATTTTAGTTTTAGCTTCATTTTGCTTGTAGTTAACAATTTCATCTCCACTTGGGTTTAATTTGATTGAATAGAGTTTTAAAAACATAAAAATGCTCTGCGGATCGATCCGTACTCGTCATGCACTAACTTTTATACGCTTTGCGCTTGCGGTTATTTTTATTTCGAAAATTTTCGACGGTTTTGTAATTCGATAGAATAACCGCCGTTAAACAAGTTTTTGGCACTGTTGCCAGGGAATTAGTTTTGATTTTGATTTTCTATTCTTCGAATTATTGTTGTTTATTTTTTGCGTGATTTTATTTTGTGCGTTTGTTTGCAATTAAAAAAAGTGGAAATTAGGAAGACATCCCTATCATACTTTCATATTGTAAATCGGGTACCTGTCAAAGTTTCATTGTACACCGGTCCCTATTTTCTAGAAACAAAGAAAAATTATTGCTGAAATGTCAGCAACTTTTATAAATAAGTGTTGATATTTCAGCAACTTTCCCTGTCAAAATTTCGTTGTACATCCGGTCCCTATTTTCTAGAAATAAAAAAAAATTATTGCTGAAATGTCAGCATTTTTATAAATAAATGCTGATATTTCAGCAACTTTCATAAACTGTGTTCATAATGTACATAAATGTTGCTGAAATGTCAGCAACTTTTATAAATAAGTGCTGATATTTCAGCAACTTTCATACACTATGTTCACAGTGTACAGAAAAGTCGCGGAAATGTCGGCAACTTTTATGAAAAGTTGCATCATGCTCTGCAATAATCGTGAATAAAAAACATGGACCTAATTTACACTGAAATTTAGTGAAGGACTTTTCGTGTATTTTAAACCTTAATAAGAACACGGGCCGGAAGTACCCTAAAAAAAATTGTGTGTTTGTGTTTGACATTTTGTTTGCACTTGCTTTGGTGTTGTTCTATTTTGCATTGCATTTGCATTTCTATTAAAAAAAATCAATATACACAATTTCATTTGAAAAAGAAATTTTTTTATTCCATCCTCATTTTCATTAACAAGATTGCTTTGATTTTGCAATCACAACATTCTACTTTTCAATTTTCATTTACAATTGTGTATGATTTTTACACTGCCTTCCTCTGTCAAAACTGTCAACTGCCTACACTTCTTACCGTCCTAGCTACTGTCCTAATTTCAACTTCACAACCACTGCTTCCAACGGTCACTATTTCTATTTTGCTTACAACACAACTTCCACATTCTCCACAAGCGCCATACTGTCACTGCTAAATCACCAGCAACTTCTACAACAAAACTGAAGCCACTTCATTCAACAACCACTACCACTTCTTCAATACATACTTCGCAGCCACTAACTACTGCTCTGTGAATCCTCGCTGCTTTCCTACCATCTACAGTCAACAATCAGTGCACAGCTATTCCCACTACAAACTGCTTGCAGCCTGTCATATCATTTCATCAAGCTACCTTCCTTGCTAACCACTTTGCCTACACATCACTTACCACTATCTATTACATTCATACAAAGCTCCAAAAAAAAAACTGCAACTGCTCCACCTAAATTTCACAAACCAAAACTTCCACTTCATATCACTACCTGCATCAGCATCACAACTAACAATCAACACAGCAACCAATCCCAGACAGTATCACCTCTCTCCATCACCCATAACTCCATCATTCATACCTCACCAGACACCCAATCTCCTGCCCTTTACATTTCATCAACCCAACCACAACCAACTCACTGTCACCAAGTATACAACTTCAATTGCTTAATCATTCAACTTCATTGCATAAACATTCACTGAGATAGTATACAACAACATCCCTGTCACAACCATTCTTATGACCATCGACCAAGCCTCTGACCAAGCTTCCTCTGCCATAATTCCATGACAACAACCTGCTTCGAACACTCCTCAAAACCCATCCATTCCCACTGATCCTCCTCCACCTAACTTCATCAGACCAGCCACTACCAACAAGCAACCCCTCTATCTCCAAGACTTCAACCAATCACAAACATACACTGCTCAAACCACTTGCATATAACGGTGTACATACAGCTAAAGACCACCAAGCAACAAATTTCATCTTCACCACAATAATTGCCTTCTACAACTTCTGCAGTTCTTCCCCGCAATTCATCCTACTACTTCTTCGACCAAGTCATACGTCTGTTCCTCCAAGTATTCAATGCTAGCATCTCCATAAGCACTTTATTACCAAAGCACTGTAGTTACAAACATAACCTCCTCCGCCTTTCTTTTACAGCACCATACCAGAATCCACATATCATTCAACAACACATACAAACTACCATATACTGCACGGCTACTTCAAACATCGAACCACTTCAACCCTGTTCCACCAACCAATCACTGCTCACATCAAACAGCAATATGCTGCTGTGTAGGTGCACATTTGCACAGATATCCTTTACAAGCCCAACCCCTCCTATCTTCTGCTACCAAACCAATCACCAGACATCACCGAAGATCACTAGCATAACCCTGTCAATAGTCTACAAACATTGATCACAGTCGACTTCTACAAACCATCTGCTTCCACTTTTTCTGTTTCACCTTTTTCTGCTGCTACCTTATAAATTACTTCAGCCATCACTGCTCCAACCTGCACATATACAATAGTAGTCTGAAACCATACTTCATCACACGCATCCACCACCTTCTGCCTACTTGATTCACTACGATTCGCCACAAACACACAAACTAGTGATACTGCATCCTCACTTTACCCACTTCCTCCGTCGAGATCGCCTTCAACCCAAATTGCCTTACCAATTCCGCAACCACTCTTCAACATCCACTCAAACAATCCTCGCCGCCACGCATTCGAACACCTTCCTCCCTTCACCGCATTCGAAAACACCAACTCGCCGCAACGACAGTTCGACTCGGAATTTGAGAGAGGCGCAATTGAGTTTTATTTTTATTTGGGAATTCGATTGCAATTTTTTGTTTTTTGTTTTTTAAGAATTGAGAAACATGATACTGGTTGCTGAAGAAAATTCTTTTCGATTTTTCTAACATATAGGTTTTGGGCTTGTATGTTCTGTTGGGCCGAACTGAAAGTGAAGCTTGTGTTCAATTATTTTCACTTTGATTTTCTATTTAAAATTTTCTTTTTTTAAAAAAGTCTGAATTTGTATTGTTTTCTATTATTTTCTTTTGTTTTACTTTGTTTTCTTTCTTCGTCTAAAAAAAATTGTTGTGTTTTAATTAATTTTTTTAAATAGTTTGTTCTTCTATCAAAATTTCAAACTTCATAATAAAAAAAAACTAGTTGTTTTCCTTAGAGTAATTTCATTTGTTTCGTTTTTTAGTTTTTCAAATTTTTTCTTTGTTTACCCTGTTATAAAAAAACAAAGAAAAAAAACGATATATATATATATATATATATATATATATATATATATATATATAGTTTTCATTTCAGGTTGCCAACGCAGAATATCAAGCAGAAGAAGTGCTTGCCAAAAATATTTTCTTGCCTGCTTGCTCTAAAAAAAATTGTCGCTTACAAATAAATTGCTAATAATCTACACACTCTTATATCGTGCATTTTTCCTTGTTATTATTTGAATTGCATTGTTCGTTGTTCGCATTTGCATTTATATATAAAAAAATTCAAAATCCAAAAACAAAAATACAAACTTCATTTTAGTTGCATTATAAATTCACGTTTAATTTCTGCTTTGCATTCATCTCATCTTATTTTCTTTTCTAAGGGCAATACCCTAATTCACATATGGTGAGGGATTTCATCACCCTTTTCTTAGCCCATAAACGTATTTCATTGTAGAATTTGACTAATAATAAAGGTCAGACATTCGACTTAAGGATGTCACGAGCTCACTTAGGGCTTAATTGTATCTTCACACTTTTTTGAACAATTTTATTTCTTGGTATCAAAGTTATGGTAGAGTAATAACCATTTATAAATATTACGGTGATTTGTAAATATTATAGTGGTTGTTCTTCCGAAGATACTTAAACCTTCGGTTGCATTGCTACGGTGGTTCATGATGCAAAAATAACCCCTAACCATTACCTGGCTGAGAAATATTTTTGTTGATTTGAGACAAAGTGTGATTATACAATTTTGGGTTAGGAGCTACTAGGGACAGACAACTGTAATTAACTCATTTTCATTCATTTTGTTGCATAGTTCATGCATATTTAAAAAAATCAAAAATCCAAAAAACTGTAAATTTTACTTAACTTTTTTATGCAAAACAAAAATCCTTTTAAATCCATTCCGTTGAAAATTTTCAATCAAAAAAAAAATTCAAATATATATATATATATGATCTTTTCAAAAAAAAATGAAAATTCAAAAACAAAAATCAAATTTCCATTTTTTAAAAACAAAAATAAAATAAAAATCCTTTTGGTAAATATTTGAAAATTTAAAAATTTAAAAATAATAATCAAACTTCTCTTTTGAAAATAAATCTTACTTGGTGAATAGTTTTCTTCCTTGTAAAAAATACAAATAAAAAGTAAAAAGAACTTTTCACTTTGTTTTTAAATTTTCTTTCGTTCTCTAAACTCGACTCTAACTTCTTTCTCCTCTCAATTTTCACTTGTGCATGAGTACTTGGACTCGTAACACAACAACAAATCGTTGGACTCACAACTCAACAACTAATCGTTTAACTCGAATAGACGATCCTCCTGAAATGGTGAACGAGAACGCCCCTTGAACTCTTATGCAAAGAATCTTTCCCGATAGAGTTTCTATTCCATCTTGAATCACGTTGCGCGCCTCTACGGGTAACCATTTTGAAATTCACTCGAACCATATTACCACGCTTCCAAAATTTGGCAATTTCCAACATGATGAGCCCTACGTTTTCTTGACTAAATTCGAACAAGTTTGCGAAACCATAATACTCCAACAACTTTCCACTGACGGAATCAAACTTCGATTAATCTCATTCGCTCTTACGGGTTACGCTGAAAAATGGTTGTATAGCTTACCATCAAACTCAATTAAAACGTGGAAAGAATTCGTAAAAGCTTTCTTAAAAAATTCTACCCCTGGAAAAAAAGAGTAGAATCCGAAATGAAATTGTAAACTTTCATTAATTCAAGGGAGAACCATTTGGAAAATATTTTGAAAGATTTAAAGAGCTTTTGATAAAATGTCCACACCATAACTTTGAGAAATGGACAAGTTGCCAAATCACATACGATGGACTCGAAAATAGCTCTCAAAGCATGCTCGAATCAATGTGCCAATGCAACTTTCTTTCCCAATATCACGATGATGCTTGGAAATTCTTGAAAACCTAGCCGAAAAGTTGTTCCAATGGGAACATTCGAACGAAAAATCAATTTACCCACGATCAAGTGCACACTCGATATGATCTTCTTTTGCTTTGGAAGCTAAGATTGACGTAATGATATAAAAATTCGATAATGTTTTCTCATCAAATCAAATGAACTAAGCTTCCCAACCAATGTGTTATAAATGCAACGATCCTGATCATATAGCCGATCAGTATCCCAATTTTGTCAAACAAGTCAATGCTTTCAATAAAGCCAAAAATGACCCGTTTTTTCCAACATACAATCCTGGTTGGAGAAATCATCCGAATTTCACTTGGAACCAAAACAATCCCATCACGAATACGGTTTGTCCAAATTTTCAAGAATTCCCAAATAATGCTCTGAATCGTCCCTTTCAGCCAAACTATTTTCAACCAAACTTTGCGGGACCATCTCGTAATCAACCGCAACAATCAAATTTTCAACCGAATTATGCTTATCCTCCCTAAGGCGATAAACGTTTAAGCTCATTGAGTAAATTCTTGAAACATTGGCTAAAGAAACTACTCAAAGCCTTTAATCAAACAGCAATTTGCAAAATTTATTGACCTAATATATGCAAAACAAACCAATCAATTGCAAAATTCGAAATGAAAATGAGCCAATTAGCCACATCTGTAAGTGAATGTGAACGAGGAACATTCCCCAGTCAGCTCATCCCAAATCCCAAAAATCAAAATGCAAATTTAAATCAAGCCCGTATTGTTTTCAAGGTAGCGATGCCACCTAATTGAATGCTATCATAACTTTACGTTTCAGTTAACAATTGATAATCAAGTCGTTAACCCAAACGATTTACCAAAAACCTCTCTTGACATATCTAAAACAATGAACGAATCTAAACAGAACATGGAGCCAAACGTTGAATCGAATGCCAATCAAAATTCTTCTTCTACTCAAGTAGACCCGCTTACCGAGTATCGCGTGCTATTTCCATATCATCTTCAACCAAAGAATCATTCGGACCAAATGACAAAGATGTTGGAAATTTTTAAACAAGTCAAAGTTAACATTCCGCTTCATGACATCGTTCAGCAGGTCCTAACATACGCGAAATTTCTTAAGGACTTGTGTACCCTAAAGCGATACACAAAAGTGCCCAAAAAAGTCTTCTTACCCGCTAGTTTGAGTGAAGTCTTGTCCCAATTCATGCCTGTCAAATACAAAGATCCTCGCTACCCTACGATATCATGTACAATTGAAGACAAGGCGATTAATAAATGTTTGATAGATTTAGGCGCGAATGTCAATTTAATTCCATACTCTGTGTATGAACAATTAGGCTTAGGTGAGCTCATACCCACAAAGTCACGCTTCAATTCACTATTGTTCCATTAAGATGCCCATGGAAGAAATCGAGGACGTGCTCATTCGAGTAGGGCAATTCATATTCCCCGTTGATTTTATCGTTCTCGAAACACAACCCGTGACAAATCCTATGAGTCAAATTCCTTTGATTTTAGGCCGACCATTCTTAACCGCCTCAAATGCCTTAATTAATTGTCGTAACGGTTCGACGAAAATCTCTTTTGTAAACATAACTTTAGATCTTAACATTTTCAATCACGAAAGCCAACAGAATGAACCTTGCGATCAAGCATTGGAAGTTAGTGCCATTCATGAAAACTTTAAAAACGAGATGATTGACCTTAACGATGAACTCGAGCTCGAGTATGAAAAATTATTTCAAGAAATTCCCAATGAGATCGAATAATCTCTTCCTTTTGAATCACTTAAAGTTAAATCTGAATCTCAACCAATTCTTTGATCGAAAAACTCTCAAAGTTGGACCTCAAACAACTTCCCGGTCACCTTAAGTACGCATAGTTAGGTGATAATGAAACGTTGCCCGTCATAATTTCTGCAAATATCTCTCTTGATCAAGAAACCTCCTTACTGTCTATTCTTTCAAAAAACAGAGAAGTAATTGGATGGTCGATCTTCGATATAAACATAATTGGTCCCACACTTGTTCAACATCGCATCCATTTAATCGACGATGCCAAGCCTATTTGTGACGCAAAACGAAGGCTTAATCCAAAAATAAAAGATGTGGCGCATGATGAAATTCTTAAACTTCTCGACAACTGAATCATTTACCCAATCTTTGATAGTTCATGGGTTAGCCCAATTCACAAAGTATCGAAAAAGTCCAAGCTAACCATTATCAAGAAAAATTCAAATGAACTTATTCCAACTTATACTCAAACGAGTTGGCATGTTTGTATTGACTATCGAAAACTAAATGCTGCAAGACGTAAGTATCACTTCCCTCTTTCATTTATCGACCAAATGCTCGAACGTTTAGCTAGCCATGAATTCTACTACTTCCTGATGGTTATTCCTTCTATAGCCAAATTCCAATCGCTCCCGAAAATCAAGAGAAAACTACTTTCACGTGTCCATTCGGTACCTTTACTCATCGACGTATGCCATTCGAACTTTGTAACGCTCCTGCTACTTTCCAACGATGCATGGTTGGAATCTTTTCCGACATGATTGAACGCTTTCTAGAAGTTTTTATGGACAATTTCTCTATCTTTGGTGATTCTTTTTCCCAATGTTTACATCATCTCGAGTTGGTTTTGGATCGATGTAAAGTAAAACACTTGACTTTGAATTGGAAAAAATGCCACTTTATGGTCAAACAAGGCATAGTCCTTGGACATGTCAACTAAAATAAAGGCATTGAGGTAGATAAAGAGAAAGTTGACGTAATTGCAAACCTACCCATTTTCAAATCTATTAAGAAAATTCGATCATTTCTACGACATGCTAAATTTTACCGATGCTTTGTGAAAACCTTTAGCAAAACCACTCGTCCTTTGACAATTCTTCTTGGAAAAGACTTTCCTTTAATTTTAATGTCGATTGTATCTCTTCTTTCGAATGTCTCAAAAACGAACTCATTTCTACTCCAATCATTTGCGCACCAAGTTGGGAATTTTCTTTTGAAATAATGTTGACGCTTCTAACATTGCGGTTGGTGCTGTCTTAGGACAACGCATCAACAAAATCCTCCAGCTCATTTACTACGCGAGTATGACTTTGAACGATTCTCAACTCAACTACACAACAACCAAAAAAGAGCTTCCAGCTGTCGTTTTTGCGCTCGAAAAGTTTTGACCTTACTTGATAGGTTCATACATTACTGTGTACACGGACCACTCTGCGCTTCGATATCTCTTTGCTAAAAAGGATGCTGAATCCTGTTTGATTCGTTTGATCCTTTTACTTCAAGAATTTGACCATACAATTAAAGAAAAAAAAGGATCTGATAATGTCATAGCCAATTACTTATCTCGTCTTCCGAATGCACCATCTTCTTTGCCATTCAATGAAAACTTCCCCGATGAACAACTCCTTTCAATTTCTATTAATCCATGGCACGCTGATATAGTGAACTACTTAGTCACTAAAGAACATCCCTCATCTTCGTCCAAACAGGACAAATACAAATTCATGTCTCAAGTTGAATACTTCTAGTGGGACGATCCAAACTTGTTTAAATATTGTCTTGACCAAATCATCCAACGCTGCATTCCGGAGCGAGATCAATAGTGTTCTTTCGTTTTGCCACGATCAAACGTGCAGCGGACACTTCGGTCCTCGAAAAACTGCGGAAAAGGTGCTTCGGTGTGGTTTCTATTGGCTCTCGTTTTAAAGACTCGTTTGAATTTTGTAAAACTTGCGGTCGATGTCAAATGCTTGGGCGAATTTCTTGACGAGATATGATGCCTCTAAACCTCATTCTTACGATTGAAATCTTTGACGTTTGGGGTATCGACTATATGGGACCTTTTCCCAATTCTTTTGAAAACTTGTATATCCTTCTTGCTGTCGATTACGTCTCAAAATGGGTCGAAGTCGTTCCTTGCAAAACCAACGACCATAGAATTGTTATGAAATTTCTCAAAGGAAACATCTTTTCGAGGTTCGGCACACCTTGCACAATAATCAGTGATAACGGAACCCATTTATGCAATCGATCTTTGGAACATTAATAAATAAGTAGTCGATAACCCATAAGTTATCCACTTCATATCATCCCTGAACTTGTGGGCAAGTTGAAGTTTTAAATCACTAAATAAAACAAATCTTGGATAAAACTATCAACAAAAATCGAAAAGATTAGTCTCAGAAATTGACCGACGCGCTTTGGGCTTACTGTACTATTTTTAAAACTTACCTTGAGATGTCTCCATTTCGTTTAGTTTACGGTAAAGCGTGCCATTTACCCTTTGAGATCGAACATAAAGCGTTGTGGGTAATAAAGAACTTAAACTTTGATCTGGATAAAGCTGGCGAAAACCAAAAACTAAAACTCAACGAACTAGAAGAACTAAGGAATCACGCATAAGAAAACGAGAAAATTTACAAAGAAAGAATAAAAGTTTTTCATGAAAATCAATCCTAAGGAAAATATTTTCGCCTAACCAGAAAGTTCTTTTATATGAATCAAGACTTCATTTATTCCCTAGGAACCTTAAATCGAGAAAGACCGGACCATTTGTGGTACAAACTGTTTTTCCACACGGTGCCATAGAAATACAAAACCCAAGGGGTGGATCGATTTTCAAAGTCAACGGTCAACGTTTAAAATCTTTCTTTGAATTTCAAAGTAACCAAGTGAAGGAGCTCATGATTCTTCATGAGCCAAGTTACATCTAGTAAGAATGTTAACCATCTTTTGTAAATATGTACATATTTTTCCCCGTTACACTTATTATATCTTGCACTTACTGTGAGGACACAATAAAAATTAAGTGTGAGGGGAGTCTCATTTTCATTTTTTTTAAGTTTCATGGCATGTTTGAATTTTCATTTTTTTTGTATTAAAAAAATATCTCAAATTTTTTAAATATCAAAAATATTTCCATTTTAATATTTTGATTTAGTTTTGAAGAAACATTATAGGATAAGTATAATTTTTGGTTAATAAATTGAAATTTTTGAAAATTTATTTGTCTTAAAAAAAAATGAAGTTTGATTACAAATAACAATGGTTTAAATAATATGTAGGAAGGTTCATATGTGTTAATTATGAAGTATGTTCTATTGAAAATCTTTGTTTAAAAAAGTGGTAATTTAAAGTAAAGGATATAACATTTTTTATCTTTTAAGCTAAATGGTGCTAAAATGATTTTGCAAAACTCCCTCTTTCTAAAAAAATACAAAAAAAATATAAGTAATTATTTTTGTATACATGTATATATTTTTAACACCTAGAGTCATGCATTCACTCGCCATGCTCTGTACTCTTCTCACATAAGCCCGAAAGGCAGTGCATGATCGTATATCTGGCCTCATTTTATCTGAGTTAGGTGTATATATATAAAAACTTTTTTTAATAACGCCTACAGTCGATAAGTGTTCACACTTGTGTGTTCACTCGCCGTGCTTTATATTCCCCTTACATCAGTCTGCAAGGTAGTGCATGGGTAATATATCTGGCCTTAGTTTGGATGAGTTAGGCATATGTAAATATTTCTAATATCAATAAAATTTTCATATAAGACAGCGTAAGTAATTGAAATCCAAGCATCATTTTAACTTGTTTGATTTGACATGTTATTGGAAAGAAATGAAAATACCACTTTGATAAACTTTGATAATCAACTAAGGATATATTTCATAGTTATTTATTGACCGAAATAACGAGTTAAACTATTGTCTATTTGTTATGATAACTTAATTTTTGTTGGAAATTTTAACGAGTAAATAACTTAAATTTTCAAGATAATGACCAAAACTTGTATTTAACTTATTTGTGTTGATTTAAAAGTGAATCCTTCATTGTAAATATTTTCAAAAACTTGCATTCATCCCATTGTAAATCAATCTTGCATTTTGTAAATATTTTCACTTTGTATATGGATTTTGTGGGCAGTATCCCCTGAAAACCTTCACGAGACAACACTCGTCCTACCAGGGACACCGAGAGGTTTAACGGCTTGTTGCATACGCTCAATGCAATGGTGCTCCCTACGAAAACAGATTTATCTTGGGTTTCCTTTATTCGAGGACGAATAAAAAGATAAGTGTGGGGGTATTTGATGTGCACGTAAATGTGCATATATTTACATCCATATTTTATCTATTTTTATTTAAATAAATATCATATTTGGGCATTTTAACATGTTTAAAACCAAAATTCAATTATTTTCAAATCACCGATATTTATCTTCATTTAGGAGTAAAATGGTCATTTTTGTGCATATGTTAATTAGAGAATTTTTACTTGAAATTTTTTTATGAATTTTATAAGAAATTTTGATGCATATGGAAAAGGGTTTTAAGAAGAAATATGCATGCACAGGGTAATACAAAGGAAGGATGATGGAAATAATTCAAGCTCATGATCATGGAGGACCCCACCCACTTACCTAAATCTACGATTAGAAGCTAATGAACAACTAAGTGGATGTTAAAGCTTCATGCACTTTTAATGATGGATTAATTAGTGGCTAATGGTTACTTGGTGGCCACACTTCCTAAAGGGCATTTTGGGAAGCACCCTAAAAATTGAATTAGGGTTTTATGCATGTATAATTAGCCCTATTATGTACATGTAAATATCTTCTACTCTTGGAAATTAGTTAGGAAATCAAAATGAAAGTAGTGTAGCTTTGTTTTTGTGCAAGTAGTCAGTAGTTAATCTCTCTTTCTTCCTTTGCTTAGTTTCCATTTCTTTGCTTTTTAATGTTGAAATTTACAAGTGTTGATTTGATAACACAAAAAGTAGCTAAATCCCTTCAATTTAGGGGTAATGAAGCTCTCTAACGTTATGTAATTTCAACATTTTTATGATTTATGATCTCATTTGGTTTATGCTACATGAAAGTGAATTTTGATGTATTAAGTTTATACAAGTGGGTTTGATAGCTCATGTTGCTTTTGCAAATGAGTTATTCTTATTCAACATAAACACAATCTACATCATCATTTGCTAATCGATTTTTGAATTTGAAAAGGTAGTAGAAATAAATTTTGATGATCTATCTTACTAATTACAATAGTAAATAGATCATACTTAAAATAGATTTTGCTTTGGCTTCATTTTCATAAGAATTGATGAGTGGTTTATTTGTTGTATTATAGTTTGATGGTTTAAGTTATGTTAATTAATAACATAAGTAAATCATACTTATGATAAATGCAACAATTATTTCACTTAATATCAAAACTAGAGATCATAAATTATTTGTTTGTTGATTTACAAAAATATGAGAGTGAATTTGCCTCTAAATTATTCTCTAATCTCATCGTTTTTAATCTCATTTTAATTTTAGTTTCAATTTCATTTTGTTTGCAGTTAACAATTTCCTCTCTACTTGGGTTTAATTTGATTGAATAGTGTGTTGAAATCATAAAAATTCCCTGCGGATCGACCCATACTCTCCACGTACTAACTTTTGTACGCCGTGTGCCTGCAGTTATTTTTATTTCGGAATTTTTCAGAAGTTTTCTAATTCGATAGATTAGCCGTCGTTAAACAGCTAAACATGTGTCTTTTGCTGTGGGACCAACATGATTGGACCAGCTCATAGTGGCATAACAGAGATAGAAGGCCGATCAACGAGTATAATTAGGATTTCAGCCTAATTAAAATAGGATTAGGTTTTCAACCTAATCACAACAATATAAGACAAGTGCAAACAAGCACAATTAAGCAAATAGAATTAGAAATAATATTTTAACCCACTTTTATCTTTCCTGTATATTCCTTTCATACTACAACTGTTGCTTAGTCTATTATCTTTATCTAGCTTAAGAATATTAGTAATTACTTTCACTCACCAGACTTATAATCTGACCCACTCCTCTATTTTCCTTTTTCCCTCATAAGCCAACAGAATCGAGGACAATAGATTCAGACTGCTTGGAGATATATTCTTGGAGTTCTTTATGTATTCTTCTTCTTTTCAGTTTTCTTTTCATTTGACTTTGGGCGTACTGGTATTTTATGAGAGGGATGGTTATTTTTGTGCTCTGGTGATGTGACTAAGATGTATTTTCCATAAGACATGAGTATTTGGATTTGAGACATATTCTGCTTTTATGACTTATTTTATAAAGCTCAATTCTGAATAATAAGTATTTATTTAAATATTTCCACTGTTTTTATTTGATTGTCTTGTGAACTTAGTCTCTGTGATGTTTTAGATAACCTATAATGCACCATATCCTTTAGTGTGCCCTTTTTGGGTATGCTAAGGAGTGTGAGGTATTTTAACAATAAACCACACACGTCAACTCAAACCATTTAAAAAGGAGGATTGCTAATAGGTTAAATATGAAAATAAGAGAAAAGAAGGGAAAATAAAACATAGAATCTCATAGTAGAATAACAAAATATATAATCAAATAAACAGTTCATGAAGCTGTTTACAAATAACATTTGATTACACTTTTAAGATACAATCGGAGTACAAACAACAATATATCAATAATGATGCAACGGAAAATTCTAATAATATAATATATACCAAACTCCGTCTTCGTCCTCCAGAAATAGAGTCTCAATACTGAAAAGCTTAGACTGACCCGAGAGGGTCAGGGCTACGTTCTGACCTAATATCAGTAGCATTCACCAAACCATCCTACTTCGTTCTGGATTCTCCACCATGTGCACAGTTTTTAAAGTAGTTTCGAAATTGGCAGAGAGTATGACAATATCTAACCCCGGTCTCTTTAATAACCAACCATTATATTTTTCACACTGAGGTCATTTATAAAACATTTATAATAATAAATCCTAAAAAACAGTTTATACCTTCATATCAAGATATCCATGTACTTGTACAACCCATGTTTTAGTGAGTCCGGATTTTTTGCAAAAATGCTAAAACTCAAATCCACTAAAGCCTGATTTGGATGTCTGATATCCTGCAAATAGGCAAAGATAAATGTATCAGAGCTCAAATAAATATCTCACAGCGAAACTGAGTAAAATATAGTAATAAGTAAATACCCACCATGGTAATAACATTTTCTAAACAAGTTCTCAAAGTTGGAAAATCTCTGCCATCTATTTAACTTGTGGGATGATACGAGGAGAGGGTTAGAACTAAAGTTCTGGTAAATGGACAAATTATACACTTCTAAGCATAATTCTACATATATCATTCTATTTTCATTTTCTGTTATATTAGGTTTATTGGGTTTATAATACTCTCATCTCTGTGCGTGAATCATACCCATCCACTCCCTAGTAGATTAAGACCTAATAACCAATATATGTAGTTACATGCCCAAATACCACATAGTTCCTAGGTATTACCCATAGTACCTTCCGTATCTTACTCGAAAATGACTCTATCATCTCACTACTAAAGCGTACTATGACTACATCTGTAAAGGACAGCTTTGTGAGGCCTATGATACAGATGTTCCGTCATCTACTATAAAAACATGAAACTCCGTCTGCCCTAGCTTATACTAGTGCTCGGACATCCACAATGTACCACCTAGTGCGTACCTTGAGGACCGCACGTAATCGTTTTGTCTACTCCCTAAGTTCCACCAATAAGGTCTACCTTGTACGGAACTCAGCCAGAGATTTTCTATATCCGTAAAGGTCCACTTCGTTAGGACTACAATATAGATATTCTACTTGGTCTCTCTCTTTTCTCATTGTGGCTATGGCTCCACGCTGCCCCTCTCAACTAATCGAAAGACCTTTAAAGAACTAAGTGGTTGTGCCATACTGCAAACAATCTAAACATTCAATTGGTTGCACACCTCATCCAATGCCTCGATAGTCAGAGAATCATTGGCCTGTTGATTTAACTCTAGTCTTTCTTGAACTCGCTCTGACTGATGTTGGCTGATATCCGCATGCGACTATCCTTATGGGTCATGCCTACTATAACCTACTCACAAATTAGAGTACGGTGCCATATGAATATCCTACTCCATCATCAACCATTGGACTTTCTACAAAGTTCCACTTCGTTAGGTCTACAATGTAAAAGCAGTCAAGACGTACTCTCTTGATGGAACACCTACAGACCAGCCTCCAGGGGTGCGGCTTCGTTAGGCCTACCCTAAAGGGCAATCCTAGAGTACCCTCACGTCCCGTTGAAGTCTAGTACTTCCTTCTAGCCCAAAATAACTAAGTTGGACATGCTCTTTCTGTACTAAAAATCTATGATGAACTGCTTCGTTAGGTTCTTTATCCATATTCCCTTCTGGATGCTCCAAACGCACCTTACCATTTCACTAGACCCTACTTATAATCTTTTATTATGCGTTTAGTTTACTTTTTTTATTCTATTGGCCCCTTATTCACCATAATCAGAAGCCCAGCCCCACCCATGTGTGAGACCAGTAGTCCTAAATCTGAAAGAAAATTCTACCGGTATGGGCCACTTCTATTATTTTTTCTTATTAACTTAATCCAAGATCTATTTTTGATAAAATAAGCCTCTTCTATTTCTTTCTTTTTAACTATAACCTATGTGTTACAATTATATTTGCAATTGTCACTTTTATATTCTTTTTTTAACATAAATGTTATAAATGTAATTGCAAGCATCACTTTTTTATTCTAGTCTGTGTTCTTTTATTATGATACTAAAATTTTCTTAGTTCTCTTATATTATATAACAGTCTTAACTTGGGACTACTTCCAACTGTCATGATGAGTTACTTATCGTAATAACTGCTTTACTTTTTTACTCTACTGTCTGCACAATAAATGCAGATCTAGTCACATTTTATGTTTATCGTTTCTAGTCTTATCAAATAATTAGCTTGATTATTTCGTCTTCTTTAATTTCTTTTAACGCTTCATGTTATTTTCTTTTATTTTGGAAAGTAGTTTTATTTTATTTGATTGGTTACAAAAACTGTGCTAAAAATCCATTTCCATATTTTAATACTAAATAATGCTATAAACATTAACTCTTAACTGCAAGATATTTCTTTTATTGTTTATTTAATTATTGGGTAATGCAAAATAAAGTAATGTCTCTATTTTCCACTAATTTCATTTTTCTTACTTTTATTCTTGCAATTACGTGTACCACTTTTCTTACAATATTAAACTATGGAAATGAATTTTCTTTTCTAAACCACCCAACTAATCTATCACTAACTTCCAAATCAAGTCATTAGATTTCCCCTTTTTATTTCATTACCCGAGTTTTAACATAATTTACTATAAATTTCTCACTTTTAGGCTTATGTATTTCTCTATAATTTTTAAGCATAATATTACTTATATTTGATTGGATTTATTTATTTTTTCCATATAAATAACATTTAAATATAAGTACACTTCGCTTATAAAATTTACAGTTCAACATAACTAACTAGTAGAACTAATTACTGAAATTAGTTAAAATGCTGAATTAAAATATTTAACGGGAATTTAACAATAATATATATTATCAAAATAAAAGAGATATAATTTAAATCCGCTCACATGTCGTCCTTAGCTTTTATCTATGTCTTTCTTGGATCTGCTTCACAGGCGTCTTATATATACTTATTAAAAAGATCTTCTCCCCAGAAATATTTTCTATTTAGGGTTTAGCCTCATGCAATGAATCCAATTGGAAGAAAATCTGATTGTGAGAAAATAGCTAGGCTAGGATTTTATTTGTAATGAATCTTAGGGATCTTAGGCCGTCAAATTTTAGGATTGAATATGGTGCAATCACGTCATAAGCTTGCTGTGAATCATTGGATTCAGAAAAGAACACTCGAGATTGCGCGAAAATCAGATTATAAAACTTTGGCACATCCCGCGACGATTTCTCGTCCAAGGCAAACACAGGTCGACCCGTGTGCTTTATGGGTCGACCTATGGATCGACCTATCGGGTCCTACTTTTTTTTGTTTAACTGTTTATATATTTATATAGTTCTGATTTCTTATTCTTCTCGTAACTTCTTCATATTAACTCGGGTTTTACAAGTTATATATGGAAATTGATCAGAAAATCACCAAGAACACAGTGGTATAAGTTTCGAGGCCATATTCTGACAATTCCAAAAATGATTATTTTCACTGCTCATCATTATTTGATTATTTAATTATCTAAAAATAAGGGGTCTTACAATACTTTTCCAAAAGTATAAATATATTCATAAGTGCCGAGGAAGATTTCTTTCAATCAATTTCGAAAATAATTTATAAACCTCTCTTAAACCATTTATATACTATTTATATGCTTTAAACCCATTTATAAAGCTATTTCTAAATTTCAAAACAGTTTACAGCTCTTCCATTATCACAAACTTCTACACAAATTCCTTTATATGCTTCCAAATCCATTTGTACAAGTTCTTTTATAAAAAACCTTTATAAAATCCTTAAACCTTTATAAACTTCTTTATAAAACCATTATAAAATCTTTTATAGAAATCTTTATAAAATCCTTTTATGGAATTTACTATATAATCTCTTACAAAACTTTTATAAATTCCTTACAAACCTTGTACAAAATTCTAAAATCTTTTACAAAAATCTTTTATGTATTAAAGTTATTACAAAATTATATATTTGTTATCTTAAATCAAAACTATATTTATTATATCAAATTAAATTAAATATATATATATGTTAAAAATATACTAAATATTTTATCAAATTAAATTTTAAACTATTTAAAATATATATTTAAAACAAAATAAAATTATAAGTCAAAATCTTAAATTTACATTTAAAACCATATATTAACTTTTAATTTGAAGCTTTAAAACATATAAAATAAATTATCTTTCAAATATAAATTTTAAATAAAATCATTAAATAAAATTTATAAATCAAATATACTTTCCTATGTTGGAAATAATTTAAAATCGACCAACGGTGTCCGTATATAATTTTCTATCCTGTGGTCAAGTGATAGGGCATATATCATTTCAACTCCAAAACAGTTTAAATTTTCCCGGGTATATATCATTTCAACCCAAATCCTGAATCAAAAAAATTTCTAAATCAACAAAATCGCTCGGGTTTATCATTTCAGCCCATAAAGATTTTCCCTAATATATATGATCTTTCGAGTATGTATCATTTCAACCCATAATGACAAAGGAGATATTACGTCTAATCATCCAAAAATGTCAACAAATAAACCTCCATCACAATCAACATCCAATCATCCAATAAATCACAACAATTAACCGACTATCATTATTAGGTATTTAACTAATAATTTAAATTCAATATTAATATAAATGACAATTTAATTCAATATAAATTCAAGTTAAATTTAAATGATAATTTAAATTACCAAACAGCAATCAACAAAATTCTTATCAATTCATAAGTTTAATTAAACTAACATAAGAGAGTTTAGTATTTTGTGAGTGAGTTAAACCACTCACCTTTGATTTATATTCGATTTAAAATCCAAATAAAAGCCCAAAAATCTAACTGTCTCAAAATCCTACCATGTTGTACAGAATTTCGTTATGATCACAACGGGAGAAATCGCTTCCAAATCCGAGTCTATATGCAAAAATTATGATAGTTAGAAGATTGAAATTATAATTTAGATTAAAAAACACAAGGGTAATATCGTAAATACCATCTCTCTAGAACCCTAGCCATCATCGAACACGTACAGAACCAATCTCAAATCTCAATCGCCATTAACATCACGTCGCCTTTGCCACCACGGCCGTTATCACCTAGATCTAATATCACCACGTGAACCACCGAGTTAGGTCACCCCAACCCCCAACCCCCGACCCCCAACGACGCAACTGTCGGCTTTGACGCCCCCAGGCACATCGCGCCACCCCTATTCATTGCCATCGATTCCAGTGAATCCAAGCATCATTAGCAAGAACGAACCGTATAGATGAACTCCCTCTATGCCGTGGTACCCTCCGCTCGTCGTATAATCGACGATCAACTGTTGAAAACGAAAACCTAGAATGGACGACCTAGAATAAACTGCCGATTTCTAGCCAAATCAAACCTCTAATTGAAAAACAAAATGCTGCGATAGATTGCGCTCGTCAATAGCTTCGCGGTGATATATAATTTGCTATGGTTTGAGGAGTTTGAATTTTGAAATTTGATTTGAAATTGAAATTAGGGTTTGGGATGACAACCATGGGGAAGGATTAGATGAAGATGACATTACGTATAGAAATATGAAATAAGAAATCTGTTAGGGTTCATAACTGCTTATATATAAGCAGAGATGGATAAGAACGAAAAGAAAGATCGAATTGGGTTGAAACAATAACAACGACCTAAAAAGCACGTTTCATTTCCGAAATGAAAGTAGGTCATCCCATATATAAAATATAGGTTTTCGATATTTTTAAACTCAATGGAACTAGTTTCGAACTATAATTCCATTGAATATAGAAGTTAGCTTTCAAAATCAAATTATATTCACTTAAATGATATTAATTGATTTCTATGCGTTTCGAGCTCGCACGATCAAATGATAAGTTCGATCCCTAAGAAACTTGAAATGACATAATAATTCACTATTACGGATCTGATGAAATTGATTTCGTCGAAATTTGAGATAGTGGCCAAAATGGCTAATTTTCAGGTTAATGAAATAAATTATTATTTTAAAACTAATTTAATCACTTTAAACTCGAATTTAAAAGCTAACCATTTCACCATCCTCGATTAAACAGTCATTACACGGAAATTTTATAATCTTTTTAAATTACATTTTCCATGTTGATTCCACAACTTAAGTATTACGTTAATTTCAGCGTTCAATTACAACTGTAATAAATCATTCATTATAGTTTAAATTTCACTAATTTATTATATTTTGATTCTCACTCTTATCATTGAATCAACTATTACCTTATGAATATAATTAACATTAGATTACATTTTATTACATTCATATTCTACAGTTATCATCTTAACTCATATTACCTGCAATATTTAATTACATTAATTCCAACAATTATTTTATTCCTTATTTACAAATTATAACCAAATTAACTTTACAATTATTCGGCCAGTTGATTAAAGTTACATCAAAATACTTATCAGTTACATTAAATCAACATTATTAAATCATATTCTAATTATTTTTCTCGTTAATAAATCATAAATTTTAATTCCTCATAATATTAAATTTCAAAATATTATTTAATTTAATATTTTTAACTATAAAAATACGGGTCGTTACACTCTCCCACTCAAAACTTTTCATCCTCGAAAAGGAACAACAAGGAATTAATAAACTTGATATAATTTTATTCAAATTATTCAATTTATAAACATTTTATATTTACATCATTAAATTTTAAATAAAACATATCAATTTATAAATAGTTAAATCTTTCATATTCAAGTTTAATAAAGTTTGAAAAATATTTTCACTTTTACAAAATTTTCTAAATCCTAAATTTATGAAAATTTTTAGCAGAGTCTCCTTTGTGCTGTTAGGTCCGGAAAAAATAATAATATTAATAAGTTCAATATATCATTATATTTCAATAATAAACATCCCAAACCATGGGAAAATAATTAGAATTTCATTGGCAAACCGTAATACAAAAATGTACCTATTTATCGGGCAAAGAACTTATTTATGAAACCAAAATCAGTAGCTATTGCTTTCATAAACCTGTATTTCACTTATATAATCCAAAAGAGTTAAAATTATGTAAAAGATTAACATATTAGTTGTTTCAAATCAACAGCACAAGCAACATACAATATATAACAATCATATGCAAACGAAAAGTACAACCATCAAATGCAATAAAGGAGACTATCAATCATCCACAGCAACCAACTAATGATTTGTTCGGGTTCAGACACCTTTTCATCATACAAGGGTGATAAATAACTACCAAGTGTACCTTATGCTCAATAGCCATGGATGATTACTCCATAGATTATTCATTCAACCTTAAACAATTTGAAGTATCCTTTCCCAAACTTTCCACAAGCCAAACAACATTAAATTTTAAATATTATTTAATTTGGTTTCTTTTCACATTATTTACCTTTTATTCATTTTCATTTGTTCTTACAATGTCATCTTTTATTAGATACATTCATTTACTTACATAAATTATTTCACAATCAAAATCTGAAGTCATCAATAAATCAATTCTTACAATATTATATAAGTTTCCTTGTAGTTTAATTCACATTCATTTACTTATATAATTGGATTTCCAATTAAGATTAATATTCATTAGTGAATCAATTCATACTTAAGTTTCTCTACTTTTAAATTTACATTCATTCCTTCGTATATAGTATCATTTAATATTAAACATATTTATGAATGATTTCTACAAGTTCTTAAGTTTATAATCATTTACTTAAGTGATATTCACTTTTACTATTCAGTTTGACTATTAAGCATTTCAACCATTAACTTAAGTTTATATATTTCTTGTACACCTTAAATTTCATTTATAAACATACGTTCATTTTGAAGCATTTTTGTTATTAAGCTTTTACTTGTATAATATTCTATTACATATTCATATTTGACATTTTAACTTTTTAAATATTTCAGGTAAGTTATATATATGTTTTTAGAATGTAATTGAATGTTGCACAAGTTTGCCTTTTCCAATTTAGTTAACAAAATGTTCAATAGTTCATATCTTCTTAATTGTCATTATCTTCAAATTTACAAGTTACAAATCTCCAATCTGTTTACATATTTATCAAACAATTACCTTTTAATTCAGGTTTCAATTTTGGAAGTTTCCAATCTTATTAAAATGTTTAAGATTCCATTCTATTACAATAACTAAAAATCATTGATTAATAGAAAACGTAAGAACTAAATGCCGGATTTCATTTCAAATCATCTCAAAATAATATGTACTTATATCCTCTGTATAGCAAAACATACATTGAAATTTAACCTAAATTTTTTTTCCAAAAGAAATGTATAGCAAAGCTACTACAGTAGTCTTCCCACTTTGAAACTCGAAAATGAATGCCGATGATGCCGCGATCATCACTGAAATTATTTTCTAGCAATAAAAGAGGGGAGTACATAACTTATTTCCTTTCAAAAAAATTCTTTTAAAACCATTTCTTCCAAATCACATTGAAAATATTTACATCCAAAAATACTTCCAAAAAATACTAATATTATATTCCAAATTTTTTTTAAAACCAATTTCAAACTTCGGAACTTTAGTTCTCAAATTTTCAATTCGTATTCACTTTATTTGTAAATCCTATTTTGCAACCAGTATTTATAAAATTTCACTTCCTAATAACATATCACATAACACTATGTTCATTTATAAAAATTATTCTTTTATACACAAAATATAATACTAAGTTTATTTCATTTACCTATATTTCAAAAATAATATTACGTCGGCCTGCCTTATTAAGTGTCTAGAAATCTCTATCGATGCCATAGCGTCCTATGTACCGACCAGAATTCATAAATACTCAAAAGAACAAATTAACACAATACAAAATATTTTTATATCACTAACAAATACGCTCTCTCATATATATATATATTCTCAAACTAATTCTAGGGTATTAATAACCCTATCTCTAATGAGTTAACCCTAAATAGGCTAAGGTATCCATAAACAAAAGCTATGATACCAACAGTAACAACCCACCTTTTTGGACAATTTAAATCGACAATAAATCACATATGTCAACTCAAACCATTCAAAAAGGATGATTTTTAATGGGGTGAATAAGAAAATAAGAGAAAAGAAGGGAAAACAAAACATAGAATCTCACATCGGAATGAAAAAATATAATAATCAAATAAACAGTTCATGAAGCTGTTTACAAATAACATTTGATTACACTTCTACAATACAATCGGAGTATAAACAACAATATATCAATAATGATGCAGAGGAAAATTCTAATAATATAATATATACCATACTCCGTCTTTGTCCTCCAGAAATAGAGTCTTCAACACTAAAAATCTCAAACTGACTCGAGGGGGTTACGGCTACGTTCTTACCTCATATCAGTAGCGTTCTCCAAATCATCCTACTTCGTTCTGGATTCTCCACCACGTGCACAGTTGTTAAAGTGGTTTCGTAATTGGCAGAGAGTATGCCAATATCTGATCTCAATCTCTTTAACAACCAATCTTTTTATTTTTCACATCGTGGTCATTTTATAAAACTTTTATAATGATAAATCTAGAGAACAGTTTATACCTGCATATCAAGATATCCATATACTTATTCCAAAAGTTTAAATATATTCATAAATGCCGAGGAAGATTTCTTTTAATCAAATTCGAAAATGATTTATAAATCTCTCTTGAAGCATTTATAAACTATTTATATGCTTTAAAACTATTAATAAAGCTATTTATAAATTCCAAAACAGTTTACAACTCTTCCTTTTATCATAAACTTTTACATAAATTCCTTTATATGCTTCCAATTCCCTTTATACAAGTTCTTTTATAAAAACCCTTTATAAAATCCTTAAATCTTTATAAACCACTTTATAAGACCATTATAAAATATTTTATAAAAATCTTTTATAAATTCCTTTATAAGATCTCTTACAAAACTTTTATATATTCCTTACAATCCTTTTACAAAATTATAAAATCTTCTACAAAAATCTTTTATCTATTAAAGTTATTATAAAAGTTTATATTTGTTATCTTAAATCAAAACTATATTTGTTATATTAAATTAAATTTAAAATATATATATTAAACTATATTAAATATTTTATTAAATTAAATTTTAAGCTATTTAAAATATATATTTAAAACTAAATTAAATTATAAGTTAAAATCTTAAATTTACATTTAAAACCATATATTAACTTATAATTTGAAGCTCTAAAACATATAAAATAAATTATTTTCCAAATATAAATTTAAATAAAATCATTAAATAAAATTTAAAAAAAAAATCAAATTTATAAATCAAACATACTTTACTATTTAGAAAATAATTTAAAACCGACCAACGGTGTCCGTAAATAATTTTTACCAATATGGTCAAGTGATAGGGTATATGTCATTTCAATCCCAAAATAGTCAAATTTTTCCTGGGTATATATCATTTCAACCCGTATTCTGAATCAAAAATTTTCAAATCAACAAAATCGCTCGAGTTTATCATTTCAACCTATAACAATTTTCCCTAATCTATAAGATTATTTGGGCATATATCATTTCAACCCATACAGGCATATAACATCCAATCATCTAAAAATGTCAATAAATAAACATCCATCACAATCAACATCCAAATTAGCCAATAAATCACAACAATTGGCCAACTTTCATTATCAGGTATTTAACTAAAAATTTAAATTAAATATTAATTTACATGACAATTTTATTCAATATAAATTCAAATTAATTTTAAATGATAATTTAAAATACCAAACAACAATCAATAAAATTCTTATCAGTTCTTAAGTTTAATTAAACTAACATAAGAGGATTTGGTATTTCGTGAGTGGGTTAAATCACTCACCTTTGATTTATCTTCGATTTAAATCCAAATAAAAGCCCAAAATATACAATCTTAGAATCCAACCAAACCATTTCCATGTTGTCTGGAATTTCGATACGATCGCAATGGAAGAAACCACGTTCAAATTCGAGTTCATATGCACGAGTAATGATAGTTAAAAGATTGAAAATTTTAATTTAAATTAAAAAAATAGAAGGACAATATCGTAAATACCATCTTTCTGGAACCCTAGCCATCACCGAACACGTACATAACCTATCTCATATCTCAGCAGCCACTATCATCACGTCACCGCTGCCGCCACGTTTATTATAACCTAGATCCAACATCACCATGCGAAAAACCAAGTCAACCGCCCCCCGACCACGCAGCTGCTGCCTCTGATGCCCCCAAGCACACCATGCCACCGCCTATTACCATTGATTCTGGAAAATCCAAGCATCGTTAGCATGAACAAACCATATAATTGAACTCCCCTCAACTCCCTCTACGCCGAGTTACCCTCCGATCGTCGTATAAACGATGATCCACAGTTGAAATCAAAAACCTAGAATGGACGACCGAGAATAAACTGCTGATTTCTAGCCAAATCGAAACTCCAATTGAGAAACGAATTGCAGCAGTAGATTGCACTCGCCGAGAGCTTCGCGATGATATATAATTTGTTATGGTTTGAGGAGTTTGAATTCTGAAATTTGATTTGAAATTGAAATTAGGGTTTGGGATGGCAGCCATTTAGAAGGAGTAGATGGAGATGGTAGTACATACAGAAATATGAAGTAATAAATCTGTTAGGGTTTATAATAGCCTATATATAGGCAGAGATGGATAAGACTGAACGGATAGATCGAATTGGGTCGAAATGATAACAACTATCCGAAAAGCTCATTTCATTTTTGAAACGAAAGTAGGTCATCCCATATATCAAAATATAGGTTTTCGATATTTTTTAACTCAATGGAACTAGCTTCAAACCCTAATTCGATTGTATGTAGAGGTTAGCTTTCCAAATCAAGTTATATTAATTGATTTTTACGTGTTTCGAGCTCGCACGGTCAAAGATAAGTCTGATCACTATGAAACTTGAAATCTATGGATCCGATGAAATTGCTTTCGTTAAAATCCAAGACAGCGGCAAAAATGGCTAATTTTCACATTAATGAAATAAATTATTATCTTAAAATTAATTTAATCACTTTTAAACTCGAATTTAAAAGTTAAGCATTTCACCATCCTGGATTAAACAGTCATCACATAAAAATTTAATAATCTTTTTAAATTACATTTTCCATGTTCATTCCACTAATTTAAATTCCACTAATTCATTCGTTATAATTTAAATTGCACTTATTTATTTTATTTTGATTCTCACTCTTATTATTGAATCATCTATTACCTTATGAATATAATTAACATTAGTTTACATTTTATTACATTCATATTCTACAGCTATCATCTTAACTCATATTAACTGCAATATTTAATTACATTAATTCCAACAATTGTTTCCAACATTATTTTATTCCTTATTTACAAATTATAACAAATTTACTTTACAATTTTTTCAATTAATTGAAGTTACATTAAATAGTTATCAATTACATTAAATCAACATTAGTAAATCATATTCTAATTATTTTCTCGTTAATAAATCATAAATTTTAATTCCTCACAATATTAAATTTCAAAATCTTATTTAATTTAGTATTTTTAATTATAAAAAATATGGGTCATTACATATATTAACTATTAGAAAACTATCGAGTGAGTCATTCTATAGTTATCCGATAACTATATACATAACCTCTTGGTGCCCCCAATAGCCATGAGTTATAACTTTCCAATAATTGGAGAGCCTTACGTGCTTTAGTCCTAACAAATGTATTAATATCCGGTCCCGATACATCTTGACTAGAAATATTTAAAATAGTATATTTATTTTCTTATGATAAATCATTCATGGTAACAATGCATTGTAACTACTGTTACAAAACATACCATTTATGGATTTTCTATAAAATATACTTTTGATTAAATTAATTAATATAATATATTATACTAGTATATAATAAAAAGAAAATACCTTTCATTTCTAACAAGATGGATTATTTAGTTAGATATGTGTACTAAATTACATATTAGCTCCTATGACATACTTTAACTCTATTAACAATAACCTTTTGTTCCTCGGTATTGTAGAAAATATGTCCACTGGATTTCTTGAGTTATCCTATTAACTTACATAAGGTTAATCTACCTCATGATTTTTTAGGACCAACATTCTTAGCATAGGATAGACAACCTCGCACCTTCAAATAACTAAGATGGGCTCTTCCCACGCCACATCTCATGTGACGTCTTAAGTTTAGATCTCGCAGGTATCAAATTCGACATATGTGCCTCGATTCCGAGAATATATCCAAATAGGAAAGAAGTAACTCGGATTTACTCATTATGGAACAAACCATATCTAATAGGGTTCGATTCATTCTCTTCGAAACACCCTTGTGTTGCAGAGTATATAATGGAGTAACCTGAGAGACAATCCCATATTCTTTTAAGTATTATTTAAGCTTTTTCCTAACATACTAACCTCCTTGATCTGATCAAAATATTTTAATCCTATGGTTCGTATGATTTTCGATATTGTTCTTATACTCTATAGATTTCTTATAGACCTTGGGATTGTTCTTCATAAGATACACATCTCCTAGTCTTGAGAAATCATTGATAAAAGTTACATCATAAGAAATATTATCTTTGGTAACCATAGGCAACAGGACACATGCATTCGTATGTACGAGACCTATGAGTTAACTCTTTCATTGGTCTCACTAAAGAGATGCTTAGTCATTTTTTATTTAAGACCTGATTCAACGTATCAAATGATTTAGAATCAAGTGATGGTAGATAACCTTATTTAATGACCCTGACTCGACCTTCGAAAATTGACATCCAAATACATCACCCGTATTCGAATGCCGTAGATTCAAACGTTGAGTCTGGTTCATCGGAACTTATAACAATATTAGGTGATAACAACACAGCGGAAACAAAATGAATAATTTTATTGATACACAACATTTGATACAACAGTGATACAAATGAAATGATCAACATAATCAGAGATATGATACAACAACGGAAATAATAAGACAATAACAGCAGTAAAACAACATATTCAATGCCAAGCTCTCCAAACCAAAAACTCAAACCACCATCGAGCTGAACTGAAACACAATGCGATCGCCAAACCAAAGACCCCAAAGATTGCCAAAAGCTACACCTACTATTTGATTATCTGAAAATCTGACTCTAGGTTGTCCGTGTGGAAAATTGTGGGCACCCAGAGTTTAGAAAGGGTACAGTAAACTCCAGGTCAGTCATGGGACTGGTGTGAGCAAACAAAAATAGTTTATCTTGAACAAAATAAAATAAAATAAAATAAATAAAATGAAACCCGCTATGCTTTTTGGAAAATGGAACTACCATAAGGCCTCCCGCCACACACACAATGCAATCGCACACTTGGAGGAGATTTCTCCTTATGATAGTCAAACATGCTTGATACGCAAAATCCTTTAGATATTATTATTAGTGCATAGTGTAGAAAACCTTTCGAAAGTATAATATTAATCTTAGCCAGCATATGTACCATTATAGTATGCCTACTATAGCTACCATGATAGATGACATATTCTACAACTAAAACCGTACAGGGCGCGTATTGGGTGATTAGATTTCCAAAAAATGGTCAGGCTAAGGAACTTCCTCACCGAATGGGTACGCCTCTGGAGGGATGCCCTGAGAACCTAACCGGCTCTCTGCTAACACAAGGCGGGGTACCTCTGTAACTAGGTAACTAACTATCATTGGTATGCTAACCCCCGGTCGTCAACGGACTTTATCCTAGAGCTCTCAACACCAACAAATTCCAGCAACCACATAAGTTAAATATTTGGGCTCCATACCATGATACTACTTTTTATCCAGAAGGAAACGCACATACCTTAAAGGGCGCAACCCTCATAACCTTGCTGCATTCTTTCTGTTTCGACCATTTCCGGGTTGTGAGGTTCGACAAAGTCTCATCCACAAAGCTACGCTATTCACAAAAGTCATGCTTCGATCAACAAATGATCACCACTCAGCATGCCATATTACCAAATTGAGAATATATCACTAGTAACCATCAACTACATAACCTCTGAGCTCATACATCTCACAGAAAGGTTTTAAGCTAAGAGAATAAATTCTCCACCACCAAACAGAAATGTATTTGGCAGAAACCAACTTTACATCTCAAAGTGTAACGTTAGACATACGTCCATACAAGACCATCTTGGGTCTGAATGGAACCGAAGGCACTTCAAAGAAGCCCTTGCAAATCCGGGTATTCACAATCCTAATCGGACTCCCCATCACATACGGAGATCTCTATACCGGAGCAACTCAGTGCAGAGTCATTCAAGAGGTAATCCTTTCATTCTCGAAAATACCCAGTCTCACCACCGTCTTCAAATGTTATCCATTTCGTCGTTCACTATTCGGAATGGGTTTTATGACATAAAGTCCTCTACCGGCTAAACCGAATAATGAGCGCTTATTTTAAAAAGCATATGGATATATTGGTATCTTAGTTAAGTCACAACTTTCAACACTTGTTTCCCAAATCCTTCCTTTGAATGGTTTAAACCATTTTCCACTTTATACAAAAGATATACCTTTAAGATCCTCTTCAATTTGAAAACAAAGTTCACCAATCTTTAATAAAGATTCATTCATCGCTTTTAAAACTATTTTCAACTTGATTTACCAATAACTTGAAATCCTTTCAACAAGACTGGAAATTCTTTCATTATATGAAAGCTATTATCATTTGAGAACAAATGCTTTTCATTCTAGGAAAATTCGATTAAATTTTCTCAAGTTATAGCCTTTCAAAATGTACATTGGAAAATCAGCGAACTGCCATATTCTCGGCAAGTTCTATTTGAATTAAATTCAAATCTCCACAATAATTTATCTAATATACTTTAAAAATGGTTTAAAATCCATATATATATTTTGTATAACTTATATAACCCTTTCAAATCATAGGTTCCAAAATAATTATAAAACTTCAACAAGGCATAGAATATTAAAAAAAAATTTAAATTTCAAAACTTCCTTTTCCAAAAGCCTTTCATATTCAGCTTAATTTCACTTCCAAACCAATTGAATTCAAAATTCAACTTTTAAACAGAATAATATTTAAATTAAAAATATCTGTGACTTTACCAATTTCCCATGGAATCCATATTTATGTATGTGTGGTGTAGTCCAGGGGTTTCACAGGCAACAACAAAGCATCACAACTGTCATCAATTCAAGCATAACAATATCGATAAGCGGTATAATCCTATAGCACTTATCTTCATTCACAGATTAACAAGTAAATTCATCACAGATAAATAAATCACAGTTCACGGCTTAATTCACATAATTCATATCATAGAACATCATGCATCAGAGATATCAAACAATTCAAAGCATTCAATAGAATCCAATCATCCATAAGTAAATTAATTAATCACCTGATTGTAATAAACCAGATTAATTACTTATGAAATAATTATTAATCCTGGTTAATTAACATTATTTAATTACAAATCATTTATTATTATTTTAATTAATAAGAATTAGTTAATCAATCCTTAATTATCCATCCCAAGTAATTATCCTTAATTACTTACATTAATCAATTATCCCTTAATTAATCACATTAATTAACCTCAAATAAATTAATTTACCCTTAATCAATTTTAAATTAATTAACTTTAATTAATTAATAAATTATCCTCAATTAATTTTATCGAGTAATTATTCTTTAATCACTTGATTAAGTAACCTTAATCATTAATTAATTAACCTTTAACCACAATTAAGTTAACCTTTAACTAATCAATAAATTAACCTTTAACTAATCGCATTAATTAATTAACCACGTTAATTAATTATTATTTAAGTAATTAAGTAAGTAAACCTTTAATTAATCACTTTTATTAATTAACCACATTGGTTAATTCTCCTTTAATTAATCACATTAATTAATCATCTTAATTAATGCCATTAAGTAATTAACCTTTAATTACTTATATTAATTAACCTTAATTAACCATATTAATTAATCACATTAATAAATTATCCTTTAATTACTTTCATTAAATAATAAATCATTAATAACTTAAGATCTTAATTAATTAAAAGATAAACAATTTATCTTAATTAATTACTTTAATTATCATTTAATCCTTGTTTAATAAATCTTGTAATTAATTATCATTAACCACTTAACTTAAAAAAATTAAAACATCTCCTCTTAATTAACTTCTTAATCACAATATTATTAAAAATAACTTAAGAATTAGTTTGAGATAAAGGATATATATACATATATACTAAAAACACTTTAAACTTAATTGATTAGTTAAAATATTTTATTTTAAATCCTTTAACTGGTATCAGACTAAAATAAAATATTTATTATTTTAAAAGAATTAATAAAGAAAGTGTTTGAACTTAATTTAATTTAAATTTGAAAATTTTGTTATCACCCAAACTCGAAACTTACCCGAGTCCTTACCCAAGTCCTTACCCGAGCCCAAACCAGTTTTCTCCTAATATGTCCCCGAGTCAACCCTTTTTTACGTTTTTTTCTGTTTTAAAATTTTTAAAACCTAAAACACTCTCGCGAACTGACCCGCTATGATACTCGAGCTATTTCTTCAATTACCCAAGCTTCTACCCTAGAAAAATGTTTCTTCCCTAAACAACTCAATCAACCAGGCACAAATGTGCATAGGTGCACATGCACACCTGATCTAAACCCTTCCGATCAACGTTCTGATCGCCAGTGAGTCGCCGACCATCTCGACTAAACTTCCAATCACCTAGATTGATGAATCAACAATGAACTCAAAATCGAGCCATTCATCTACCTACTGGAACTAACTTGATCACCCAAAAATGCCTCGCTTCGTCGCCTCAAGCCAATATAATCGTCGAGACTCCGGCCAGAGCTTTTTCGAACTCCTATGCTTCAATTCCTATTGGAGCGATCAACTCCGGTTCATCCACAACGAAGCAGCAACTCGAATTCCGACCACCACCGAAACTTGGCTTTAAACCCTAAAACCTCGTCGTGCCATCGCCACGATGGTCAAAAAAATCTCGGATCATTTTTCCCTAGCTCGACAACCACCCAGGAAACTCTAAAAGCAACCCCGACCCCTAACAATTCACCGATCGCTTGAAATTTGTCAAAACCAAATTCTCGTTCAACTTGAAAATTCTCGCAATTTACTAAATTAAAAATCATGAATTTTATTTTAAAAATCATGGTTTTCGATGTCGAACCCAGTGATGTAGGTGAATCAATAGGATGTAGCACTTGGATTTTTACATGATTTTGAATTTCATTGTAAATCTTATTCCCAGTCAAATTTTCTTCATTTTTAAATCTTACAAATAATTTTTTAATTTAGATCTTGATTATACAAACAAGTTAGATTAAAGCCTAACAAGAATTTGAGAAGAAGAATTTGATTTTTTTAAACAAGTTTTTGAATCCTGTAACCAACAGAGGCAAACATTGCCTGTATATCAGACATGCACACATATTTGTATCCATTTTTGTATACATACAACATATTTTCACATATTCAAATATTTGCACAACTTTACTTTACGAAATAACAAGTTATAGATTAAATAAAAATGAGTTTACTCACTTGGATGGGAAGATAGAGAACACATGCTTGAATAAATGAATTTGAAAAATATGGAATTTGAAACTGTAGATTTAATCTTTGAACTTAATTAGTTGCTTGATCTTTAGCTCAGTTGAATCAGGTTGAAACTTGAATAGGTTTTAAACTTGAATCTTAGCTTGCTTTTGATTTTGATCTGGATTTTGATATATTTGATCTGAAGCTTGTTTTGATGATTGGAACTGATGTTTTGAGTTGAATCTTTGAATTGCTTTAATCTGTTCTTGAATTAGGTGGAAGCTTTGGAACAGATGAAGTTGTTGTTGAATTTGATTTTAGTTTTTTTTAAATTTTTGAAAAGAAGTGAAAGGAGAATAAGGATTGAAAAAAAATGGTTTTCCTCAAAACATGTTATTATGTATTTCAAATTAAAAGAAAAACTATTTTTCCATTTGTAATACTAAGCCTACAAGTGTTTATGCATGTTTATATAAAATTTACACTTGTTAAATTAGTATGAACACTTGTAATTTTTCATGTATTTTGTGTTTAAATCCTTGTCTCATTTATTAATTACTCATGTTTACTTCCAAGTATAAAAGAAAGTGTTTTTAAAACTTTTTATCAATCTCATTTTAATCTTAAACTTATGTTATTATACTTTTAAATGAATGAATGCTTATCTTATTAATTTCAAAAGATATGTATATATTACTAAAGCTTTTCATGTATCCTTGTCTTTATATTCTAATTTCAATTTTTTAGTAAATACATTCCCTTTTATTTATATTTGTATAACTTTAAAGAAATTGATTTTATAATCTAATTATAATTTAACAAATAAACACACATATTTATATTATTAAATATAGAATTTAGCTTTAAACAACTTTTGAAAATTTATTATATTAAATTCAAATATAACTTCCAAATCAAAATGCATATGTAATAAAATTAGAAAACAATTTTTTTATTAATTTAAAATATAATGTTTTCAAATCCAATTTATTTATCAGATATTTATTTATTTATTGAATTTCATACCAAAATTCTATTCATAATCAATTTATATACATATATATAAATAAACAATCAAATATCTAATTTAATTTGGAAAATTTTCAAATTAATTCATAATTTAACCCAAAAATTTATATCAATTACCAAATTAAATTTAACTCAAAATCGAGATCGTTACAGATTCCCCCCTTAAGAAAATTTTGTCAAATTTGCTAGATAGGGAGATAAACAAAGAGCAGAGAAAGAAATGTTTTACTAGATCAAACTGAATATCCATTCTATATTTGGCTTACCAAATCGAAATATCATTAATAAATATAAGAAGGCTTGTTCAACACTTCACGAAATACTCGGGTCGTCCGGTCTACGAAATATGCAGGGGGTCTGTTAGTCCGAAGAGCACAACTAACCATTCATAGAATATATCAGAACCCCAAAGAAATAGACAAACAGATGCAATCCAATTTGGTTTCATATTTACTTAACCAATTTATTTCAATTAAAATCTCAAACTTGTTAAAGTTAAGAACAAAAAGATTGATAAGAAACTGATGAAGAGAATACGAAATAGGAATTTAGAACCTTTTCTACAATGATTCGCAGGGCCACCACCACACCAAAGCTTCTTCTTGTAGCTGCCAGAAAACCATCAAAGAATTGATACGGATGATGATCAAAAAGATTGATGAGAAAAGTTGTTTCCATGTTGTTATATGTTATTGACCATTTGTAGTGGTACTCCCCTGTCCCCCACCTCATCTTGTTTTTGCACTCATACTCACTATCAGTGAATAGTAAGAGAATTAATTGAGGCATACAGATGGATATCTTAGGGATATACTCATTCTAGGGTATTTGTAACCCTATCTCTAATGAGTCACCTAATGTGTTATACTCCTGAGCTAAAGTTCTTATTCAACCTTCAGCTCTGATACCAAATTTAACGGCCCTGACTCAATCTTCGAAAATCGACACCCAAATACTTCACCCGTAGTTGAATGTCGCAGGTTCAAACGTTGAGTCTGGTTCGTCGGGGCTCATAACAATATTAGGTGATAACAACACAGCGGAAACAGAATGAATAATTTTATTGATACACAACATTTGATACAACAGTGGTACAAATGAAATGATCAACATATTCAAAGATATGATACAAAAGAGGAAATAATAAGACAACAACAGCAGCAGTAAAACAACATCTTCAATGCAAAGCTCCAAACTCCAAACCAAAAGCTCAAACCACCATCATGCTGAACTGAAACACAATGCGATCGCCAAACCAAAGACTCCAAAGATTGCCAAAAGAGCGCCAAAAGTTACACCTACTATTTGATTATCTGAAAACCTGATTCTAGGCTGCCCATGTGAAAAATTGTGGCATCCAAAGTTTATAAAGGGAACAATAAACTCCAGGTCAGTCATAGGGCTGGTGTGAGCAAACAGAAACAGTTTATCTTGAACAAAAGAAAATAAAAAGAAATAAAATGAAATCCACTATGCTTTTTAGAAAATGAAACTACCATAAGGCCTCCCGCAACACACACAATGCAATAGCACACTTGGAGGAGATTTCCCCTCTTGATAGTCAAACATGCTTGATATACAAAATTCTTTAGATATTATTATTAGTGCATAGTGTAGAAAACCTTTCGAAAGTATAATATTAATCTTAGCCAGCATACATACCATTATAGTATGCCTAGTATAGCTACCATGTTAGATGGAAGGTTCTACAACTAAAACCGTACAGGGAGCGTATTGGGTGATTGGATTTCCAACAAATGGTCAGACTAAGGAACTTCCTCATCGAATAGGTATGTCTTTAGAGGGAAGCCCCGAGAACCTAACCGGCTCTCTGCCAACACAAGGCCGGGTTACCTCTGTAACTAGATAACTAATTGTCACAAGTATGCCATCCCCCGGTCGTCACCAACCTTTATCCGAGAGCTCTCAACACCAACCAACTCCAACAACCACATAAGTTGAATATATAGGCTCCATACCATGATACCACTTTTTATCCAGAAGGAAATGCATATACCCTAAAGGGAGCGATCCTCATAACCTTGCCGCATTCTTCCTGTTTTGACCATTTTTGGGTTGTGAGGTTAGACGAAGTCTCGTCCACAAATCTGAGCTTTTTACAAAAGCCATGCTTCAATCAACAAATGATCAGAACTCAGCATGCCACATTACCAAATTAGGAATATATCACTAGTAACCATCAACTATATAACCTCTGAGCTCGTACGTCTCAGAGAAGGGTCTTAAGCTAAGAGAATAAATTCTCCGCCAACAAATAGAAATGTATTTGATAGAAGACGACTTTACATCTCAAAGTGTAACGTCAGACATATGCCATACAAGTCCATCCTGGGTCTGAATGGAATCGAAGGCACTTCAAAGAAGCCCTTGCAAATCTGGGTATTCACATCCCAATCGGACTCCCCATCACATATGGAGATCTCTATACTGGAGCAACTCAGTGCAGAGTCATTCGACAGGTAATCCTTTCATTCTCAAAAATAACCTATCTTCACCACCGTCTTCAAATGCTACCCATTTCGTCATATCACTATTCGGAATGGGTTTTATGACATAAAGTCCTCTCCCGGCTAAACCGAATAATGAGCGCTTATTTTAAAAAGCATATGGATATATTGGGATCTTAGTTAAGTCACAAGTTTCAACACTTGTTTCCCAAACCCTTCCTTTGAATGGTTTAAACCATTTTCCACTTTTAAATCTTTTATACAAAAGACACACCTGTAAGATCCTCTTCAATTTGAAAACAAAGTTCACCAATCTTTAATAAAGATTCATTCATAGCTTTCAAAACTATTTTCAACTTGATTTACCAATAACTTGAAATCCTATCAACAAAACTGGAAATTATTTCATTATATGAAAGATATTATCATTTTAAGATAAATGCTTTTCATTTTGGGAAAATCCGATTAAATTTTCTCAAGTTATAGCCTTTCAAAATATACATTGGAAAATTAGTGAACTGCCGTATTCTCGGCAAGTTCTATTTGAATTAAATTCAAATCTTCAAAATAATTTATTTAATATACTTTAAAAATGGTTTAAAATCCATATATATATATATATATATATTTTGTATAACTTATATAACCCTATCAATAGGTTCCAAAATAATCTCAAAACTTCAACAAGACATCGAATGTTAAAACTAAATTTAAATTTCAAAACTTCCTTTTTCAAAAGCCTTTCATATTCAACTTAATTTCACTTCCAAACCAATTGAATTCAAAATTCAACTTTTAAAAAAAAAATTTAAATTAAAAATATTTGCAACTTTAATAATTTCCCATGGAATCCATATTTGTGTGTGTGTGGTGTAGTCCAGAGGTTTCACAGGAAACAACAAAGCGTCACAACTATCATCAATTCAAGCACAACAATATCGATAAGCGGTATAATCCTATAACACTTATCTTCATTCACAGATTAACAAGTAAATTCATCACAGATAAATAAATTACAGTTGACAGCTTAATTCACACAATCCATATCACAGAACATCATGCATCAAAGATATCAAATAATTCAAAGCATTCAATAGAATCCAATATCCATAAGCAAATTAATCAATCACCTGATTGTAATTAACATTATTAAATTACAAACCATTTATTATTATTTTAATTAATAAGAATTAATTAATCCCTTAATTATCCATCCCAAGTAATTATCCTTAATTACTTACATTAATTAATTATCCCTTAATTAATCACATAAATTAACCTTAAATAAATTAATTTACCCTTAATCAATTTTAAATTAATTAAGTTTAATTACTTAATTATCCTCGATTAATTTTATTGAGTAATTATTCTTTAATCACTTGATTAAGTAACCTTAAACATTAATTAATTAACCTTTAACCATAATTTAATTAACCTTTAACTAATCAATAAATCAACCTTTAACTAATCACATTAATTAATTATCCACATTAATTAATTATTCTTTAATTAATTAAGTAAGTAAACCTTTAATTAATCACTTTTATTAATTAATCACATTGGTTAATTCTCGTTTAATTAATCACATTAATTAATCATCTTAATTAATGCCATTAAGTAATTAACCTTTAATTATTTATATTAATTAACCCTTAATTAACCATATTAATAAATTATCCTTTAATTACTTTCATTAACTAATAAATCATTAATAACTTAAGATCTTAATTAATTAAAAATAAACAATTTATCTTAATTAATCACTTTAATTATCGTTTAAACCTTGTTTAATAAATCTTGTAATTAATTATCATTAACCGCTTAACTTAAACCTTTAAGTTAAATTGAAACATCTCCTCTTAATTAACTTCTTAATCACAATATTATTAAAAATAACTTAAGAATTAGTTTGAGATAAAGGATATATATACATATATAAACTAAAAACACTTTAAACTTAATTGATAAATTATAATAATTTATTTTAAATCCTTTAACTAATTTCAAACTAAAATAAAACATTTATTATTTTAAAAGAATTAACAAAGAAAGTGTTTGAACTTAAGTGTTAATCCCTTTTGTGAATGGGGACCCAACTGCTTAAGAAAAGCCAACGACTTAACGACCTAACATAATAATAGGTTAACTACCCCAAAACCCCAAGCGACTTAACTGTTCACAGCTCCAAGCGACTTATGACCTATAGCATCTGGTGAGCTAACATTGCAATGAGTTAACGACTCAATCTCCCAACGGCTTTCAACGAGTTAAGCGACCTAAAACAGATCAACGGCATAGCGACTCAAAAACGACAGTGGGTTGAATACTACATCGACTCAATGAGGTAGCGACCTAGCGGGTTATGAGCCCATAGCTGCACTTAAATAAGCCACGTCTCCTTATGCCATTTGTATATAGGTCGCTGCTTCTCCCAAGTCTATCTTAAGTCGCGCCGCCTGATGCCCCAGCGTATAGATTGCCTTCCATTCCCCATAGGTCGCTGCGACCTACCAGCCAACGCAAATGGCCAAATACACCAACTATAAGCCGTAACCCGTACCCATTAGGTCGCCCGCGACCTAACTCAACTCCTAAGCTGCCCACGGCCTACACCACACGACCTAACTCCCAAACTCCCCTATAAATACCCTTCCTACTCCATATTGGGGGGGGGGGATTGGGGGGAACGCCAAGACTTTGCTGTTTTCATGACTTCTACAATACTTCAAATGCCAAAGACACTTCAAAGAACCTTAGGAAAAGATCAAGTTCATTCAACATGAATTCAAAGAGCTTTTCTGCATCAAATTTCTAACTACTTTCCTTAATGGTGTTGCGATTGAAGAATTATTGTAAAACTTGTAATCAAATCAATAATAGAAGAGATTTAGTGGACGTAGGCTTGACTTTGAGCCGAACCACTATAAAAATTGTTGTCTCTTTACTATTTTCTACTTGCTTTTAATTCCCGTACCAGCGGGTGGTGCTTTCGCTATATCACAACTCACATCGGGGTTTTAGCGTACATTTTTAGCGTTAACATTTTTGGTGTTTTCACTGAGAGCCGAACTCAGGGTTGCTCTCATCATTGCTTCATAAAGATTTGTTGAAAGACTCTCCCTAAGAACCAAAAATCTATCCGAAATTATGGTTCCTGGAAGAAAAAGGAGATCTACTAGATCTGGAGATGCTTATGACAACACCGCCACTTCTCCCGTGTCAAATCAAGCGGCTCCTAGTGTTGGAATCACAAGGGAAGAATTGGATGCTGTAGTGTCTGGGTTGTATCAACAAATGGAAGCCTAGAGTACTTTGATGTTGAACAGGTTGAATGCTTTGCTTGGAGTTAACCAGCAACCAAAAATAATGAAGAAACCTTTGCTGAGGATGTTCATGATTCCCAAGGAAAAAGTATTCCTCAGAGGGCAGCTGGCACCGCCGAAGGGGCACCTCCCCAAGCTGAAGGTTCAAGGCCGCAGTCAACTCTTCGTGAACGTTTGTCCAGGCAAACTTCCGAAAAAGTGGCTGACGTTTGTCCCGCGAGGTCTCTAAACGATGAGGAATACTTCTCGGGAATGATTCGAAAAATTATGAACGAGAGCATGCGAAGGGAGGAAGATGAAAGTGACTGGGGTTTTCTCCAAGCAAGACTCCTTTTACTGAAAGAATTATGAAGGCTGAATTTCTGAAGAAGTTTGTTCCCCCCACTATTCCAGCTTATCAGGGGACAAGCGATCCTAACCAGTTGTTATACAAGTATGACTGGAATATGACAGGTGCCAGAGCAACAGACGAGATCAAGTGCAAATACTTTCCTGTGTACTTGGAGGGACTGGCCCTGCTTTGGTTCACAAAGCTGCCAGTTCGATCCATGGATCAGTTCTCCGACCTAACTCGAAAATTCAAAGATCAGTTCAGGTTACATGCTTCGAAGGCCAAGGACATAATGTCACTATCCAGCCTCGAACAAAGCCCCGGAGAGTCTATCAAATCTTTCTTACCGCTTTAATTTAGCCTTGGTCGAAGTTAACAATGCAGAGCCTCGGATGATTCTGACTTACTTGATGCGAGCTATTGACAAATCAAGTGAATTCGGAAAATGGCTAAAGATGAAAGAGCCAAATTCACTTGAGAAGTTCTACAAGAAGGCCGATGAATTTATGCGCTTAGAAAGCCTTCTTCTGCCAGCAAAAGTAGTCGTGACTAAAGTTGAGAATAACAATGTTGCTTCTAACAAAAAGGAACCTGGTGGCCAGAAGAGGGAGAATGACCGTGGAAAAAAGCAGAAAGATGTGAAGAAAACTCGCCACTTTAAACCTTCAGATTTTACTCCCTTAACTGATACTCCAGAAAATATCTTTTTCGCAACCAAGGATGTTGTTGAATACCCCAAACCACCTGAGATGAAGCTTGGGAAAAATGTTGTGCATAATGAGAGATTCTGTCGGTTCCACAATCAACCTGGCCATGACACTAATGAATGTCGCCATTTGAAGAATTTGATTGAAGAGCTGTTGAGACAGAATAAACTACAACAATATGTGAAGAGAAACAGAAGTGACCCGACCTCATCTACTCAGGGGCAACAAGTTCGTGCTCATCAATCCGGCTCAGGTGAGAGGACTGCAACATAAGAATTTGAGAGGCCTGTCATTTATGTTATCACAGGAGGTCCTCACCCAGCGGGCGGAAGTTGGGGTGAGATGGAGAGACATGCTCACGCTTTGAGATATGCCCCGGTGGAAGAAAATGTTTTTGTCTTGGAAGATGCTACACCTTTAAAACAGCAAAGAACTTTTAACGATGACATCATATTCCGGGCTAGAGACTCTGTTGGTGTTGAGTCTCCCACCATGGATCCCTTGGTGATATCTGTAGGCATCGGACCAGCCATTGTAAGAAGGGTGCTTGTTGACTGCGGTGCCTCTTGCAATGTCCTCTTCAGAAAGACATTTGATCAGATGAAAATTCCCATGGCTGATGTCCAAGCTTCCTCACAGAAAATTGTTGGGTTCACTGGAGAACCAAAACAGCCTATAGGGACTATTGACTTATTTGTAGAGCTTGGAGAAGGGGAAAAGAAGGTGTCCGAAAACAAACTTGTGTGATTGTTGATGAATTCTCCGCTTACAATGCCTTCTTGGGTCGACCGACTATTGCCGCATTCAAGGCCATTCTCGCCCCATGGTGCCTGACTATGAAGTTCCCCATTGATAATGGCGTCGGTGTTGTGAAGGGGGACCAAGATGTCGGGCGAGAATGATATCTCATAGAGTTACGGGAGGCAAAGAAGAGAGAAATGGGTAAGGGTGCGGCAACTCCGCTCCGCATCAAAGAGCCCACCTTGTAGTAATTACGGGGTGGACCCTGCATTGGTGAGCATAGTGGTGCACGAAAAGAGATTGATCCCAGAAAAACCAGTGCAGGGGAGAGTAGAGTGGTGCCGGTGGAAGTGACGGTGCCAATACCGTTGACCCGAATGATCCAAACAAGGTGCTGAATGTGGGTTCACAACTCGGTGTGACGGTTCAGAATATGTTGATATCATTCTTGAAAGCAAACCTGGATGTATTCGCTTGGATTCATGCCGACATGTGTGGAATATCTCCAGAAATTGCAGTGCATGCTTTGAATATCGATCCAAAATTCACACCCGTAAAGCATAAAAGAAGAACCCAGGGTCCTGAAAGGTCGACAGCATTAAAAGAAGAAGTAGATTGGCTCATGGAAAATGGCTTCATCAGAGAATCCACTTATCCAAATTGGGTTTCTAATCCGGTGTTGGTTAAAAAAGCAAATGGAAAGTGGACAGTATGAATCGACTTTTCAGACTTAAACAAAGCATTCCCCAAGGACTGTTTCCCGTTACCCAGGATTGATCAGTTGATGGATGGAACAGCCGGGCATGAATTATTGTCTTTTATGGATGCTTACTCAGCATACAATCAAATCATGATGCATGAGCTAGATCAGAGGACACGAGCTTCATCATTGATGTTGGTCTTTACTGTTATAGAGTCATGCCCTTCGGACTGAAGAACGCGGGGGCAACTTATCAAAGACTTGTTAATGCCATGTTCAAACCCCAGATTGGCAAGACTATGGAAGTATATGTTGATGATATGTTGGTGAAATCGAAGATGGAAGTAGACCACATGGATCATTTGGCAGAAATGTTCGCGGTCCTCCGAAAGTATGGGATGAAGCTAAATCCTCTGAAATGTTCATTCGGGGTAGAGTCCAGAAAATTCTTGGGTTTCATTATGAGTGCTAGGGGCATCGAAGCTAATCCTGCTCAGATTACTGCTTTAAGAGAAGTCAACCCCTAGGACAAAGAAGGAATTGCAAAGCCTCAACGGGAAAGTCGCTGCTTTGAGTCGGTTTATTTCCAGGGCCACTGATAAATGCATTCCCTTCTTTGATGCTCTGAAGAAAGGAAAGAAAAACTTTGAATGGACTCCTGAATGTTAGAAAGCTTTTGATGAACTGATTCGTCACATGGAAACGCCTCCTGTACTTTCTAAGCCCAGCAATGGTGAAGATCATTTCATATATTTAGCGGTTTCATCTCATGCTCTAGTGCAGCATTGGTACGGGAAGACGCAAAAGTTCAGCGCTCGATTTATTACATCAGCAAATGATTCACTGGGGCAGAGATGAATTATTCAAAGCTGGAAAAGCTCGCCTATTGTCTGTTGATTGCATCCAGAAAGTTGAGGCCATATTTCCAAGCTCATCCTATTAAAGTCCTCATCGATTAACCTTTAAAGCAAGTCCTATTTCGCCCTGAAACTTCGGGCCGTCTTCTGAAGTGGAATATTGAACTCAGCCAATACGATATCACCTACCATCCCCGAAGTGCAATCAATGGACAAGCGTTAGCAGATTTCATTGCAGAATACACAGATAAAGGTGACAGTAAGGAAGAGGTGACTGATGACATCCCGATCCGATGGAAATTATATGTTGATGGTGCAAGAAATGACTATTGTTTCGGAGCTGGGGTTGTACTTGAAACCCTCGAAGGGTGATCATTGTGCTATGCATTGAGATTAGAATTTCCTTCGACAAATAATGAAGCAGAATATGAAGCTCTTGTTGCCGGCTTGAAGATTGCTAAAGAACTGAACATCAAAGTATTGCAAATCTTCAGTGATTCCCAGCTTATTGTATGCCAAGTCAAGAAAGAGTTTCAAACTAAAGGAGGAAATCTGCCTGCTTACTTGTCAAAGGCCTAGGAGCTTCTCGATGATTTTGATCATTATACAATAAGCCATATACCCTGGGAAGAGAATATGAAGGCAGATTCTCTCGCAAAATATTCAAGCTCCGGCGAAGCTCAATTATTGGGATTGGTCCCTGTGGAAGTCTTGTCAGCTCCAAGTACCGATGAGATGGATATTGACTGGATTATGGCTGTATCTCAAGAGCAAGAGTCGTGGATGACCCCGATCAAGGAATATCTACTCAACGGCTTGCTGCCAGAAAACTCAAAAGAGCTCCAGAAGCTGTTAAGAAAAGCCCCGAGATATGTAATTCAAGACGGCCGGTTGTACAGACGAGGATTCTCGATGCCATTACTCCGATGTGTAACCAAGGGAGAGGCTAAGACAATTTTAGCTGAGGTGCATGGAGGAGAGTGTGGGGATCATTCAGGTGGCCAAACTCTAGCAAAGAAAATTCTCCGCTATGGGTATTTTTGGCCATATATTAATCGAGATGCTACTAGCTACGCCTGAAAGTGTGATAGATGCCAGAGATTTACAAAAATCCCAAGAGAACCATCCATCGAGCTAACACAGATGGTCAGTCCATCAACATTCGCCATTTGGGAGATAGATCTCATTGGGCCTTTGTCGATTGCCAAGTCCGGAATCAAATATGCTATTGTTGCTGTTGATTATTTCACTAAATGGACTGAATCTGAACCATTGGCTACTATTACCTCTAAAAAGATGATAAACTTTGTGACTAAAAATATCATTTGCAGGTATGGTGTTCCTTAGAAGATAACCACAGACAATGATACCCAATTCAAAAGCGAATAATTCGAGGACTTTTGCAGGCGATTCAAGATCCAAAAAAGCTTCTCAGCAGTGGCTCATCCGCAGGCAAACGGGCAAGTGGAAGCAGTGAACAAAATTATCAAATCAACCATCAAAAAACAGCTGGAAAAAGCAAAAGATGGTTGGGTCGATAAGCTGCCACTAGCACTTTGGGCATACAAAACTACCTACAAGACTGCGACTGGGCACAACTCCATTCTCATTAGCATATGGATCAGAAGTAATGATTCCAGTGGAAATAGAGGTCACCGCACACAGGAGAATTCATTTCAACCAAGCTGAAAATGAAAAGCTGCAACTTGAAGCACTTGACTTGCTTGATGAAAGAAGGAAAGAGGCTAAGCTCAGAGTTGCAGCCCATCAGCAAAGGATAGTCAGGCACTTCAATTCTAAAGTTCGCTAATGCAGCTTTGAAATTGGGGATCTAGTCTTGAAAAGGATCATGACAGCAACAGGAGTGTTTGGGCCAAACTGGGAAGGGTCATACGTCATAGGCAAAAAACTTCTTGATGGCACTTTCAAGCTCACAACTGTCGAAGGAGATCCAACTTCGAGAGCCTGGAACAACAATCACTTGCGTTCATATTTTACTTTGAAGCGATGCTTAAATTTGTAAAATCAGTGTGAATCAATAATAAGAACTGTAAAGGGGATGTAGGCCCAGTTCTTGGCCGAACCACTATAAATCTTGTGTTCTCTACTACTATAAAATGCCTGTCTCATTTCGATGTGCAGATACCTTAAATATATTGCTAAAGTGTCAATTTAATATTGCAGGCTATCAAAGCAAAGCTTACTTAATCAACAAATCACAAGGCCAAGAGATTCCTACAAATCACTCAACAAACAAATTTAAAGCAGCAAAAATTCCAAATTCAATTCCTACATAAGAAGTGCTTCTCACAAACGGTTGGTGATTCCACCCAAGGGGCACCTTCCTAGCGTGGAGGTTCCAGGCCCTTTCTAACTGATTGCGATCGTTTGTGCACACAGACATCCGGTTAAGTAGATTGCGCCTGCCCTGTGGATTCACTTAACAATGAAATACACTTCTCTGAAAAAAAAAACAAACAGCTTGCAAAAGAAAGGAACATGTACTTGGAAATGATAACGAGGAATCGCTGAGGGGCAGATGGTGAAAAGACATGGGCAAGCAGACAAAAAACAGCCAAAATGGAATCTTGTCTCTCAACAAAAAGGTTGGTGGTACCATCAAAGGGGAACCGTCCCAAAGTGAAGGTTCCATGCCCTCGCTAGTTAATTATGATCATTTTTGCAAGCAAACATCCAGTTAGGTAGCTTGTGTCTACTCCGTGGATCCACTTAACTGTGAGATGCAACCTTCCTGGCAAACGAAACAAAAAAGCCCTCTTCGGAGGCACACTTCTATTCTCAAGGGAAGATCAATTTCTCCATAATGAGAAAATTCTTCCCCAAAAATTCTTCCCCAAAAAAGTTGAAGTGCCAAAGAAAGCCCTCCAACGAGGCACGTCGAAAAATGAAATGTTTTCCTCAAACAAAAAGTTTGGTGGAACCACAGAAGGGGCACCTTCCCAAAATGAAGGCACCAGGCCCTTCCTAACAAATTGTTATCGTCCGTACAAACGAACATCCAATTAGGTAGCTTGCGTCCGCCCCATGGATCCATTTAACTACGAGAAGTAACTTTCAGGCAAACAAAAAAGCCCTCTTCGGAGGCACACTTCTACTCTCAAGGGAAGATCAATTTCTCCATAATGAGAACATTCTTTCCCAAAAAAGTTGAAGTGCCAAATAAAGCCCTCTAACGAGGCACGCCTAAAAATGAAATGTTATCTCCTGGAAAAGTCATTGGTGGAACCACCGAATGGGCACCTTCTCAGAAAGAAGGTTCTAGGCGGCTGCTAACTGCTCGCGATCGTTTGTGCAAACAAATATCCGATAAAGCAACTGACACCAGTCCCGTCGGCCCACTTAGCAATGAGATATAACTTTCTGACAAACAAATCAAAATCTTCTTCAAAGGCCCGCTTTACCGTGTAGGGGAATCCACTTCTCAAAAATAAAAGTGATCATCTCCGAAAGTTGAAAAAAAATTTCTTAAAAAAAAAAGAAAACTTCTCCAATACACGGCACACTCTACTAGAGAAGAATAATATTTCCTCAAAATGGAAGAATTATTCTCCAAATTAAGAGTACAAGCCTTCTCAAAATGGAGAAGATTGCAGTAAGCCTTGATACGGGAGCAATAAAGTATAGCTACATTAATAAAAGCAACGCTCAAGCAACATACTACGAGCTCACTGCAATATCATACAAAGAAAATAAAGAAACTTGTATGAAAATAAGGAATAAATGCATTTGCATATACAGACAAAAGATTGTACAAGTAAAAAGAGTCATTCTATTCCATACTATAAAAGATTTGTATACATGTGCAGGTTTCAAAAAGCAGGGGCCGTTACCCGCACAACTCCGGTTGATACAAGTCTTTAAATACAAGCAAAAAGCAAAAAAGCAGAACAAGAAGGATAAAAACAGACCCATTACTTCTTCTTCTCGCCGCCTTTGGAGCCGTCGCCTGGCCTGATGGTTAACTTCTTGAGTCAGCCTGAACGAGTCGGGGAAAAAGGAGAAAGAGGTGCAGTTGGGTCCTCTTCCGCTTTCTCATCGCTAGCAAAAGCATCCTTCTTTTTCTTCGAAATTCCACGCTTTCCCCTCTTCTATGAAGAAGATTCGCTGTCCGGAGTGATAAGATCAATCAACTTTGTATCATCGGCAGTAAATTTCTCCAGGGTCCTCTCACCCTCCTCAAGTTCTTCAGATTTCTGCTCTTGTGAAGCGGCCGAGTCATCTAAGCCTTGAAGAGCTCCTATTTGTTCTTCTTGCGACCCCGGTTGAGAAGCAGAAGAAGGGGTAACTTGAAGAGGTGGAGGGGCAACAGCTGGAGGAGGCGAAGCCTGTACAACACTTGTTGTTTTCACTATAGAAGAAGAAAAGTTAAACATCAGTATTTCTTCCAAAGAGAGGAGATAGTGGCACGTCGAGGCTTAAGTAATAAGCAAGAAGTTCATTGAGCTCATGTGAAGAAAACGAGCAGTCCACTTGAGCTCGATCAGTGTTGAAGTTACCTGGAGAGATTGGCTTTATCACGTCAATTTCAAGGTCTTGGGCTTCGGTGTCTTCTTGGGCCTAACCTTCGGCATGAGCAGTTGTAGTTTCGGTTCAGCTTTGGCAGGAGGCGGAGAGTGGGAATTGGAGCCAATAATATTGATGTCAACCGAAGCCCAAGGACGAGTTGGGTCGGCCAAAGGTGCCTTCCCTAGATGCTCTCCTTCCTCCTCTTTGGCTCGTTCCTTGGAAAGTTGTTCTTTCCCTCTGGCAAGTGCGGCACGACCCTCATCATCCAAATAATAAGTCTCAAGATCCTCCTCAGCGTAGCCAGCGTCTTAAGCATTTCAACTGCTGCCTCCCACACTTCAGCCAGGGTAACCTCATACTTTGGGCCCAAAAATGAAAGACTGCCAATCCCCAAGACGTTGAGAACATAAAACTCGAATAGAGTGGAACTGACATTGGCCTTAGTCGCCTCATGTGATTGTTCAGCTGCTGCTTTTCCAGCGATGGCCTCGTCACACTCCTTTTCATCCTTAGAAAGCTGGACCTTTAACATTGTAATCTCCAAGTCTTGAGAGTTAGTCTTTTCCCGCTGAGCAGCATCATTGCGGTAGATTTCCACGATTTTCTGCTTCGCCTCAAGTTTAGCCTCAGCATCTCGTTGAGTAGCGTGGATGTCTCTTACTTGCTTTTGAAGAACCTCTTCCTTTTGAGTATAAGAAGTGAAAGAGGTGGCAAGATCATCTTTAAGCTTCTTGATTTCAGCCTCAAGTTTCTCGTTATAGGCGGTGATGCTCTTCATCTCCGTATCATGCTAATCAAGAACTTTCTGCCACTCAGACTTATCGCTTTCCATGGTCAGCATAGCCTCAAGATTTAAACGATTTACTCTTTGAAGCTCCTCAGCTAGTTTTTGCCAGCCGGACATTCTTTCAATATCAAGCTTAACAGCGTCGAGATTTCTCAACATGGCCTGCTTATCAATTGGAACCAAGTCCAGATCAAAACGTACTCCTTTCAAACACCAATGCGAAAATCGGCTTTGGAGTGCAGACGGAGGCTTCTCAACTTGATAAGGAGGCCTATTAATGATTGCTTGAATTCAACTCTTTTAAGGGCAGGAGAACTAGAAGGGATGTCTAGAGAGATTGACGCAGCGGGCACTTTAGAAATTTCATATGTAGACTTTTCACTAAGCTTGGCTCGCTTGCTTGAATCTTCAGCTACATGACTCTTCCCCTTATCGTCATGAGACTTTCTCTTATGGGAGTCATCATCTCTCTGGTAAGAGTCATGTCGGTCGTCTCTTCTTCCATAACGCCCCTTATAAGCCTGCCTTTCACGAGCTTTCCTAACTGCTCTTTCCTCATCAGTATCCCTAGGGGCAGGAAGATAGCGCCTGAGGTCATAAGGATCATGCCTCGCATACCGTTGATAGTCATCGTAATATGAGCTGCTACGTCCCATGGGAGAAACTAAAAGTGAAGAAGAGACGAAATTTAGAAATCTTTGAAATAAAGAAGCTAAGTGCGCATAATTGCCAAAAATCATAAGTGTGTGTGTGGCGTGCGAACTACGTGCATCAAGCTACAAACCACTCTTCGGCTTAGGAATGATGTCGGCTTTTGCAGCAGGAGTCAACTCTTGGGTTGATGGAATTGATCGCAAAATGGATGTCGCTTCGATTGCTGGAGAAACAACCTCAGAAGTGGTGTGTCATCTTTAAAGAGCTCGTGGGAAATCACCATAAGATCGCTCAGTCCTCCAAAGATATCATCACCATCGTGCCCAACAGAATGGGTCATATCAGCAGTGCCCTCTTCAGCACGCTTTACACTCTTCGTAACAGAACTTTCTTCCTCAGCTCCCTCATCAGCTTCTCTAGTAGCCTTCCCAGAATGTTGAGGAAATTCCTCTTCTTCAATAACTGGGGGAAGTTTAGATTTGCCAGATAATCCTACACCGTCAACGGAATTGGTGCATTTCACTAATGAATCCCCTACAATAGGTTCCTTCAGTGCGAATTCCTTTGCGGAGGCTGGGGCATCTGATGCTTTGCTTGAGAACTGGGGGCATCGCGGGACTGAATGGATCGAGAAGAGTGCAAGAGTCCGAATTGGTGCAAAAATTCGTCCTTCAGTAGAAACTTAATACTTCTCTCATCGATAGCTACGGCACTCAATCTTTTGAAAGTCAATTTGTGACTAGAATCTTTAGAAGGAGGAGGAAGTGCTGCAAAAGTAAAGAATGAAATTAGAACTTGACGAATCGAATTTTGAAAGGCTCAAAAATGAAGTGAACGGAGATAGGTAATCTTACTTCCTACTCTCCAGATACCGTAGAATCCCGGGGGGCAATAGAGAAAGAAGAACTGGTTTAAAAACCCGTGAGCGCCCTCGGGCAGATCCGTAATCAGCTTGCGGTTTCTTGCACCCCTTACAAGAGTAATGGAAGGGTGATCTTTGTTCCTCCCGAATGAACACAAATAGAAGATCTCCTCGAAGCTTGGGAGGCGGTTAAGCATCCTCCTAAATAGTACGCAAAACCCCATCAAAATGGTATAGCCATTAGCGTGCAACTAGAATGGAGAAATAGTTAGTCGAAGGAGGAGTGTTCTAAGAAAATCGTTGAAGGGGGGAATAGCTCCATTCAGACACATTTGATGATTGATTGCAATGAAGCCAGGAGGCGTCTTATCGGCAGTGTCATTTACCCCAGGAAGCAGAGCATCCACTTCAGCAATGCCGAATTGAATACATAGGTGGCTGAAAGCCCGTTGGTTCAATGTAGTTGAAAATCTTTCAGGAGGATTCTCCAAAGGGGCAGCCATTGGGAAAACCTCATCGGCCCGCTCTACTATCTCTTCTCGCACTTTTTGAGAAGCCATTCTACACAAGGAACTGCATATTCAAATATGAAGGTGCACGTTTCCTAAAAGCGTGTGAAGTGTTGTGCGAAGCTACTGAAATAACAAGTAAATAAAGAAAAACTTGAAATAGTACTGGTTGGCGCACGTCAATTCAGGAAGATTCAAGGCTTGTTATTGGATCAAAATTAAGTGTAGTATCAATGCAGATAATATTCAGCAATAATCAGTTATAACTATATGAATTTTGCGTTGATGCTTCATTTAAATCAGTTGATTCACAGCATTTCATTTTTAATTAGATTCATATTATTTTACTTAAGTAAAATATTATCTCTTTGACCTAATCCATCACTCGATGTGGGCAGTTGATGATGAATAGATTCGTCCTAGTTTTCTGCATTATAATAACAGGTTATTAACAATCAAATATTGGTGCAATCTGTTTAGAGGCAGTTGAAAGTTCAAGCAAGCAGTTCAGGTTAAAGGTCTAGTCACATTTTACGAATTAAGCGGTGCTTTACTTTATCTTGTTTAACTTATGCTGTTCATATTGTCTAAAGCCATGGAATGATAAGGCATGTGCAAGGTAGAAGGTCATGGGTTAAGGCTATAAGGATTTAAGTCACGACGAGGCAAATGTGCTTAAGTCTTAGCTCGTCCAAGTACAAGAGCGACCTAAAGGTTATGCCGTAAAAAGTTAACTCGCCCAAATTATGGTGCGACCCAAAGATAGGTCGTTAAGGGAGTTATCTCGTCTGAAGTAGTATACTATATATCCTAAGTCGCTTGAGTTCTTAAGTTATTACATTGAGCTCTAATGACCTAAGTTAAGTCGCAAGATGGCTATGTCGCTCAAAAAGTTATTCATGTGCCCTGTTACAACGACTTAGCTTAAGTCGCAAGCTCTCTAAGCCGTTCAGACCCCCTTAAGTCGCCAAAGTTCATAAGTCGCTCGGGCTCCTTAAGTTTCCAGGCTAATATGTCGCTCAGGCTCCCTAAGTCATCAAGATTCTTAGGTCGTTCAACTCTGTAAGTCGCTCTACATGATTAATTCGCCTCATGCCCTAGGTCGCCCTAAGGGTATCCTAGAAATACCGAGCTCTCTTCCACTAAAAACCTAAGTCCTGCTCTCCACTCATACATTGCCACGTGTTCATCCCCTTTACTTCACCAGAAACGCCACAACATAACCCGAAATCCGTTAACCCAAAACCTCCTCGTTTCCTCCAAACTTCCAAAACCCATGATCAACTCCAAAAACTCCACATTCACCCAATAACTTCATGGAACCCTAAGTCGATTCATTTTTCGAGAATAACGCAATTACCAACATTCGACGATGATCGAAAGGTGAGTCGGGGTATAATCTTTCAACATGGTAAGAAAAATTGCGTGAAATTGGTTATGGGAGAATCAATGGAAAAAACGATGGTCAGATGATCGGGTTTACCTAGATTTGCTGTTGAAAATGATAATCGAAGATACGAGGAAGGGAATTTCGCTTTAGCTCTTGAGCTTGAATACAGCAATGGCGGCAAGATGATAAACAGTAAGGTGAAGAGGGTGAAACGGCTTAGCAGCTTATATAGAAGAAAAAGGGAAAGGTGAATAGGCGTGCGAGTTAGCAAGATCCTTGAGTCGCCCACGACTTAGCAAGGTTAAATCGAAGCACATGACCTATAATCTAGGCATGTACTTCGAGGGGCAAGTATTAATCCCTTTTATGAATGGCGACCCAACTGCTTAAGAAAAGCCAACGACTTAACGACCTAACATAACAACGGGTTAACTACCCCAAAACCCCAAGCGACTTAACTGTTCATAGCTCCAAGCGACTTACGACCTATAGCATCTGGCAAGCTAACATTGCAATGAGTTAACGACTCAACCTTCCACCGGCTTTCAACGAGTTAAGCAACCTAAAATAGATCAACAGCATAGCGACTCAAACACGACAGTGGGTTGAATACTACAGCGACTCAATGAGGTATCGACCTAGCGACCTAGCGGGTTATGAGCCCACAGCTGCACTTAAATAAGCCGCGTCTCCTTATGCCGTTTGTATATAGGTCGCTCCAACTTATATTAGGTCGCTGCTTCTCCCAAGTCTATCTTAAGCCGCGCCGCCTGATGCCCCAGCGCATAGATCGCCTTCCATTCCCCATAGGTCGCCGTGACCTACCAGCCAACGCAAATGGCCAAATACACCCACTATAAGCCGTAACCCATACCCATTAGGTCGCCCGCGACCTAACTCAACTCCTAAGCCGCCCACTGCCTACACCACATGACCTAAATCCGAAACTCCCCTATAAATACCCCGCCTGCTCCACATTGGGGGGGGGGGGGGTTGGGGGGAACGCCAAGACTTTGCTGTTTTCACGACTTCTACAACACTTCAAATGCCAAAGACACTTCAAAGAACCTTGGAAAAAGATCAAGTTCATTCAACATGAATTCAAAGAGCTTTTCTGCATCAAAGTTCTAACTACTTGCCTTAATGGTGCTGCGATTGAAGAATTATTGTAAGACTTGTAATCAAATCAATAATAGAAGAGATTAAGTGGACGTAGGCTTGACTTTGAGCCGAACCACGATAAAAATTGTTGTCTCTTTATTATTTTCTGCTATTTCCTGCTTGCTTTTAATTCCCGTACGAACGGGTGGTGCTTTCGCTATATCACAACTCACACTGAGGTGTTAGCGTACATTTTTAGCGTTAACTAGCTTGAACTTAAGTTAATTTAAATTTAAAAAATTTGTTATCACCCAGACTCGAGACTTACCCGAGTCCCTACCCGAGCCTAAACTAGTTTTCCCCGAGTATGTCTCCGAGTCACCCCTTCTTTTATATATTTTTTCTTTTATAAATTTTTAAAACTGGAAACACTCTTGTGAACTCACCCGCTTTGATACTCGAGCCATTTCTTCACTTACCCGTGCTTCTACCCGAGAAAAAATGTTTCTTCCCCAAACAACTCAATCAACCAGGCACAAATGTGCACATGTGCACGTGTACACCCGATCCATACCCTTCCAATCAATGTTCTAATCGCCAGTGAGTCGCAGACCATCTCCACTAAACTTCTGATCACCTAGATCGAAGAATCAACGATGAATTCAAAATCGAGCCATTCGACTACCTATTGGAACTAACTAGATCGCCCAAAAATGCCTCGCTTCGTTGGCTCAGGCCACTTGAAGCGTCGCGACTCCGGCCAGAGCTTCATCGAACTCCTATGCTTCGATTCCCATCGAAGCGATCAACTCCGGTTCATCCACGATGACGTAGCAACTCGAATTCCGACCACCATCAAAACTTGGCTTTAAACCCTAAAACCTCGTCGCGCCATCGTCACGATGATCGGAAAAGTCTTCGATCATTTTTCCCTAGCTCGACAACCATCGAAGCAACTCCAAAAGCAACCCCGACCCCTAACAATTCACCGATCGCCTGAAATTTGTCAAAACCCAATTCTCGTTAAACTTGCAAATTCTCGCAATTTACTAAATTAAAAATCATGAATTTTATTTTAAAAATCATGGTTTTCGTTGTCGACCCCACTGATGTAGGTGAATCAATAGGATGTAGCACTTGGATTTTTACATGATCTTGAATTTCATTGTAAATCTTATTCCCAGTCAAATCTTCTTCATTTTTATATCTTAAAAATAATTTTTGAAGTTAAATCATGATTATACAAACGAGTTTCATTCAAATCTTAAAGCCTAACAAGAATTAGAGGGGAAGAATTTGATTTTTTTAAACAAGTTTTTGAATCCTGTAACCAACAGAGGCAAACATTGCCTGTATAGACATGCACACATATGTATATCCATTTTTGTATACATACAACCTATTTTCACATATTAAAATATTTGCACAACTTTACTTCACAAAATAACAAGTTATAGATCAAATAAAAAGGAGTTTAATCACCTGGATGGGAAGATAGAGAACAAAGGCTTGAAAAATGAATTTAAAAATATGGAATTTGAAACTGTAGATTTAATCTTTGAACTTGATTAATTGCTTATCTTTAGCTCAGTTCAATCAGGTCGAAACGTGAACAGGTTTTAAATTTGAATCTTAGCTTGCTTTTGATTTTGATATGGATTTTGTTATATTTGATCTGAAGCTTGTTTTGATGATTGGAACTAATGTTTTGAGTTGAATCTTTGAATTAATTTAATTTGTTCTTGAATTAGGTTGAAGCTTTGGAACAGATGAAGTTGTTGTTGAATTTGATTTTAGTTTTTTTTTAATTTTTGAAAAGAAGGTGAAAGGAGAATAAGGATTGAAAATAACCTTGTTTTCCTTAAAACATGTTATTATGTACTTCAAATTAAAAGAAAAACTATTTTGCCACTTGTAATACTAAGCCTACAAGTGTTTATGCATGATTAAATAAAATTTACAGTTGTTAAATTAGTATGACCACTTGTAATATTTCATGTATTTTGTGTTTAAATCCTTGTCTCATTTATTAATTACTCATGTTTTCTTCTGAGCATAAAGAAAATGTTTTTAAATGTTTTTATTAATTTCATTTTAAATCTTAAACTTATGATATTATACTTTTAAATGAATGAATGCTTATCTTATTAATTTCAAAAGATATGTATATATTATTAAAGCTTTTCGCGTATCTTTGTTTTTATATTCTAATTTCAATTTTTTAGTAAATACATTCCCTTTTATTTATATTTATATAACTTTAAAGAAATTGATTTTAAAATCTAATTATACTTTAATAAATAAACACACATATGCATATTATAAAATATAGAACTTAGCTTTAAACAACTTTTGAAAGTTTGTTATATTAAATTCAAATATAACTTCCAAATCTAAATTCATATGTAATAAAATTAGAAAACAAATTTTTTATTAATTTAAAATATAATGTTTTCAAATTCAATTTATTTATAAGATATTTTTTTGAATTTTAAACCAAAATTCTATTCACAACCAATTTATATACATATATATAAATAAACAGATAACTTATTTAGTTCGGAAAATTTTCAAATTAATTCACAATTTTATCCAAAAATTTATATTGATTACCAAACTAAAATTGACTCAAGGATCGTTACACCTTCAGTTACCAATTTATGTAGTCATTTCTCACTTATATGACCTAGCCTACGATGCCCTAGATAATAATTATTGTCGTCAACATCGGTAGAATTATTCATAACATAAAGATAATTAGAATAAATAATGTAAATGTCAATATCCAAAACACTATTGCAAATTTTATTTCCATTAAACATAATATTCATAATATTATCGACAGAATGAAATTAATCCATAACAAATTTTTTGACATAATAGCAATTACTCAAAATTAAATCTAATTCATTAGGCAAAGCCAATTGATAGTCCATCTATTGTTGCATCTACTAGAGATTTATCAGCAACTTAAAGTCTCATCTCACCCTATGCCACATAATGCCCGTTTCTAAGTCCCTATAATATATTATAAATATGAGTTCCAGATCCAGTATCTAAAACGAAAGACAATTTATTTATTTCAAAACAATTTTGAATCATGAATATACCTATAGGAGTGACAAAACTATTATGTTACTTCTCTTTGACAATCTTTAGGTAATCCACGCAGTTCTGTTTCCAGTGCCCTTTCTTGTGACGATAATGACACCCAACTTTGTCATTTGGAGAAGTCTTCTTATATTTCTTGTTAACTTGTTAATTCCTCTTCAAACCATTCGAAGATGAAGCTTTCCCTTTTATTATGGGCATTGTGTCTTGATCCTTAGATGGAGATTTAGTCAATCTCGACATATTGAGCAGCTTCATGAGGCTTACATTCAACCGGTTCATATTATAGCTTAATAGGAACGACTCAATTTATGGAGTAAAAGACCCTAAGATTAAGTCCATTTGCAGCTCATTATTTATTGCCATTTCTAATTGAGAAAGTCTATCGATATTGCCTTTCATAATTAAGAAGTACTTGGACATCTTCGTGTTGAACAACTTTTTAGTAACCTCGTACCTTGCATAACGAGATTGCTCCCCAAACAACTCTTTGAGGCCATCGAAGGTTTGATAGATGGACATAGTTTTGTGATGTCTTTACAACATCTTGAGTAATTGTAACGACCTGTAAATTTTGATGGTTTAAATAACGTAACTAACTGAATTTTTATGAAATTTTAAATAATAAAATTTGAAGATAAAAAATTTGATATTTAGAAATTTCTATTTGAACATAGCAAATGGTAAATTTTCATCAGATAATATGAAAGTTTATTTTATTGTGTAATTTTATTTAAATTTAAATCAGTCAGGGCCGGCCTTGGCACTGGGCTGCTTGGGCGACTGCCCAGGGCCCAATCCTACATCAGGGCCCAATAAATAAATAAGTTTGTATATATGAACTTAAAATAATAATAACAATGCATGTGCTGTAATAAAATGTATTCTCAGCTGATGTTGGTGGTTTGCAGTTTTAGCAACTGGAGTTCAAGTCCAAGCCATTGTGCTTTGAAAACAATTTTTTTATTAATTTTAAAAAATATTTATTATTTTTGCCCAGGGCCCCAATTTCTGTTGGGCCGGGCCTGAAATCAGTTATTATTGATGATAAAAAATATTTCCCAAATCAGAAATTTTTTATATAATAAATTTGTAAATTATCTTTTGAACGAGACGTCATATTTCGTTTCATCAAAGTTGGACTGCTTTTGCTCCGTTTATCTTATTTTCGACAAATTTGTAGCATTTCCGATACCGATTATCAGCTTTTGATAGGATGATCATACCACTGATATCTATATACCATTTGAATCGTCTTATCATGCTGATCTCTAGTGTATATTTCATTGTCAATTTCGAAGTTCAATGCGTGGCGAAACCGCGATATGATTTGTCGTACCAGTTCCATATTTGATCCTTTTGGTTTTAGTGTGTCTTTTCATTACCCACATGAAATCGAAGAGCCATCAGCTATTATTAGTTTCAGCTAGCTGTTCGATCTATGACGTTTGCTTTCCCTAGCTTTGATTGTTTTCTTGGTTCGTTCATTTACTTAATTCTGAAAGCAACAAATTATATATTCTGTGAGATCTGCATTTTTTACTTTCTGCCATGTCCTCTCCAATTCCATCAAACCCACGCTCTTCCCACCGTCCTCTCTCTCACGCTCCCTCTTCCATGTTGCCCATCACCATCTACTCAGCCGAGCTTCCCCATCCCTCTCTCTCTCCCTTGCCTCGTCTTCCACCTCCCTTCCATTCACCGACCAAACACCGAGCCGCCCCTCCACATCAAGTATCTGCCACATTTCCAGACCCACTAACCACAACTCCAAGCGCCACCCTCCGCCCCGTGCACTACAGCCAGACAGCCTTGCATCACCATCTCCAAGAAACAGCATCTTCCACCACGGCCATCCCTTCCTTTTCAATCGCCCAGCAACCACACTCTGCCTTTGCCTCATGCCTCTCCTCCATGCCATCAAGTCTCGGTCGACTTATGGCTTTCCACACCCTCCTGTAGCCGAGCGATGTATATATATTGTAAGAAATATCTTTGCTTTATAAAATAGCGGCTTTAAAGATATATGTATACAGTCTGTTTATAGGTATAAAATTTATATAATAGTTATATATATTATATTAATAAGTTAGCTTTTATATATTATATAAACTGATTTGTATATATGTTAGCTTATGAGCATATATATATATATATATATATATATATATATATATATATATATATATATGAATTTGACTATTTATACGGTTTATATGTTTAGAAAATTTAATTTACAGTTATCGAGTTGTCTACTGTTAGTTATATAATATATATGTAGTATAAATTTTGCTTACACTATTTATATAATTATAGGCCTGTCAATGAATATCCGAAATATCTGAAATCCATCCGCATCCGTATCCGAAAACATGAAAAATATCCGATATCCGAAAAAAGGATGCGGATATCCGATATTCGAAACATATTTCGGATACGGATACGGATATGGCTGTATCCGTATCCGATAAATATCCTCCGGTTTGAAATTAAATATTTATATATTAATATATTATTTTATATCCATAACTTTAATACAAATACACTAATTTATTGTATGGATTTTGTATGATTGGATTATCTATTTTTAATTTGATGTAATTTATGTATTACAAGGTTTTTTATCTTTTTTCAATCAAAAAAAATGAATATGCATTGTATTGATTAATTTTCGGATATTTTCGGATGCGGATACGGATATTTTCGGATATCCAAAATATCCTTATTCGCTGAGCCGGATACAGATATTTTCGGATATCCAAAAATATTAGCGGATACGGATACAGATAATATTCAACGGGTATTCGCGAGTATCAGATACGGATTTTCATTTTCGGATACAGATACAGATATAGCACTATCCGTATCCGACTGCATCCGTTTACAGGCCTATATAAGAAGGAGTATATCGGTTTATAGGATATATATATATATATATATATGATTGCAGTATATAACATATATAAGAAAGCTATGTATTATATATAAGTTGATTTATGTTTGTAAGAGTTTATATATGAGTTTAGGTTATTATATTTTAAGATCTTGTATATATATGTGGTAAGTCTATATATAATCTACAGTATACAGTTTATATAAATTATAATAGCGATTTGTATATAAATCCGGTGTATATATATAATATGTGTATGTTTTATTTAAGACTATGCTAATAGATTTGAATGGATTTTGAAATGACTTTATTATATATATGATTTCATACTCAGCATATATAATATGTATATATATGTATATATAGAGAGTTAGTGGGTTAGTATATGAGTTTATCTTTTGTTAGCTTATATATATGTTTCAGGTTTGGATAAATGTTAGTTTATTCATTTATTTTGATAATAATATATGTATGGTTGTTTGGGTTTACAAATATGATGTGCATAAGTTTACAGTATGAGTTGTGTGTGTGTGTGTGTGTGTGTGTGTATATATATATATATATATATATAAAGTTATGTTAGTTTGCTGTTGGATTTATATGAATCTATGTTGATTTTTATATATGTGTTGAAGGGTAAGTTAGAATTTTAATTATATATGTATTAAGTATTGATTTAGTGAAATGATACATTTTGATTTTTTGTTAATGTCTAATTTTTCCAAATATACCATAAAGGTTTATGTTGTTTAATATGTGTGTAGGTAAATATTGATTTTGAAATATATTATTAAGATTTTATTTTATCTTATTTTAATACGAGTTAATATTGGACTTTAAATTTTATATATAATTGTTCTCATCGATTTCACATTTATCAACTTGTCCATCGAATTCATGCCAATCTTGCTTTACTTTGGACTTCATGCTTGGATTCGTAACTCGTTTCTTTTGTCCAGTCTCTCTATTCTCGAAAGGTGAGCAATCATTTACGATTAATGTTCGTATATTTGTTAAATTTGATTTTAATTGAAATGACAATTGAAATATGCTCCCATTAGTTATGTACATTGATATATATATGCTATTATCTGCATCTGTTCACCTATGACATCTGATACAATTATCTGTTATTTATATTGATGATATATGCCAGTTATTGATATGCTATATTATTATCATCACTGCTCTCGCTCTACAAGTTCCCTCTTAGTATAGGATTTTTTATGGGTTGAAATCATACATACTCGAACGATTTGGTAGAATAGGAGGAAATCGTTATGGGTTGAAATGATACACCCAAGTGAAATTTGGGATTACGGGTTGAAAAGATATATATCCGTATATATTTAAATTTCGGAGTGAAACGATAAATATTGTATCACTTGACCATAGGATAGAAAATTATATACAGACACCGTTGGTCTATATATATTTGAAAATGATTTCCAAGGTTTTGAAAAGAAATATATGGTTTTAATGAATATTAATTTTTTAGATATTATATATATATATATAAATGTTATTTTTATAAAGATTCAAAAATTTAGATTTTTAAAGTTATATGTTTGAAATTTAAATTTATAAGTCAGTTTTGAAGATATAATTTTTAATATTTTTCACTTATAATTTTATTATTTTTATAATATATAAATTAAGTTTTAATATAAAATAAGTTTAATAATAAGCTTTAATTTAATAAAGTTTGATTTAATTAAAATATAATATGTTTAAGTATTTATTAATATTATATTTTAAAATAGATTTTATATTGATTTTTATAAGTTAAGGTTAGGAAGATAAATTTGAGTTTATTTGAAATTGTATTTAATTAAGAATTATATTTAATTAAATAGATTTGAAACTTATTGAACTTAAGATTTCTAAAGGATATGATTTTATAACTTGATTTTGGTTTAAGGCGATTAAATGAATATTTCAAGTTTAAATAAATTAAAGGAAATATTTAGTTTATTTGTAATTTGGAGTTTTATTTAAATGATATTGGATTTATTAAGTGAATATTCCAAAATTAAATAATAATGAAGTTAAATTAAGATATATATACGAAATTATCATATTTAGTTTTGAAAATGTGGAATATTTAAAGCTTTGAAATATATTAAAATTAAAACGGTTTGTTTTATGGTTCAAATCTATATTTGAAATCAATATAATTTGAAATGGTTTATTGAGAAACTGAATTGAGTTGAAACTGATAAATTGAGATTGAGCTAAATTTGAATTTTGGAATATGATTTCATTTGAATCGATTTGTGAAATTTAAGGAAATTATTTATTATATAATGTATTTTAATATATATAAATATTTTACTTTATAAATTATTTTCATATAAGTCATTTTATACAAACTATTTTTAATTTATTTATTTTAATATACTAATCATTTATTATATAAACTATTTTATTATATAAAATATTTTATTATACACACACACACACACTATTTTAATATCTAATTTTTTTAGAGGAAAGTGTTACGATTTTAAAGTATTATGATTTCCAGATTGTGATGTTCCAAAGTATTATGATTTTCAAGTGTTATGATTTCCAAAGTGTTATGGCTTTAAAAGTGTTATAATTTCAAAAGAGTTATAATTTTGGGAAAGAGTTATGGTTTTGGAAATGAATATTATTTGAAGCGAAAAATGATATCGTATTGATATGATTTCGAAACAGAAATAATATTTTGGTTTTGAAGTATAAATTATTTTGAAATGACCGCGGTGTTATAATACCGTTTGGTTTTTAAAGCGACGGAGATCGGTTGTTCTCATACTCTTTGCCAATACCAAAAACCTCTTTAACAACCGTGGATGCGGTGGAGATTCCAGAATGAAGTAGGATGGTGGGGACGATCCTATATGAGGTATATACATGGACCTAACTCCCGTGAGTTAGCATAAGGTGGATAAAACAGGAGCAATTGAAGGGCCAAGTGAGGTAGCTGCTCCGATTGGACATACTCCATCGTTTACCATTCTATTACTTTGTGATTGATTGGATGCACCCTTGGATTTTTGGGAGTATGGATCGAGTTGGACGATTGCTGCGGCTTTGCATTACAAACAGTCCGGAAGTGTAATTGGTATATCTACCCTGGCATTACCAAGTTGTGCCGTGTCACCTACCATATCGAGACCATTACGAGTTTGTTTTATGTCATACCTATGGAGTGCCCTATGGTAGCTCCAGTTTACGGGCTATTACGATACTGTATAGACCATGGCACTATAAAATGTGTTAAGAGGGATATGGTAACGCCTTAATGCTATTTTAATAGTTTACTTTACTACAAACATATCATAATAGCGTATATTACTACATAGTAGATAGTTCCACGAATCCATAGAGGAGGTTATCCTAAACGTCCTTTGAGTTACTTGTATTTCAGTTGATATTTCACTTGAGTTTGATTTATTGATATAAGAATGCTGTTAGTCCATGAAATGATGGTTTTGATGACAACAACCTTAGAATAGATTATAAAATTTAAATACTGACATTATAAGTTTAGATATATATGTATATGCAGGAATTAAGCATGCAGGTACCAAGAATGAAGACTGTACAATATAGAGATTCAAGATATCGAGATAGAAGACTCATGAGTATCAAGATTATCAAGAGTTCAAGATTTCAAGTATAAGTATTATTATTAGGAATTTTCGTTAAAACTCATAGAAAAGCATTGACATCTTAAAATCCAATTTATTTGTGGAATGGAATCCACTTTGAGCCTGTTAAAGCGATGGAACCCTAAGTAGGATGGAACCTACGAAAAATCTAGTGGAACATTGTTTTATATCCGCTAACTTTTTATTCAAAATGATTTTTCAAAATTTTATCCTGTTTTCAAAATGTTTTTCAAAACCTTCCTTTTAAAAGATTCAAAACCCTCTATCCTAATTTTAAATAATTTTAGCCTCAAAATTATCTTTAATCTCAAAGTCAAATTACTCTTGATTTTAAACTATCTTTTAATATAATATATTTAACTTTTAAATATTTATACTTAGATTTAAATATAAAATTGTAGTTAAATTCTATATATATATATATATATATATGTTATTCTCTTTATTTACTTATGAATTTTAACTATAGTGAAGTATATTTATAAAGTTTAAAATAGTTTAAATATAAAATAAAAGTTATTTTCAAAGAAAATCAAAACACCAAAAAATCCTTTGGGAGTCGACATGCCCAAATACCCCATGTCGACATGGTGTCAGTTGAATTCAAAATTTAAATTGCAAAAGAAATGTCTATTCGCCATAACTCTTCATGAATGGACATGGCTATTGTTCTTCTATAAATAAGGGTTAGTTTCAACGAATTTTATATCATATTTCCTGGTTTTTCACTCCTCTTCTTCTTCCACATTTCTTAATACATATTCTTACCATTACTCTACCGAAATCAATATTGAATCGAACTCGATTACTTCTAGTTTGATTCTCTATCACTATCTCTATAAGCTTCTCAGTGTTATTCAGAGTTATAGACTTCTTTGTAATCTATTAAACGAGAAAAGGTGTGATTATAGCCTTGGTAAATCAATTGGGTAAACTTGTGGCCCGGAAATCAAGTATCTCCACCCAGAGGATAGAAATTCTGGAGGGTGTACCTCGTAGCCTTGAAACCGAGGGTGTAATTGTACAATTGCTTTTGAAAGGAAATCGTACTTGTGTTGCGGGACTGGATCTAGGGTAACTCTGAACCAATATAAAATCTGGTGTGTTCTTTCCTTTAGTGCTTTTATTTTATTTCTACATCTGTGTTTATTTCTGTGATCATATCTGTGTCTGTATATTGCATACATCGGTGTCTAAATTAACATAAACTCAAAAAGATTTAGTAATTATTTATTAAAACTATTCACCCCCCTCTCTAGTGTTAATCCTAGTCTTAGGATCCGTAATATGCATTTCTCACAATTGGTATCAGAGCGAGGTTTTCAAAGTTTCATAATCTGATTTTTGAAGTTTTTTAAAATGGCTATATTTGTTAATACTAGTTTAGAAATATTCAAATCATCATAGTTTCTTGAGTCTGCATATAATCAATATTCAAATTCAAGTTTTCTACCAAGATTATTTGATGCGCAGGAATTATGCTTTATGGGTGTTGAGAAATCAATCCACAACGGATAAATTGTGCAGATCAGAAAGAACAAATGGATACTTGATAGTGGATGTTCTAGACACATGACTGGCAATCTAGATATACTGAATGATATAATATACAAAGATGGAGGACTGGTTAACTTTGGAGACAATTCAAAAGGATATGTGATTGGCAACGACAAAGTCGGTAATTCTTAAACTCCTACCATTACTAATGTTTTGCTAGTTAAGAATCTAAAACATAATCTGCTAAGTATAAGTCAACTGTGTGATAAAGGATATAAAATTAAACTTGAAAAAGATAAATGTCACATTGAAGATAATAATTCAACCATTATATTTGAGGGAGTCAGGAAAAAGAATATTTATATTCTTAGTATGAAAGTTTCAAATGATAACCAGTGTCTGTTGGCAAATATAAGTGACCCTTGGATTTGGCATAAGAGATTTGAGAATTTGAATTTCAAACTCTTATCTAGACCGTCAAAACGTGATCTAGTAAGAGGTCTCGCTAAAATGAATTTTAAAGTAGATAGTTTATGTGATGCTTGTCAATTAGGAAAACTTAGAAAAAGTTCCTTCAAGTTAAAAGATATGGTTTCGATTTTCAAAACCTCTTGAATTACTTCATCTTAATTTATTTGGTCCATCCCAAATTCTTTCAATAAATCATAGCAAATATGTTTTTGTAATTGTAGATGATTATTCTTGATTTAGATGGATAATATTTTTGAAACATAAAAGTGATACTTTTGAATGTTTTAAGACATTTTCAAAAAGAATTCAAAATCAGTTTTCTCTAAAAATTATAACTATTCGAAGTGATCACGGTGGTGAATTTGAAAATGAAAAGTTTGAGGAATTCTACAATAAAAAGGGAATAACTCACAATGTTTCACTTCCAAGAACTCCACAACAAAATGTAGTAGTAGAACATAAAAATAGGACGATTCAAGAGTGTGCGAGAACTATGCTTAAAGATAGTAATTTACCAAAGAATTTTTGGGCAGAAGCAGTTGCTACAGCCTGTTATATGTTAAATAGAATTTTAATTAGACCTCTAACTGATAAGACATCTTATGAACTTCTTTATTCGAAGAAACCTAAGGCATCTTATTTCAGAATTTTTGAAAGTAAATGCTTTATTTTAAATACAAAAGATAATTTAGATAAATTTGATCCTAAATCCGATAAAGGTATCTTTATCGGATATTCTAATAGAAGTAAAGCCTACAGAGTGTTTAATTTAAAAATTAATTCCATTGAAGAAACAATGCATGTTTCATTTGACGAAAATTTTAAATTTTTTGAAGATACAAATGATAAAGAGGATTTAATCATTCAAAATCAAGAATCAATTGAAACTAATAATGAAATTAATCATCCTAATAAAGGACAAAACTTTTAAAAGATCATCCTATAGAAAATATACTGGGAGATATGCAATCTGTTGTTAAAACTAGAAATCAACTAAGTCAAATGAGTAATGTAGCTTTTATATCAACTATTGATCCCAAAAATCCAAAAGAAGCATCGATGATGATTCATGGATTTTGGCTATGCAAGAAGAATTAAATCAATTTACTAGAAATTGTGTTTGGGAACTTGTTCCTAGACCAGAAAATAAAACTATAATTGAAACTAAATGGGTTTATAAAAATAAAATGAATGAATAAGGAGAGGTAGTTAGAAATAAAGCTCGATTAGTCGCTCAAGGTTATTGTCAAGAAGAAGGAATAGATTTTGATGAAACATTTGCTCCCGTAGCAAGATTAGAAGCCATTAGGATTCTACTTGCTTTCGCAAATCATAATAATTTCAAATTATTTCAAATAGATGTTAAAAGTGCCTTTTTAAATGGATTTGTAAAAGAAGAAGTATATGTTGAAACAACCACCGCTTTTTGAAAATGATAAATTACCAAATCATGTTTACAAACTTAAGAAAGCATTATATGGTCTAAAACAAGCTCCTAGAGCCTGGTACGATAGACTAAGATCTTATTTATTGAAATCTAATTTTGAAATTGGTAAAGTAGATAATACTCTTTTTATTAAAAGAAATAAAAATGATATTCAACTAGTACAAGTTTACGTAGATGATATCATTTTTGGTTCAACTAATTTTGAAATGAATAAAGAATTTTCTGAAATAATGACACAAGAGTTTGAGATGTGTCATATGGGTGAAATAAATTTATTTTTAGGATTACAAATAAAAAAATTAGATAATGGTATCTTTATTAGTCAAGAAAAATATGCTAAAGACCTAATTAGTAAATTTGGTTTGACTACTGCGAGTGGAAAACCCACTCCCATGGCAACCAATGACTAACTTAGTAAAGAAGAACTCTGGAGTGATGTAGATCAAAAACTATATAGAGGAATGATTGGATCACTACTCTATATTACTGCAAGTAGACTTGATATCATGCATATTCATTGTCTCTGTGCCAGATATCAATCCCAACCTAAAGAGACCCACTTAAAAGTCGTAAAACGAATCATAAGATATGTTAAACTCACATCTGATTATGTTTTATTCTACCCTAAAAATGATTCTTTTGACTTAATATCTTACTGTGATGCTGACTATGCTGGTTGTAAATCAGATAAAAAAGTACAAGTGGGACTTGTCATTTTCTGGGGCATTCTCTGATTTCTTGGATTAGTAAAAAGCAAAACACAATTTCTTTATCAACAACTGAAGCAGAATATATTTCTGCTGCTTTGGCTTGTTCTCAAGTAATATATATGAAACAAACTTAAAAGATTTTGGTTTAAAATTTTCAAAATCATCAATTTATTGTGACAAAACGAGTGCGATAAACTTATCCAATAATACTACTCAACATGCTCGAACTAAACATATTGATATCAGACATCATTTTATCAGGGATAATATAAGTACGGAAGTAGTTACTCTCGATTATATCAATTCTGAGAATCAAATTGCTGATATCTTAACAAAACCCTTAAATGAATCAATATTTACTAAATTAAGAAAAGAATTAGGTATTTGTTCTATAACTGAAATATAAAATATAAATAACAAGTATAATTAATAATTAATATTAAAATAATTCAAAGAGTTAAAATATAAAAGACCATGTCGACATCCCCATATACCCATGTCGACATGCAACGTTTTTAAATTTTGAATTTTTTCCCACCAAAATTCGAAATAATTGATTATAAATTCTTTGCATTTTCGAAATTTTATTCATCCTTTCTGTTATCTCTTTGTCTTCTCTTTGAAATCAAATAATCAATGGCCTCCTCTTCCAAATCAAACATAAAATCAACCTTTTCATTCCCCTCTCCTACGTCTGGTCCATTTCAACGTACTACTCTCGCTCATGTGACTAAAATAGAGGACTCTTTGAACGATGCACTTCAGATGATGACTGAAATTCAAGTGACTCAACTTCGTATGGCAAAGGAACAAGAGAGGCAAGGCAAGGTTCTTAGGATTTTACAAAAATTCCTAATGGATAACCAGGCCAATCCTATCTTGATTGATGAAGACTATTCACTCAATCAAGAACAAGAGGCCAGCGAAGAAGAAGAAGAACCCATGGAAGAAGAAGCGCAAGCGGAAGATGATGACCAAGTCGTGTGCGTTGGAGAAGTGTGTTTTGACAAAAATGGGAACCTTGTCGAACAACGTGGAAATTTCTGTTTCCACTATCTAAACTGTTCGATTCATAGATCTTCCATGTTTAAAAACACAAAATAGTTTCTTTTCTTTCTTCTCCATTGTTGTTTGTGTTTCTTTATGTTTTCTATACGCTCATGTATATACAACACGTAATAAATAACTTGTGTTCTTATACGTGTTTTAATTATAAGTACTGTCGTGAATTCTTAGTTAGGATAGTTAATTGTTTAGGACTATGTATTAGTATTAGATTTAAGTAATGATTACTTTTGATAACACTATCATTATAATCACATGTCATAGAGTGTTAGTTTTAGGGGGAGTTGTATAGTTTGGAGTGAGTTTTTGTTGATGACAAAGGGGGAGAAATATAAAATAGGATAGTTAGGCATAAATTAATGGGGGTTTATTAGTTTTAGGGGGAGTTATTAGGATAGAAGTAATATTTTATAAACAAAGGTTGTCATCATCAAAAAGGGGGAGATTGTTAGTCCGTGAGATGACGGTTTTGATGACAACAACCTTAGAATAGATTATAAAATATAAATATTGGCATTATAAGTTTAGATATATATGTATATGTAGGATTTAACCATGCAGGTACCAAGAATGAAGACTGTACAGTATATAGATTCAAGATATCGAGATAGAAGACTCATGAGTATCAAGATTATTAAGAGTTCAAGATTTCAAGCATAAGTATTTTTATTAGGAATTTTTGTTAAAACTTATAGAAAAGCACTGGCATCTTAAAATCCAATTTATTCGTGGAATGGAATCCACTTCAAGCCAGATAAAGGGATGGAACCCTAAGTAGGATGGAACCTACGAAAATTCTAGTGGAACATTGTTTTGTATCCGCTAACTTTTTATTCAAAATGATTTTGCAAAATTATATCCTGTTTTCAAAATGTTTTTCAAAACTTTCCTTTTAAAAGATTCAAAACCCTCTATCCTAATTTTAAATAATTTTAGCCTCAAAATTATCTTTAATTTCAAAGTCAAATTACTCCTGATTTTAAACTATCTTTTAATATAATATATTTAATTTTTAAATATTTATACTTAGATTTAAATATAAAATTATAGTTAAATTCTATATATATTATTCCCTATATTTACTTATGAATTTTAACTATAGTCAGGTATATTTATAAAGTTTAAAATATTTTTAATATAAAATAAAAGTTATTTTCAAAGAAAATCAAAACACCAAAAAATCCTTTGGGATGTCGACATGCCCAAGTACCCCATGTCGACATGGTGTCAGTTGAATTCAAAATTTAAATTTCAAAAAAAGTGCCTATTCGCCATAACTCTTTATGAATGGACATGGCTGTTGTTCTTCTATAAATAGGGGTTAGTTTCAATGAATTTTACATTAGATTTTCTGGCTGTTCACTCCTCTTCTTCTTTCACATTTCTTAATACATATTCTTATCATTACTCTGTCGAAATCAACATTGAATCGAACTCGATTACTTATAGTTTGATTCTCAATCACTATCTCTACAAGGTTCTCAATGCTATTCAGAGTTATAGACTTCTTTGTAATCTACTAAGCGAGAAAAAGTTTGATTGTAGCTTTGGAAATCAATCAAGAGAGAAAAGGTGTGATTGTAGCCTTGGTAAATCAATTGGGTAAACTTGTGACCAGAAAATCAAGTATCTCTACCCAGAGGATAGAAATTCTGGAGGGTGTACCTCGTAGCCTTGAAACCGAGGGTGTAATTGTACAATTGCTTTTGAAAGGAAATCTGTACTTGTATTGCAGGACTGGATGTAGGGTAACTCCGAACCAGTATAAAATCCGGTGTGTTCTTTCCTTTACTGCTTTTATTTCATTTCTGCATTTGTGTTTGTTTCTGTGATCATATATGTGCCTGTATATTGCATACATCGGTGTCTAAATTAACATAAACTCAAAAAGATTTAGTAATTCTTTATTAACACTATTCACCCCCCACCAGTGTTGATCCTAGCCTTAAGATCCGTAATCCGCATTTCTCACAAATGTTAATCCTGACTTGAGTGTTTTTTATTTTACTTTATGCTTGGGTCAGACTGAGTGTCGTAGCATTTGAGATTCACCTTTGGAGTTGGAGCTTCGTTTGGAGATCCATCTATATCTATTCAGCTTTCAGTTATTTGGTTGACTCCAATGATGTATTTAGATTTTATTATTTGATTATTGTATTGAGACTTCTATGTATTCGAGACTTCGGTTATATCTTATTGTAACTCTGTTAAATATACATACATACATACATACATATATATATAGTAGCTTCATGAACTACTATTCATTTGTTTCCGCTGCTTATTTTTATATTACCCTATGTCTGTGATACTTTGATTGATTTATTTACTGTATATGCTGAGTTTGTCAAATACTAATTAACAATATAATATTTTGAGCAACTCAATTCCGATATGTGTGGACGCGAATAGCATAAAATATTGGGTCGCTACATGTGGTATCAGAGCTATGGTTTTGGGCAAATATGGCATATGTGGTAGAATTTAATTACGAAATCACCTTCGTTCGAGCTTGAGTTCTTCCTCTTTGATTCGAATTTCCTTTGAACTTTGGAACTCTCCCATTCATTCTGAAATCCATTTTTTTCTCTCCCTATTCGTGTATTCTTGATTCTGGAGTATCACATAGCACCATTGAATGATTTGTAAAGGGGTAAAACTCCTTTACAATAGACATTGATTCATCGGAGATTTCTGTGTCCTCGGTTTAGATGCTGCTATCACTTGCTATGCTCAAATTCTATATCTTGTGATCAGATGTCGATTTTCCACAGAATTCTACATCGATCTTATTCATGAAGTCACGATTAACCCGGTTAAGGTCGCTCGCGATTTATATAAGTCTATTCATCTTTTTTATTTTGTTATTTAATCATCTTATCATCGTTTCGAGCCTATCTTCTAGTTAGAATTATTTCGATTAAGGTCCCTCTAATTTGAATCTCTATTCTTGTTATGGAATCCTTTCTAGAATCATCAAGTGAGGGAGTGTATTTGTGTTAACAATGCAACTACAAATGAACTTTGCTTTTGTTTTTGAATATTTTTATATATAAATGCAAATGCAAGCAACCAAGAATGCAATTAAAATAAATCAGGAGATTAGAACACGATACTAAAGCATGCAGTTTATTAGCAATTTATTTTTTTGGCGGGGATTTTTTCATCAGCAAGCAACTTATTTGGCAAGTAGAGCGGCAGTTTTTAACAATGGTAGACAAGATAAATACTTATTTGGATATATCAAGGAAGAAAACAATGACAAACACAACCAAAAAATTTTGAAAGGTTTTTTTATCCATCAAAAGCAAAAACTTAAAACAAATAAAAAAAATTAAACTAAAACAAGTAAAAAAAAAAAAATTAAGGGATAAAACAAAAGTGAAAACTAAACCAAATGAATTTATACTTAAAGAAAAGATATCAAATAAAGACAAAATTATTGAACAATGTTTTTTTTTAAACAAATAAAACAATATTCCTTAAGAAGACTCAAACCAAATTAAAAAAATAATAATACTAGAGTCCAAACTTAGCCCGACCCAACAGATAAACAATGTTTTTCCTTAAAAAAAAAAAGAGATGCCATAGACCAACCAAATCCTCGTTTTAATCGGCTAAAAAAAAAAAAATATTTCCAAAATTTAACATTGAAAATTAACTGCTAAAAAACTTCGAATTTCAGAAAATAACGTCGATTTGGTGAAGGAAGTTCAATTTGAAGGCAGGTGATTTGAAGGTGGTCGTGGTTTGGGTTGCGATGGTGTGGTGGCAAGCAGGAGTTTGGTGAGAGTAGTTTATGGGTTGTTCGATTATTGTTCTGGTTGTACGATGCTCGCAAATGGTGAATTATTGAAGTAGTGGTGAATTGGAGTTGTGGAGGTGTGGCAGAGGTTTTTCAAGCAATGAATTGCAGTGGTGACCGGTTGTTCGAATGGCGAGTGGTAGGAGGAGTTTGTTTGTTTAAGGTTGTAGTAGCGAGTTTGGAGTTGTTGTTGGTATGTAGTGTTTAGGTTGGGTATCTGATGGTAGACTGATGGGTTGTAGGCTGTGAAGACAGTGTGTTAAAGGACAGATTTGCAGGCTGTGGCAGATGGTTTGTGGAGTAGTTGTTGTTGAATTCTGGGTTGTTGTATGGAGAATAACAATGGAGGTGGGGAAGATGTATGCAATTTGATGTTGTGATGAAGTGGTAGTGTGAAGATGGAACTGTAGTGGAGATGGTATGGCAATCGTACAGGATGACAGTCGTACAAGGTGGTCAGGGGAATGATATGGTTTGGTAGGAGTTGAACAGATGGTCAGTGAGTACGGTGGTTGGGGAACGATGACTGGAGCAAGTTGCAAGATGGATGAGATGGTTAAAGTGGTGAATGAGTGGTATTGGAGAGGAAGTGGGGTATGGTCAGTGAGGTGAGTTTGAATGGTTGTGTGCACTGTGTTGATGCACAAAAGTGCACAGAATGTATGTTGGCAATGCAAGTTTGTTGATGGAAGTTTGAAGTGATATGGCACAGTGATGGTGGATAGGCGAAGTAGGATGGCAGTGTTCTGAGGTTAGCTGTTGTTTTGTGAATGGTTTTGTTACAGTGACGTTTTGATGTGCACAGTGCATTGATGAGGAGTGGCAGTGGGCAGTGAAGAGGCATAGCAGGTTTGTGGTTATAGTGGGTGATGGAGTGGTGGGTGTTTGTAGTTGTAGCTGCAGTTGCAGAGAGGTGTTTGTATGGCTCGGTATGTTGAAGGGGATGTTTGGTGGATGGGTATGTTGACAGCCTAGTTGTAGTTATTATGATGGTAGCAGTGAAAATATGGAGATGATGTGGTGGTGGTTCGATGAGGAGATAGATAGCAGTGAAGGGTGGTCAGTATATGGTGGTGGTTAAGGCAGTATGTGGAAGAAATGAACAGTCTTTAGAAATGAATAGAAATGAAGAAAAATAGAAATGAACAGTCTTTAGAAAGGAACAAAAATAAAGAGAAACAGAAATGAACATTCTTATATTAGCAGCAAGATGATTTATGTTGAGTTGGATGTTGAGAGGCAAGCAGTGATTAGGATATATGGTAGTATGGCAGGGTGCTGATGCAGTAAAGTCGATGTTTGAATTATTGGTGCAGCAGTGGCATTGGGGAGGAAGATCAGTGGATGACAGGCGGTGGTTATGGATGGAGTTGTTTAGGTGTGATGAATGGAATATGGTGATTTGGCAGTGGTTTGTAGCGGGAATGTTGGCAAGGCAGTAGTTGATGTTGAAGGTGGAGGTAATGCTTGGTGTATGAAGTTGTAGTAATGTTGCTGTGATGTGAACTATTTGGAGGAGGTGTTTGTGGGATGACGGTTTGAATGAAGCAGTGAACAAATGGTAATATGCACAGGGCAGTAAATGCACAAAGAGCAGTGTAGTAAAAAAGGCTAAGAAAAAATGCAAGTGTAAATATTAAAATATTTTTTCGTTTTCAAAATTGTACGTGTGCGTGTGTGCGTATATCTTTTTCTAATAGAAACGAAAATGCAAATAGAACAAGAAAATAAAGCACACAAATCAAATCACACAACAAACATACACACAACAAATTTTTTTAAATGCAATTCAACACACAAATAAACACACAATAAAATGCTAAAAATAAATAATTCGAAAAGTAAAAATTAAAATCAAATTAATTTCTCAGCAACGGCGCCAAAAACTTGTTTAACAGCTAGTTTCCTATCCGATTAGAAAACCGTCGATAAAATTGTAATAAAAAATAATAGCAAGTGCATGGCGTACAATTTTAATACATGGCGAGTACGGATCGATTCACAGGAAATTGTATTGATTTTAAAATTTCTACTCAATCAAATTAAACCAAGATTTGAAGTTGTAATTAGCTAAAAAAATGTATAAAAACTAGCTAAAAGAAATTGAATAAAAATATGAGAGTAGAAGGCAATTTAGAGGTAATTTCCTTCTCATGATCATATAAATCAATACAAATGAAATTATGATCTCTCTTTTTTGGTTATTAGTGAATACTTATGATGTGTTTATCATAAATATGGCCTATTTGTAATATTAATTAGCCCAACGTAAACTATCAAACTGTAACACACTCACTAAACCACTTCTTAACTCTCATGAAAATGGCAATGAAATTAAACATAAAATCTATTCTAAGCATTATCTATTTACTATTGATTAGTAATATTGACTATTGAATTTTGATTTTAAAATTCACTTCATTGCCATAATCATATGTAGATGAAGAGGTAATTTGTGTTTGAGTTTGTTTAAGCATAGCTTATTTGGTATCAATAAAATAGGCTATCAACTTCAAAGCTAGAACAACAAAAATTTTACCCATTCAAACGTTTCCATTAAGCACAAAAGGAGATAAAAAATTAGTAAAAAGTTGAATCTACATGATTAATGGAGCTTCATTACTCCTAATTGAAGATGTTTAGCTTCTCGTATTTGTTATCATTTCAACAAATGTAGAGTTCAACATGAAATAAAAACAAAAGTAAAATGCAAGCTAATTAAAATAAAAAGAGAACTAAACTACTTGCATAAAAATAAAACTAAACCACTAACATAGAAGAAAAGAACAAGAGAAGAACTTGAATTAAAAGTGCATGAATTAAAATTGCATATAAGAAAATTACATGAAAGAAGGCTAAGAAGCCATTTAAAAAAAGAGTTTTATTTATTTTTGTGCCTAAAACTAAACTAACTAAAGAGGAGGCTAAGAGCTTATTACTTGAAATAAAATGGTATTTATACATGTCTAAAACCCTAATGCATATTTTAGGGGACTACCCAAAATACCCCTTTAGAAAGTGTGACCACCAAGTTACCATTAGCCTTTAATTAATCCTTCATTAAATATGCATGTAACTTTAAGCTTCACTGACATGTCATTAGCTCCTAATTGTAGATCAAGGTAAGTGGGTAGGTAGGGTCCTCCATGATTTCATGAATTGGTTTATTTTCATCTTCATTTGCCTTATAACTCTTGTGCATGCATATTTTCATGAAGCCCTGTTCCGTTTGAATCCAAATTCCTACAAAATAACATTAAAATATCCAAGTAAATTTTCTAAAATTAAATCATATACAAAGATGATCATTTTGCCCTCATATGAAGATGAATAAATGATAATTTGAAAACAATTTCAATTTTGGTTTAACCATGTTAAAATACCCTATATGTCAATTTATTTAATTAAATATGAAAGTAAAAAATATGCATATTTACGTACACATCATTACATACAAATAAAACTATAAAATAAAGATGTAAACTTTTTCCAAAATAAATGAGTTTATACTCACCAAAGCTATGCAAGCTTAACCAAAATACCTCTAGACTTGAAAATGGCCTTAGATTTAGACTTCCTTTGAACAAAAACCAATTTTTATGACATAGATGAAGTTATATGGCTCAGCCTAAGCATGAATAGGCTCATCCTTGGCTAGGTGGGCTCAGCCATGAGGATGTGGAGGAGTTTAGAACTTGTTTTTGAGGAGAGAGAAGGTGCCTGGTAGAAAGGAAGTGTTTTTACACAAGTATTAGGGATTTTGAAGTAAAAAAGAAAAGATTTTTTAAACATGAGAAGCCATGGAAATAGAAAGAAGCTTGAAAAGATGAAGAAGTTTAAAAATGAAATGAAAATGAGAAGGTAGAAAAAAGAGAAATTGTTTTTATACAAAATGATTCATAGTAAGTTACCTTTATGACCTTATGTACATACCCTCCACTCCTTAATGCCACATCATCACTACCCCCTACTTTCCTACCTTCTCCCATGCATTACCACCCTTTCCTATCACCTTCACACATCAAAATACTAAGAACTTGAAGATATGGTAGTTAATAAGGGTTTCCATGTACTTAAGTTTACTTTTACACGTTTTTCTTTTATTTTAAAATTTCGAAACACATCACTCTTACTTCTTAAGTACACTTACATTTACACTGTTACCACCCTTAATTAAGTACAATTATTTATTTAAGTATGTGTTTATGTGTGCTAAGGTGTTTACAACCTTTTAAACAACTTTTTAATGGTGAAAATTAGAATTTTTGGAAAAAGCTTCCAAGTCACATTTGCTGTTTTTCTTTGAACAGATTATTTTTGTAAACATATTTTGAAAATAATTGCACTGTCACTAGTTATTATTTAAAACAGGTATTTTTGAGTAATAAAATTCATTTATTAACTATCTAAAAATATATTAATCAATAATTTTTTAAAGTGATAAAATTCCGGGTCGTTACATTCTTCCTCTTAAAAGAGTTTCATCCTTGAAATTTCACTGTATAAATACCCATAATTATTCATTAATCTGCATGATGTTCATAAATCATCCATATGCAAAATTTGACTCGATCTCTACTCGAACACATAATCTCTCTTCCGAACTAGTATTGATCACCCGATTTCCTAGTGCGGATTCTGATTAGGCTTTTTGATTAAAAACCTCTGTTCTCCTTACATAGCCATATACTATGATAGGAAACTTTGGTTCCATATCCATTGTTAACCCGCCTTTTTACAAGGCCACGGATATGCGGATTTAACTTAAACAACTTCACAACTATCGAGACTAAAGTATGATGGGTTTGGTTTAAAATGATGAAGTTCACTTGGATATGTCGTTGGGAAAAGGAGTGGAGAAATTACATGGCTCGACCTAGGCAGTTTGGCGGATGTCGCTCGACATTTGGATTGTTCGGCATTTGGATGGTCCGGCATTAGAGGGATCGTTCGGCATTGGACGAACGTTCGGCATAGAAGGATCATTCGACATTGGATGAGCGTTCGGCATTGGACCTCGTTCGGCATCGGCGTATGGTTCGGCATCCGTGAACGTTCGACATCTATGAACGTTCGGCATTCAGAAGCGCTCGGCACGTTGGATCGTTCGGTATTGGTAGGACGCTCGGTATCAGGGATCGTTCGGCATGGTAGGTCATTCGGCAGGATGGATCGTTCGGCATCAGGGATCGATCGGCATTAGATGTATCGCTCGGCATCCTAGCAGCGTTCGGCATTGAAGTACGTCCGGCATTCCTTCACTTGGCATCTTCCACTCGGCATTTGAACTCAACATTAAAGTGCGCTCGGCACACCTCACCCCAGCATCGATCGGCATGCATCACTCAAATGCCTCGACCGACATTATTCTATCAGACTTCGTTCGGCATTCTTCCTCCAGACGCTTCGTTCGGCATTGATGGCTCGGCATTGATGGCTCGGCATTACATGGCTCGGCATATGTGGACCGGCCATAAACTCGGTGGGCCTGAATCACGCAAAGGCCCAACAACTCAGGATTTGCCTATAAATACAGCATGTGGGGGTTCAGAAAAGGGATCTTGATTCTCTCTCCCGCTCTCTAACTTTCTATCCCCTAAGGCTAAGGCTAGCCTATCACTTTGTAACTGTAATCGATTGTTACAGCAATAAAAAAAGAAATTATTGGAGTGGACGTAGGCCAGAGTTAGCCGAACCACTATAAATTCTGTGTTTTTACCGCTTTCATTTTAATTTCTGTTTTTCTTCATATTAAATATCCTCTACATACATCCTACCCGTGAGCTGTGATTATTGTTTGGTACTTTCACTTGGAGTTGGGTGTTAGTGACCAATTTTGGCGCTAACATCCATAACCCTCATCAAGAGTCCGCCGTCAAGAATCAAGTGATAGATCCTTATTTGGAATGGTGTGAAACAACTCAAAATCATGTACTCGTATCTTGGATCAAAAACTATGTTAAAAGGAGAAATAATCAACGTTCAACATACGTACTTATTTTATTGGTTCTCACTAATAACAATTCTATTTCTATTAATTTATTTATGAAAATATTTCATAAAACTAAACTTAAGTTCTACTTGTATAATACCCTACTACATCCTAAGAGTATATACCTATGATGACCCGGAATTTTGGACAATATCAATTTAATAATCTGTATTAATAATTAATTTGATTTGATAATTGTCTTTTCTAATTTTAATTTACAATTGGAAAATTATTCTTTTTAAAGCAAATAATTATTAATTGGTGAATTTTATCTTTTAAAAGCTAATAAATGTTTTCTATTTATAATGTATATATATTTGTATATATTGTAAATAGAAAAGCTTTGGTTTAAAATTTAATAGATAAAAATCATGTTTTCAAATTCTAATATATTTGGTAATTTGGAAATTATGGTTAATTTAAAATAAGATTTTTTTCAAATATTATTTAAATAATTAACTATATAGTTTCTAAATACTTAAGGTGAATGTTTAAATTGTTTAAAATATGTTTTTAGCTTAATTTATAAATTTAAATAAAAATTAATAAAAAGGTTTGTTTTATTTCTTTTTAAAATATTGCTTAAATAAATATGATATACTAATTCATTTGGTAATGTAATTAATTTATAAATAATGAGATAATCTCTTTTATAGATTATTTAAAATTTACAATTTTTTTTAAATATTAATAAATGTGTTGTTATAAATTGACTTTAATTTGGATTTTTAAATTTAAATTGAATTTGAATTTGGATTTAATTTTAAAATTCAAAAGGGTAAAAATTTAAAAAAATATTTGGATTTAAAAAACATGTATAAGCTATTATTTATATATATAATTGGTTTTATTTTCTTTAAGTAATTTATATATAAATAGATAAGTATTTGTAAATTAATAAATTAAGTGAAACTTTATATTAACATTTAAATAAAAAGAAATTACTTAAGTGACAAGTGTTAATATCCAAAGGCTTGTTTATACATGTGTTAAGTAATAAATAAAACTATATGACAAATGTTTAACTTTAAAACAAGTGTCACCTTAATTTTTTTTCTTTATTCTTAATAAACCACAAATTAACTTATAAATACATATACTTTCCCCCTCTTCATTTCTTTTCTATCTTCACTAATCAAAAACTAAAGAAAACTTCAGCCTGCATTTTTTTTTCAAATACAGTCTGTAATCCACTGCCTCAAAACTAGAAAACAAATCAAAATTCATCAACCTATACATTTTCAATATCAAAATTAAGCTTGCATCTTTCTTCAATCTAGAATCAAACCTGTTAATCCTCTTCAAATCAATAAACTGCAACCCATTTTCATGATTCAAAACCAAAATCTATGACAAACAAGCAAGCAAATCTATAATCTCATTTTCAAAAGCTAGTTCAAATCAAAAGCCTACAATCCATTTTCAATACCTGGAACAAAGCCTGCATTCTTCAACCTGAGACAAGCAACTCCAATTATGTTTGAAAGCAAGATTCAGTAATAAACAACTCAAGTTTTTAAATCAGAAAACAAAGAAGCAATTCAAGTTTAAAGTTTTCCTAAATCAAGATGCATTCAAGTTTTCACAATTTTAAAATTGTTGCAAAGGTGCTCTGTTCATCTTCTTTCTCAGGTGAGTAACATTTTTTTTTAAAAAGTGTGAATATGGTTGCATGTTAATCTCTGTGATAAGTATGTATTGTGTGTATATATAAGTGAAAATCTGTTGTGAATATAATGGATGTATTGGTGTGCATGCTGATGTGTCTATGTACTCTGTTCTTTTTTTTCCAGGCTCAAGATTTCATTTAAATCCATTACCACTTGATCTAGTCTTCGTTAGGATTTAAGTTACAAAAAAAGTTGTTTGTTCCATCATAGATTAGTTTTAAAATTTGATTTAAGTTAAGATAAATTTGAAATCTCACTGGAAACTAAAACAACAGTGCATGCTTAAGATATGTTAAAATTCAAACTTCTTAATTCATCAATTCAGGAATCTAATCTGAATTCTTAACCCAAAATATGATTTTTAAGAAAGAAATTAAAATTTTTAGTTGTGGGATGTGCGAGCAGATTGGGTTTGTCCTGATTTTGTATTTTAGGAATTTTATGATGATCTAGATGATTGGGTTAGTCGTGGTCTTCTCTGGAGGTGGATGGATGATCGGGGAGTTAGGGAAAAATGGCAGTAAGGCGATCAAAGCACGGTGGCGATGGTGGTTGATCAGTGAAGTCTGTAGCCCTAGTTTTTGGTCTGGTCGGAAAAATGCTCAGTCCATTGCCTCTGATGGACCGAGTTCCACCATACTCTGGGGATCGGTAGCATGGAGGATGGCGAAGTTATGGCTGGAGGCGTAGGCGCTCCGATGATCAGAATTGGAAGGTCGAGGGTTTTTACTGGATGTGTTTCTGGTTCCAGATTTAGGTTTGAATGCTCAAATTTGATTTCGAGTTTGTATCAATTTTTTGATGGTCGGAGTATGATGAGAGGATGATCGCCGACTTGCTTGAGGCTTTGGTGTTGACCAGTGATGGTCGGAGCCACCGTGCATATGCACAGTGCATTCTTGCATCTGGTGAAGTCAGGGATTGAAGCAGAGAGGTACTCGAGTTTTTCACGAGTCATTCACGTGGGTTGCTCGAAGATGTGTGGGTTTTGACTCGAAGTCTTTGAAGGGTTGGCTTGGGTCATTTGGGTTTGTTATAGGTTTTAAAACCTGTAAGTTTTTAAATTTTAAATTGAATTAAAAATTTGAATCCAAAATTTTAAACAAAGTTTAAAATCGAATTTTAAAAGTATGGATTCAAATTAACTTTTGTATCCTATTTTTGAAATAAATAAAGTTTTATAAAATTAAATGGTTTAAACAAGTTTAAATGTTTAAAGTATATTTTAAAATGAAATGATTTTCTAATAAGATGTTTAAAACTTTATTTATATAAAATTCTTTTATAAAAGTTTTCTTTAACCTTTGAATGGAAAGTTATATAAATTAGATTAACTTAAATTTTTAAGTTAAATGATTAATTTATTTTTAAAGCTTGGTTTTAATTATAATTAAGTAATTTAGTTGGAACTTTTCTTTCTATAAGTTTCTTTTATATAAGATAAATGTTTCTTTACATTTGTTTAAAAGGTTTATAAATTTATTTAAATTTGGTTAAAGTTTAAATTGTTAATCATTTTGAATCTTAAATTTGAAATGAAATTTTAAAAGAAATTTTAAAGTAAAATGTTTTCAAATGCATTTGTAAATGATAATTAAGCCATTAATAAGAATAATGTTTTTATCTTAAAGTTAATTAAGTTTTAATAATTGGTGATACATTAAATTAATAAGGAAATTTAAGGGTAATTAATTAATTTAATTAATTAATAATTTAGGATTAATTAATTAAGTAATTAAGGGTTTAAATTACTAATTAAGGGTTGATTAATTTGAAAATTAAGGACCATTAATTAGATAAGTGTAGATTATCAATTAATGATTAGAAATTGATTAATCAAGTAATTAAAGGTTAATTAAGTTACAGTTAAGCTTAATTAATTAAATAATTAGAGATTAATTAATTGATAAATAAGAATAAATTACTTTGTAATTAATAATGGTTAATTAAAGCATAATTACTTAGGGAAGTAATTAAAGGATAGTTAATAAAAGATCATTAACTAGGGATTATGAAATGATTAACTAATGTAATTAATTTAAGATAATTAATTAGATTAATTAATTAATGATAGTCATTTGAGGAATTGGTTAAGTATAATTACTTAGTGTAATTTATAAAGTATAATTACTTAGTGAAGTAATTGATGGGTAGTTACTGGATGTAATTAATTGTAGAATGGAAGAGGTTTTGGTTTAATTACTTTGTGTAATTAATATGAAGGATAATTACTTAGTGAAAATAATTAATAGTTAATTACTCAGTGTAATTAATTTAAGAATTAATTAATAAAATTATTTGAAGATAATTGAGTAATGTAATTAATTAAGGGTAATTAATTACTAATGTGATTAATCAGGGATGATTAATGAATAAAGATTAATTATTAAATGCAATTAATTAAAGGAATAATTAATTAAAGAAATAATTAGGGTTCATTAATTAAGTAATTAATGATGTAATTAAGGGATGATTAATTAAGGTTAATTAATCAATATAAGTGATTATAGAGTAATTAATTAACTTTAATTAATTAAGGATTAATGTAATTAATTATAGTTAATTAATTATTGAAAGTAATTAAAGGTTAATTACTATAAATGGTTGAGGATAATTAATTTGTGTAATTAATTAAAGGCTAATTACTTAAAGTAATTAGAGAATGATTAATCATGGGTAATTAATTAAGATGAATACTTAGAGGATGATTAATTAATTTGTAATTAATTAGTGGTTAAGTAAGCAAGATTTATAGTGATGAAAGTAATTAGTTTAATTTATTTTAAATTAATTAGAGATGAAGTAATTAATTTAATTAATTTTAAATTAATTATAGATGATGTGATAGATCTTTGCTTATGGATGGCTGATTGATATTGAATGCCTTGATTGTTTGATATCTCTAATGAGATATGTGTTAATATGTGGTATGAGATGCTTTGTTGAATAGTGATGATATGAATTATCTATTTGTGATATTGTGAATTATCTATCTATATGAATATAGATAATAGAATTGATTTTAACTTTAAAACAACTTGGCTTAAAAGATGGCGTTTTGCATTTCGATGAGACCAGGATCCGGTTTCCAGATTTGGATATCCGAAAACCACATCTATCCAAATTAACGTTAGGTTGTGAATCTCAAGTGAAGATGAAGATTTAGAGTGCAAGGGTTATCATCGTTAACTCTGAGGGTCATTCCAAAATGAGTGTAACGAGATAATGCCTTCGGTTTCGTTCGAACCCAGAACTTGTATGGATTGAATGCTTTCAGAACATCGTCAGGTGAACGATAAGCATTCTAAGAGATGTGTTCTCTAAAGGTAATCGTAGCCTCAAGTCTCATCAACCGGGAATGACTAAAACAGGGGAGGTGTAGCAAGGCTAAGTGAGTCGCGCTCAAGTAGGATAGGATTTACCCCTGTCTAGAAGTCCCTTTTTATTCGGCTGTGTAGGCAGTTGGTTGCAAACAACTGCAGGGTTGTCTTGTTCGGGACTATCCAGTAAGGAATTGTTCCGGCCTTGTGTTGCAGGGGATTTAGGGTGGATCCTCGGTACGGTGATCTAGGCCACGTACTATGACGGGCGGTACCCAGTAGCCGTACCATTGATGGAAACTCATTCTTCCTACGTGCCTTTACGGTTTTTTATTGTATGCCTAAGTATGCTAGAATTTAATAAATGTAACAATTTTGGCTATTTCTTATTTGCTTGAAAACCCTAGACCCTATTATAATATCACTGGATTTCCTATCAAATGTTTTGGTTAGCGTAAGGTAAAAATTTACCCATGTTTATGTGTGGGAAGCCTTACGTCATACCTTTTGTTTTCAAAAGTTTTTCAAAGTTAACCAACTTTAACCTGTTACTCACACCAGACCCATGTCTGACCAAGAGTTTATTTTCTATTTTCTTAAACTCTTGGGTACTCAAATTTTTACAAGTAGCCAAGGGATTCATGTTAGCTTTGACGAATTTTGGAGGAGATATGGAGCAGGAGGCTTCAGCGTTTGTAGATATATAGTGTTCCGTTGTGTTGGTAACTCTGTTGTATTTGAGTTGTAATGACTAGACATGTGTTTATAACTGTCTAGTATGTGTTGTATAAGTTGTGTAGCTCTGATAGATGTTGTATATTATGTAATACTTATGTGATTAATATAATTTATTCGTTCCACTGTTGAGATTCTGATGTTGTTTTTTTCTTTCTTCTCTATCTTTTCTCTTTTCTATCCCTTTCTTTATTAAAGATGATGCGTCTTTCTGTGGAGAGAAAGACGGGTCGTCTCAATACCACTATCTGATTCAAACATTTTAAATTTTAATTTATTAAGTAAACTCAAAATCCAAATACCAAGTTTTATTCCAAAACCTTTTTGAAATGAAACTATATTTTTAAACCATAGGAAAATATACATACAGACCGGGTTACCCCAAAATGCAACTAAGGAACTAGTACTACCCAATAGTATCATATATTCCCCAACCAAGAAGGGTAATACTTAAGAGATATGTTTACCATCCAAACACATTTCTTTTTCATTTTTAGTTATTTCCAAGCCACTCGAACTAGTTAACTTAAAAATACCTCTTCTATTTCAAAATTCCCTGTTTTGGACACAATTGCATGTATATTTCCAAACAAATAGTTTTAACCAAATATTTATTACCAACTTCCTTTGGGTTTGTTCGGATCTGAAATCGTTTCTGTTTTACAATGATAAAGAGGACAATTTACCAAGTGCACTATAATATTCGCCTAAGCAAACATCCGAGCGTCACTTAGAAGATTATTCTGATTATCACAAAATTGATCGAGATTCGTCCCTAAACCATTCCCAAGAAAACATACTTTACTTAAAAATTTGCCTTCCAAAATATTTTTCTTAAGAGTATTTTCAAGTAAAAATATTACTATCTTCTTCCATAAAACATTTGAAATCTTCTTCAAGACTCTGGAATTTAAATCTTCAAAACCCTTTATTTATAAAACATGCTTTCATAAACTAAATTTATATAAAATCACTTCTTTATACAAAATAATTTCTTGAATATTTATTCCCAGAATATTCTAGCTTTCTTTTAATAAACATCCTTTGTTAAAATTGAATTTTAATCCAACATTAATATCAGATGCCTTATAGTCAAATTGTGAAACTCAAATCACAAGGCGTTCATTTCAATGTTTCACCCAGTTTCTTTTTACCCAACCCATGCTTAAGGAAAGAAAATTACAAAAAAACACTCAATAATAGTCAATGCTCAAACTAGCGAACACGACTGCATAAACCCTAAATAATAATAATTGAATATTATCATTTCCTAACAAACAAGCACATCGAAAATAACTATATTTATTTTTGAAAATCATTCTCGTATATATATAATATACTCATATGTAAAATTATTTCATTTACCAATTTAAAACAATACCATGTTGGTTGGCCTTGTTTAACTGTTTTGATATCCCTATCAATAACGCTAGCTAATCATATTGACCGAAATCCATTTACCACTCAACAGACCAATCATCACAATATAAAATATTTTTTATGACACTAACAAATACGCACACTCTTATATATGTAAACACTCAAACTCATTCTAGAGTGTCACCAACTGTATCTCTTATGATTTTACCATAAAAACCTACCCCGAAACAAGCCCAAGTTTTAACCTAGAAAACACCTATCAAAACTTAGATCCATTCTAAGGTAAGCTGTTGGTAGAACTAAGAAAATAGCAGTATAGAGCCATAACTAAACTTTCAGAACTCACATCGAGCGGAACAGAATATAATAGAAAAGTGTACCCATTTGTTTTAAAACCATAAAATGTCGTAAAACAAAATACCACAAATCGCATCATGAATCCGCTATAACAATTATCCGTATACATGGGTACACATAAAAGCAAGTGATAATGATAAATACTGCCACAAGCTAAGCTTCTCAATCTCTAAGCATCGTCAGAGCTATTACTCCGTCCTTAACCTTTGTTAGGTAATTAGAGGAGAGCTAAAACAACAAGTATTTGGTGAATAAAAACCTCGAGTCTTACCTTTTCAGTACTTGGGTAGTATATTTCAAAATAAGAATATGTCTATGAACATAAAACCATTTAATACTTCTTTATAAGGAAAGGTGGCGGGTCCAATCACTTAATACCTTCCATTCCAGAAGCAAGTTTCTAGAATCCCATGTCCCAATCATACGTCACAAACATCTAATAATGTGAGAGACGGTACCCAAGTCGCTTAACACATTTTATTGGAAAATAGGTAGACTTTGTCATTTAATACCTTAATTAAGGCAAATCCCATCATTTATTACCTATTTCCAAGGCATTCTCCTTAATGGTACTATCTAGCTGACATCATATGGAATCACTTAAGCAACTTAATACTTCCTTGTGAAAAATAGGCAGATTCTGGTCATTTAGTAGATTAATTAAGGAAGACCCATCATGTAATACCTATTTTCAAAAGCGAACGCCCATTGAGATACCATCTAACATAACCCCTTAACCATCTAATACTTCATGTAGGAAAAGAGACGGGCCCTTAGGTAATCAGTTAATACCTCAAGACCCGAAGCAGGCCCTTCATCCTATGGCCCATATTTATAATGACATCACACATTGGTCCGACTGTTCGTAGGAACTGATAGCCAGATTAGCTACGCATATTTTCCCTACAGAATTTGGGGCTAACCTCGCGTCATTACAAATATTTATCATAAGGATGTCTCACATCAATTAAAGTGTACATAACCGCTGGTAGCCTCAAAGTGAAGGGCAAACTTCCATCATATAACTCTATTAATCTCGCATCCTTATGACTTAGCCATAAATCAAATTCTTTCCATATATATACTCATCTCATTATTTCTTAAATAAGGCCTTATAAGGTACCTTCCTTATTACACCTCAAAATAATAATTAGGCTATATAAGTGTTTTATTTTATTTTTTCCTAATAATCAATTATCTCCCTAACGGGAGAAATAAATGAAAATGATAATTACCTAATTAACTCTGTAATATACGCAGTAATTATACGTTAATTATGGTAATAGAGATAAATAAATATTCAAGCCCAATAAATTCTAAATGCATGGATTACGCCCTAAACTAGCGTTAAATGTCAATTCCCTAACCAAATACTATTACAAATCCTTTTTCTTCAAATTCCCAAGATTTCAACATACCAAAACAAGGCATTCTAATATCCAAAACATGGAATAAATATTCATAATGAAAATTACAATAATAGACTTGTGAATAAAATAGAAACTCAATTTATTGCACCAATTTAATGGAATATCCTAAATAATGGGAACTGCAATCTAAACTACATATTATATTCAACTCCTTTTTATAAAGAAATAGGTAAGAATAAGTGGTTTAAACTACGAATAAAATTCGTAATTTAAACGATTTATTTCATTAAAGTATCACAATTTGAACCAAAGAAGAAGGAGAGTGGAATAGACTATGAAATTATCAAAAATTGCATAAACGAAACAAATTGCATCAAATTAATGTACATAATTGAGAACCTCAACATAGAATTGACATTTCGAAATAAAAGGAATCATGGGGGATTTTATCTATCGTATTTTTGCAATCCCTAAGGCATATTCAAATCCCAAAAAATATAATAAATAATTAATAAAAAAGAAATACTAAGGTTTCCACTCATTGAGTAATCTTAGCTTTGCCTTCGTTGAATTTGCATGCCTTGCAATCTTTTTCAAAATCTCTCTCTTCTGATATATATATATATATATATATATATATATCTATATACAGTGGGGAAGAGGTATATATATTTATTAAATTCAGAATAGTTAGAGGAGAATAGAATAAGAATAGGTTGGAGGAAGAAGAAGAAATAATTAGAAAATGGGTTGAATTCTTACCTGAATTTTCTATGGATTTTCTGAATCTAATTTTGGGAGATAACAATGGTAGAGTTTCGCTATTGTTCCCAAAATATTTATGAGTAAAAGTGAAAAGTCTAATTTATACAATTGGAAATGCACCAGAACCCTTCAATGAGAATAGATCAAAAACAGATAAATTTGGAAAGTACAACTCATCAAAATAGGCTCCACGTTAAGGAAGTGGTCGACTCCCATCGCTCCAAGCGGTCAACCCTTATGGTTGACCTCTAGGTTGACCCCTTAAGGTGTTGGGTTGACTTCTTCCCTTATTTTGGGAAGGTATTTATTTTATTTTACCATTGCTTGATTATTTATTGATTTCATTCCCTAATTAACTTTTAACCTAAATTGCTAGTTTTTAACTAACTTAACCCCGCAAGTCTAATCACAGTTTATTATAAGTTTAAATTAGGGAATTATTTATTTATTTGAATCCTATTGAAATTATTTTAAATCTGAAAACTTCAAATGCTCATAACTTCTTCAGTCGAGCTCCTTTTTCAACATAATACATATATAAATCAATCACGAGTTCGCCACGAATGCAATGTTATAATTTTCATGGTCAAATTCCAACTTTTATAAAATTTTCGTTTTCTACCATCTCACGTTTAATTTAATTTACTCCATTTATTTATGGTTCATCTTACGAGGGGTTACACTTGTCCCACCAGTGCTAAGGTTCTAGCTTAATATAGTTCCAACACTAAGTTTAACAAACCCCCTTTTCGACCCTCAGAAGTGGACACTAATACATCCACAGTATTCATGTGTCGAACATCCAATTGCCGGGAAAGAAGAAGAAAGAAGGCAAGAAGAAACTAAATAAAACAAAATCTTACATCGCAACGAATAATCCATACTATAATAATGATCTTTACAAAGGAGAACTTTTATATACATATATCCATTAGAGTACTAGCCTATCATCTGCCTGGACAGTTATAACATCAGTCCTTACAATTTTTGGTAAATGCAACAAATTATGCAATAAAACATAAAGAAATAAGTAGATACATCTTTGCTTCCATCTCGTCTCCTAAGCTTCAGTGCATCCAAAGCTAATCTAGAAAATATGCTCGGTCTAACCCGAGCATTAAAAGAAACAACACCAAGATCAGTCTGAAAAAAACAGCATGAGGAACTCAAATCATAAGGAATTTTTATGAATTTTAACTTGTAAAATCCTTTAAAATCAAAGGTATCTCGTAAGACTACACCGCACATAAACACGGATAGGTTTTACCTTGCGATAACCAACAAATTTTCAATAGAAAATCCGATGATGTTATAATAGTGTCTAGAATACAAATACAAATTAATCATAGCCGAGATGTTACATTAATTAAATTCTAGCATAATAGGTTTACAACTAAACTGTAAAGGCACGTATTGGAGGATAGATTCTATACAATGACAAGTTAAAGGACTACCTCTCGAATAGTGCACTTCCAGATAAAATGTATGAGGGCCTCTCCTCGACCCTTGCCAACAAAGGACCGACCTACCCCTTACTATATAGTATCAAATATGTCATCATCCAGGTTGCTTTCCAACCTTTCCCTGAGAGCTCTCAGGAACAAACAAATCCTTAATAGCGATCTAGAAAGGTGATGATCATAACTTAATAGGAGCGAACTAAATAGCCTACTGTATTTCCTCTATTTTTGATAAGGCTTGAGGCAACGCTTTACCTTTTTGATGGAAATCCCACTTAGAATGCTAACATTGCCTCCCAAGCAACAATGCAATGCTGCATTCTTCCATACAAGTTGTCTAGATTATGAACAAACCGAAGGCACTACTTCCACTACATCCATTTTGGAATCATCCTTAGGATTATAGCAAATAGTCCTTGACATTTAAAAGCACCATCTTCGATTCCATACTCTTCAAGATGTCCTCTGCTCGAAAAACTTAAGTTGGATCGAAGTGATTTTCGAATTGTACTTATCCAATCCTGGTCTCTTCGAAACAACATTCGATAGTTTCTAGTAAACTCAACCCCGGTTCTTTAAGAAATAAACAAACAAATGAATAAGTGTAAGGATCACCCCCAACTGTTTTAGTAGACGGATCTCCTTATCATTCAACATAGGGGAACAAAACGAGATATATACGTACAATACAACATCATTGAAGATGAATGTGCCACATAAATCATGTGTTTCTCCTATATATTTACAAAGTTATATGTTGGGCCAAGATTTGATAGTCAGTTATTTAACTATCAAGTAATAAAGAATCAATCATTGCTTTAATTCCATTTGGGATCCACTAAGCCTCTATTAATTAATCATTATTAATTAAATCTCTTTCGAACATTAAAGATTCAAAATACCTTTTACAAAAGATATTATTTCACAAACAACTTATACTTCTTTGATACTTGGAAACCTTTATATACTTGTCTCAATGGTATAAGTATATTATCAAAACATGATACTTTTCGATACTCAAAAAACATATCCATATACTTATCTCATCGGTATGAGTATATTAACAAAACTTAAGGAAGATTTTCTCTTTTTTTCCAAAATTCATATTTAAAGGGGCCAAACAAAATACCTTTTAAAACATTTCTTACTATAAACAAAACCATTATCCTTCGTTGTTAAGTATGGATAACATTTCCATAGTACCCTAATTAAGAGGGATAAATAACCAAAACACATCTTATTCCTTTCTAAAATCCCATTCTATTTATAAACTCTTTTAAAAATCTTTCTTTATAATTCCTTCATATAAATCTTTTATAAAATATCATTTGTAAATCTCCTTTAAATAAATTCTTTATAAAATAAAATTCCTTTCATAAACAAAATATTATTTATAAATCCCTTTAATAAAATATTTGGATGACTTACAAAATCATTTAAAACACTTAACCGTAAATTGATAGAATTTAAGTTAATTTGGAACATAAATTTTACATATTTGGAAAGAGTCTTAGCGACCACAATGGTACTAAACAAAGTTATCATTTATTTAAATTTTGACTTCCATGTCACATGACAGTTATTTTCATATGTCAACATTTATGTAAATAAAATCCACAACCAAATCAGGAATAACATGTCCATATAAACCAACCGATAGATGCATGTCCAAATGACATAATAGCAAGATGGTGATTTGTCTTGCTAAATAGATGTCCAAACAATCTATTAAAGTTAATTATAGCAGAACGAGGATTTATTCTGCTAATAATGTCAAAGTTTAGTATAACCTATTCACATTTGTAGGCTTACTTAGTATCGATAATAGAACCCCTTCTGCTCAAAACTATTCTTTATAAAAGAAAGTTGCTTTTAAACAAATTAATCGTTGGAAAATAAAGTAATTAAAAACTTAAACCTCTTTATAAATAATTAATTACAATTTAGATCTTTTATTAAAGTCGTAATTAAATCTTAATTAAGTCTTAACTTAACCTAATTATTAATTAAGAGATAATTAAAAATGTAAATAATTTATTTATAAATAAAAACCCTTAATTAATTTATAATTAAAAATAATTAAACACTTACTTAATAACTAATTAATAATAATCTTATACTTGATTAATAATTAATTAAAAATTAATCATATACTTAATTCATAATTAATTAAAAATTAATCTTACTTACTCATTAATTAATTAAAATTAATACCACTTTTAAAATATAATTAATTAGCAATTAATCTCCACTTAACTATAATTAATAAACCTTGTTTAATACTTAGTTAATTATAAACTACCAAAAATAATTCATAAATAAATAATAAATAAATAAAAAATAAGTCCTTAATTAACTTAATCATTATTATTAGGTTTTATAAAATATTTCCAAAGTGTTTTAAAAATAAGAACTTAATTTGCAAAAAGTGGACTTTTAGCGAAACTGCATCCATAGTGACTATCGCTATATGGACCATAACTTGAAAAGCTTGTATTGGCTTTTCTTTTTGAAATTTAACTCATGGAAGCTTGCTAACTTTCTCAACAAAAAGTAAGAGTTTTGTAAAAGCTAAAATAAAGTTTGAAACTTGAAAATTCTTTTGATTTTTGTAAACAATTAACCAAATTGTTTACATAAGAATTCCAAGTCGCCAAACCATATAAAGGTGCTAACTTCCTAAACAGATCATCACATATTCATATCTATAACATACAATAACATATCACAACTACAAACCTAATCAAAACTAACAACTTTACCACTAACATAGAAAAGGTCTAAACTTTACATCAATCACAACACTTTTTAACTTTTTTTATAAGTCTAGGTCTGATAAACAAATACAAACATATTCACATCCAAACAACATGCATGTCAATACACAAGCATATTTACAAACAATACAACTATAAAATAAAGGTATAAAATTCTCTAAAATGAATGAGTTTATACTCACCATAACTATGCAAGCTTAACCAAAATTACCCTAGACTTGAAAAAGGTCTTAGATCTAGACTTCATTTAAGCAACCAACTTTTATGACCTAGATGAGTTCAGATGGCTCTGCCTAAGCATGAATACGCTCGGCCATGAGGGTGTGGAGGAGTTTAGAACTTGTTTTTGAGAAGAGAGAAGATGCAAGGTAGAAAGGAAGTATTTTTACCAAGTATAAGGGATTTTTACGTAAAAAGGGAAGATTTTTTTTTAAACTTGAGAAGCTATAGAAAAAGCAAGAAGCTTGGAAAGAAGAAGAAGTTTAAAAATGATAAATGAAATGAAAATGGGAAGGAAGAAAAAAGAGAAATTGTTTTTATATAAAATGATGCATTGTAAATTACCTTTTTGCCCTTACGTACATACCCTCCACTCCATAAGTGCCACATCATCACCTCACCCCTTCCTTTCCCATGCGTTACCAACCTTTCCAATCACCTTCACACATCAAAGTACTAAGAACTTTAAGATATGGTGGTTAATAAGGGTTTCCATGTACTTAAGTTTACTTTTACACTATTTCTTTTATTTTAAAATTTTGAAAATGATCACATCAGCCTTACTTCTTAAGTACACTTATATTTACACTTTTACCACCCTTAATTAAGTAAAAAATATTTATTTAAACAACTTTTTAATGGTGAAAAATTGAATATTTGGAAAAAGCTTTCGAGTCACATTTTTTATTTTTCTTTGAACTAATTATTTTTGTAAACGTATTTTGTAAATAATTTCACCATCACTTGTTATTATTTAAACGGGATATTTTTGAGTAATAAAATTCATTTATTAATTACTTAAAATATATTGCTTAATAATTTTTTAAAGCGATAAAATTCTAGGTCATCATACCTTGGCTCTTTCATATCAAGTTCAAAAATCAGGTTCAGTGCTTAGCGATAGCAGGTGGTCAAGAATTCAAGGACTAGCACTTTTTTGGATTGGAAATCATTTTAAGGAGCTTATACCATTGTTTCAAGGTATGCTTAAGGGCTTGGCTACAAGGTACGTTAATAATATGATTACAAATATTAAACTATATTTATAATGTTCATTATATATATGAGTATATATGAACGCCCAAGTGGGCCTGCATTTAATCACAACATGCATACATTTTTAGTTATACATATGGAAGTAGATTTGATAGTAGCATCCCCATATTTGATCTCCACCTAGGAAGAAGCTGCGGTTTTTTTCTTCAGACTACAATAACTTCTTTATACTAATTCGGAATCAGGCAAAACTTCGACAGATGAACTCCCATCTAAATTACAGGCAATATAGAACACTCGGATACTTCATCTAGTGAACGTATACCGTAGTTCTCCATGGCGACTAATAGTTGTACATAGAAAATAACATACTACATCCCCGTACTTGAACTCCGCTTAGGCCGAAGCCGTTATTTTCTTGTTCATACTGCAATAGCCTTTTCATACTAATTTGGAATCCGACGAAACTACGATCGATGAACTCTCACCTAAATTACGGACAATATAGAACACTCAGATACTTCAGCTTATGAACATATACCGTAGTTCTCCATGGTGACTAACAGTTCTATATAGAAAATAACATACTATATCCCCACTTCAACGCTTACTGTAGTTCCCCATGGTGCCTAATAGTTGTACTTAGAAAATAATCCTCATATTTGAACTCCGCCTAGGCAGAAGCCCCTACTTTTTTTTTCTTCTGTCTGCAATAACTTCTTTATACTACCTCGGAATCAGGCAAAACTTCGACCGATGAACTCCCTTCAAAATTACGGACAATATGGTACACTCGGATGCTTCATCTAGTGAATGTACACCGTAGTTCTCCATTGTGACTAACAGTTATACTTAGAAAATAACAGGCTGCATCCGCGTATTTGAACTCCACATAGGCAGAACCCACTATCTTTTTGTTCATTATTCAATAACTTCTTCATACTAATTCAAAATCCGGCGAGACTTCGATCGATCAACTCCCACCTAAATTATGGACAATATGGAACACTCGGATATTTCAGCTTATGAACGTTGTAACGACCCGCTATTTTGGACCATTCAAATCGACAATAAAACCGTACATGTCCGACTTGAATAATTCAAAATACCGAATTGTTAATAAAATTTTTGGCAAACTTAAATTATACAGTAAATAAATCAAACACAGATCACAGACACAGAGTAATATAATGCAGCGGAATAGAAAAATAGTAGTTCATGAAGCTACTATATACATCAGAGTTTGAAATAAATACATCAGAATCTCCTGAATACAGAAAAGTCTTCAGTACGAGCCGATGACTTCTCTGAGCCAATCAACTAGAAAACTGAAAGCTGAAACGATAGTTGGATCTCCAAATGAAGCTCCAAAGGTGAGTCTCTAATGCTGTATTTCTCGGTCTGACCCGAGCGTAAAGCAAAACACGAAACACTCGAGTCAGGATTAACATTCTTATATCAATAAATCCAACTCAAGTGAAATATCAACTGAAATACAAATAACTTAAAGAATGTTTAGGATGTCCATCCTCTAAGGGTCCATATAACTATCTACAAGGTAGAAATATACAATAATACACCGTGGTCATTTACTTAATTTATACTTCAACCCTAATATCAATTTCACTTCAACTATCTCTACATTTCCCAAGATAGGGTTTATGTACATTAAATAATTTATAAGGTAAAGTATTTCAATTTCCTTAACTTAACCAATCGTTCACATCAACCTGGCCTTCCTATTTAAATTAATTTCAATCTCAATTTATCAATTTACATTTTCCTAAAATAACCACTTCAATTATATCAATCTATATAAAATATCTGGATTTGATATCCCAATTACCCCTTTTATTTCAATATGTTTCCATACTTTAAGTATTCTATATTTCAACTAAATTTTTCCCAATCTAGTTTCCTAAATAAAAATATCCAAATTTAGTTCACCCTAAATTTGTATCTAATTCAATTCGTTGTCTAAAATAACAAATTCAACTATCTGGGTTCCAAATACATATCCAAATCTCTAACCGTTAAATTTCAATATAGTTTATGGCTTAGATACTTAGATGTTAAATTTAACAGTTTCATATAGATCCTTGGTTTTTACAACATTATTATTTAGTTTTGAACCCTCCCTTATTCAATACCATTTTGGTGACTTTAAATTACATCTTTCTCAAGATTTCTCAAATTTTATCAAACGTGAAATATTTATCATACGTTATGTATTTAATCAATCTTGATTAAACTAGATATAATTACCCTATATTTATCATTACCCTTCATATATGTATTTAAGCATTTACATTTTATAAGACCGTATTTTTCTTATCATAAGGTCCCAGTGTTATGGATATTATCCTTTCAATCCAAATACGGGTGGATAGCATTTCGACCCGTAATCCCAAGTTTAATTAAATGGAAACCGCTTGGGTCTATCATTTCAACCCATTTCAAATCCAAAACAAACATAACAAAGGGAACTTGCAGTGTGATGACAGGGATGGTGTCAAAGTAAATAAACAAGTAATAACAACAATCAATAACCATTCAATAATAAATCAAATAACCCTGAAATAATTGTACTAATTCACATTGCTATTTGTATAATTACTTCCAGAATCTACACTATCATTTCATGTAGATTACAGATTATTACATTACAGTTTTCACTTGTCGTTCCTTTTTAAAATTCAGTTTAAACTACACAATTAATCCCAACTACGTTCAAAGGTTTAAAGTAAAATTTATCAATTTTTACGACAATAAATGGGTCAAATTTAATTAAATCAAATTTTCAGATGGCGGGTCAGGTTTAATAAATTAATGTCCGTCATATATAATCCGTTTTAATTTGTAACTATACTACACCAAATTTAACTAGCAGACTAGTTATCACTTAACAATAGAAATTAACATCCAATTTAACGACAATCAATCAATCAATCAAATCAATTATCAACCAATCTGTATTATTATCCCATAAAATAATTAACCGATAATGGTGTCAGGTGTCATAGGTGAACAGATACAGATAATAGCAGTCATAACAGTAAAACACTAACAACCGCATATTTCAATTGACGTTTCAATTGAAATCAAATTTAATAAATAAAAGAACGTTAATCGTGAGTGATTTTCTCACCTTTCGAGGCTAGAGAGATGGACAGCGAAGCTGATTTGAGTTACGAATCAAATGAAAGAAAGACCGGCATGAATCCGACGATCAAGGCTGATGAGGAGAAATCGATGAAATCAAATCAGAATTTTGATAGCAGAACAATGATAGATTTATCTATTATTATCATAATTCCATGAAATCGATTTTTAAATGTTTGTAACCAACAGGTTGTCTACCCATATATAAAATCTACAACAAACTTATAACCAAATTAAAAATCATTTTTTTTTTTATTATATATATATTTCTGATATTATCAATCTAATATGTACCCAACACGAACAGAGTATTTAAATTTTATACAACTTATGCATTACTATATTTCGTAACCTATACTAAAACAAACTGTTAAAATGCAGAACGTTGTATCCATTATTATACAAAACATTGTACTTTATTAATACTGTCACAAAATATACAATACTGTTGTTGAACAAACAAATAAACAAAGTATCAACTTTTGTAAATCAAGCCCATTTTTAAACTTGTATAACTTTTATAAACTATCGTATATATATACTTTGGTACACAGGGTGTACGTGTCTATATTTAACTTATATAATATATAGATATAGATATAGCAAATCTTAAAATAAAATACTGTTTTAAAATATATACATACATAGTATACATAAATAAAATAATATACGAACCCAACACTGCAAATCCTACCTATAACAGAGACCTTCCCCAAGTTATATAATTAAATATCTGTCACTGAACAATACACTGATATACCTATACTTACCTACCTATTTACCTTAAAATTGATACTTATTAAACACAATAATAATAATAAAACCCAACAACTCACGCAACAGCTTATAATTTAAAACTTTGATCAACTACCTGTACATATCATAGAAATACGTATGTTAATTAGAAGAAGACCCAAAACTGCAAAGCACGAAACACAGTTTCAACAGATAGCTACCCAACATGTATGACTCACACACTTATTTGTGAACCTATAAAATCAAAGTATGAATAAAATGCATATATAAGTACCTAAAAAAAATTCAAACAAGATAGCTCGGCCTGGAGAAGAGGCAGGCGGAGGGAAGTGGGTCAGTGCGAGTTGGCTGACGACCGAGGAGAGGATGAAAGGTGGCTGGAGACGTTCGGCCTTCGGGTTGGTGGTTGCGCGAGGTGCTAGCCGCTGATGAGGGGTTTGAACGGCGGTGTGGCTCGATAGGTCTGAGGAATAACACAGAGAAGATGAGAGGGATAAAAGCGGTGCCACTCAGGTTACTAGTGGCGGTGATGTTGGATGTTCTCGACGTGCAGCGGACGGCACGATGAGGCTTTGAAGGGGTCACGTGAGCAGGGAGGCCGAAAGCTGCTATGGACAGGAATTCAAAATTATCGAGGAGGGGTAGGATTCGGTTGTGGACTGCTTTGGGGTGGTAGATGGATCAGTGTTGATGCGGCAGGCGTCGTGAGGCGGCTAGTGATCTCGGGTGGAAGAGAAATGTATAGGGGAGTGGAAGATCTGGGAAGAAAGGAAGTAAAGGGAGAAGGACAATGTTTCGGCTACATGGAATATAAAGGAGGAGAGGAGAAGAAAGTTTGATGCTAATACGTGCTAGAATATTATTTATTTCGAAATCAGCTATCACTCTCCCTGAAATCAGGGGTAACAATTTAAAGCAATTTAATTTTTTTGCTTACAGCCTATACGTACGTTTTATTTATTTCCTAATTCATAGCCGATTTACTATGCAGATTTTACGTTCACTTTATATTAATTTCCTAGATCTTACAAATACGTTCAAAAGGAATAAAAACGTACCCAATTTCATCTGTTTTGATTTTCAAAACGATAGTAACGGCTGAAATAAATGACACGGTAATGGCTAAAATAATTGCCTTCACCCATTTGAAATTTGAATAGACATTTCACGTGGTACCGGTAGAGAATAGATTTGGGTAGGGATGAATGGTATATAAAGGGAAATTTTGATGTAAATTATTATCCACGTCGAAAGCATAAAGTGGACAAATAAATGTCAACGGCAAGTCACCTATCCTTTCAGCTAAATAATAAATGCAATTTATTGGTTTGATTGAATAGCACGTTTCAAATTTTAGGAAAAGTTAAGAAGGCACAAATTTTTGGTGTCGTTACAACGAACAAATTTATTGCTTCCATTGTACACCGGATCCCAAAATACAGAAATAAATATACTGTTGAGATCAGCATGACGAGGCGATCACAACGGTATACCATTATCAGTGGTACGATCATCCGATCAAAAGTCGATCATCGGTACCAAAATGCTGTTAATTCGTCAGAAATAAGGTAAATGGAGAAGTAGACGTCCGAATTTGGAAAAACGAAGGATGACGTCTCACTCAGAATAGGATTTAGAAATCTTCCATAGAAAAATATTCAGGTCCTAAAATAAATTTATTACCAGCAATTATTAGCTAGCTTGAATTAAATCGAATTTCACAACGAAATAAACTTTGATAAAATAAATTGAAAATTTAAAGCCTGCTATGTTTAATTGGACGTAATCCAAATATTAACTTTTATTTGTAATTTACTTTGTTTAAAATATTGCCAAAAATCCAATTAAATGCGTTAATAAACAATAAAATTTATTTAGAATCTTACCGGTCGTTACATTCTCCCCCACTCAAAACTTTTCGTCCCCGAAAAGGAAAGAGGTAAGAGAATAGAACAACCATGAATAACGTAAATTGAAAGTCAATGGTAGATAATTTACTATATAAATTTTACTTGAAATATTCATTTGAAACTTCATTTGAAATTTAATCTTTCTTTAATATTTAATACCTTTCAAACTCCTTTTGAAACAATTATTTATATTATTCTTTATTTTTACAAGGACTATTGAAAATATAAAATCCAAAATCTATGAACTTTTAGTTTAACTCAAGATACCTTTCAAATATTATCAGTAAGTTAAATCATTTCTTTAACGCTGCTTTATTTAATTAATAACCCCAAAATATTTAAAACACTTAAAATTTTGTATTAAACAATGAAGTTTATAATTAGACAGTATTTAAAGGATAAATCCAATAAGGACGGAAGGTAGATTGGGAAAAATAGAATCAAAGTGAATAACTGAACTGAGCAGATAAAGTAGATTCAAAAGAAAGAATCGGGCACGAAATTTCAATTTTCCAAAGGAATTTAATTTCAAAGACTAATACAAATTTGTTTGTTGGGGAAAATATTTTATAATAAATACCCCTTTTAATACTTTTATAATAAAATACTATTATATCAAAATAAATTTTCTTTCGAAAATACTTTTATAACTCGATGTTTCAACAAGTTTATCCTCGTTCTTGCAGACTCTGGCTATGCGTTGATCAGGCGCAAAGCTAGAATTCTTCAAGTACTTGGTAGACCCGTTTCAACACCCATTGAAAATACTTGAAAAACATTTTAAAACAACAGATATGGAAAGTACGATCCAAACAAATCAATCAAACCAAAAACCTTTGTCCGATCATGGTTCGCAGATACACAATGGTTACGCCTGGTTCCCCCAGGAAACAATCCATATCCGTAAGCTTTCACAGCCTTGCGAGTTACGCCATGATGACTAGTAGGGTGCAGGATACACAATGGTTACGCCTGGTTCCCCCAGGAAACGATCCGTACCCCCAGGCAAGACTCAGCCAGGCACTTGCGCTACTATTCGCGACCTACACAGATTGCAGGATACACAATGGTTACGCCTGGTTCCCCCAGGAAACAATCCGTACCCCTAGGCAAGACTCAGCCAGGCAATTGCGCTGTGCATTCACGAGAGAAAAAGAAACCATGGGTTACGCCACGGTGGGAACACTCGAGTATTACATCCGGAAAACCAAAAATCAGAGAGAATAATATCAATAAAATGAATCCACGCTGTGGCCACAAAGCGGATATCAAGCAGAAGGCACTTTCCATATCTTTACTTGGAAAATATATATCATATAGTACCTTTTCAAATACTTCCAAATATCATACTTATATAAAGTCCATTATATAGGATTCCTTTACCAAATCAAATACTTTCCAAATCAATAGTATATCAAAACATACTTATATGGACTTTGATTTTATACAATTCTCTTTCCAAATTGAGTACCTTTCAAATCAATAGATTTCAAATCACTTTCATACTTATACAAATCCATTTTATATAAGTCCGACCACTCCCCAAATAAAGTGCTTAATTATATAAGGTTCTCAATTTCAAATCATTCAATATCACTTCAGTTTCAAAATCATATATACGATTTCACCAAATTTTTCTTCCAAATTAAAGCTCCAAATTTCAAAGTTCCCAAAATGATAGGTTTAGAAAATTTATCCCAGTTTCCAAATTAAAATAACTCAAATCAACAAATTCACTTCCAAAATCACCATATAAGTACTGGTTTTTAATTTCAATTAAATCTCAAAAGCATGTATTTCTCAAATCAATTATACTCAAAAATGATTTCCAAATCTATAATCATCCCTTTGAAACCTTTTAAACTATTTATTTCTATTTGAAATATCCAATTTACCTTTTTGCAACCATTATTTAAAACTAAATTCCATAATAGTCATATTCATTTTCTTAACAAAAGGTTTCAATCTTAAACATACAAACCCAACTTATATGCTTTATCAAATATTTTCTACTTTCGAAATTTCCTAGCTTTAAACCTTTAAACCTTGATTTGGAAGTGCTCGAACCTTCAAAATAGTCGGTGAAATCAATTTCAAGTCCAAGAGTAGGAAATCAACCTTTTTATAAGTAGAGTTATTCTAAGTCAAATCGAAAACTCGAGGACTGAACACCGGTCTTCCTTTAAATTTTTTTGTCAAATATTTATATATTTCTTTCGAAAATATCAAATTACTTCGGAATTTGAAATCAAAAATGGTTTTACAAATCACTTGCATAGCGAAGCTATTAAAGTGGCCTCTCCCCCACTCTGAAACTCGAAAATCAATGTCGATGATGCGTGCACTCATCACCGAAATTATTCTCCAGCGACATACGTGAGTTCTGGACTTCTATTTTCTTGAAAACTTCTTTGAAACTTCTTCAAAATTATTGGAATTTATTCGAGCGTATTTGAAACATTTCTTATTCGAAAAATACTTTTAAGTCGTATTATTTTTATATAATTTCCAAAATCTTAAAACCAATTTCAAAATACCGGAATTCAATTCTCGAATTTCAAATTTAACCCTTCAGTTATAATTCATTTTTATCTAAATCAATTTCTTATAATTTTTCAAAATTTCAAATCCTTTCAAAACCCTTTTTTATAGAAAAACATTTCTTATTTGCTTTATACATATAGGTATATAATCCTCATCGAAAACATTTCCCTTTTTATATATGGAATAAAATCATAGTTATCCAAATAATAATTTCCATATATATAACAATTTCAAAATACAACATACCCGATCTTTCAAAGGATGATTCAAGAACAGATTTTAAACAAACAGAGATTCGAATTCCTTATCAATTAAACTGGGACATGAATACTTTATTTGAGAACTTCAATTAAGCAAAAGATACAATAGAGTTTATTGAAAGTAACAAACAACTGCTGAAACGAACAGATCCACAGGAACCCCTCTACATAAACAAAGCATCGGTATTAATTCTACCGGGTGGGGCTTCAACGGGTCCAGTACACTCCCCCTCAATATGGCCCCAACTTCTGCATTTCTTGCATAAATGTATGACACGCCCATCGTCCCTAACGAACTGCGGAAACGCAGCCTTCCTTCCGAACTTCCTCACAGGACAATTCCTGGCTATATGCCCAGTCAGCCTGCAGTGATAGCAAATGGTTGATTGGTCGACTGATTCAGTGGGCACAGCTTTTACTTTCTTCACCTTCTGGCAGCGACTGGGAAAGTGTCCCGTACTACGGCACTTAAAACAGAAGATCTTGGATCGATAACGCTGGCCCTCACTCTTCTTTCCTTCATCTCTCTTCCCGCACATGGCTGCATAATGTCCCTTCTCTTGACACCGATAACAGATGACATTGTCATAAGGTCCAGGTCCTGCCCTTTCCCTCCAAAGCTTTTCCCACTTCTCCATTGCTTCCTCCCGTTCCTTACGGGCTAGTGCTCTCCGAGCTCGACGAGCTGCTTTCTGCTCTTCCGATTTTGCCATCTACAAGATAATTTCCTATCATTCAAGGAGTCCAAATCAAACAAGATAGAGGTTCAAAATTCTAAGAGAAACTTGACCAAAGGAAGTTTCGAAACGAAGTGTGAAGGCTTGAACAAAATGAGGAAATCTTTATTACAAAGTAGAAGGTGGATATACTTCTATAAATCGCGGGCGACATCTACCGGTCAACCGTGACTTCAGAAATCTAGGCGAATTAATGCCAATTGTAAAGGAGTTTCACCCCTTTACAAAACATTCAGTGGAGTTATGAGATACTCCCGAATCAAATGAATATAAATAGGGGGAGGTAAGCATGAATTTCGGAACCGAGGGACATTCGAAAATTTAAAGGAAATTGAGTCAATAGGAAGAGATTCAACTCGAACGAAAGTGATTCTGTAAATAAAATTTACCATATATGCTAAGTTTTGCCTAGAGCCAAAGCTCTGATACCAGCTGTAACGACCCGCTATTTTGGACCATTCAAATCGACAATAAAACCGTACATGTCCGACTTGAATAATTCAAAATACCGAATTGTTAATAAAATTTTTGGCAAACTTAAATTATACAGTAAATAAATCAAACACAGATCACAGACACAGAGTAATATAATGCAGCGGAATAGAAAAATAGTAGTTCATGAAGCTACTATATACATCAGAGTTTGAAATAAATACATCAGAATCTCCTGAATACAGAAAAGTCTTCAGTACGAGCCGATGACTTCTCTGAGCCAATCAACTAGAAAACTGAAAGCTGAAACGATAGTTGGATCTCCAAATGAAGCTCCAAAGGTGAGTCTCTAATGCTGTATTTCTCGGTCTGACCCGAGCGTAAAGCAAAACACGAAACACTCGAGTCAGGATTAACATTCTTATATCAATAAATCCAACTCAAGTGAAATATCAACTGAAATACAAATAACTTAAAGAATGTTTAGGATGTCCATCCTCTAAGGGTCCATATAACTATCTACAAGGTAGAAATATACAATAATACACCGTGGTCATTTACTTAATTTATACTTCAACCCTAATATCAATTTCACTTCAACTATCTCTACATTTCCCAAGATAGGGTTTATGTACATTAAATAATTTATAAGGTAAAGTATTTCAATTTCCTTAACTTAACCAATCGTTCACATCAACCTGGCCTTCCTATTTAAATTAATTTCAATCTCAATTTATCAATTTACATTTTCCTAAAATAACCACTTCAATTATATCAATCTATATAAAATATCTGGATTTGATATCCCAATTACCCCTTTTATTTCAATATGTTTCCATACTTTAAGTATTCTATATTTCAACTAAATTTTTCCCAATCTAGTTTCCTAAATAAAAATATCCAAATTTAGTTCACCCTAAATTTGTATCTAATTCAATTCGTTGTCTAAAATAACAAATTCAACTATCTGGGTTCCAAATACATATCCAAATCTCTAACCGTTAAATTTCAATATAGTTTATGGCTTAGATACTTAGATGTTAAATTTAACAGTTTCATATAGATCCTTGGTTTTTACAACATTATTATTTAGTTTTGAACCCTCCCTTATTCAATACCATTTTGGTGACTTTAAATTACATCTTTCTCAAGATTTCTCAAATTTTATCAAACGTGAAATATTTATCATACGTTATGTATTTAATCAATCTTGATTAAACTAGATATAATTACCCTATATTTATCATTACCCTTCATATATGTATTTAAGCATTTACATTTTATAAGACCGTATTTTTCTTATCATAAGGTCCCAGTGTTATGGATATTATCCTTTCAATCCAAATACGGGTGGATAGCATTTCGACCCGTAATCCCAAGTTTAATTAAATGGAAACCGCTTGGGTCTATCATTTCAACCCATTTCAAATCCAAAACAAACATAACAAAGGGAACTTGCAGTGTGATGACAGGGATGGTGTCAAAGTAAATAAACAAGTAATAACAACAATCAATAACCATTCAATAATAAATCAAATAACCCTGAAATAATTGTACTAATTCACATTGCTATTTGTATAATTACTTCCAGAATCTACACTATCATTTCATGTAGATTACAGATTATTACATTACAGTTTTCACTTGTCGTTCCTTTTTAAAATTCAGTTTAAACTACACAATTAATCCCAACTACGTTCAAAGGTTTAAAGTAAAATTTATCAATTTTTACGACAATAAATGGGTCAAATTTAATTAAATCAAATTTTCAGATGGCGGGTCAGGTTTAATAAATTAATGTCCGTCATATATAATCCGTTTTAATTTGTAACTATACTACACCAAATTTAACTAGCAGACTAGTTATCACTTAACAATAGAAATTAACATCCAATTTAACGACAATCAATCAATCAATCAAATCAATTATCAACCAATCTGTATTATTATCCCATAAAATAATTAACCGATAATGGTGTCAGGTGTCATAGGTGAACAGATACAGATAATAGCAGTCATAACAGTAAAACACTAACAACCGCATATTTCAATTGACGTTTCAATTGAAATCAAATTTAATAAATAAAAGAACGTTAATCGTGAGTGATTTTCTCACCTTTCGAGGCTAGAGAGATGGACAGCGAAGCTGATTTGAGTTACGAATCAAATGAAAGAAAGACCGGCATGAATCCGACGATCAAGGCTGATGAGGAGAAATCGATGAAATCAAATCAGAATTTTGATAGCAGAACAATGATAGATTTATCTATTATTATCATAATTCCATGAAATCGATTTTTAAATGTTTGTAACCAACAGGTTGTCTACCCATATATAAAATCTACAACAAACTTATAACCAAATTAAAAATCATTTTTTTTTTTATTATATATATATTTCTGATATTATCAATCTAATATGTACCCAACACGAACAGAGTATTTAAATTTTATACAACTTATGCATTACTATATTTCGTAACCTATACTAAAACAAACTGTTAAAATGCAGAACGTTGTATCCATTATTATACAAAACATTGTACTTTATTAATACTGTCACAAAATATACAATACTGTTGTTGAACAAACAAATAAACAAAGTATCAACTTTTGTAAATCAAGCCCATTTTTAAACTTGTATAACTTTTATAAACTATCGTATATATATACTTTGGTACACAGGGTGTACGTGTCTATATTTAACTTATATAATATATAGATATAGATATAGCAAATCTTAAAATAAAATACTGTTTTAAAATATATACATACATAGTATACATAAATAAAATAATATACGAACCCAACACTGCAAATCCTACCTATAACAGAGACCTTCCCCAAGTTATATAATTAAATATCTGTCACTGAACAATACACTGATATACCTATACTTACCTACCTATTTACCTTAAAATTGATACTTATTAAACACAATAATAATAATAAAACCCAACAACTCACGCAACAGCTTATAATTTAAAACTTTGATCAACTACCTGTACATATCATAGAAATACGTATGTTAATTAGAAGAAGACCCAAAACTGCAAAGCACGAAACACAGTTTCAACAGATAGCTACCCAACATGTATGACTCACACACTTATTTGTGAACCTATAAAATCAAAGTATGAATAAAATGCATATATAAGTACCTAAAAAAAATTCAAACAAGATAGCTCGGCCTGGAGAAGAGGCAGGCGGAGGGAAGTGGGTCAGTGCGAGTTGGCTGACGACCGAGGAGAGGATGAAAGGTGGCTGGAGACGTTCGGCCTTCGGGTTGGTGGTTGCGCGAGGTGCTAGCCGCTGATGAGGGGTTTGAACGGCGGTGTGGCTCGATAGGTCTGAGGAATAACACAGAGAAGATGAGAGGGATAAAAGCGGTGCCACTCAGGTTACTAGTGGCGGTGATGTTGGATGTTCTCGACGTGCAGCGGACGGCACGATGAGGCTTTGAAGGGGTCACGTGAGCAGGGAGGCCGAAAGCTGCTATGGACAGGAATTCAAAATTATCGAGGAGGGGTAGGATTCGGTTGTGGACTGCTTTGGGGTGGTAGATGGATCAGTGTTGATGCGGCAGGCGTCGTGAGGCGGCTAGTGATCTCGGGTGGAAGAGAAATGTATAGGGGAGTGGAAGATCTGGGAAGAAAGGAAGTAAAGGGAGAAGGACAATGTTTCGGCTACATGGAATATAAAGGAGGAGAGGAGAAGAAAGTTTGATGCTAATACGTGCTAGAATATTATTTATTTCGAAATCAGCTATCACTCTCCCTGAAATCAGGGGTAACAATTTAAAGCAATTTAATTTTTTTGCTTACAGCCTATACGTACGTTTTATTTATTTCCTAATTCATAGCCGATTTACTATGCAGATTTTACGTTCACTTTATATTAATTTCCTAGATCTTACAAATACGTTCAAAAGGAATAAAAACGTACCCAATTTCATCTGTTTTGATTTTCAAAACGATAGTAACGGCTGAAATAAATGACACGGTAATGGCTAAAATAATTGCCTTCACCCATTTGAAATTTGAATAGACATTTCACGTGGTACCGGTAGAGAATAGATTTGGGTAGGGATGAATGGTATATAAAGGGAAATTTTGATGTAAATTATTATCCACGTCGAAAGCATAAAGTGGACAAATAAATGTCAACGGCAAGTCACCTATCCTTTCAGCTAAATAATAAATGCAATTTATTGGTTTGATTGAATAGCACGTTTCAAATTTTAGGAAAAGTTAAGAAGGCACAAATTTTTGGTGTCGTTACAACGAACAAATTTATTGCTTCCATTGTACACCGGATCCCAAAATACAGAAATAAATATACTGTTGAGATCAGCATGACGAGGCGATCACAACGGTATACCATTATCAGTGGTACGATCATCCGATCAAAAGTCGATCATCGGTACCAAAATGCTGTTAATTCGTCAGAAATAAGGTAAATGGAGAAGTAGACGTCCGAATTTGGAAAAACGAAGGATGACGTCTCACTCAGAATAGGATTTAGAAATCTTCCATAGAAAAATATTCAGGTCCTAAAATAAATTTATTACCAGCAATTATTAGCTAGCTTGAATTAAATCGAATTTCACAACGAAATAAACTTTGATAAAATAAATTGAAAATTTAAAGCCTGCTATGTTTAATTGGACGTAATCCAAATATTAACTTTTATTTGTAATTTACTTTGTTTAAAATATTGCCAAAAATCCAATTAAATGCGTTAATAAACAATAAAATTTATTTAGAATCTTACCGGTCGTTACAAACGTATGTCGTAGTTCTCCATGGTGATTCATAGTTGTACTTGGAAATTAACAGGATATATCCCCACTTCAATGCTCACTGTAGTTTTCCATGGTGACTAATAGTTGCACTTAGAAAATAACAGGCAACATCCTCATATTTGAGCTTCGCCTAGGCAGAAGCCACAATTTTTTTCTTCGGAGTGCAATAACTTCTTCATACTAACTCGAAATCAGGCAAAACTTCGACTGATGAACTTCCACCTATATTACAGACAATATGGTACACTTGGATACTTCATCTCATGAACGCATACTGTAGTTCTCCATGGTGACTAATAGCTGTGCCTAAAAAATAACAGACTACATCCCCATATTTGACTCCGCCTAGGCAGAAGCCGCTATTTTTTTTGTTCATACTGCAATAACTTCTTTATACTAACTCGTAATCAGGCAGAACTCGGACCGATGAACTCCCACCTAAATTGCGGACAATATAGAACACTCGAATACTTTAGCTTCTAAACGTATACCGTAGTTCTCCATTGTGATTAACAATTGTACTTAAAAAAATAACATGCTGTATCCCCACTTCAATGCTCATTGTAGTTTTCCATGGTGACTAATAGTTGTACTTAGAAAATAACAGGCTACATTCTCATATTTGAACTTCGCCTAGGTAGAAGTCGCTATTTTTTTCTTCGAACAGCAATAACTTCTTCATACTAACTCAGAATCAGGTAAAACTTCGATCGATGAACTCCTAGCTAAATTACGGACAATATGGTACAATTGGATACTTCATCTAGTGAACGTATACCGTAGTTCTCCATGGTGACTAACAGTTGTACTTATAAAATAACAGGCTACATCCACGTATTTGAACTCCACATAGGCAGAGGCTGCTATTTTTTTGTTCATACTGAATAACTTCTTCATACTAATTCAGAATCTGACGAGACTTCCACCGATTAACTCCCACCTAAATTATGAACAGTATGGAACACTCGGATACTTCACCTTGTGAAAGCACACTGTAGTTCTCCATGGAGACTGATAGTTGTACTTAAAAAATAGCAGGCTGCCACATTCACATATTTGAACTCCGACTAGTGCAGAAGTTGTTGTCATTTTTTCTTTAGACTGCAATAACTTCTTCATACTAACTCGAAATTAGGCGAAACTTTGACCGATAAACTCCTGCCTAAATTATGGACAATATGGTACACTTGGATACTTCATCTTGTGAACGCACGCTGTAGTTCTCCATGGTGGCTAACAGTTTTACGTAGAAATAACAGGCTATATCCCCACTTCAACGCTCACTGTAGTTCTCTATGGTGACTAATAGTTGTACATCGAAAATAACAGGCTACATCCTCATATTCGAACTCCGCCTAGGAAATAACTGTTATTTTTTCTTCAGACTGCAATAACTTCTTCATACTAACTCGAAATCAGAGAAAACTTCGACCGACGAACTCCCTCCTAAATTACGAACAATATGATACACTTGGATACTTTATCTTGTGAACGCACACTATAGTTCTCAATGGGGACTAACCTTTTACTTAGAAAATTACATGCTACCACATCCCCATATTTGAATTCTTCCTAGTGCAGAAGCCGCTATTTTTTTCTTCAGACTGCAATAACTTCTTCATACTAATTCGAAATCTGGCAAGACTACGATCGATTAACTCCCACCTAAATTACGGATAATATGGAACACTTGGATACTTCATCTTGTGAACGCACGCTTTAGTTCTCCATGGAGACTGATAGTTGCACTTAGAAAATAACATGCTACCATATCCCCATATATAAACTTCGCCTAGTGCAGAAGCCGCTAATTTTTTTGTTCAGACTGCAATAACTTCTTTATACTAACTCGGAATCAGGAAAAACTTCGACCGATTAACTCCCACCAAAATTACGGACAATATGGTACACTCGAATACTTTATCTTATAAACCCACATTGTAGTTCTCCATGGTGACTAACGGTTGTACAGAAAATAACAGGCTACACCCCCTATTTGAACTCCGCCTAGGAAGAAGCCGCTATTTTCTTGTTCATACTGTAATAACTTCTTCATACTTATTCGGAATCGGGCGAAACTACGACCAATGAACTCCCACCTAAATTACGGACAATATAAAACATTGGGATACTTCAGTTTATGAACGTATGCTATATTTCTCCATGGTCATTAACAGTTGTACTTAGAACTAACAGGCTATATCCCCACTTCAATGCTCACTGTAGTTCTCCATGGTGATTAATAGCTGTACTTATAAAATAACAGGCTACATCCTCATATTTTAACTTCTCCTAGGCAGAAGCCGCTATTTTTTCTTCGAACAACAATTACTTCTGTATACTAAGTCGGAATCAAGCAAAACTTCGATCGATGAACTCCCATTTAAACTACAAACAACATAGTACACTCAAATACTTTATCTAGTGAACATATACCGTAGTTATCCATGGTGAGTAATAATTGTACCTCGAAAATAACAGACTACATCCCGTATTTGAACTCCACCTAGACAAAAACTGCTATTTTTTTGTTCAGATTACAATAACTTCTTCATAATAATTTGAAATCCAGCAAAACTTCGACCGATGAACTCACCTAAATTACAGACAATATGGAACACCAGACACTTCGTCTTGTGAACACACACTGTATTTCTCAATTGGGCCTTACAGTCGTACTTGGAAAATAACTTGCACCACATCCCCATATTTGAACTCGGCCTAGTGCAGAAGCCGCAATTTTTTGTTGAACTACTATAACTTCTTCATACTAACTCAGAATCAGGAGAAATTACGATCGGTGATTTCCACCTAAATTACGGACAATATAGAACACTCGAATACTTCTGCTTATGAACATATGTCGTAGTTCTCTATGGTGATTAACAGTTGTACTTAGAAAATAACAAGCTATATCCCCTCTTGAACGCTCACTGTAGTACTCCATGGTGAGTAATAGTTGTACTTAGAAAATAGCAGACAACATCCTCACATTTGAACTCTACCTAGATAGAAACCGCTATTTTTTTCTTCAGACTGCAATAATTTTTCATACTAACTCAAAATCGAGCAAAACTTCGACCGATGAATTCCCACCTAAATTACGGACAATATGGTACACCCAGATACTTCATATTGTGAAAGCACACTGTAGTTCTCCATGTGGACTGATAGTTTACTTAGAAAATAACATGCTACCACATCCCCATATTTGAACTCCCCTAGTGCAGAAGCTGCTAATTTTTTGTTCAGACTGCAGTAACTTCTTCATACTAATTCGGAATCCGGCAAGACTTCGATTGATTCACTCCCACCTAAATTACGGACAATATGGAACACTTGGATACTTCATCTTGTGAACGCACACTGTAATTCTCCATGGGATTAATAGTTATACTTAGAAAATAACAAGCTACCACATCTCCATATTTGAACTTCGCCTAGTGCTGAAGCTGATTTTTTTTTTGTTTAGACTGCAATAACTTCTTCATTCTAACTTGGAATTAGGATAAATTTCGACCGATGAACCCGCCTAAATTATGGACAATATGGTACACTCAGATACTTCATCTTGTGAATGCACACTATAGTTCTCCATGGTAACTAACAGTTGTACTTAGAAAATAACAGGCTATATCCCCATGTTTGAATACTATTTCTCTATGAGATGTAAAAAGGTATATTGGAATTTCAAAAAGACACCGGGTAAATCTATTCAACGAATTCTTTTTAGTAGTGGTATATATATAATATTGTTAGTCAGGCGACGATTCCAACATGTAAATATATTTTCGCAATATTATCTGGTTATATGTATATGTGTGCGTAAAAAAATTATTTTTTATGATAATATATCTTTGTGTAGCAAGGCTCAATTTTTTTTAAAAAAAATTACTATTTAAATATTTGTTTATATTTATATTTATATAGTTCAAAATTTAAATACTACATTATACATATATAAAATGTTAAAATATAATTTTTTATATAATGTTTAATAAGTATTATACTTTTTGTAGGAAGAATTTTTCTATTTATATAGTAATTTAAATAATGTTTAAATTAATTAATCGTATAAATAATTATACAGATTCATATATGTATCAAAAAAATTTATTTTATAAAATTATATTAATACATATTTTGCTCTCACCGTAATTAAAATCATTTTTTATATTTTTAAATAGTTTAATATAAACCAAAAATTTTAAAATAGATTTTCAGTTGTTTAAATTATATAATAAAATTTTTGTCTAAAATTTTACTATAAATTTAAAATTCGATTTTGATTTTGAAAAATAAGTTTTTGTTAATCTTTAATAATTTGATACGGTTTTACTAATATATGTTTATTCATTTAAAATTTAAAATTTAAAAGAAATATCATGAGCCGTGCTCAAGACTGTATTGTTATATATTTAAATATAAATTATTTCATGGTTTTATATGTATTAATACATATATTTATAATTATATTTATATATAAGTATTTAATATATACATATATATTTAGAAAAGACGTTTTATTTATACATATACTGGCTTTAATTTTGTAGCAAAAAAATATTTAATATATATATATATATATATATATATATATTTATATATATTATATAGATGACTTAAACATATTTATATAGTTATAAATATACGTATATTGTTAATATTTATATCTATGTTTATATATACATTTATATGTTTATACAAAATTATATACAAATAAAATTTTAGTTCACATACACATACATATATTGTAATATTTTATTTATAATTGAAAAAGTATACATAGAGACTTACATTTGGATGATATATTTGCACATTGGATGAGCTAACAAATCAGTTGCGAGGTAAATCTCAACATCTATACACGGGCATGTTATACCTTGCATGGATTTATATGTTACACATGCACGTACTTACATATGTGTATATGATAATATTTAATATAATATAAATTAAATAATAGGTTAGTCGCTATGCTCTAAACCAAAGATGGCCAATTGCAGAAAACAATGTACAGGCAACAGAACAGTATAGTAGAACATATAGTCGATTTTATACAGGTTCAGATCTCCCGCCCTACATCCAGTCCTGAAGCTCCCCTTTTGTATTTCACTAGCCAAAACACTCTCATTTCATCCGAAGGAACATGTTTACAAACTCTGCCTAAATAACCGAACATGACTTCAATAACTATTACAAGCAGTATAACAAATTTTACTTTCTAACACAACCTATTTTTATATACTGATTGCCTCTTTGATGTACAATGACTTCTATAACCAAACCAAATGATATTGAGTGGAGGTGTAGAGGCTAAGCAGATTATTCAATAGGAATATATAAGATGTGGAGACGAAGCACACTAGTCAATAATATCTAAATCGCATAAATCTCTTGAAGTTCATATGGTTGCTTTTGAGATTGGGAGTAAATCAAAGCATGGAGAAGTATATTGTTGTATATTATTGTGTTATAATGCAGGAATGGTTATTGAATTATATAGGTGTTGTAGGGATGCTAAAACAGGGGTGCAACTTTTCATATTCGCTATTGATGAAGAGAAGCTACTACATAAGCAAAGAGATATGATGACAACTTTTAAGGAAAATGCTATTTCAGTCAATTGCGAATGATGGCCAGTCAACTGAATTAGTGTAAAAATCATTCCCAAGAGTATGGCTAAAAATAGAAGAGTATATATATTCCTACTCGACCGAGCTTAGTCGACTAGGAGCTCTAGTCAGTCGAATGAATCACTATAAATTTCAAAAACTTGTATGCTGCAGTGGTAAAGGCATGTGCTATTGTTTCGGCCCACCTCGGTTCAAATCCAGCCTTGCAAATTTTTAGCCATTTTATTTTTCAACTTTTCCATCATCTTTATGACTTAAAATAACTCAATAAACAAATTTGTAGCATTATTGTATGGTTGTTGTTATCAAAGCATCATATATGATTCTTTTACTCTCCTTCATTTTCATGATGACAACTATACAACTTTATAATATAAAATAATAGCTCCACCAAAATATATGCTATATAAGTTTATTTCCTTCAATGCTAATATAAAATATGTAGAGCAAACGTTTTTCTCCCCTTTTGTCAATAACAAAAGGTGCTTAGAGAAAAGCCATATTATATGTTATAAACTCCTCATAAATATAGTATTTCTCTTAAGAAATATATCCATATTTTATCCCCCTTTACAATAGAGATAGGAAGTATCATAGTAAATAAAAAATAATTTAACATTAATGAAGAGTGAAGAGCATCTAATAGATATGTCAAGGGTAAATAAATGATACTCATTTTTCTAAAAATTTAGGGTTCATGACTTAGGAAACCATATCCAATTGAATGTGATTGATCCCTTAAATATACAGTTTTTATTATTAATCATAATGTCGTAATAATTAGTAATACATAATTCTCTATCATGGTTGGTTTGATTAGCCGGAACCATATTTTAAAATCATATCATTGATTTTGTATTTGAAGAATGGTTTCTATTTTCATGACGTAACAGGATTTTAGGACTATCTCTATTTTTGATAATAGCATTAAAACATGTATCCAAGAATGCATATCTAGTACTATTTTAACAATTATTATAGCCTACACAAGTTCTATCGTTGTGAGCTTTGGTATTCATAATTAAGGAAGATAAATCATCTAATAAAATTTGATATTTTCTCATTTAATTTATCAAAAACAACTTTAGAATCACAAATTTTGTTTTACAAAACAATATCATTATCTTTTAAAAGTTTACATTCTTTAATTAATTCTCGATTTCTATCATTTAAACTCCTTTTCATGAGACAAAAGCTTTGAATTATAATTATTTAAAGAATTTTTCAAAAATGTATTTTTATTTTCCAAAACTTTAATTTCCATCAAAACATCAATATTTTTATCGTCTAAATGCTCATTATCGTTTAGTAGAAATTATTTTTGCATAACAAGTTCTTTCAATGTATTTTCAAAAACTTCGGTTTGTTTTACTAAAAAATATTTTCTTTCGTATAAATACTAATTTTACTCTCACAATCATCTAATCTAGATAAAGTAATAGAATTGATTTTTTTTTATGCTTTAAAAATCATTTAATAAGTTCCATGCGTTTATAAAAGATCGCTATATAAAGAATTAAGCATACCGATTTTGATCTGAGATTAGCTATGCTGTGCATGTACCTTGATTCTGTAGACGGTTGCTTGCTTTTAAAATGTTGCTTTTTCTCGACTCTTAATGATATGACTGGATCTTCTCTTTCTGGCTATTGTTCCAGGATGTTATTACGATCGGTAGTGATACCACTTGTTAGTCGTTATGCACTGGATCGAAGATGACCAATGGCAGTAAACAATGTAAATGTAAGAGAATAGCATAATAGATCACACAATCGATTTTATACTGGTTTGAATCTCCCATCCTACGTCTAATCCCCAAGCTCCCTTTCAGTATATCACGAACCAAAACACCCTCACTTCACCCGAAGGAACAGGTTTATAGACTCGCCTGAATAACCGAACATGACTTCAATAACTATTACAAGTAGTGTAACAAATGTTATTTTCTGACACAGCGTATCTTGATATACAGATTGTCTCTTTGGCATACAATGACTCATATAACCAAACCAACAATATTGAGTGAAGGTGTAGAGGCTAAGGAGTTTATTTGACTAGAATATGGATGTGAAGATGAAGCATGTTAGTCGATGTTCTCTAAGTCACATAAATCTTTTGAATTATGGACTCTTGATTTTGGGATTGAAAGTAAATCAAAGCATGGATTAGTATATTGTTGTGTTATGATTCAGAATCGGTTAAGGAATTATATAGGTGTTGTAGGGATGCTAAAATAGGGATGCAACTCTTCATATTCGCCACTGATGAATAGAAGTTACTACGCGAAGAGATGTGAAGAAACCTTTTAAGAAAAATGTTGTTTTAGGCGACTGGTGATGATGGTCAGTCGAATGAATTAGTGTAAAAATTATTCCCGATAGTATAGCAAAAAACTGAAGACTATATATGTTTCTAGAAGATTGGGCTCGGTCAATTGGGAACTTTAGTCAGTTGACTGAATCACTATAAATTTCAAAAACTTGCATGGTGCAGTGGTAAAGGCGTGTGCTATTGTCTCGGCACACCTGGGTTTGAATTCTAGCTTTGCAAACTTTTAGCCATTTATTTTCCAACCTTTCCATCATCGTTTTAACCTAAAATAACTCAATAAACATATTAGTAGAATTGTCCTATGGTTGTTATCATCAGAACACCATATATATGGTTCATTCATAATATTATATTATTTCATAATTTTAAATAAAATAAAATATTTTATTTAAATAAAATTTTAGGAATGTTCAAAATAAATTAGACTTCATAGGCCCAATAAAGATCAAAAATAGTATTTTTTTTTTTGAAATTCACATTCTTCTTCCACTGTGGGCTGGCCCAATTCCAATAAAATATGTGAAAGAATGGAGAAAAAAAGAGGATCTAGATCTCCTTTTTTCCATTTTCTTATTACCATTCAAACTCCATATTTAATTAAAATCACACCACCTTCCCTCCTAGTATGGCAACCATCTCCAATGGGATAATGAACTCAAATGACTTTCCAAATCTAATCGATATCAATACATTTTAAATACTATTTAAATGTTTATCGATATCCTATATTTGTATGTACCTATATACATGCATTTTATTAAATACCGATTCAAATAAATGAATTAAAAATTTAAACTTAATAATTCATAAATATTAAATAATTTATAATAATTATAATTTAATTAAATTGTGTGGTATTTTGGAATTGTATTGGGTGACTTGTAAGTGTAAATTCAGTCAGTGATTAATATCAAACAATTTGAATATTAACGTTCACATGCCACCGAAGTTAGTGGTTATGTAGTTAAAGTCCCGCTAAATCCGCTTAAAAAGTCCTATTACGGCATATAGCACTCTTTGACCACTATTCTATTTCAATTTAGTGACGTTAAATAGTAGATCCACTTTAAGTCCCGTTATTTTCCGCTACACCCTCTAAATCAAGGTTTTTAGACCCCACTTTAGCAATATTAATATAAAAAGATTAATTTGACTTGTTCTCTTTTAAACTAAATCATTAAAGTTAAGGTAAAAACCTAATTTTAAGGCATAAATACTCAATATAAGTTAGAAATCTGTTATAGTCAGCAAATCTAGTCTATAAAAGTCATGACATTCTTCGGTTTTGTTATATAAGATTAAACAGTATTTCTACACAAATAATGTGAGAATGATAATAAATTAACTTTAAATATTTGATTTTATATCTACTAAAGCTTTTTGCAACTCCACTTTTTCTACTAATACCCGCTTTATCCCTGCTATAACTTTTTTCACCTTCACGGGTAAAGAACAGCTAAGCGCTTTAACCACACAGGCTACCGGTATGATAGTTTGACTGCTATTATCGCTTACACATTTTTGGTAAAATCCATTTTTACTATTTTAAGTGGTCCCTGGTAGTGACAATTATTTACAACAATTCTCTTCGTCAAAACTATATCATATTAGGATTTATGGAATTTGGATTTTTGGTGAAATTTCCAATATCGTCCACATTCGACTTGTATAATTCAAACACAAAGTCTTTGGTTTAATAATAATAATTGTTATTAAGCGAACATATTTGGTCGGAGACATTGAGTTTTATTTAACTACAACTGACAGTGATACTAACCTAATATAACTAAGGAGATGAATTCTCTACTGGATAGTGTTTCACTTTCAGTGCTTCAACTTAGACCCAATTATAGTAGTTCAATGGATGTCTTGTCATGATTTAACTATATTCAATTGAGTTTCCACATTGATGTTCAACATTATTCTTAGGTTGAGAGAACTGTGTAGTATTGTCACTTCGATATTCTTTATTTGATCTTTGTTACATTAACCAACATAAAACTATCAATTGAGTAATTCCATAGTTATACAATAACTATCGGTATGTAACCCCTTGGTATCCCCAATAGCCATAATTAATACACCGCCTAACATTTGGAGAGCATTACATACTCTAGTCTTAACGGATGTACCGATATCCAATCTCAATATACCTTGACTAGGAACGTTTAAAACAATATGTTTATTTTCATTGTGATATTTTCTTATAATTAAAAATAATGATAGAGTTAGGGGTATGCCCTAAGGATAATTCTGTAATTCACTAAATTTATTATAAAATCATGTTCCAAATAAAAGGTGTTTTTCTTTGTAACGACCCCAATTTTAATGACGAATTTAAATTTGTAATTTAATTAAATTCTTAGGTTAAATTATGTATTTATTTGAATTTTTCAAATTTAATAAGAAATGTATACTTATTTGCTTTTGAAATTGGATTGAAACTCAAAATGAATATTTTCAGTTCAATTGAATTATAAATAAAATGTTTAAAATAAAACTAAATTCTATCAATATAAATAGATGTATACAAATAAGAGGATGTAAATTTGATGTTTTGAAATTAAACTATAAATAGAAACCAAATTTAGGCATTTATGTTAATAATAAAACTATAGAATAATAACAATAAATATAAATACTTAAATAAACAAAACCAAAATGTATGCAAGCAAGAAAATAAATAAACAAGGTTGTCATGTACATATGTAAAGAACAAAAATAAAGAAATAACAAAACCATTGTGTATAAAGCAAAAAGAACTGTACATACATGATTCAACAGCATGGGTTGTAAACAAAGACACTTGCATTTAGTACCCATGCACAAAACATCTCCTCAGCATGTCTTGAGATCATCTCAGCCGAAGTGGATCATTTCATTTCAGTTTATAAAACAATATTTTTAGTCAAATAAAAGAAGTACCTGTACCAGCTATAACCCTTAGTACCAAACACCTTTCTCCTATATATAGGTACATACCCATCCATATACGTGAGTTCGTTCATTAGACTTAGCAAAACCAAAGGAAAAAAAATGTAAACATCATCATCTATAAAACTCAAAACAACATTCAACTGAAAGGAAAGCAAAACAGATTTCAAAGAGAGAAATCAATCTGCAGTTTCAAAAATTTCTCTCCGTTTCAAAACTTCTCAAGGTGAGCAACTTTAAAATTTTAAAACCATTTCGCTGAATCCATGCTTGAGAATCTGTGAGTAAACAAATATTTTTAGTCTTAAGTTCATTTGTGTGTATGATGTATTGATAATGTTATGATGGCCTATGTATTTTGTTTGCAATTCTGTGTTCAAGTATGAGATTCCTGTTAAACCTGAATATGAAGATTTAATGTAGTTACAGAGTCAAGTAAACCAATCAAAATACAAGATATTCTCATTCGATTATTTATAGGCTTATGTTTTTAAAACAAAACATGTTGTTTGAAAAAAATCAATCAAGATTTTAAACTCGTGCAAGCTTGTCAATGGAGTATACTCACTGTTAAGTGATTTACAGGGAAATCATTTAATTTGTGTTAAATTCGAGCATTTTAAATCGCTAAGTCAACTACATATCTTGAATCTACATACCAAAGTATGATTTTTAAAACAAAACTAGGATTTTTGGTTGGGTATACAAAGAGCAGTTCATTTTTGAATAAAATTTGCATTTTTCTCATTTTCTAACAGTCGAATTAATTTAAAACGTTGAAGTTTGCTTTAAAGCAAGTATGAACATCATGGGTTTCGAGAAAATTATCAGAAATTTTTTCATTGCATAAATTTAAGGAACGAGATTATGTTAGGGTTTAAACTCGAGTTTCTGGACATGTCAGAAACGAGGTGTGTGCGACTCCTATACGTGATCGAGTGTCACGAGGCTTTAGTGGGTGGTTGCGTAGTGTGTTGCCGAGGTGTGGTCGAGGTTGAGTGCCTCCGGTGGTCTGAGGAATGCTGGCGAACTGTTTTTGTGGTGGTGTTCGAGCTCCAGGTTTCGATCGAGACACTTATTTTTGATTTAGAGTGGATGTTGTCGAATCGAGACCTGATTTGGAGTATAGGAAGGATTCGTGACTTGGCGTTGTTGTTGGAGTTCGCCAGAGGACGGCCGCTCCGCCGTACACGTGCACAGGCATGTTATTGTCATTGTGTCAGGTACGATGGTGGATGGTGCGAGGTGATTCTCGAGTAAATGTAGTGTTCGCTTCGGTAGGGAACTCGAGTTTGTGAGTTGATTACCTGATGCTTTCGTTTTAAAAATTAGGTTCAAGTTTAACTCACTGGAAAAAAGAGAGGAAGAAGAAGTATATGTGAGGGAGAGAGTTGCTTCGGGGAAATTGTTGCGACTTTTCTATTGATTAGAAAAGCACAAATTTTAATAAATTCTGCAAGCACACAGGCGTGTAGTATGCAGGTCGAACACAGGGAATTGTATTTTAAAACAATTAAAATGCATAGTTAAATCTTAGGCGTGTTAAACGAATTCGACGGTGAATTTTGAACAGAAAATAAAAACAATAATATACTCCGAATCGATTTCGAAACTAATCGAAATTGCAACCAAAATATAGAATTGTAAAAAAAATCAGAATAGAAATTGAAATTGCGAAAAAGAAGATAACGGAGCAAACAACTGAAATAATTATTAACTAACTGAAAAGAGTGCAGAAAATAACTAAGAACAAGAATAAATAAATTGCTAAATCTAATCAACAATCCTACGTATTCTGTTCGAAAATAAAAACAGTGCTGAATTTAAATCTAAATTTGAAGAAAAGTGATGAGGTAAGAGATGCTCTCAAGGTGTTGTATAATGCTGTATATATAGGCTTTCAACCCGTAAAATCAGTCCATAATTTTAGCAATAGAACTGGTCCTCTTCATAGTAGCTGATGAGATATATGTATTGACTGGGTCCATTTGTTAAATTGGTGAAGAGTCCGGTTGCCACGTCATTGCTTGAAATACTTTTATATGTGAATTGGTCCAAATTCATACGTAAGCTACTTTTGAATGTGTCCCATTTTGCTTCATATCATGGCTATGTATTATGCTACTTTTTAGGAGGAACTGGTCCTTTGCTTGAATTGGTGAAAGAGAACATATATACGTCCACATCATTGCTTGAATTGGTCCATATTGCTTTGAATTGATGTTTTCTACCTTGAGAATATGCAGCCAATATTTACTAAATCAAAGTATGTGCATGCTTGCCACGTCATTGATTGAGGTTGGTCCCCACTTGCTTGAATTAATTAAATTTGTTCCTTACTTTAAGTTTGAGCACATGACTTGAGATATAAATATGATTTGTTTCCCATGTTGCTTGCACCCATATGCTGAAGTGAAAATGTGAACTAACTCATTTCGCATAAATTGAAGTGTGACATTGCTTTGATTTATTTGGTGCTCAAAATGTTGCACTCATGCCGCTTGTCTTTTGAACCAAAGGACGCCACAACCGATTAATTTCAACGTTGCACTTCGGAATCTATAATCTGCAAAACCACAACAAATACCCGTATAATACCGCTTTATTAAAATAAAAATATATGAAACAAACGGTTTAAAATGCAGAAAAAGACGTTCATCAAATATCCCCACACTTGAACTTTATTCGTCCTCGAATAAACGAGAAAATAAAAACTAATTAAATCATTTTTTCATAGGAAACACGATTGCATTGAGCGTATGCAACAAGCCGTTAAACCTCTAGGTGTCCCTAGTAGGACGAGTGGTGTCTCGTGAGGGTTTTCAGCGGATACTACCCACAAAATCCAAATGCAGTATGTGATGATTCTAATGTACTACATGAATGCAAAATTCTACACAAATGGAGACTCGATTTACTTCAAAATAGTTGCAACAAAATAATGTATATCAGTTTTAGTCAACTTCTTCAAATTTTTGGTTCCTCACTAATCACAAATTTCAATGTAACTCAAGTTTTCATACATTAGATTCTAGTTTGGCCAGTTGTTTCGGTCGATAACATAGTGCAGCCATGAAATAAATTCTTCACTGTTGATCACAGTTTTTTTAAAAATGGTATTTTTCATTTCCATTTGTATAACAAGCCAAATCAACAAAGTCAAGAAGTGTTTGGGTTTCAAAGCTTAGTCTCTCTTTACTATTTTTTTTTTTCTTCTTCTCTTTTTTTTTACACCTATCCTTTGGACCAAGGTATACCACCCATGCACTGCCTCGCGGGCTTACGTGAGAGTTGGGACAGGGCTTGGCGGATTGTGCAAACCGACGCTGACTATGTCAGAAAAGGTCGGTAATCCTTAGGTGATTATTTATTTAATTATTTATACACCTAACTCAGAATGCTGAGGCCAGATATACCATACATGCACTGCCTTGCGGGCTTACGTGAGAAGAGTATAGGGCGTGGCGAGTGCACACACTTTCACAAGTGTGCACACCTATCGACTGTAGGTGTTTCTTATTAGTTTTTTTTTGAGAAGAGCTAAAGAGTGTTATGCAAATCAACTTAGCACCACTTAACTTTAATGATTTGAGATGTCAACGCATGTACTTTAAATCTGCCATTTTTTTTAAACAAAGACTACAGTTTAGAAAAGATTTCATAACCATCACCTATGAATCCCCCTATATACTAACCTCACTATTATCGCTTGTAATTCAACTTTTCATTATATTTTACATTTGAAATTAGTGATTCACAAAAATCTTCATCAATTGACTTCAATTGCTTACTTACTTTGTCTTGACTAATTAAAAAATAAATCGAAGTCCTAAAAATATTGGGAAATGAAAAAAAAATTGAAATGAAATTTGAAAACAAATAATGAGATGATTTTTTTTTTAAAAAAATGATGCTACACTATGAAATATGAACAAACAGAATGAGATATGCGTCCCCCCCACACTGGAATAAGACAATGTCCCAACTGTCAAATAGAATGCAAATGCAAAATAGAAGAAAAAAACTAAAAAAAATACAACCTGATATGTGCAAGATAGTGAGCGGCTCATGCCGAATAGCTAGGTTCGTGAAGATCCACGAACTCATCATCCTCGTGCTGTTCAAACTCTAGAAATGGCTTCAAGCGTTGTCCATTGACCTTTGAAATGGAACCGTCCCTAGGATTTTCAATTTCAACTGCGCCATAAGGGTATACTGTTTTCACAATATATGGACCTGTCCAACGGGATCTCAATTTTCCCGGAAGTAAATGAAGTCTGGTATTATATAAGAGAACTTTCTGACCTGCTTCGAATGTCTTACGAAGTATGGATTTATCATGATAGAATTTGGTTTGCTCTTTATAAATCTTTGCATTTTCGTACGCTTCATTTCTTAGTTCTTCTAATTCTGACAATTGTAATTTACGATGCGATCCGGCTTTTTCTATGTCAAAATTAAGGTATTTGATTGCCCAAAGTGCGCGGTGCTCGAGCTCAACGGGTAAATGGCATGCTTTTCCAAAGACTAATCGGTATGGTGACATTCCTAGATTGGTTTTATAAGCTGTGCGAAATGCCCAAAGGGCGTCTATCAATTTAGATGACCAATCTTTTCTGTTGGAGTTAACCGTCTTTTCAAGAATTTGTTTAATTTGTCTATTGGAAATCTCGACTTGACCGTTGGTCTGTGGATGATATGGAGTAGATAGTTTATGAGTGATAGAATATTTCTTAAGAAGAGATTCAAAAGCACGATTACAAAAATGAGAACCGTTATCACTTATAATGGCTCGAGGTGTACCAAAACGGGAAAATATGTTTTCTTTCAAAAATTTGACAACAACTTTATTGTCATTCGTTTTGGTAGGAATGGCCTCAACCCATTTAGACACGTAATCTACTGCAAGTAGGATGTAGAGATTTCCAAAAGAATTAGGAAAAGGATCCATGAAATCGATGCCCCAAACATCAAAAATTTCGATGACAAGGATCGGATTTAGGGGCATCATGTCACGTTTGGAAATACGACCTGTTTGTTGACATCTAGCGCATTTGGAGAAAATTTCGTGGGCATCACGAAAAAGAGAAGGCCAATGAAAACCGCACTTTAACACCTTGGCAGCAGTTTTCTTTGCTCCAAAATGTCCTCCACATGCTTGATTATGTGAAAAAGAGAGGATGCTATGGAATTCATGTTCTGGGACACATTTGCGAATGATTTGATCGGTGCAATATTTGAAAAGATAAGGATCGTCCCAGTAAAAGTTTTGAACGTTGGAGAGAAATTTTTGTTTATCTTGTTTTGACCAATGGGAAGGTGTTTCATTTGTGACAAGATAATTTACGATGTCCGCGTACCATGGTGCACTATAGAGTGAAAGAATTTGTTCATCGGGAAAATGATCGTTGATTTGAGAGTTATCATAGTTTTCATGCACTATACGAGAAAGATGGTTAGCTACGACATTTTCAGAACCCTTTTTATCTTGTATTTCTAGGTCAAACTCTTGAAGAAGGAGAATCCAACGGATTAAGCGGGGTTTGGTATCCTTTTTCGTGAGTAAATACCGCAAGGCGGCATGATCGGTGTAAACTATGACCTTAGAACCTACGAGATATGATCTAAACTTATCGAGGGCAAAGATAACTGCTAAAAACTTTTTTTCTGTGGTTGAGTAATTCAATTGAGCTTCATTAAGAGTTTTGCTAGCATAATAGATGACTCGAGGAAGTTTATCGATTCGTTGACCTAAGATGGCTCCGATGGCATAATCAGAAGCGTCACACATTAATTCGAAAGGCAAAGTCCAATTTGGAGGTTGGATGATAGGTGCAGTGGTCAAGATCGATTTGAGGGTTTCAAAAGACTTTTTACATTCATTGAAAAATTCAAATTTGACGTCTTTAGCCAGAAGATTTGAAAGAGGTTTTGAAATTTTTGAAAAATCTTTAATGAACCTCCTATAAAATCCTGCATGGCCGAGAAACGAGCGAATGTCCTTTACGGACCTTGGAGGAGGAAGGTCAACAATAAGATCAACTTTAGATTTGTCAACTTCTAGGCCATTTTTAGAGACAACATGACCTAAGACTATTCCTTGCTTAACCATAAAATGACATTTTTCCCAATTAAGAACAAGAGATTTCTCCTTACATCGCTTTAAGACACGTTCTAAACGAAGGAGGCATTGATCAAAAGATGACCCATAGATTGAAAAATCGTCCATGAATATTTCTAAGAAATCCTCCACCATATCAGAAAATATACTCATCATACATCTTTGAAAGGTAGCAGGAGCATTACAAAGACCGAAGGGCATGCGACGATAAGCGAAAGTTCCGAAGGGACATGTGAATGTTGTTTTATGTTGGTCCTCTAACGCAATGGGAATTTGATTATAGCCAGAGTAACCATCAAGGAAACAATAATATTCATGGCCGGCTAAGCGTTCGAGCATTTGATCAATGAAAGGGAGGGGAAAATGATCTTTTCTTGTTGCTGCATTGAGTTTTCGATAGTCGATGCAAACACGCCATTTTGTTTTGACCTTTGTCGGAACAAGTTCGTTATTCTCATTTGTTGTCACAATGATTCCAGACTTCTTTGGTACAACTTGTACCGGACTTACCCAAGTACTGTCAGAGATAGGGTAGATAATGTTATTGTCTAAACATTTGATAATTTCTTCCTTTACCACTTCACTCATATTAGGGTTTAATCGCCTTTGAGCTTCGCGAGTGGGTTTAGCCCCGTCGACTAAATGTATTCGATGTTCAATAATTGATGGACTAATTCCCTTAATGTCAGCAATTACCCATCCTATTGCCTCTTTATTTTCCCTTAAAATTTTCAAAAGTTGTTCTTCTTGGTCCTTAATGAGATCGGATGCCAAGATTACAGGGAAATTTTCCGAAGAATCTAAGTATGCGTACTTAAGATCGTTTGGAAGAGGTTTGAGGTCTAATTTAGGGCGTACTTCTTTTGAGGCTTCAGTAGACATCAACTGATTGAATTCTAGTGAATTATGAAAAGAGCATAGCATATCATTTAATTCATAAATGTATTCATCTTCATGGAAGTTGGAATTAAAATGATCTAGGCTCATGCTAAGCGACTCCGTAGTATCACTAAAATCATTTTCAACAATTGTTTGGATCATGTCAACTTCTTCTGTTTCAAAATCTCTTGGTTGTCTGTTAAGATTGAAGATATATAGTTCAATGGTTAGGTGCCCAAAGGAAAGTCGGAGTTGACCATTCCTACAATTTATGATAGCATTTGATGTTGCTAAAAATGGACGACCTAATATCAAAGGAATCTGACTATTGGGATTTGAGACAGGTGCAGTCTCTAGGACTATGAAATCGACTGGGAAATAGAATTGCTCGATTTGTATCAAAACATCTTCAAATGTGCCCAATGGTTTTTTGACAGATCGATCAGCTAGTTGAATTGTGATGTTTGTAGGTTTTAATTCCCCTAGTCCAAGTTGACAGTACACAGTATAAGGCAAAAGATTCACACTCGCTCCAAGATCGAGTAAGGCATGACTAATGTGAGTGTTACCGATTTTACAACCGATCGTAGGACAACCGGGGTCCTTATACTTGATTGGGGAGGGATTTGAAAGAACAGAGCTAGTGTTTGTAGTTAGAAATGCAGTCTTAGGAACGTTAGTGGCACGTTTTTGAGTACATAGCTCTTTCAGACATTTGGCATATTGAGGAATTTGCTCGATGGTATCAAGAAGTGGAATATTGACTCGAACTTGTTTGAAGATTTCAAGAATTTGGTCAAAATTAGCGGGCTTCTTCTTTTTGTTGAGTCTATGAGGAAATGGAGCTATGGGTTTATAGACTCGTTCGGAAGTTTTTTCATTCGAAGAAGAAGGTGTTATATTAAAGGGTGAAGATAAGGGAGCTGGAATGTTGGGGTTGCCAACATCAGAAGGTGAAGAGTGGTCGGGATTGCCAACCTTAGATGAAGAATTAGAATCGTTTTGATTGACAACCGTGGTTGTCGACTGAGTTTCAGAATTTGGAACATGGGAAGATTTAAGAGGATGTCGGGGTTGCCGACATGGTTGTCCACCTTCTTTCCAGACCTTAATGTGGTGACAGCATTAACCGGATTTACATCTTCGTTCTCACAAAGATTTACTCCTCGAGAGTTATACTTTGGATTCACTTCGGTTTGACTAGGCAATTTACCTTTCTCATTGATTTTCATGAGATCCTTCATCATTATCAACATTTGTTCATTTTGTTTGGTGATTTGCTCAATTCTTGCATCTTGGTTAGTGATTTGTTCATTTTGTTTAGAGAGTTGTTTTTCCAATCGAGCAATTTCTTGTGAAGGCTGAGAAGGTTGGGTTGATGGATTGAAATTAGGATGCCTGTACGGTTGATTCGAAGGTTTCGTTTGAGGAACGGGTTGAGAATTTTGAGCATTAGAGGTTGGGGCTCGATAATTCGGATTTGGTATCATTGGATACATATGTGATGGATTAGCCACGTTGTTAGGATTTGACCATGAAAAATTGGGATGATGCTTCCAGTTAGGATTATATGTGGACGAATAAGGACTGTTTTGAGCTATAGCATTGATTTGGTCTTGTGTGTAGTAATGAGGTAGCCCTTCTCCTTCTTGAGGAATTTGGGCATCTATAGGAAGATGTGATAGGTCAATGGCATGTACTCCTCTATTTGGAGCATGAATTGTTTCCCATTGCATATCCTTTTTCGAATATTCTTCTAGAAATTCCCAAGCTTCCTCGTCGGTTTTTGCCATGAATTCTCCTCCGCACATTGATTCAAGTTGGGATCTTGTTTGATAGTTAAGCCCTTCATAAACGATTTGGCACAAAACGTGCTTAGGGATTACATGATGTGGGCGACTATATAACAGTTGATTGAACCTTTCAAAGTATTTTGAAAAAGTTTCTCTTTCATTCAGAGAGAATTGATTGATTTCGGTTCGAATTTTAAGAGTTTTGTGGAAAGGAAATTTTTTTTTCAAAAATATAGTAACGAAATTGTCCCAACTTTTAATTGAATTTTTAGGAAGAGAATTAAGCCATCTTTTCGCGCTTTCTAGAAGCGCGAATGGAATAAGTCTTAGCTTGATGAATTCATTAGAAAGTTGCATTTTAGTTGTAGAAGCATATAATTCAAATTCACTAAGAAATTCATATGCATTTTCAGACCCAGTGAATTTCGGTACCCCTTGGATAAAAGAATGTTTTAGCTCAAAATTATTTCCTTCGGCGGGTGGAAATGAAATAACCGAAGGTTGAACAGCCCGTGTTGGATAGCATCGGTCTCTAAGGGATAATGGTCGGTTCTCATGAAATTCATTATTTCCAACATGTGATTTAGGTGATAATTTCGGTGAACTGTGTTGTGAACCGTGATTGCTCATATTTGTTTGATTTGAATTTTCCGTTGATTTGTTTAATGAGATATTTTGGCTTTCTAAACGATTAAAATTATTTCTTGCCCAAACGCGCATAAACAACTCAAGATGTAATGACAAAAAGTAAATTTAAACAGTTTTCAGTTGGGCACCTGTAGAGTAGAAAATTACTTACAGAGAGGTATGGCTGTCCGTCCAGTGCAACCGAGCAGTGCTAGTGAATGGTTGAGATTTACTGAGTTGGAGCTATTTGACTAACTTTTCTTAGCTTTTAAATTCACTGACTTGGTCTACTCCCTGCGCCTTTAAACAAAACGTGAATATGTTACTTGTTGTGAGTAGCAAAATAAATCAGAGTGTAATGTGCTAAGGGGCACGTAATACGTAGAACACGTAATACTGAAATGGCACTGTAATGAGATGAAATGATACTGGTATGAATGGTACGTAATACTGGAACTAGAGGTCACGTGAATGCAACAAGTGGTATGAATGCAGAACGAACATGAATGTATGCACATGCAAAAACGTGAAAACAGAGGGCAAAACAGAAACTGAACTAAACAATTCAATGTGAATGTTTTGGAACAAAGACTAAGTAAAATGAAACAACAACTAAGTGGTTACGTGTAAATGAAACAGAAATAATGCATGTATAAACAGAAACAAAACAAAATACAACTACATGAATATGGTAACCAAAATAACTAATGCATGCAAGAATACGAAAGTGGAACTGCAAGTAACCAAACTAACGTACGTGAAACAATGCAGTGAACAAAAAATCGATTTTTTTTTTGAAAACCAATGCAAAAAAAAATTAACAAGAATAGACTTAAAAACGAAAAATCGAAAATCTCAAAATAGCAACTCCCCGGCAACGGCGCCAAAAACTTGTTGCGACTTTTCTATTGATTAGAAAAGCACAAATTTTAATAAATTCTGCAAGCGCACAGGCGTGTAGTATGCAGGTCGAACACAGGGAATTGTATTTTAAAACAATTAAAATCCATAGTTAAATCTTAGGCGTGTTAAATGAATTCGACGGTGAATTTTGAACAGAAAATAAAAACAATAATATACTTCGAATCAATTTCGAAACTAATCGAAATTGCAACCAAAATATAGAATTGTAAAAAAAATCAGAATAGAAATTGAAATTGCGGAAAAGAAGATAACGGAGCAAACAACTGAAATAATTATTAACTAACTGAAAAGAGTGCAGAAAATAACTAAGAACAAGAATAAATAAATTGCTAAATCTAATCAACAACCCTACGTATTCTGTTCGAAAATAAAAACAGTGCTGAATTTAAATCTAAACTTGAAGAAAAGTGATGAGGTAAGAGATGATCTCAAGGTGTTGTATAATGCTGTATATATAGGCTTTCAACCCCTAAAATCAGTCCATAATTTTAGCAATAGAACTGGTCCTCTTCATAGTAGCAGACGAGATATATGTATTGACTGGGTCCATTTGTTAAATTGGTGAAGAGTCCGGTTGCCACGTCATTGCTTGAAATACTTTTATATGTGAATTGGTCCAAATTCATACGTAAGCTACTTTTGAATGTGTCCCATTTTGCTTCATATCATGGCTATGTATTATGCTACTTTTTAGGAGGAACTGGTCCTTTGCTTGAATTGGTGAAAGAGAACATATATACGTCCACATCATTGCTTGAATTGGTCCATATTGCTTTGAATTGATGTTTGCTACCTTGAGAATATGCAGCCAATATTTACTAAATCAAAGTATGTGCATGCTTGCCACGTCATTGATTGAGGTTGGTCCCCACTTGCTTGAATTAATTAAATTTGTTCCTTGTTTTGAGTTTGAGCACATGACTTGAGATATAAATATGATTTGTTTCCCATGTTGCTTGCACCCATATGTTGTAGTGAAAATGTGAAATAACTCATTTCGCATAAATTGAAGTGTGACATTGCTTTGATTTATTTGGTCCTCAAAATGCTGCACTCATGCCGCTTGTCTTTTGAACCAAAGGACGCCACAACCGATTAATTTCAACGTTGCACTTCGGAATCTATAATCTGCAAAACCACAACAAATACCCATATAATACCGCTTTATTAAAATAAAAATATATGAGACAAACGGTTTAAAATGCAGAAAAATACGTTCATCAGAAATGCAAGGGAATCTCGAGTGTTTACTCGAGAAAAATCTGGGTAATCTCGGGTTGTAGTTGGACTATAAATTTACAGTTAAAAAAAATGTTAAGCAAATTTTAGTACTCCTCTCTTCTGTAGTTGGACTATAAATTTACTTTGAAATGATTTTTAAGAAGGAATGAATTAAGTACTCCTCTCTTCTGTCGTTGGAAAATAATTTCGGTGATGACTGCGCAGCATCGTCGACGTACATTTTCGAGTCTCAAAGTGGGGAGACTTCTAAGAAGCTTTGCTTTTCTTCAAAACTATTTTGGGTAAATGGGTTTTGGTTTAAACTCCAAAGGTATGATTTGATATGTATTAAAGATATAGGTGTGTATGTTTATTTCAAACGATTTGAAAAAAAACCGGGCATTTAAATTTCTAAGTTTCGTTAATTAATAATTTTCAAATAATTTGAATGAAATGTGAATAATAGAATTTATAAAATAAGAGGATTAAGATATCTAAGCTATTGTTTGGGAAAACTTTAAAGTTGAAAGGCAAAGAGGATTTAAATAAATCAAATTTGTGAACATTCTATTTAAGTAAAATGAAATTCTATAAATTTATAAAATACCAAATTTGCATTCTAATAACATATAATATGACTTACCAAATATTAAGAAGTTGAAATGATGTTGTGGATATGTAATGAGATGTTGTACAAATAAACATAACCTGAAAATAATTGAAATATACAAGTAAGTAAAGCTCAAAAGGAATTAAAATGTATATAAATGAAAATTTTGGTTGTGATAAAAATGTTATATAATTAAATATAACATGAAATGATGAATGGATAAATGAAACAAGTAAGTGAACTTAAGAAAGAAGACAAATGAATTGTATAATATCTTTTGTAAATTGGTTATAGAAAATAAATATAAATTGCATAGAAAAAATAATTGAATTTGTAACCTTTAAGATAACTGTAAACTAAGAAAAGTCATTTATGAGAGGTTAGACTTTTATAGGATGATTAATAAACTAAAGTGCCGGTTAATAAAATGTTCCACAAATGAATTCGTTATTAACTGAAATTATGAAAATGCAATAAATGTAAACAAAGGAATTTCTTATAGTAAGAATCAATTGGGAAATGAAATTGAATTTAATTAAATTATATAGAACGTTAAAATGAACTTGAGTAAGCAAATTCTTTGATATGATATTTAAGAAAAGATAATGTTAAAGAATACGCTATGTAAAGAAATGAATATACTAACTGAATAATGGATTGTGAGTAATTAAGTGAAAAAAATAGAAGTCAATAAAATATTTTAGTGCAGATAAATTGGATAGAAATCTATTGGAAGGTAATATGTGAGATTGTACGTATATTATTTTATTCGCATAACGATTTGATCCAAATTCGAGCACAAAATTTTGGATGATTTATATCGATCCAAGTTAGGATTTTTCACTCGATTTTCGATGGTGAACCCTGGATATGGATTTTTAATTTGATTCTGGAATTCTCTATCATAGTATATAGCTATGCAAGGTGAGTAACAGTTTCCAATCAAGGAACCAAATCTGAGTCCGCACTAGAGAGTCGTGTGAACGATACTAGTTTGGAAGTGAAATTGTGTGATCGAATACGCGATTAGATTGGTATTGCTCACGGATGATATATGTACGGCTTACGGACTTAATTAAAGTTAATATTGGGAATTTATGATGCCAAATATAAAATGATTCTTTTAAAATTATATGATTGGTTGTTATATGATTGTTAGTTGACTGTATATAATTCATTAAGTGTAAATTGAAAGCTATAGATCATTGAAATCAAATTGGAAGTTAAATGAATTTAAATAGAATTTAATTTGATTCAAATTGGAAGTGAACTAAATAAATTAATGAATGTTAACAAATTGAATTGAGAATGAATATTAGTAAAAATCCAACGTTAATGAATCAACTGTGATTAAAATTGAAAACCAAGTGAATAAATATTAATGAGAAGTGAATTTATATTGATTGGTTATGGATTTGTTGAATGATAGTTGGATGATAGTTGATTGATGGTTGCAATTGTTGCTTTTGTTGCATTTGCTATGTTGGCATATGTAGTTTTATGTTGCTATATGATGTATATTGATATTATTTTCATATTGATGTTATTTTCATATATGCATGTTTCTCATAGTTGGATGATAGTTGATTGATGGTTGCTCGCTTTCGCGCTATATTAGCCGTATATGCTCGCTAACAATATATAAGGTACATATCTCGGATTACATACCGTACTTTTACATTTTTCCCTGCGAGATGCCTCATCACTTGATGAGATGTATATTTGTGATATATATACTATCATTTTTTTTCCGATCGAGCCACGCAAAGGAGACTCTGCCGAAATTTTCCGTAAATCCGGGTGTTAGAAAATTTTTCAAGTTTTAATTTTTTTTATATAACTTGTTTTGATAACTAACTTTTAAAGTTGGAAAGCCGTTCGGAGTAACTTAGTGGAAGCGTAGTTATGACTTTTTAAATGGAATTTCATTGTTTATAAGTTGGTAACTTTGAATAAAATATATCTAATATTGAATTCTATACTTAGTTCCTTTTCCCTTCTTTTTCCTTTTCAGGGACGAAAAGTTTTGAGTGGGGGAGAGTGTAACGACCCGTAAATTTTCGATAATTAAAATAGCTAATTTAAAAGATTTCGTGATTTAGAGCTTAAAAAAAATTTGTATGTCGTTTGGAATAATAATAACTAGAATGAAATGCAACAAATTTTATCTAAGTAAATTATTTATGAATTGAATGAAATCCCAAATCAATTGAAATAATATGTAGTCAAAGGTAATTGAATGAATTTGTATTGTATAGGTAATTGTGACGCTTGTTTGTAAATAATAAACTTATAAGTAATTAAAAGTTAACGGTGATAATTATTGAAGTTACATATTCGTTTAGTTAGTCGAATTGAATTTGTGAACCAATTGCAACTAAAATGGAAGTTTATATATTAGTTGAGCGCATTATCTCTAACTGTAGTTAAATAATAATGTGGAATTCACATGATGTAATCTAGTAAATCAACTGATAATGAATTTTTTATATAAGAATCCAATATTGAAATCCGTCAAATATTGAACAATTAAATTGTTTAAATTTAATATTTGAAACTTATCGAATAATTGAATAACGGGAGTTGAATAACTATTTTAATGAAAATGGTTGTTCTATAATTTGAATTTGTTAAATTTTATAAGTTCGTTTTGAATATTTCAAAGGATAGTGATTTAAGAATAATCAAATTGTTTAAATTTAATATTACAAATATTTGAATAATTAAATTCCGAATTTGATATGATTAATTTGATATTGAAATTTAATATATGAAAATAGAGCGAATAATTGAAATTTGGTTTAATATGATTCAAATTGGTTTCCAAAGTGAATGTAAGTTATATTGGGATTATAATAGAGTTAATAAGATTTTAAAATTGGAATTTATTGGATAATTGAATAACAGGTTTAATATGATTAAAAATGATTGGTAAAATTTTATTTTATCATATTAGAGTTAGAATGATGTTGTAGAACGTTTAAAATCGAATTAAAAGTAAATTTGTGAAAATTGATTACTTTAACATTTAATTGACGAGTTAAAATAGCCATTTTTCAAACAGTCTTGGATTTTGACGAAACTAGTTTCATCGGATCCGTAACGTGATATTATTTTAAGATTTCAAATTTCATGTCAATCGGATTTACCGTTTGTCCGGGGCGATCCAAAACGCATAGAAATTCGTTAATCGGTTTAATTTAAATTTGATCATTTATTTCCGTAACTCGCACATACGATCGAATTAGCCTCCGAAACCTATTCCATTGTGTCCGGAATGCGGGGTAAACCCTAGAAACGCCGGTCACCGCGCGTAAATCGGAGTTCGGAAAACCCGGGATGAATAGTGTTTGTTAAAATTTCTATAAGAGCCCCTTTGAAATTCATTTTTGCAAAATAAACAAACCCTAGGGTTTCATCTTCAGGAGCCGCTATATTTATAAATCAGTGGCCGAAAAACAATCACCTTCCCCTCCAATTATCTACCAATCCAAACCCTTTTAGCTTTCGATTCCTAAAGGAAAGTTGGAGAGATTCGCGAGCTCTACGTTGTGAACGGCTACGATCGAAATTGGAGCGACGAGGTGGGAGCTACGGGGCCGCGATGGCCGGCCGTTTGTCATGGTTTTGCGTGCTCTTAGGGAGGCCGAGTTCAATAGGGTTCTGGCCGATGGTGGCATGGGGATGGGCTTTCAAACTGCAGTCGCTGATCGTTGTCGAAATGCTTGTGGTGGTCGCGACCTGGAGGGATTGGAACGTGCAATATGGGTTTCGTGCATTTTTTAACTGGAGAAGGAGGAGAGGGGTCGCGGCCAGATTTGGGCATTTGGAAATCAACGGCCCAGATTGCGTTTAGGTTAAAATTTAGAAAATAAATTTGTAAATTATTTTATTTAAATTTGTACGATATTTAAAACGCCATAACTCTTTCATACGAGGTCGGATTGTGACGAAACGAATTGCGACGGGTTTGTTTTGACGAGCACTACGCAATGGAGCTGGATTGGAATCGTTTGGAGCTAGTGGAAATTTCGGATAAAATTAAACGCGTGTTTAATTTTATTCGAAATAAAACGCAGGAACTACATTGAAATCAAGGTGAGTATTTTATAACGCTCACAACGTACGGAATATCTTTATGCTAGTTAAATTTGACATTATGAAGTGTTATGAATTTTAGTTGTCGTTGTTTGATAAAATTTAAATTGTCATATAGAGTGTCATTTGAATTAACCGTTGAAAATTTAATTGACAGTTAAATTGAAATTGAAATTGAATTGCGATTAAATTACCTAACATTAATAACTACGAAATTGCCATGAATTGTATTATCTATTGGATGATGTATTTCGATGGATGCTATTGGTTGATATTTAAATGTTTGGATGCTTATTTGCTTATATATAACCTGTTATGCATACATATGACACTATGATTGATTTAAGTGATATATATTCATCCCTGACATTTAATTGAAACAACTAATCACTTGGCTATAGGATAGAAAACTATATACGGACACCGGATTGGTTAAATTAATAATTTTTAAAAATCATCGACTTGAACTTTATTTAAATGTTTTGATTTAAAAATTATAAATAGAAATCAATTTATAGAAATCGAATTTATCGAAAATTGAGTTTGAAATGTTGAAATAAATTTTGGTTATAAGAAATTGTTAAATAAAAGTGAAGACTTTGAAATTTAAAATCGGGATATGATTGAATTTCGGAAAATTGATTTGTTTAAAGATTTGACCTTAATTCGAGCTTTGAATATTACTAAGTAAAAGTGATACAAAAATGATATTTTGAAATTGAGCTTGAAATTGAATCATATTTGAAATTTGGATTTAAAATTGAATATTGAAGGATAAATTTTGTTAAGTGTTATAAATGGATATTTTTGAAAAATCATGCTCCAAATCGATATAAATTGAAACTGAATTAATTGAAAGTGAATATAAAAATTGAATAAATTTGAAGTCAAAGTTGACATTGATTGAATCGAAATCGAAATTGAATCGGTAGAAGGGAAATTGAAATTTATTTGAATTGAGAAGTTATAATTGAAATGGATTGGTTTTGAAGCTGTTTTATTTTGTTTTCCAAATTACTCTATTATATAAACCATTTTTGAATACTTAAACTATTTTAATCTATTTTAAATCTACTTAACCCAATTTAAATTATTTTAAACTAATTTGTCTATTTTTAATCCATTTTAAGACTTTAAGTATTTTTAACTACTTTAATTACTTAAACTACTTTAATTATTTAAACTACTTTTAAACTACTTAAAACCACTTTTCTAAAATTTCAAGCTGGTCAATAAGGTGAAATGTTTATGTTTAAATCTTGAATTTAAACACGAATTGGGTTAAATGAAGTTGCAACCTAAATTGAAATTCGAAATGATCTCGAAATCGAAATGGGATATTGAGGCGAAAAATGATTTTTGAAACGGAATCTTACATTTGAATAGATACGATGATATTTGAAATGGACTTGATTTTTGAAGCGAATATGATATTTTGATATCAATTATGAATCGATTTGAAATGTAAAAGGGCCAATGGTGTAATAATACATAGTTATTAAAGAGACCGGGATCGGATATGGACATACTCTCTGTCGATACCGAACACCACTTTAATAACTATTATACGCCGAGTGTTGACCCAGAATGAAGTGGACGGTTTGGTGAACGCGTTGACTGAAGAAAGAGAACGATATTTGATGACCCCTGACATGACTAAAATAGGACCGCGCCGGGCCATTGAGGTTCACCATCTCTAGCGGACACACTTTTTCGATACCATATCTATTACATTTGTGATTCGATTTGGGTGCACCCCTTGATTTGGGAGTGTTGTTTCACGGTGTTGGGGTAGCTGCTGGCTATGCTCAACAAAAGTCCGGATCACGCGACTTCTAGTATCCTAGTTGATATCGCCTCATGTACCTTGTCATACTGGTTATCCTATTCGCGACCACTACGTTATGTTTTGTGTTATACCTATGGGGTACCCTTTGATAACCACCAGTTTACGGTGGGGCTTACGGTGCTGTATAGACTATGGCATTATAAAAATGTGTTAAGGGGGGTTATGGTAACGCCTTAACGCTATTTTGATACTTTATATTGCTGATAGGCATTGTCTACTTAGCGTACATTACTACATAGTAGATAGTTTAACGGATCCTTGAGAGATGGAAAATCCCGTAACATCTCTTGAGTTATTGCACGCATGTTGGCACTGGATAGGAGAGTCAAACCCCATAAATATCTCTGACGCCGTTACCCTCATATTTATTTACGATTAATTTAACTTACATGAGGATATTTAGTCCTGACTCGAGTGTTTTGTTTTTTCATTACGCTCGGGTCAGTCCTTAGTTTTCAGATTTTTGAATACTGTTCCGGAGGATGAAGACGAAGATTCGGTATACTATTCCTATTATTATCCTTGCATCATGCTGTCTGCTGCATTATTTTAATTGTTTTGTTGTATGTGTATACCTCTGATAAATGTTGTATAAATAATGATCAAAGTATTGTAAACAGCTTCATGAACTGTTTATTTGACTATTATATTTTATCGTTCCGCTGCGAGATTCTGTGTTGTTCATTTCCTTTATTTTCTTATTTACCCCAATAACCATCTGCCCTTTTGAATAGTTTGGAATCGGCATGTGTATTTGATCGTCGGTTTTAAACTGTCTAAAAAGGCGGGTCGTTACAATTGGTATCGGAGCTTTGGTTAAGCGATAACCTTAGCTTTGTGGGGTTTGACTCTTTATAAATAGGGTAGTAATACCCTATGATGAGTCACTGAGTGTATATATATGAGAGAGCGTATTTGTTTGTGATATAAAATGTTTTATATTATGTCGGTTGATTCGTTGAGTGGCTTATGGATTCTGGTCAATACGAGTAATTAACGTCATTGATAGGGATCTCTAAACACTTAATCAGAACAATTCGACATAGTATTGTTTTAAATTGGGTAAATGAAATAATTTTGCTCTAATTATATTTTGTATATAGAGAATATTTTCAGAAATTATTGTGACTTATCTATCTTACCTGGTTGTTAGAAGTGATATATAGGTTATTATCATTAATTGGATATTGTAATTTAATAAATAAGGTGAATTACAAAAATGAACAGTAATAAAACAACTTGTGGAATGTTTAAGAAAGAAAATCCTATAAGAATATTTTATAAAGGTGACTTATAAATTAAAACAAAGTTAAATTGGAAAATATTGAATTTAAGACCCGGAGATTTTGAAAATGGTTCTCAAAGTTTTGAAGAAAATATATTGGGATATTAGTTGGAATATATTTATAGGAAATACTTTGAAATGATTTTTAAGAAGGAATGAATTATGTACTCCTCTCTTCTGTCGTTGGAAAATAATTTCGGTGATGACTGCGCAGCATCGTCGACGTACATTTTCGAGTCTCAAAGTAGGGAGACTTCTAAGAAGCTTTGCTTTTCTTCAAAACTATTTTGGGTAAATGGGTTTTGGTTTAAACTCCAAAGGTATGATTTGATATGTATTAAAGATATAGGTGTGTATGTTTATTTCAAACGATTTGAAAAAAAACCGGGCATTTAAATTTCTAAGTTCCGTTAATTAATAATTTTCAAATAATTTGAATGAAATGTGAATAATGGAATTTATAAAATAAGAGGATTAAGATATCTAAGCTATTGTTTGGGAAAACTTTAAAGTTGAAAGGCAAAGAGGATTTAAATAAATCAAATTTGTGAACATTCTATTTAAGTAAAATGAAATTCTATAAATTTATAAAATACCAAATTTGCATTCTAATAACATATAATATGACTTACCAAATATTAAGAAGTTGAAATGATGTTGTGGATATGTAATGAGATGTTGTACAAATAAACATAACCTAAAAATAATTGAAATATACAAGTAAGTAAAGCTCAAATGGAATTAAAATGTATATAAATGAAAATTTTGGTTGTGATAAAAATGTTATATAATTAAATATAACATGAAATGATGAATGGATAAATGAAACAAGTAAGTGAACTTAAGAAAGAAGACAAATGAATTGTATAATATCTTTTGTAAATTGGTTATAGAAAATAAATATAAATTGCATAGAAAAAAATAATTGAATTTGTAACCTTTAAGATAACTGTAAACTAAGAAAAGTCATTTATGAGAGGTTAGACTTTTATAGGATGATTAATAAACTAAAGTGCCGGTTAATAAAATGTTCCACAAATGAATTCGTTATTAACTGAAATTATGAAAATGCAATAAATGTAAACAAAGGAATTTCTTATAGTAAGAATCAATTGGGAAATGAAATTGAATTTAATTAAATTATATAGAACGTTAAAATGAACTTGAGTAAGCAAATTATTTGATATGATATTTAAGAAAAGATAATGTTAAAGAATATGCTATGTAAAGAAATGAATATACTAACTGAATAATGGATTGTGAGTAATTAAGTGAAAAAAATAGAAGTCAATAAAATATTTTAGTGCAGATAAATTGGATAGAAATCTATTGGAAGGTAATATGTGAGATTGTACGTATATTATTTTATTCGCATAACGACTTGATCCAAATTCAAGCACAAAATTTTGAGATGATTTATATCGATCCAAGTTAGGATTTTTCACTCGATTTTCGATGGTGAACCCTGGATATGGATTTTTAATTTGATTCTGGAATTCTCTATCATAGTATATAGCTATGCAAGGTGAGTAACAGTTTCCAATCAAGGAACCAAATCTGAGTCCGCACTAGAGAGTCGTGTGAACGATACTAGTTTGGAAGTGAAATTGTGTGATCGAATAAGCGATTAGATTGGTATTGCTCACGGATGATATATGTACGGCTTACGGACTTAATTAAAGTTAATATTGAGAATTTATGATGCCAAATATAAAATGATTCTTTTAAAATTATATGATTGGTTGTTATATGATTGTTAGTTGACTGTATATAATTCATTAAGTGTAAATTGAAAGCTATAGATCATTGAAATCAAATTGGAAGTTAAATGAATTTAAATAGAATTTAATTTGATTCAAATTGGAAGTGAACTAAATAAATTAATGAATGTTAACAAATTGAATTGAGAATGAATATTAGTAAAAATCCAACGTTAATGAATCAACTGTGATTAAAATTGAAAACCAAGTGAATAAATATTAATGAGAAGTGAATTTATATTGATTGGTTATGGATTTGTTGAATGATAGTTGGATGATAGTTGATTGATGGTTGCAATTGTTGCTTTTGTTGCATTTGCTATGTTGGCATATGTAGTTTTATGTTGCTATATGATGTATATTGATATTATTTTCATATTGATGTTATTTTCATATATGCATGTTTCTCATAGTTGGATGATAGTTGATTGATGGTTGCTCGCTTTCGCGCTATATTAGCCGTATATGCTCGCTAACAATATATAAGGTACATATCTCGGATTACATACCGTACTTTTACATTTTTCCCTGCGAGATGCCTCATCACTTGATGAGATGTATATTTGTGATATATACTATCATTTTTTTTCCGATCGAGCCGCGCAAAGGAGACTCTGCCGAAATTTTCCGTAAAACCGGGTGTTAGAAAATTTTTCAAGTTTTAATTTTTTTTATATAACTTGTTTTGATAACTAACTTTTAAAGTTGGAAAGCCGTTCGGAGTAACTTAGTGGAAGCGTAGTTATGACTTTTTAAATGGAATTTCATTGTTTATAAGTTGGTAACTTTGAATAAAATATATCTAATATTGAATTCTATACTTAGTTCATTTTCCCTTCTTTTTCCTTTTCAGGGACGAAAAGTTTTGAGTGGGGGAGAGTGTAACGACCCGTAAATTTTCGATAATTAAAATAGCTAATTTAAAAGATTTCGTGATTTAGAGCTTAGAAAAAATTTGTATGTCGTTTGGAATAATAATAACTAGAATGAAATGCAACAAATTTTATCTAAGTAAATTATTTATGAATTGAATGAAATGCCAAATCAATTGAAATAATATGTAGTCAAAGGTAATTGAATGAATTTGTATTGTATAGGTAATTGTGACGCTTGTTTGTAAATAATAAACTTATAAGTAATTAAAAGTTAACGGTGATAATTATTGAAGTTACATATTCATTTAGTTAGTCGAATTGAATTTGTGAACCAATTGCAACTAAAATGGAAGTTTATATATTAGTTGAGCGCATTATCTCTAACTGTAGTTAAATAATAATGTGGAATTCACATGATGTAATATAGTAAATCAACTGATAATGAATTTTTTATATAAGAATCCAATATTGAAATCCGTCAAATATTGAACAATTAAATTGTTTAAATTTAATATTTGAAACTTATCAAATAATTGAATAACGGGAGTTGAATAACTATTTTAATGAAAATGGTTGTTCTATAATTTGAATTTGTTAAATTTTATAAGTTCGTTTCGAATATTTCAAAGGATAGTGATTTAAGAATAATCAAATTGTTTAAATTTAATTTTACAAATATTTGAATAATTAAATTTCGAATTTGATATGATTAATTTGATATTGAAATTTAATATATGAAAATAGAGCGAATAATTGAAATTTGGTTTAATATGATTCAAATTGGTTTCCAAAGTGAATGTAAGTTATATTGGGATTATAATAGAGTTAATAAGATTTTAAAATTGGAATTTATTGGATAATTGAATAACAGGTTTAATATGATTAAAAATGATTGGTAAAATTTTATTTTATCATATTAGAGTTAGAATGATGTTGTAGAACGTTTAAAATCGAATTAAAAGTAAATTTGTGAAAATTGATTACTTTAACATTTAATTGACGAGTTAAAATAGCCATTTTTCAAACAGTCTTGGATTTTGACGAAACTAGTTTCATCGGATCCGTAACGTGATATTATTTTAAGATTTCAAATTTCATGTCAATCGGATTTACCGTTTGTCCGGGGCGAGCCAAAACGCATAGAAATTCGTTAATCGGTTTAATTTAAATTTGATCATTTATTTCCGTAACTCGCACATACGATCGAATTAGCCTCCGAAATCTATTCCATTGTGTCCGGAACGCGGGGTAAACCCTAGAAACGCCGGTCACCGCGCGTAAATCGGAGTTCGGAAAACCCGGGATGAATAGTGTTTGTTAAAATTTCTACAAGAGCCCCTTTGAAATTCATTTTTGCAAAATAAACAAACCCTAGGGTTTCATCTTCAGGAGCCGCTATATTTATAAATCAGTGGCCGAAAAACAATCACCTTCCCCTCCAATTATCTACCAATCCAAACCCTTTTAGCTTTCGATTCCTAAAGGAAAGTTGGAGAGCTTCGCGAGCTCTACGTTGTGAACGGCTACGATCGAAATTGGAGCGACGAGGTGGGAGCTACGGGGCCGCGATGGCCGGTCGTTTGTCATGGTTTTGCGTGCTCTTGGGGAGGCCGAGTTCAATAGGGTTCTGGCCGATGGTGGCATGGGGATGGGCTTTCAAACTGCAGTCGCTGATCGTTGTCGAAATGCTTGTGGTGGTCGCGACCTGGAGGGATTGGAACGTGCAATATGGGTTTCGTGCATTTTTTAACTGGAGAAGGAGGAGAGGGGTCGCGGCCAGATTTGGGCATTTGGAAATCAACGGCCCAGATTGCGTTTAGGTTAAAATTTAGAAAATAAATTTGTAAATTATTTTATTTAAATTTGTACGATATTTAAAACGCCATAACTCTTTCATACGAGGTCGGATTGTGACGAAACGAATTGCGACGGGTTTGTTTTGACGAGCACTACGCAATGGAGCTGGATTGGAATCGTTTGGAGCTAGTGGAAATTTCGGATAAAATTAAACGCACGTTTAATTTTATTCGAAATAAAACGCAGGAACTACATTGAAATCAAGGTGAGTATTTTATAACGCTCACAACGTACTGAATATCTTTATACTAGTTAAATTTGACATTATGAAGTGTTATGAATTTTAGTTGTCGTTGTTTGATAAAATTTAAATTGTCATATAGAGTGTCATTTGAATTAACCGTTGAAAATTTAATTGACAGTTAAATTGAAATTGAAATTGAATTGCGATTAAATTACCTAACATTAATAACTACGAAATTGCCATAAATTGTATTATCTATTGGATGATGTATTTCGATGGATGCTATTGGTTGATATTTAAATGTTTGGATGCTTATTTGCTTATATATAACCTGTTATGCATACATATGACACTATGATTGATTTAAGTGATATATATTCATCCCTGACATTTAATTGAAACAACTAATCACTTGGCTATAGGATAGAAAACTATATACGGACACCGGATTGGTTAAATTAATAATTTTTAAAAATCATCGACTTGAACTTTATTTAAATGTTTTGATTTAAAAATTATAAATAGAAATCAATTTATAGAAATCGAATTTATCGAAAATTGAGTTTGAAATGTTGAAATAAATTTTGGTTATAAGAAATTGTTAAATAAAAGTGAAGACTTTGAAATTTAAAATCGGGATATGATTGAATTTCGAAAAACTGATTTGTTTAAAGATTTAACCTTAATTCGAGCTTTGAGTATTACTAAGTAAAAGTGATATAAAAATGATATTTTGAAATTGAGCTTGAAATTGAATCATATTTGAAATTTGGATTTAAATTTGAATATTGAAGGATAAATTTTGTTAAGTGTTATAAATGGATATTTTTGAAAAATCAAGCTCCAAATCGATATAAATTGAAATTGAATTAATTGAAAGTGAATACAAAAATTGAATAAATTTGAAGTCAAAGTTGACGTTGATTGAATCGAAATCGAAATCGAATCGGTAGAAGGGAGATTGAAATTGGATACTACTAGTATCCTAGTTGGTATCGCCTCATGTACCTTGTCATACTGCTATCCTATTCGCGACCACTACGTTATGTTTTGTGTTATACCTATGGGGTACCCTTTGATAACCACCAGTTTACGGTGGGGCTTACGGTGCTGTATAGACTATGGCATTATAAAAATGTGTTAAGGGGGGTTATGGTAACGCCTTAATGCTATTTTGATACTTTATATTACTGATAGACATTATTTACTTAGTGTACATTACTACATAGTAGATAGTTTAACGGATCATTGAGAGATGGAAATCCCGTAACATCTCTTGAGTTATTGCACGCACGTTGACACTGGATAGGAGATGTCAAACCCCATAAACATATCTGATGCCGTTACACTCATATTTATTTACAATTGATTTAACTTACATGAGGATATTTAGTCCTGACTCGAGTGTTTTGTCTTTTCATTACGCTCGGGTCAGTCCTAAGTTTTCAGATTTTTGAAGACTGTTCTGGAGGATGAAGACGAAGATTCGGTATACTATTACTATTATTATCCTTGCATCATGATGTCTGCTGCATTATTTTAATTGTTCTTTTGTATATGTATAACTTTGATAAATGTTGTATAAATAATGATCAAAGTATTGTAAACAGCTTCATGAACTGTTTATTTGACTATTATATTTTATCGTTCCGCTGTGAGATTCTGTGTTGTTCATTTCCTTTATTTCTCTTTCTTTTCTTTTCTTATTTACCCCCAATAACCATCTGCCCTTTTAAATGGTTTGGAATCTGCATGTGTATTTGATCGTCGGTTTTAAACTGTACAAAAAGGCGGGTCGTTACAATAAGATAACCTATCGATTGTCTCTGCACCGAGTAGCTACGGTATGGAGATTCCCTAAGTGATGGGAAGTCCGATCGGGATTGTGAATACCCGGATTGCAAGGGCTTCTTGGGAAGTGCCTTCGGTTCTGTTCTAAATCTAGAATAGACTTGTATAAAATGTTTGTCTGACATTGCATTTTGAGATATAAAGCAAATTTCTTTCAAATACATTTCTGTTGGTGGCGGAGAATTTATTCTCTTAGCATTAACACCCTTTTCTGAGACGTACGAGATCAAAGGTTATGTCGTTGAAGGTTATCAGCGATATATTCCCAACTTGGTAATGTGGCATGCTGAGTGTTGCCGATCATTTGTTGATCAAAGCGTGGCTTTTGTAAAAAGCGTAGCTTTGTGGACGAGACTTCGTCGAGCCTCACAAATCGGTAATGGTAGAAACAGGAATTGTGCAGCAAGGTTTTCAAGGATAGCTTCCCTAGGGTATGACCATTCCTTCTGGAAAAGGGTAGTATCACGGAATGGAGCCCAGATACTTAATCACGTGGACACACCATATTATTTATTGTGTGATGTTGTTGGTTAGAGAGCTCTCGTTTAAAGGTCCCAAAGGACTGGGAGTGGCATATCCGAGGTTTTGTATATTCCCCGAGAAGGGGGTAGCCGGCCTTGTTTTGGCAGAGATCCAGTTGGGTTCTCGGGGCGTCCTTCCAAAGGCGTTTCCATGTGGCAATGGAAAGTTCCTTGGCCTGACCATTTGTTGAAAAAATCCATTCATCCAATGCGAGCCTTGTACGGTATTAGTTGTATTACCTGCCATCTACTTATGGTGGCGCCCCACTGTTTGGATGGTAGCTATAGTAGGCATGGTTCGAAATGTCTACGCTGGCTAAGATTTATATTCTACTTTCGAAATGGTTTCTACACTTTGCACTTATAGCAATAATATCAAAGAAATTCTCGTATCAAGCATATTTGACTATCATAAGGAGAAATCTCCTCCGATTCTGCGTTTGCATTGTGTGTGTGTGCGGGAGGCCTTATGGTAGTCTCATTTATCAAAAGCATTGAGATTATAAAAATTTAAATCTTTGATTGTTTTAAAGACAGACTATTTTTGTTTGCTCACACCAGTCCCACGACTGGCCCATAGTTTATTGTTTATTTCCTAAACTCTGGGTGCTTGAAATTTTCTACACGGCCAGTCTAGAGTTTGGTTTTTCAGATAGTTAGGTTCAGTGGATTATCTGGAGCTAGTTCAGTTTTTGGATATGGACGAGACTTGCTTAGTGCTATCTTGGTGGTGGATCGAGCTAGGTGTTTTGGAGCTTTGTCTTTGGAGCTTTTTGGATCAGAGTTGCAGTATTATATTCTGAGAAGACTTATCTCATATTGTATCATGTTCCGCTGTATTTTGTGTTGTATATTCTCTGATGTTGATGATTATCATTGTATCAAATTGATGTATCAGATATTGTATTCATGTTATATAAGTGATACCATCTTTTATTTCCGCTGTGTTATTTATCATTTAATGGTGTTGCAAGCTCCCGCGATACGAATTTGATGTTGTTTGTTGGACATTGAGTTCGGGTCGTGACAAATTGGTATTAGAGCTGAAGGTTATGTAAGAACTTTAGCTACGGAGTGTAACACCTTAGATGGCTCATTAGAGATAGGGTGAGGTATATGTATAACCAGTGGATCTAAAACCCAAATTTCTTAATATATTCTTTTTATCTGTTGTTATTCTCTAAGATATTTCGTCCAAATGCCTAAATCGGATTTCTTACTATTTACAGATAGTAAGAATGAATGGAAGAAGATGACAAAATAGGAGACAGGAAAGTACCACTTCAACTGGTCAAAACCCTACAACGACAGATATTCCTATTCAATCTCAATTGAATTTGGCTGATTTATATCGAAGTTTTTCTAGACTAGGTGGAAAGCCGTTTACTGGCAAAGAAACCTTATCGAAGTACAAGCATGGATTCGATCGTTTGAAAAGATTTTCAAAGGACTAAAGTTAGAAGATGATCAGTTGCGACTGATAGCTTCTTGGCAACTCCAGGAAGAGGCTTTAGTTTGGTGGGAAACTGTTACCGTGGATGAGTCGGCAGATGAATTTACTTGGAGTCGTTTCAAGGAAGTGTTTGAGCAGCGATATATGTTGTCTGCTGGTATCTCTAGAGTGTACCAGGAGTTTATGGATTTGAAGCAAGGAAGTTTATCATTTGAGGAATTCTTGAACAAATTTATTGAATTATCTCGATTTAGTCCAGAATTGGTGAATACACCGTTAAAGAAGAATGAAAAGTTTATTCGGCGAATGAACAAGGAGTTTCAGGAAAGGATGACTACTCACGTCAAGGAATCTTTTTCTGAATTGATTGATATGGGCTATCGATACGATACTCTGGAAAAGCAAAAAGATCCGGAGGAAATTGGAAATGCAAGTAATTTGAATTAGAGGAAAATGAAGTTTGGCGGAAAGAAATCGAGGAAAAATAAAGGAAAGAAGAGTATATAGAAGAAAAAGAAGAATGTTACTTGTCTCAATTGCTTGGAGAAAGGTCACTACTCGGATAAATGTAAGAATTCTTGGATGCCAGGAATGAGAGAGCCATTTATGAGGCCAGATCAGGATTCTACGGGATGCTATAAATGCCGCAAGCCAGGACATAGGATCAACAACTGTCCAGCAAAGAAGCAGACTTTAGTAAATAAAGTGTATGCAATCAGAGACGATTCTTCAACCTCAACAAGCTGATTTAGGAAAAGTAATTTTATAAAGTAATCTTCTCGTTTGCGATTAAATTGTTCGAATTTTGTTTGACACTGGAACTATCATTAGTTGTATTTCTCAGCAAATCGTAAATGAATTAAATCTTGAATCTGAAATCGTAATCGAATCTATTTCTATCTTTTTCCATTGGGTTTCGATAAAAATCTACGAACGGTTAGTTATCCCTTTGAACTAACCAATACCCCTGTATACTTCGTAGATCAGATAACCCAATTGTTTCGTAGTTGATTGAGTTGTTCTCACATCTATTGTTGATATTCTAATTTGGTAAGCCAAATCCAGAATTGATATCTAGTTTGATTTGGAAAGATACTCCTCTATCTTTTATCTATCTTTGTTGTCTCCTTGGCAAATTTCGAGGACGAAATTTCTTAAGGAGGGGAATCTGTAACGATCCCAATTTTAATGACGAATTTAAATTTGTAATTTAATTAAATTCTTGGGTTAAATTATGTATTTATTTGAATTTTTCAAATTTAATAAGAAATGTATACTTATTTGCTTTTGAAATTGGATTGAAACTCAAAATGAATATTTTCAATTGAATTGAATTATAAATAAAATGTTTAAAATAAAACTAAATTCTATCAATATTAATAGATGTATACAAATAAGAGGATATAAATTTAATGTTTTGAAATTAAACTATAAAAAGAAACCAAATTTAGGCATTTATGTTAATAATAAAACTATAGAATAATAACAATAAATACAAATACTTGAATAAACAAAACCAAAATGTATGCAAGCAAGAAAATAAATAAACAAGGTTGTCATGTACTTATGTAAAGAACAAAAAAAAGAAATAAAAAACCATTGTGTATAAAACAAAAAGAACTGTACATACATGATTCAACAGCATGGGTTGTAAACAAAGACACTTGCATTTAGTACCCATGCACAAAACATCTCCTCAGCATGTCTTGAGATCATCTCAGCCGAAGTGGATCATTTCATTTCAGTTTATAAACAATATTTTTAGTCAAATAAAAGAAGTACCTCTACCAGCTATAACCCTTAGTACCAAAAACCTTTCTCCTACATATAGGCACATACCCATCCATATACATTAGTTCGTTCATTAGACTTAGCAAAACCAGAGAAAAAAAATGCAAACATCGTCATCTATAAAGCTCAAAACAACATTCAACTGAAAGGAAAGCAAAACAGATTTCAAAGAGAAAAATCAATCTGCAGTTTCAAAAATTTCTCTCCGTTTCAAAACTTCTCAAGGTGAGCAACTTTAAATTTTTAAAACCATTTCTTTGAATCCATGCTTGAGAATCTGTGAGTAAACAAATATTTTTAGTCTTAAGTTCATTTGTTTGTATGATGTATTGATAATGTTATGATGGCCTATGTATTTGGTTTGCAATTCTGTGTTCATGTATGAGATTCCTGTTAAACCTGAATATGAAGATTCAATGTAGTTACAGAGTCAAGTAAACCATTCAAAATACAAGATATTCTCATTCGATCATTTATAGGCTTATGTTTTTAAAACAAAACATGTTGTTTGAAAAAAAAAATCAATCAAGATTTTAAACTTGTGCAAGCTTGTCAATGGAGTATACTCACTGTTAAGTGATTTACAGGGAAATCATTTAATTTGTGTTAAATTCGAGTATTTTAAATCGCTAAGTCAACTACATATCTTGAATCTACATACCAAAGTATGATTTTTAAAATAAAAACTAGGATTTTTGGTTGGGTATACGAAGAGCAGTTCATTTTTGAACAAAATTTGCATTTTTCTCATTTTCTAACAATCAAATTAATTTAAAACGTTGAAGTTTGCTTTAAAGCAAGTATGAACATCATGGGTTTCGAGAAAATTATCAATTTTTTTTTCATTGCATAAATTTAATGAACGAGATTATATTAGGGTTTAAACTCGAGTTTCTGGACATGTCAGAAACGAGGTGTGTGTGACTCCTATACATGATCGAGTGTCACGAGGCTTTGGTGGGTGGTTGCGTAGTGTGTTTCCGAGGTGTGGTCGAGGTTTGAGTGCCTTCGGTGGTCTGAGGAACACTGGCAAACTATTTTTGTGGTGGTGTTCGAGCTCCAGGTTTCGATCGAGACACTTATTTTCGATTTAGAGTGGATGTTGTCGAATCGAGACCTGATTTGGAGTATAGGAAGGATTCGCGACTTGGCGTTGTTGTTGGAGTTCGCCAGAGGACGGCCGTGCCGCCGTACACGTGCACAGGCACGTTATTGTCGTTGTGTCAGGTACGATGGTGAATGGCGCGAGGTGATTCTCGAGTAAATGTAGTGTTCGCTTCGGTAGGGAACTCGAGTCTGTGAGTTGATTACCTGATGCTTTCGTTTTAAAAATTAAGTTCAAGTTTAACTCACTGGAAAAAAAGAGAGGAAGAAGAAGTATATGTGAGGGAGAGATTTGCTTCGGGGAAATGCAAGGGAATCTCGAGTGTTTACTCGAGAAAATTTGGGTAATCTCGGGTTGTAGTTGGACTATAAATTTACAGTTAAAAAATGTTAAGCAAATTTTAGTAGCTATTAAGTAACTAATGTTGACTATTATTTTAATCAAGAATTTATTTCAAGTATTAATTAACCAAGTGGATACATAACAATGCTTCCTAAAACCTTGATCAATATTTTATAATTATGTAGTTAATGCTTTACAATGTTTCTAGCCCTTAATTACTATTTAAATTAAGTAATTGATTTAAATTAAGTATAAAGTTAACAAACAATTAAGTTTGTAGTTAATACTATAATTGATTTTCAAAATTTAAAGAGACTTATAAAATGTTAATTAAGATGAGAAATTAATATAAAGTAATTACTTTTAGGAAGTAATTAAGAATAATTACTTTACAATTGTAATTAGACGTTAATTAGTAAATGATTAATAGTTAATTAATTAAGTTAAATAAAATGGATAATTTATTATTTGAATTAATTAATGATTTGGGTTAATTAAATAAATAATTAAAGATTTAATTACTTAATTAAGGTTTAAAGATTTATTAATTAAGGAATAATTACTTAGTTATTGCAAATTTATTTAAAGATAATAAATTAAGGATTAATTATTAATGAAGAGTTAATTAATGATTTCATTAAAAGATAATTTATTAAATGTTTTGAAATTAATTGATTATTAATTTACTATGACTAGCGAAATTACTCATAGAAATTAATCTGATTTAAAGTAATCAGATAATTAAATTGACCCTATTTATGGATGTTTGGATTTTATTGGATGATGAATTGTTTGATATCCCTGACATGTGATGCTTTGTGTTATATCCTGATTCGTATTGTGATCTGTAATGTAATTAATTATCTGTGATGTAATTCATTACATGTGGTATATATATATATATATATATATATCTGTGATCTGTGAATGAAGACAAGCATTATAGTTTATATCGCTTATCAGATATATTGTTGTATTTGATCTATCATGATTGATGAAGTTGCACTATTGTGTTAAACCCTGGACCACACCACACACACACAAATATGGATTTCACAAGGAAAATCGATTAAGTCACAGATTTTTGAAAACGATTTTAAATAGACAATCTGAATTCAAATGTTTTGAAAATGGATTGGGTTTAAAATGAAAAGATTTATTTTGAAATGGAATTTCAAAGATGAAAATTATTTTGAATAACTTGATTGGGTTTTGAAATTTAAATATTTTGATTTAAATTTGAATTCAATATTTAAAATTAAATTCTATGATTTGAAACTAGGGATTAACGATATTATACTAGTTATATACGAGTCAAACCATTTTTAAAATATTGTTCTTTTGGGAATTTGAATTAACCCAAAGATTGTAACTTGTATAAATGAAATGGGTTTTTCCAAAAATAAAACTATTGTTTCTAAATGATAAAAAGCTTTCATATGAAAAATGAATTTCAAATTGTATTTAAGGGATTTCAAGTTAAACAGAAAATAGTTTTCCAAGTTATAAATGAATCTTTGGAAACAGTTTTGAAAGCTATGAGATAAATCTTTGATTTAAAGATTTAAATAAATTAATTCAATTGAAACGGAGATTGTTTTGAAATCCGTAAATGAATCTTTGTGAAACTGAGTGAACTTTGTGAAATAAATCATTTGAAAGAAAGTTTGGAACTATTAAGTTGTGACTTAACTGAAATCCCATATCCATATGTTTTAAATGTTGCGCTCACTATTCGAGTTAGCCGGGAAAGGACCTTTGGGTCGTATAACCCATTCCGAATATGTGATACGTCGTTATGGATAGCATTTGAATACCGGTGGTGAAGACCGGGTATTTGCGAGAATGATAGGATAACCTATCGATTGTCTCTGCACCGAGTAGCTACGGTATAGAGATTCCCTAAGTGATGGGAAGTCCGATCGGGATTGTGCATACCCGGATTGCAAGGGCTTCTTTGAAGTGCCTTCGGTTCTGATCTAAATCCAGAACAGACTTGTATAGAATGTATGTCTGACATTGCATTTTGAGATATAAAGCAGATTTCTTTCAAATACATTTCTGTTGGTGGCGGAGAATTTATTCTCTTAGCATTAACACCCTTTTTTGAGATGTACGAGCTCAGAGGTTATGTAGTTGAGGGTTATCAGTGATATATTTCCAACTTGGTAATGTGGCATGCTGAGTGTTGCTGATCATTTGTTGATCAAAGCGTGGCTTTTGTAAAAAGCGTAGCTTTGTGGACGAGACTTCGTCGAGCCTCACAAACCGGTAATGGTCGAAACAGGAATTGTGCGGTAAGGTTTTCAGGGATAGCTTCCCTAAGGTATGACCATTCCTTCTGGAAAAGGGTAGTATCATGGAATGGAGCCCAGATACTTACTCATGTGGACACACTATATTATTTACTGTGTGATGTTGTTGGTTAGAGAGCTCTCGTTTAGAGGTCCCAAAGGACCGGGAGTGACATATCTGAGGTTTTGTATATTCCCCGGGAAGGGGGTTAGCCGGCCTTGTTTTGGCAGAGATCCAGTTGGGTTCTCGGGGCGTCCTTCCAGAGGCGTTTCCATGTGGCAATGGGAAGTTCCTTGGCCTGACCATTTGTTGGAAAAATCCATTCATCCAATACGAGCCTTGTACGGTATTAGTTGTATTACCTGCCATCTACTTATGGTGGCGCCCCACTGTTTGGATGGTAGCTATAGTAGGCATAGTTCGAAATGTCTATGCTGGCTAAGATTTATATTCTACTTTCGAAATTCTTTTTTGCACTTTGCACTTATAGCAATAATATCAAAGAAATTCGCGTATCAAGCATATTTGACTATCATAAGGAGAAATCTCCTCCGATTCTGCGTTTGCATTGTGTGTGTGTGCGGGAGGCCTTATGGCAGTCTCATTTTTCAAAAGCATTGCGATTATGAAAATTTAAATCTTTGATTGTTTTAAAGACAAACTGTTTTTGTTTGCTCACACCAGTCCCACGACTGACCCAGAGTTTATTGTTTATTTCTTAAACTCTGGGTGCTCAAAATTTTCTACACAGGCAGTCTAGAGTTTGGTTTTTCAAATAGTTAGGTTCAGTGGATTATCTGGAGCTAGTTCAGTTTTTGGATATGGACGAGACTTGCTTAGTGCTATCTTGATGGTGGATCGAGCTAGGACTTTTGGAGCTTTTTGGATCAGAGTTGTAGTATTATATTCCGAGAAGACTTATCTCATATTGTATCATGTTCCGCTGTATTTTGTGTTGTATATTCTCTGATGTTGATGATTATCATTGTATCAAATTGATGTATCAGATATTGTATTCATGTTATATCAGTGATACCATCTTTTATTTCCGCTGTGTTATTTATCATTTAATGGTGTTGCAAGCTCCCGCGATACGAATTTGATGTTGTTTGTTGGACATTGAGTTCGGGTCGTGACATTCTTACTAGTGTATACTTATTATAATGTGTTTTGTTAGTTGATTATGTAATTTAAGTATATTTAACTAAAAATCCATAAATGGTGTGTTATTTGATAGTAATTACTATGTGTTGTAATCATGTGCAATTTATCACAATATAATAAACACATCGTTTTAAATATTCTTATTCTAGATGTATCAAGACTAGATATAAATATATTTATTGAGATTAAAGTACGTAGAAGTATCCAAATATTGGGGGTAGTGTATTGGTTACTTGAGGCACTAAGGAGTTACGTACTGATAATTATTGGATAACTATGGAATGATTCATTCGATAGTTTTCTGTTGGCTAATATAACTATGGTCAAACAAAAAATATCAATGTGATAATATTGCATAATTCTCTCGATATGAGAATATCATCAAACTTCAGTTAGAAACTCTGCTTTGATTATAGTTAAATCATGACATAATGTCCATCGAACGACTATAGTTGGGTTGATTTGAAGCATTGGAAGTGAAACATTATTCATTAAAGAATTCGTCTCCTTAGTATTATGAGGTTAGTATCACGGTCTACTAAAGCCATCTTGAAGTGATAGTCTCCGGCGAAAGTATTTATTTAATAAAAACTGTTATTATTGAACCGATGACTTTTTGTTTGGAATATATAAGTTGAATATGGGTGATACTGGAATTTTGACAATTACTAAATTCTACAAGTCCTAATGTGATATAGTTTTTACTAAGAGAATTGGTGTAAATAATTTTCACTACCAAGAACTACTTAAAATAATTAAAATTGGAGTTTACAGAAACTATGCAGGTGATAAATTTGGCCCTAATATCACACCAGTAGCTAAGGTGATATATGAACATTAATATTCGGATTGTTCGATATTAGCAATAGACCAAATTTACACCTAAGAATCATACAACCAAAATATTGAATGCTCTAACTACCATCTGATTTAATTAAATTATAATTGTTATAAATTAATTAATTTTTTTAAACATTAATTATAAAATTGTATTTTATTTGTGTTGATCAGTACTGAAAATAATGCGAATGTAAAAGTTATACACAAACGTACTGATATACGATATTGATGTACGTTTAAATTTGTTTTAAATAGGAATTATCTGATCTGGTTTTAAAGTGTGGAAGCCTATATGGACTTTGTAGTGGTCTGCCATAGCTATTGGGGAGGAGTTAATTTTGATTTGTGGAGCTTGAATTCGTAGAGAAAAGAGTGGATTTGGATCCACATTTTACTCTCCTCTTTCTCTCTTATTTAAACAGCACTACCCCTCACTTATTTTTTGGATCTCTCCCTCCACCTCTAGCCGTAAGCATTACTGCCTCCTCCTCCATTAATTTCCAAGTTTAAAGCATAAATTCAAGTCAAACAATGAAAATGTGCGTAGATCTTTCAGTTGGGTAGCACTTTATGGAAGAGATTAGAATTAGATCGAAGGAGTTCTACGAATTCAGCAGTCAAGATGTTATTGTTAGAATATAGTTGAGATAACATCCTAGTTAACATATTATGAATCAATTTGGAATTTTTTTTTGAAAATTTGTTCATCTTTATTGATTTTCCCTAAACAGATACAACACAGTAGATCAAATACTATAAAATAAAACATAGAGCACACCTTACCCTAATTACAAATAGATCAGTATGTTAATGCAAAGACACTTGACCTCTAGACCCAGGCCTACCAAATTACTTAAATGTCAAGATATCTCGCTCTTGTAAAATTTTAAAATTTGAAACTAGAGTCTGCTGCAAATGTATAGAATCGAAGGTCCTAACTGCAAAACTTCAAGAAGCCATCTTCCTCGAATTTCCACAACATCTCAATGTAATCGCTCATCTTTAACCACATTCTCTAATGTTGATACCCTATGACACTCTCATAGTTCAAAAGATGCCTTTTTCATATTTCCATCCCTATACTAAAGTCAGATACTGTAACCACCCAATTTTTCGGTGCCCGAAAGTCGACACCAATACGTCTACTGTATTAATTGTCGAACAATCGAATGCACAAAAACCAAATCGTTAGGGTTAAAGAAGAAGAAGGTAGAAGAAGAAATTGAAAACAATATCAGAATCTCACAAACGCAGCCGGACAATATATAATAGATAAATGGCTTATATTTAAACAAAAGAATTATATCTGTTTATACATTACATCATCAGAGTATTACAATAATAAAACACGACAATAGGAAGTTACGATAACCTTCCCATAAGGAAATTGAATTTACAGCAACCCATACACAGTGGATAATACATCATATACGTGATACTCTCGCCATCCAGCTTGTCTCCTTATCTTCATAGCATACTTTCCTGACTTCGCTCCAGAACAACGATAACCTGACTCTAGGCTGCCCATTGGAAAATTATGGGCACCCAGAGTTTAGAAATGGAACAATAAACTTCGAGTTAGTCATGGGACTGTACGAGATCTAAAACAGTTATTTGCATGAAAGAAAAGGAAAAGAAATCCGTTCATGCTTTTGGAAAATGAAATTACCATAAGGCCTCCCGCCACACACATAATGCAATCGCACACTTGGGGAGATTTCTCCTTATAGCAATCAAACATGCTTGATATGCGAAAATCCTTTAATATTATTATTAGTGCATAGTGTGGAAAATATTTTGAAAGTATAATATTAATCTTAGCCAGTATAGGTACCATTATATTATGCCTACTATAGCTACCACCTAAGGTGGTAGGTTCTACAACTGCAACCGTAAAGGGCTCGTATTGTTTTGATTGGATTTCGAACAAATGGTTAAGGCTAAGGAACTACCTTCCCGAAAAGGGTACACCTCTGGAGGGACTTCCCAAGAAACTAACCGGGTCTCTGCCAACATATGGCCGAGTTACCTCTGTAACTAGGTAACTAACTGTCACGAATATGCCATCCACCGGTCGTAACCAATCTTTACCGAGGCACCTCAACAACCAACAACCACATAAGTAAATATCTGGGCTCCATACCAGAATACCACTTTTTTATCCATACAAGTTAAATATCTGGGCTCCATACCAAATATCACTTTTTATCCAGAAGGAAATGCACATACCCTGAGGGGAGCAACCCCAATAACCTTGCCGCATCCTTCCTGTTTCGACCATTTCTGGGGTGTGAGGTCTGACGAAGTCTTGTCCCACAAAGCTACGCTTTTCAAAAAATCCATGCTTTGATCAACCAATGATCAACACTTAGCATGCCACATTACCAAACTGGGAACAAATTACTAGTAACAATCAACTACACAACCTCTGAGCTCGTACGTCTTGAAGAAGGGTGTTAAGCTAAGAGAATAAATTCTATTCCACCAACAGAAATGTATTTGATAGAAACCAACTTTATATCTCAAAGTGTAATGTCATACATACATCCATACAAGTCCATCCTGGGTTTGAATGGAACCGAAGGCACTTTGTCCAATTAAGGAAAGAAGTCCTTGTAAATCCTGATATCCCCTAATCACGTCCGGACTCCCTATCACATAGGGCAATCTCTAAACCAGGGCAACTCAGTGCAGAGACAATCGACAGGTAATCCTTTCATTTTCAAAAATACCCGGTCTTCAACCACCGTCTTCAAAAGCAATCCCATTTCGTCGTATCATTATTCGAAATGGGTTTTACGACTTAATCTCCTCCCCAGGTTTAACCGAATAACGAGCGCTTATTTTAAAAATAAGTGGATACATTAGAACAAAATTAAGCCACAACAAATTTTCATTTTTTTGATCTTTTAAACAAAAGATCCACCTTTAAGATTCGATGTGGTTTTCGAATAATCATTTGGAATCCGACCACCGGTCGCATCGAAATTCAAATGCCGTTTAAAGGCCAATATTGATAGTCGGTTATTTAACTATCAAACAACATTCGCAACAATTATCAGATTTAAATAATTTTTCCTAAATTATTTATTTCAAAATATCTTCGCAAGATATATTTTCACACTTCAACCCTTTGAAAACAATTTTCAAACCACTTTCCTCTCACGGAATAAATTTCCAAACATTGTTTATTTCCACTGAAAATTTGCCAAGACTAAATACTTTGGATTTAAAAATAAGTTGAATCACTTTATCTAAAAATATATACTTTAAAATACTTCAAATAAAAACTATTTAAAACACTTTATTTAAAATACCTGCTATGAAATTTAATAATAAATTTTCATGAAACTAAAGTTAAATAAATTTAAAAAATAAAGTTATTGAATTCCATACAAATTTTCCAAATAAAGACTTTAGCCAAACTATACTTAAAACGAAACTACTTTATAAAATATATAAATATTAATAATTATTCTTTTAAATCATAATTACCAATTAAACCTTTAAATTATTGCTACTATAACTAATTTAATATAATATCTACCTTTAAAATTTTAAACAAATTAAATAATAAATCTCAAAAACATTCTTTTAAAACAAGTTTAAAAACTTTTAACCTTTACTTTAAAAATGTGCTTGAAATTGTACTTGGCTTATCAGGGAAAAAGGCTTTCCTTTCACACCTTTAAAAATAAACTACTATTTATTTTTGAAAAAAATTACCCATTCCATTATTCTGTAACGATCTCGGTTTAAAGACGAATTTAAGTTTGTAATTAAATTAAATTTTTGGGTTAAATTATGGATTTGTTTGAATTTTTCAAATTTAATAAGGCATATGTACTTATTTGCTTTTGAATTTGGATTTGAAACTTAAAATAAATATTTTCAATTGATTTGGATTATAAATAAAAATTTATCCTATCAATATTGAATATAAGTGTAATATATAAAATAAAATATATGTTTTAATTTAATGTTTGATAGTTAAACTATAAATAGAAATAAAATTCCAGAATTTATGTTAATAATAAAATTTATATGGTCATATGGCAACGTAGGATAATTACATACTATAACAATTTTGTATGAAGCACAAAGACAAGAAGATAGATAAAAACATCTATGTACAAAGCAAATAGAAGAAACAAAAAATAAAATACATACAAATTTGCATGTGAATTATGTAAGCAAGGAAATAATGAAACATAAAGGCTTGCAAAAGAAGATAATGAAACAAACAAAAATATCTCCAAAACAAAAAAAACTGCACATATACAAAATCAAATGGATTCATATGTAGACAAAATGAGAAACACATGCATTTAATACCCCATCTCCTCAGCACAAAACAAATCATCTCAGCCGAAATATGAAAAAATCATTTCAGCCTCCAAATTGGAAAAAATATCTTTAGTCAAATAAAAAAAATCTATTCAACAAAAGAGGCTTTACCAGTTATGACCTACCCTGTATAAACATTGTTTCTATACTTATACTTGCTCGTTCATAAGAAAAGAAAGTTAAAGTCAGGTTTCATTCTTCTCAAAAACCCGTGGAAAAAAAACCAAAAAACAAATCATCTTCAAACTCAAAAATTTCAAAATTCCTCCTCTTCATAAAAAAAAATCCGAAACCAAAGCAAGCCTGGAGATCAAGCTTCAATCTAGATGCAGACCTGAGAGCATTCCTTGTATTAAAAAGCTAAAATAAATTCAAGCTTGAAAATCAAAGGAAAGATCAAATCTGAAAGCAGTATAAATCAAAATAAAGATAAATCAAAGATCTGGAAGAAAATGAGGCTTGGGAAATGTTAAAGTAAAGCATAACAATAAATCTTCTGAAATCAAACTTCAAACCTGGAAGAATATCAATCAAAGAATACTGGGAAAAAGATCACAGCAAAGCATCAAACATGATTTTCAAATATACTCAGAAAAAAGAATTAAAGCTTCCTTTGTTCTTCATTGATAAGGTGAGCAAACCCCTTCTTTTTGATCCCAAACTTGAATATCTTGATTTCTGTGCTTGATACTTGAAGTTTTTTTCATGATATCTGTTTATGTAGTTGTTAAGTTATGCTTACATGTACGTGTGCATGAGAATGACTGTGCATGTCATTGTTTTGATCCTCTGTTTAAATAACAGGCATGGTCATCTAATACAAATTCATCTCTCCTCTGTTAATTTCTCATAGACTTAGGATTTTCAAACAAGTTATCCTTGTTAAACTTAAACTAAGATAATAAAAAAAATATTTTAAGTATGATTTGTTCCTACCTTATCTGGAAAATTCAAGAGATACAGTAGCAAACCAAATACCATGATAAATCAAATGTTGAGATCAACTGATTCATGTTTATAACTTGAATTGATTTGGGAAAACACGACTTTTAGAACAAAAATCATAATTTTTAGTTGAAATTTTTGTGAGAAGTTCTGGGTTAACCAGAAATTGGGTTTTGAGGGGATTCCGGTGGTCAACGGTACTGGGGGTGTCGGGGTTTCGCGTGGAGTTGCATCAATGATCACAGGCTTCGGCAAAATTGTCCTAATGGTGATCAGAGTCTTGAGGTGTCGGCGGTAATGAATTTTCTCCTGTAACCCTAATTCTTGTTGAGCTGAGAGTTTTGATCGGCATAGACTTTCAGGTTGATCGAGTTTAGTGGTACTCGGGGAGGTGTTAGTTTAGGGTTTGTCAGAGACGTGGCCGGAGGTGGTGACGTTCAGGTGGTCAGAGGAGGTGGAGCGTGGCGGTTTTGTGATGATGGTTTTGCTCCATTTTCACATCAGTGGCTCGATTTTGATTTAGCAATGATTTTGGATTTTGGGTTGTTCGAATCGAGGCTGGGGACCGTGGGTGACATTCTGGTGAGTTCGTTGTCGACTGGCGATGGAAATCGTGGTCGTGCATGTATACGTGCATCAATGGGTATCAGTGGTTTGAGGCGTTTGGGGAAGAATGGTGCGACTCGAAGATGAGCTCAGGGAGAAACATGGGTAGCTCGGGTTTAACTCGAGGTAGGGTTTCGGTGCGAGAGTGAAAACACTTAGAAATTTTTTTTTAGGTCAATAAATTTGGGGCACTCGGGTTATTGAGGGAAAAACTCGAAGGAGGGCTCGGGGACTTCAGTGTTTAGCTCAGGTTTAGCTGGGGTTATCTTGTTTCCAGTTTTAAATTTTTTAACAAAGTAGTTAAATAAATTTCTAAAAATTATTTCTTCTATAAATGATGATTTTATTTATTAAGTAGAAGGTATAAATTGAAAAGTTTTGAAATAAAGGATTTTTAAAACAATTAAGTTTTAAACTTATATTTTTAACAAGTTATTTTATATAAAACTTAATAAGTGATTTAGGAATAAAAATCAAATGTTTTAAATTTTTAAAGGTAAGTTAATTTATATCGTTAATGATAATCAAGTAATCAATAACTTGTAATTAAGATTAATTCATTAATAATTAAAAAAATCAATTAGAGGATAACGAGTTATAATTAAGGTTAAATTAATTAATAATTAAGGGTTTATTAATTAAAGTAAATAATTAATAATTCAAGTTAATTAATCAAGTAAATAGTGAATGATTAAATAAAAAAATAATAGATACTTAGTGAAAGTAATTAGGAGTAGATAATTAAAGATTAAATATTGATTAATCAAATATTAAGGGTTAATTACTTTAAAGAATAATTAATTGATGTGGTTAATTAATTAAGGTAATCAAATTAAGAATAATTAATTAAAGGTTAATTAAATTAAAGTGATTAAGAAATCATTATGAATTAAGGAGTAATTAATTATAGTAATTAGTTAGAGAATAATTAATTAATAAAAGAAATTAAGATTTAATTAATTAACAATTAAGGGTTAATTAATTTAGATAATTAATTTAGAAATGATTAATTAATGAAGGTAATTAAAAACTGAATCAATTGAAATTAATGATAATTAATCATTGATTTAAGATTTCTAATGGAAGTAATTATGTTGTTGATAAATTAAAAACCTCATGATTTATTCATCTTAATTTAAGATGTTTGATTGCTATTGAATGCTTAGTAATGGATTAATATATTTGATATGTGATGTGATGCTATGTAATGCTTTGTGCTAAGTTGTTATATCTATGATGAATATATTTTTATATGAATAGGCAAACCCTCTGACTCGTAAAACGACATTTGAATTTCGATGCGACAGGAAGTCGAATTCCAGTTGGTTATCCGTAACCCACATCGAATCATATTTGTGAATCTTTGTGATTGATAAATTTACTTTATCTATGAATCTGTGAATGAATATAAGCGTTATGGGTTATATGCTTATCGATAGATCTGTGATGATTGATGTTGTGCACTATTGTGTAAAACCCCTGGACTACACTATAAACACACAATATGGACTGCACGTGGGAAGTGGTTAAGTCAAAGATTTTTAAAATAGTTTTAAAAAATTGAGTTTTTGAATCTAAATGGTTTTGGAAATGGATCGGATTTAAAGTGAAAAGCTTTTGGAAAGGAATTTAAAGATAAAAGTTATTTTTGAATAACTTAATTTAGTTTTGAAATATGAATTAAAAAAATTGAATTCAATATTTGAAATTGAATTCTACTTTGAGAATTTATGATGTAAAAGGTCATACAAGTTTATACGGGTTTTTAAACCATTTTTTAAGTGTTGTTTTGGGAATTAAATTTAACCCAATTTTGAAAAACTTTAACTTGTATAGTTGAAATCAGATTTTTCCAAAATGAAAACTGCTTGTTTTCAAGTGATAAAAGCTTTCATATAAGAAATGAATTTCCAACTTGTATTATAGGAATTTCAAGTTTGAATTGAAAAACGGTTTTCCAAGTTATGAATGAATCTTAGGAAACATTTTGAAAGCTATAAGTTAAATCTTTGATTTAAAGATTAAATGAGTTAATCCAATTAAAATGGAAATTGTTTTGAAATCACTAAATAGATCTTTGTGAAACTGGGTAAACTTTGTGGAATAAATCTTTTTGTTTAAAGATTTAAATGGTAATTGGTTTAAACCATTTGAAATAGATTTGAATTTTAGAGTTGTGACTTAACTGAAATCCATATCCATATGTTTTAAATTTTGCGCTCATTATTCTGTTTAGCCGGGAGAGGACCTTGTGTCATATAACCCATTCCGAATAATGATATGTCGTTATAGATAGCATTTGAAGACCGGTGGTGAAGACCGGGTATTTGCGAGAACGATAGGATGACCTATCGATTGTCTCTGCATTGAGTAGTTATGGTATAGAGAATTCCTAAGTGATGGGAAGTTCGATCGGGATTGTGGATACCCAGATTTGCAAGGGATTCTTCGGAAGTGCCTTCGGTTCTGTTCGAACCCGAAACAGACTTGTATGGTTGTGTGTCTGACACTACACTTTGAGATGTAAAGGCGATTTCTATCAAATACATATTTGTTGGTGGCGGAGAATTTATTCTCTTAGCTTAACACCCTTCTTTGCGACGTACGAGCTCAGATGTTATGTAGTTGAAGGTTATCAGCGATATACTCCAAATTTGGTAGTGTGGCACGCTAAGTGCTGCTATATGTTGATGATCATTTGTTGATCAAGCATGGCTTTGTGAAAAAGCGTAGCTTTGTGGAAGAGACCTCATTGAGCCTCACAAACCGGTAATGGTCAAAACAGGAAAGATGCGACAAGGTTTCGGGGGTAGCTCCCCTAGGGTATGACCATTCCTTTTGGAAAAGGATAGTATCAAGGTATGGAGCCCAGATACTTACTCATGTGGGCACTGTAGTATATTTCTTACTGTGTGATGTTGTTGGTGTAGAGGATCCTTGGATAAAGGTCGCAAACGACCAGAGGTGGCATATCTTTAGGTATTACTCCCGGGCAGGGAGGAAACCGGCCTTATGTTGGCAAAGAGCCGGGTAGGTTCTCGGGGGGTCCCTCCAGAGGCGTTCCCATATGGCAATAGGAAGTTCCTTAGCCTGACCATTTGTTGGAAATCCAATCGAAACAATACGCGCCTTGTACGGTTTTAGTTGTATAACCTGCCATGGAATGTGGCGGTAACCTGCTATTGAACATGGTAGCTATAGTAGGCATAAGTGCGAAATGCCTATGCAGGCTAAGATTAATATTATACTTTCGAAGTGTTTCCCTACTATGCACTAATAATAATATTAAATGGTTTTTGCGTATCAAGCATTTTTGACTATCATAGGGAGAAATCTCCTCCAATTCTGCGTTTGCATGGTGTGTGTGGCGGGAGGTCTTATGGTAGTTTCATTTTCTAAAAGCATTGCGGATTTCAATCTAAATTCTTTTGTTTGTTTTTAAGAAACCAAATGTTTTTGTTTGCTCATACCAGTCCCATGACTGACTCGGAGTTTATTATTCCCTTCTAAACTCTGGGTGCCTACAATTTTCCACAAGGGCAGTCTAGAATTTGGTTTTTCAGATAGTCAAGTTTAGTAGATTATTTAGAGCTAGTTCTGTCCTAGGACGACTGACCTTGCTTGCTTACCTTTGTGCAACGGTGATGGTGGATTGAGATTGAAGTTTTGGAGCTCTAGATTTGGAGTTTTGGGTTGGAGTTGCAGTATTGGATTCTGTTGAAGACTTATCTCATATTGTGTCGTGTTCCGCTGTATTTTGTGTCGTATATTCTCTGATATTGATGATTATCATTGTATCAAATTGATGTATTGGATATTGTATTCATGTTGTATCAGTGATATCATCTTTTATTTCCGGTGTGTTATTTATCATCTAATGGTGTTGCAAGCTCCGGCTATACGAATTTGATATTGTTTGTCGGACATCGAGTTCGGGTCGTCGCATAAATTCCGACCGTGAATTTACACTTCCAAATTATCCTCTAATAAATATTTCACTTTATTTATAAACACCGTTTATAAATTTCATAGTCTCATTCTTCTTTCTTAAAGCACTGTTTCTAACACTAAATTAATTTTCAAATCGATTTCCATAATTTATTTCATTTAGAAATTACTCGTTTACTTATCCAAATTTATTTCAAAATCTATAAATTCCAAACTCACTCCTTTATTTAGATTTAAAATCTTTATTTAAAAATCTAAAATAATAATTTCATACTTAATTTTGAAATCCTCCCTTTTATTTTACCCAAACCACTTAAAATCCGAATTTAAAATATATTCTTCAACTTTTAAACAATACTACTCAAAATCCATTTATTTCCATTTATTTAAAAAAATTCTCCATACTTGGAATTATTTGATAGGATTTCAAAAATCAACCTTTATCCTTTTCCAAAAATCCAATCTTTTATATTCTGGTATTTTAAAACACCAAAATATATTCGGCTAAACCATTGCCTTCAATAATTTCAATTACCAATATAATCAATCACAGATTACAAATAAATCATATCACAACATATGAAATAAATTCAAACATTTGAGGAACCCAGTTGGATCCCTCCAACCTGTTTCCCTGCATACACAGATGTTAACACAACAAATTAAATACCAATCCCACTTCAAGACGGAATATAGCGGTATAAGGGTCATCTGCTATTATGTGGGGTGCAATAGGGTTTCATCCGCTATATAATGCGGAAAATCAACCACTCTAATACACACACACACACACACAGATATATATATATATATATATATATACATACATACATACATACATACATACATACACACTTTTTAGCACCAAAATTGGTCACTAACACCCTTAAGAGAGATTGTATAGAGAGATTAATGAAGAAGATAGAGTTAAACAGAGAACGGTATGCTAAATTCGATGCAAAAAACAAGAACACCAAATTTATAGTGGTTCGGCGTAACTGCCTACGTTCATTTTGAGGTTAATCTTTATTGCTTTACTTGATAATTGATTACAGATACAATCCGTCTCCAATTACTTGAATACAATTGCTAAGTAGAAAGATTAAGTCTTGAATGAGTGTTGAATGCGGCAGAGTCTCCCTCGTGTTCTTGAAATTCCGATCCCTTTCACTGTGCTTCTGCCTCTCTATTTATAAACGAAGATGGGTTGGACTTCCTTGGTGGGCCTAACAGCTGGATATCTTGGCCCAAAATGAATGAACTCTACGTGTCGATCCGTAGATTCCGAACAGCAAAATGCCGAACGATATCTTCAAGCCGAACGAAATGATGTGCTGAATGGAGAGTGCAGGCCGATCAATAATCGAAGCCGGTCTAGATTGGATGAATGCCGAACACCTCTGGATGCCGAACGATCTTGAATGCCTAAAGAGGCATGAATGCCGAACACCCTTGGATGTCGAATGAGGCATGAATGCCGAACACCTATGGATGCCGAGAAGTATAGAATGCCGAACGACTCTGCCATGATGAACGTCCATAGATGCCAAACGGCACTTAATTCCGATTGATATACAATACCGAACGGCTCTTAATGCCGAACGCTCTTGCATGCCGATCGTCCCATAGGTGCCGAACGACACTTAATGCCGAACGATATACAATACCGAACGGCTCTCAATGCCGAACGCTCTTGCATGCCGACCGTCCCATAGATGACGATTGAACTCGAGTGCCGAATGAACCATTTGTGCCGAACGACTCTGGAAGCTGACCCAGTATATTGTGCCGAACGCTCGGGATGCCAAACGGTATGCGAATGCCGAGTGCCTAGTTGCCTGGTCAAATCTCCAAGTAACACTTGCCTCCCCAAAGTTCATCACGTGGTCGAATGTGGTGCGCTTTGAATCATGAGTTATCCGTGCTTTGCTTCGAGCCTCTGCTCAGTTCTTTGAATGCCGAATAACATAGTCGATGCTGAGCGCCCTGGATGCCGAACGACATAGCCGATGCCGAGTTCCTTGGATGCCAAACAACATAGCCGATGCCGAACGATGTCGTTTTGACCAGTTCTACCGGTCATTGTCTCTTTGACTTCCTCTTCTTCCCTATAAAGGCCGGCATTCCCCTTCTTCTTCACTTTTTCGCTTTTTACCTTCATGATTTTCCAAGAACACATAACTTACCTCCCTTAAGTTTCGCTCACCTCTTCGATCTTCCCTTCCTACTTGGAATCCATAACGCCCTTCCTATAGCTCCTTCCCAAGTTAAGTTCGTACCACTTCCAATCCTAAACTCACAGACCCCCGAGCTTCCGCCGTACTCTTCGGTAAGAACCTTTCGATCATTCTCTCAAACTAGGAAGTATAACATATTACTCGAACTCGTGAATCCTCCACAGATCGTAGAAAATGGGGGGCGTGTGGATGAGGGCAATGAATTGAGGTTCAGACGCATTCTAGGGCTGGAACTTAGTATGCTTTTAGGCGATTTCGAGGTGGATGGATTGGGGAAGAGAAAGGTGGAAGATACATTGTAGTGGCTCGGCATGATCTTTTAATGCCGAGTGATCCTATGGGAGCATGGGAATGGAGTTAAAGATAAGGCCTATTGGCGTGGATTGACATAGCCTTGGTTCGGTACGATCTCCCTATACCGAACGAGGTTGGAGTGGAAAAACTGAAAGGAAGTGGAGAATGGACAGGATGCCGATCGATATTTTGGCCGAACAGCACTTAGGCCGAACGGTCATGAATGTCGATCGATATTTAGGCCGAGCATGGGGAATTGATAGGAAGTGCTTAGGCCGAATGATATTTTGGCCGAACAGCGCTTAGGCCGAACGGTCATGTATACCGATCAATATTTATGCCGAACGACACTTAGGACGAATGGCACTTAGGCTGAACACCTATCCACCTTGCCTAATTATATGACAAAAACAAGGACAAGGACTTAAGCAAACTAGCGTATCGAACCAATCTGGACTAATAACTCCCTAGTTTTAATAATCACAAGCCTGAGCTTAAATCGACAAAAACGAATAATTGCCTTTAACATATAGTGCCAATGTCCGATCTCAAAATTGAAAACATCATAGGACAGGCTTTCGGAGAGGGTCAGCGATGACGGTCTTCGAAGGCGACAATTCAAAGCTCAACTTTATACCATCAACTCTGTGACTTTCAATTTCTCAGCACTTATATTTGAATTATCACACTAGTTCACACACCACACGGGGGGAATATTTGTGTTGTTAAGTCTAACGTTGATTGTTTTTCAAGTATAGTTCAAACAGGTGCTCTGCTAGATTCAATCTTTATTAAAGATTTCTAAGAAATCTAGCTCCACTACGATCTCAGATAGACCTGGGCCGTCCTCCAGACAAGAAGTCGTCGATGCTTCAAACCCGTCGACTTCCCCTGCTCATAACCTAGCTCCCGACGCTTTGGAAGCATCAATTTTCTTGGACAACCCAGTCGATTCACAGGCTTCGAAGATTAATGAAAGCGCGCTCCGTCGGATATGCTCTGTCCACAGAATCCCCTTCGACGACGTGTTAGTTCCATCGGGGCACGATCGTTCACACTTACCCCTAGTTGGATACACAGCTTGTAATAAATTTATGTGCTGGGTTGGCAGCGTGCTACCGTTCAACTCATTTCTTAGGGACGTGCTGCAATACATCGACATTGCCCCCTCGCAACTGCACCCGAACGGCCACGCATTCGTCTATGGTACCTACATCCTTTTCATGAATGTCCTCTCCAGGTTTCCAACCCTGGGCGACATCATATATATATATATATATATATATATATATATATATATATAGTATCAAGAAGCGGAGAGATAGCCCCTCTTTCATGTTTCTCGATCCGCACCACCAATGTCAAATCTTAACAGGGCATGGAGCAAGTTTGCCTTGTACAAATAGGAATGGTTTTATGCGCGTTGCCCTCCTGGTTTCGCGAGGAGATGGGTGGAAGGAAGTAAGTCTATTCTATGGACTTACGCTCATGTTTGGTCGAAACTGTACCTTTTCTAACTCTTTTCCATCTTTTTAGGTATCAATCCACGTCGCGAGGGCCGCGGATATTATGAAGCCGTCGAAGCTATTCGAGCCCTTCCTACCGAAGAACGGGACATCAGAACCCTCATTTCGAGTGAGTAAGTTTCAAGGTTTGGGCTGCTGGCGGAAGGTTGCCGGATAAGCCTACCTTAAGGCGTTGCCATACCCAGGCCTACCGTCGGCAAAGGGAAAGAATAGGCCGAGTCTTCGATACGTAAAGCCCCTGACACACTGGAAGAGGGGGAGATTAAAGAAACCGAAATGTCCGAAGTACAATATGAGAACATTGGTCCTACTTAGGACCCGATAGTCGAAGTTCACGACATCGAAATGTCATCTTCCCCTTTGAAGAGGAAAAATAAACTGACGTATAAGATAAGGAAGGGAAAGGTTGGCGGAACTTCTAAAGTTACCCTCAACGGAGAAAGAGGCTTCCTCACAACATTTAGAAAGTTCTTTAAAAGGCCTATCGAACCTCTCCATACCTGATGATCTACTAAATTATGATTTTGACGATCCGGAGGCACTCAAACTTCACTCGCCCATCAGAGGCGATGTAGGCGTTCAAGCCTAGAATCAGGGAGAAAAAACTCCCATTAGTAAAGAAACTAGTCCGTCGGGGGAAACACTAGGACACACACAAACACACGCATTTCACCTTGCATTTAAATTTCTGTCGTCACACTACTCTTTGTCAATTCATTGTTATTTAAATTCTGTGTAGGTGACATGAGGCGCACACACGGAATTGATTATCTCCGCGGGTCGTCTATCTTCCATCCCTCTGGACGGGACTCAGGTTCCAGAAGACGTCGGGACATAGATGGTGACGGAGATAGGGATTATCATTCCCGGGACTCATCATCTCAGAAGAAAACATATCATCAGCCCAAATACCACCAACATCCCTCTTTTCACTCGGAGCAAAGCAAAGATAAGCACGGCCATAAGGGGTCGCAATCCGATGTCCCCGCGATCAACACTCCAATTCCTCTACCACACGACAGTCTCCTTATAGGAGAGCTGAACTTTGCAAGCCGCCTCCTTCTGTTCCCGCAACAGATCCAACATTACCGGAGAGACTAGCCGAGCTTAAAGCTAAATTTCCAAAAATCTGCTTTGATGGCTTGAAGTTCCTCCCGGCTATCCATCATATACCTGGTGATGTCAAACATAGCGCTATCGCCTGCACCAACGACATCTATGTTCAACATGACGCGTTTGTTCATCTTGCTGAGAAAGTGCCAGAAGTCTCCATAGAGCTCTAGCATGAGATTGATCGCCTGAAACTTGAGGCTATCTATGACAAAGACATTATCAAAGCTCAGGATGAAGAGCTTGCTTCATACAAATCTCAGCTTGAGGCCGCCCAGCAGAGCGCCAAAGATACCGTCGAAGCCGTAACTCGTTTGGAATCAACCCACAAAAAAGAAATCGACGAGGCGGTCCAATGCTGTGGGGCCTTAGCTTTGGAGAAAGACTCGGTGCAAAAAGAGGAGGATGCATTCTGCCTCCGAGTCAAAGAACTTGAGGAGCGATTCCGCAAAGAGCAAGAAGAGAAGACTGCTTTCCAAGAAGAGTCGCAACGGTACTGCGACGAGATCGTTGCTACGTGACTCCTAAAGGAGAAGCTTGAGGATGAGCTTTCTAAAGTTGAGGCGCTAAAGAATGAAGCCCGTGAAGCGGACAAAAAGATAGCATCTGCGGAGATCGTCTCCCGTCTTGAGGCGGCTAAAGAAGAAGGTAGGGAAGAGGTCAAAACCATGTTCGACCCATTAATTGCAGAATTCGATGTCCGCGTTCTCATGCACCGAGACTTAACTTTTCTGGGTGAGGGCTATCTCGAATCTTTAGGCAAGGCATGGGAGACCTTAATTGAAATCAGGAAGGTCGAACATGGTACCGAGGAGGTCGATGAAGGAGCTTTGATAAAAGAATTTCTTAAGGGAAACGAGCCTTCGGACCCGTCAGCGGCCAAAGCCCTTTATTGCAAAGGCTTCCCCTCAACGAAAGGGAAAGAAATTACCGCCCGTCCATCCGGGATCGAGTCTCCAGCTCGTGTGCCTACCCAACTGGCCGGTCGGTCGATACTCGATCCCTTTGAGCAGCACATCGGCTATGACCCGGAGGACCCCGGCCTTGGCGTTCACATTTTGTCCCCTATTCCAGAGGGTGAGACCCCCCTGATGGCTGAGAGCCAGCCGGAACCTGATAGATAACTCTTTTACTTTAATGTTACAAGAGTCGTCGTTTTTTACCAATAGCTATCGTATTATAATGCTTGTTTTTCATGATTTTTTGCAGGTCGTTCTGACCCTAAGCCCACTCCGAGGAGCAATGTCGCCAAGGAGGTGAAGGAAAAGATAAGTGAGGCCACTCACGTAGGAGAGGCTCCTGGTCCAGATGCCCAGGTGATCGGAGTGCTTGACGAGGACAAATCCGAGACTTCCTTTCCCATTGATGGAAGCTATGAAATTGAAATTACAAGCGCTTCCGAACACACATCTAAACTGAGCATGAAGGAGCAGCTTGAGGAAGAGAAGGAAAAGACGGCCAAAATCAAAGTCGAACAACAAAGCTGTGGACCTAGACGATCCTTTGAATAAGCAGTTGAAGGTCATCCTCCCAGGCGGGTCCAAACCCATGGAAGTTCCTCATACTTCTTCAGTTGTCACTCCCCTACCAAAGAAATCTATCAAGGGTAAACGCACCGGGGAGGAGTCATCTGGTAAAAAGTCGAAGAAGCAGTCTTCGTTCTCATTCAACGAGAGTTAGTTTAGATTATGTAGTTATTTTTATTTACTTTCGTGGTTCATGTAAATAAACTTTTGACTCCGATTTTTGGAGGAGTTTTAGCAGAATCCTATTTTTGATGAATAAAACTTAGTTCTTTTGCCTCTCGGAAGACGATTGCCATTTGGTTTTCTATATAACCATGGTCAAAACCCGAGCTACTGCGGGTTACATGAACTTCTCGATTCATCTTTAAGTAAGTCGATAACTTTTTGGCATTGCATATTTTTGCCCCATGCTCCGGGTACTTAGAATATTTCCAGTCGTTTATACTCTAGTCTGCACTCAGAGGACTTAGAGTACTCCAGTCCGTACTCCGGGGACTTGGAGATTTCAAGTCGTTTACACTCTAGTCCGCACTCCGGGGACTCAGAGTACTCCAGTCCGCACTCCAGGGACTTGAAGATTCCAATTCGTTTATACTCTGGTCCGCACTCCGAGGACTTAGAGTACTCTAGTCCGCACTCCGGGGACTTGGAGATTTCAATTCGTTTATACTCTAGTCCGCACTCCGGGGACTCAGAGTACTCCAGTCCACACTCCGGGGACTTGGAGATTTCAATTCGTTTATACTCTAGTCCACACTCCGCGGACTCAGAGTACTCCAGTCCACACTCCGAGGACTTGGAGATTTCAATTCGTTTATACTCTGGTCCGCACTCCGAGGACTCAGAGTACTCCAGTCCGCACTCCGGGGACTTGGAAATTTCAATTCGTTTATACTCTGGTCCACACTCTGGGGACTCAGAGTACTCCAGTCCGCACTCCGGGGACTTAGAGATTTCAAGTCGTTTATACTCCGGTCCGCACTCCGAGGACTCAGAGTACTCCAGTCCGCACTCTGGAGACTTGGAGATTTTAATTCGTTTATACTCTGGTCCGCACTCCGGAGACTCAGAGTACTCCAGTCCGCACTCCGGGGACTTGGAGATTTTAAGTCGTTTATACTCTGAGTCCCTTTATACTCTGGTCCGCACTCCAGGGACTCAGAGTACTCCACTCTGCACTCCGGGGACGTGGAGATTTTAAGTCGTTTATACTCGATTCCGCACTCTGGGGAATTAGAGTACTCCAGTCCACACTCTAGGGACTTGGAGGTTTTGAGTCATTTTTACGCGTTCGTATGTCAGACAGAGTAATGCATCTCTTAGTCATTTGTCACAGCGTTATCATACACAGAAACATCGACAATTCATGGAAAAAGAAATGGCTTCAAGCCTTAATTAATGCAAATAATCTAAATTGTCTTTTTACATGCCGTAAACTAGGCATAAAACTTGCTCGAAATAAATGCAACTAAAATATGATAGAAATGAACTGTGTAATAATGCCGCAAATGTTCACTATTCCATGCTCGAGGGAGTGTCGCACCATCAACGGTTGCTTGCTTGAAAGTTCCTTCTCCAAGCTTCCGTTCAATGACGTATGGACCTTCCCATGCGGGGCTCATATGTGATGGAACCGGAAAAACTCGTTTCAAAACGAGATCACCCACGCCAAAGATTCTCGGTCGGACTTTTTCATTATAACATCGAGCGACTCGGTGCCTGTATGCGATCGCTCTTAAATTAGCTTCTTCGCGCTTTTCATCAATGAAGTCCAATGATTCTAGCAAGAGATCTTGATTTGACTCAGGGTCATAATAAGTTACCCGATGTGATGGAGCTTAAAGTTCCACGGGTATGATAGCTTCCATGCCATATGCCAACCCGAATGGAGTGTGGTCAGTCGCGGACTTGTGGGTGGTTCTGTAAGCCCAAAGCGCTGGTGGAAGCTCATCTACTCACTTGCCTCTAGCCTTTTCCAAACGATTTTTTCAATATGGATTTGATTATCTTGTTTACGTCTTCCACTTGTCCATTAGCTTTCGGGTGAGTAACTGCTGCAAACTTTTTCTCAATGCCATATTTTTGGCAAAATTCCTTGAACTCTTTGCTTTCAAACTGAGTTCCGTTGTCTGTAACGATGGTTTGTGGAAGGCCAAAACGGCATATAATATTTCGTACAATGAAATTAATGACCTTTTTGGTGGTGATAGTGGTCAAAGGTTCTACTTCTGCCCACTTGGCAAAGTAATCGACTGCAACTATCGCGTATTTTGCACCACCTTTGGATAAAGGTAAGGAACCGACTATGTCGATCCCCCACATTGCAAATGGCCAGGGACTAATCATTTGTGTGAGTTCCGTTGGCGGAGCTCTTGGGATTTTCGCGTATTTCTGACATTTGTCACATCTTTTCACATAGTCTGCGGCATCCCGATTTATAGTTGGCCAATAGTATCCATAGCAGAGGATTTTCTTTGCTAACATCTTCCCTCCGGTATGGTCGCCACATTCACCTTCATGGACTTCCTTCAGGACACGTTTTATCTCATCATGGGCAATGCACCAGAGTAAGGGGGGTCGAGAATCCCCTCTGATACATTATTCCATCCTGCATTACATAACGTGAAGCCTAACGAATGACTTGTCGTCTTTCGCTCCTTCTTTCGGGCACGACCCCGTGTAATAAGCACTGATTGAATGGGGTCATCCATGACTCCTTCTCGATTTCTGTTTCTAACATGAAATCTACCTCAATCATATTTATGCTCGGAACATGTAAGGTTTCAACGGGAAATAATCCCATATGCTGCGCATCGCCAGTGCTTACGAATTTTGCCAATGAATCGGCTGCTCTGTTTTGTTCATGCGGAACATATGAAATATCATAATACTCGAGATTTGCTAGCAGCTCCTGAACTTGGACCTAATACGGGGCAAGTCTCTGCCCCCTTGCTTGGTAGTCTCCACGCACTTGATACACCACCAGTTGCGAGTCGCAAAAGATTTCAACCGATCTTATTCCCAGTTCTTTGATGAGTCTTAAGCCATCAATTAATGCTTCATAACCGGCTTCGTTATTCGTTGCTGTGAATTTGAGCTTCAAAGCTTAGCAAACTGATCGGTTCTCATGAGTTACAAGAACTATGCCAACCCCCGAACAACAGTCGTTAAATGCCCCATCGGTGTACATCTTCCATCGAACGGGAGGTATGACATTGTGGCCGTTTGATTCGTCTGTCATGGTGAATTCAGCGATGAAATCTGCTAGTGCTTGCCCCTGTATGGCCCTTCGCGGCAAGTAGGTAATATCGAACTGACTCAAATTGATATTCCATTTTAACATCCTTTTGAAAGTTTCTGGTCATTGGAGTACCTGTCGCAAGGGTTGATCGGTGTAAACATGTATCGAGTGTGCCTGGAAGTATGGGCGAAGCTTGAGTGATGCAATCACTAAGAAATAAGTTAGTTTCTCAATCCTAGGATAATTTCTTTCTGCCCCCGTCAAGCGTTTACTGACATAATATAGTGGCTTTTGAACCCGGTCCTCCTCGCGAACCAGAGCATACTGATAGCATGCTAGGATACTGCCAAGTATACATACATCATTTCATGGTCAATCGGTTTTGATAGCACCTAAGGGTTCTCCAAATGCCTTACTAGAGCTCGGAATGATTCCTCGTAGTCAGATGTCCACTCGAACCTTTTTCCTTTCTTTATCACATCAAAGAAAGGAATGCACTTATCCATGACTCTGGGTATGAATCGACTCAGCGCAAGCACCTTCTCGTTCAAGCTTTGTACTTGCTTTATAGTTTTGGGCACTTGTATGTCCCGAATAGCCTGAATATTTTCCGGGTTAGCTTCAATTCCACGTGCATTCACAATGAAACCCAAGAACTTTCCTGATGCAACGCCAAAAGAGCACTTTAAGGGGTTGATCTACATACTGTAATGCCTGAGTATGTCCAACATTTCTGCTAAGTCTCGCATGCGGTCGTTTGACTGCCGTGACTTTACGAGCAGGTCATCCACATAGACTTCCATCGTGTTACCGATCTGGTCTTTAAACATTTGATTCACCAGACGCTGATAAGTTGCTCCTGTGTTTTTCAATCCAAAAGGCATTACTAAATAGCAATATAGCCCCACGTCTGTGACAAAACTAGTGTGTTCTTGGTCTCGAATGTGAATCGAGATCTGATTGTATCTTGAATACGCGTCCATAAATGACAATAATTCGTGTCCGACGGTAGAGTCGACTAGCTGGTCGATTCTAGGTAAAGGGAAACTATCCTTCGGGCATGATTTATTCAGATCGGAGTAATCAATACAAGTTCCCCACTTCCCATTCGCTTCTTTTACGAGCACAGGGTTAGATACCCATTCAGGGTAGAGGGCTTCGTGGACGAACCCATTGGCTTTGAGTTTGTCCATCTCCTCTTTGAGAGTAGCGGATCTCTCCGGGTCCATGCCTCTCCTTTTCTAGTTCATAGAAACGTATCTTGGGTCTATGTTCAACATATGGCTTGCGATGGCAGGTGAAATCCCGCACATATTAGAGTGTGTCTAAGCGAAAATGTCCAGATTCTCCCGGAGGAAATCAGTAAAATCCTCGGCTACTGAAGGGTCGAGTTGTGATCCAATCTTAAGAACTCATGATGGATCATCCTGGCTGACTGGAATGTCAATCGTCAGTTCAGCCGGCGCTGCATTCATTTCCCTGGGTTCCCCATCATCATCTCTCGGATCTATGCCTCTATGGATTCAAGAATGTTGGCCGAGCCAGGGCTCAGGCATTACTTGTCAATCATCAGCATTTTGGATGCGGATGGAGCTGTCTGCAACCTTTCCTTTTCTCTTTATGCCGAGCCTCCCTCAACTCAGCCACATAACACGTGTGATCGGTCACCTGATAGCCATGTACTACACCGACTCCTTTGTCTGTCGGAAATTTTAATGTCAAACACCATAGGGCCAGAGCGGCCCTAAACTCTGCCGGGGCTGGACGACCCAAAAATACGTTGTATGGAGAGTCAACATCCATTACTATGAACGGTAGGACTCGCACTCTCCTACGCTCACCTTTCCCCAGTTCAACTGGTAGCTCTATATACCCCGTTGCGTCAGTTGCAGCACCGTTAAAGCCGTGGATACGGGCTTTGCATGGTTTCAAATATTTTGTCTCGATCTTCATTTGGTCACAAGCCTTCTTGAAGATGATGTTGATAGAGCTTCCACAATCAATCAAAATTCTTTTCACCTAAGCTAGCTCGATTGTTGCAGATATAACCATCGGGTCGATCGTAGGAGCCTCTACCATGTCCGCGTCTCGACTCTAAACACTATATCGTCAGTCATCATGCGTTGTTGTTTTGTGGGGGTTCCTTCTTCCACATTCGAACAACATTCATAATCTGTATGCCTCAAGGAGGAAGCATATCGTTCCATCACCTGCCAATTCTTGTCTGCAGGATGAGGTCCTCCGACTATAGTGTTTATGATCAACCTACCTATAGTCCGGCAGGTTCCTCTGGGTGACGTGGAGCCAGCCCATGCCCGGGGTCCGACGTTCCTTGCCTACCCTCTGGCAAGTTCTTAACAAACTCCTACAACTTTTTCTGCCTGATTAACCTTTCTATGGCGTCATGGAGGTGCCTACACTCCTCAGTATTATGCCCGTGGGTCTCATTGAGGTGACGGTACTTCCTTGTACATTTCTGTTCTTCGGTGGATTCCTTCGGGCGCGGCTTTCTGTATTCAAAGGTGTTACAGGTAGATAGATAAATGTTTTCAAGAGAAGTATTCAGCTGAGTGTATTCGTTGTAGGTCGGAATACTTGGCTTCCATTTCCCTGCTTCTTTTTTCTTTCCAGGATTTCCACTTCCGGATCCTTTGGACTGACCAGGCTTGTTTTGGACGTTGACTTGAACTTTTTCCGAACTGTCGCCAGACTGCTTTACGGCGATGTTACTTTTCACAATCTCCTGAACAGGCCCTGGTGCCTTATCTCGTCTCGTCCATCGAGCTTCCTCTCTCCGTATGAACTGGTGAGCTTTAGAATAGAACCTTTCAACGTAGTTGGGGGCTTTCCCGCCAACCAATCTCCAAACTCCGAGTCTGGATCTACACCTCGCATTACCGCCATCAAAATTGCACGGTCGTTAGGTTTGCTAACTTCAGTGGCGGCAACATGAAACTTCTGTAAGTATGCTTTCAAAGACTCTCCCAGTGCCTGGATTACGTTTGATAAGGACATTACGTCCTTTGGATGAGTAGTATGTATCTTGAATTGTTCAATGAATTTCATCGCTAACTCGTCGAAGCTGGATATAAATCGCGGAGGAAGCCGAGTAAATCATATAGTGGCGATTCCGGACAGTGTGATTGGGAAGCACCTACACTTAGTCGCGTCATTCGCCCTTGCCGAATCCATCATCCATTCGTACCTCATCACGTGTTGCCTAGGGTCAGTCTTCCCTTCGTAGGCTGGGATAGTCGGCATATTGAATTTTTTGGGGTACTCGGCCTGTAGGATAATGTCTATGAAGGGAGTATAACTTCTGTACACTCCCCAATCTTCGTTGGTCAGGCCTTCGTTCTCTCTCAATAGCTGCTTGACCATGGCTGATAAATTTGGAGTTTGTATGGAGGGTGGGAGGTTGAGTTCCGCTCCACGGGACCATGCGGGTTGATGTCCCGCCTGTTGACAGTCGGCCAAACGTGCGTCCTGAAGGCCATCTTGATTCAGGTCTTGATGAGCCGGGCGTCCGGTCTCTTCACATGCCTGATCCCCAGCGGACCGATCAGCGGCACGTGCCTGTGAAGCTTCTATCTTGCGGCGTCTATGCCGAGGAGGTTCGTGAGCTGAGGTCGAACTATCAGATGAAGAATAAGGAGCAGGACTACTTCCAGCATTCTGATGCTGCTATCGGGCAAGCTGAGTCATAAGATTAGTATTGGCTTGGATCCGCTCAGCAAGTTGCCTTCTACTTTCCCTGAGCTCTCTTATCAAGTCGTTGAACTCTGTTCGAGAAACAACCTTCACTTGGTTCTAGGTGGAGGTTCCTGCGCCTTGAATTGCTTGTTGATTGTTAGGTCTTATCTGTTGTACACTAGCAGTTTCATTAACATCTTTGTTGTGAGATGCCGATCTAGTTTGTGGTCTTCACATGGTAGAGTTGTCAGTTGTAACTCTGAGTTGAATTAACAAATTTCTTACGAATGATTTGGATCTCCTTCGGGGGATTTTTCAATTTAGTAGCTACAAAGTAGATCCTATCCTCTTCAGAATTCGACTCTCAGTGAAAGCACTAAAATGTTAGCATCAAAATTGGTCACTAACACCCTTAAGAGAGATTGTGTAGAGAGATGAATGAAGAATATAGAGTTAAACAGAGAACAATATGCTAAATTCAATGCAGAAAACAAGAACACCAAATTTATAGTGGTTCGGCGTAACTGCCTACGTGCACTTTGAGGTTGTTCTTTATTGCTTTACTTGATAATTGATTACAGATACAATCCGTCTCCAATTACTTGAATACAACTGCTAAGTAGAAAGATTAAGTCTTGAATGAGTGTTGAATGCGGCAGAGTCTCCCTAGTGTTCTTGAAATTCCGATCCCTTTCACTGTGCTTCCGTCTCTCTATTTATAGATGAAGATGGATTGGACTTTCCTGGTGGGCCTAGTAGCTGGATATCTCGGCCCAAAATGAATGAACTCTGTGTGCCGATCCGTAGATGCCGAACGGCAAAATGCCGAACGATATCTTCAAGCTGAATGAAAAGATGTGCTGAATGGAGAGTGCAGGCTGATCAATAATCAAAGCCGGTCTAGATTGGATGAATGTCGAACACCTCTGGATGCTAAACGATCTTGAATGCCGAACGAGGCATGAACCCTTGGATGCCAAACGAGGCATGAATGCCAAACACCTCTAGATGCCGAGCAGTATAGAATGCCGAATGACTCTGCCATGCCGAATGTCCATAGTTGCCGAACGGCACTTAATGCCGATCGATATACAATACCGAACGGCTCTTAATGCCGAACGCTCTTGCATGCCGATCGCCCTATAGGTGCTGAACGGCACTTAATGCCCAACAATATACAATACCGAATGGCTCTCAATGCCGAACACTTTTGCATGCCAATCGTCCCATAGATACCGATCATATTCGAGTGCCGAACGAACCATTTGTGTCGAATGACTCTGGAAGCCGACCCAGTATGTTGTGCCAAACGCTCGGGATGCCGAAAGGTACGCGAATGCCGAGTGCCTAGTTGCCTGGTCAAATCTCCAGGTAACACTACTATATATAATATCACCCAACAGATAAATTATCAAATTCATCCATGCACATCCAATAATTCAAATTTATTCATTTGAATTAACTAGGCAAATCAAGTGAGTGAGAAGATCTCACCTTTGCTTTTGTTTTGCAACCCATTTCCCTCTCGACTATTACCTCCAAATTTTGGACCTTGTAATAACATTATAAGGTTTATTAACAGTTTGAACAAATCGAACAATTAATTTCTTTTAAATAGATTTAATTAACTAATTATTTAATTTAAACCAAATTTTCCTAAATAAATAAATTTTTAAGTTACAAAAATAATTAATAAATAAATTTTCAAAATACATTATTTTTAAACAACCAAGCAGGTTTAATATGTAAATTTATATTTTTTTTAGATGGATAATTCAATCTTTATAAACTCTACAACTTTCTTAAAATCCTTATATTGTTCCAAACCTTACATATATACAAATTTTTTGTTTCGAACTTAATATTTTCAAAATTTGTGTAGATATATATATATATTCTTGTAAATATCTCTTCTGTTTCCCGTATATATATAAATCTGCATGTATAATATTATATTTTTTTATAATCAATATATATATTAGCTAAAGAAAATTAAAATAAGGTCTGTTACCTTACTGCACGAAAAACTCGTCGCAACCACCGATACGACCTACCCAAGCCCTAGCTTCGACTTGCCTTTGGAACCAATCCCCATCGTTACCATCTCCAGGAGCTTGCACTCACACACCCAGATCTACACCGATGGCCGCTCCAACCAGGCTCACGCCTCTGCCATGACGTCGCATGCATGAGCGCCTCAATCGAACGCCGGTCGAGATTGCGTGAATCTTTCAATCATGAACCCATATCGAAGACATCGACCCTAGCCGCGATGTCGCCTCCACTCAACAAAGCCGCCTCCTCGAATGAAATGACCACCCTCTCAATCTATACGCGCGCCTTACTTGCGAATTCGAACACGAACGATGAGCCAATGATAGCTTTGGCCATTCTTTTATTTATGATACGCAGATGAATTTGATTTTGAATGAAAGTAGGAACGATTTCGTTCCGCCATTTTTTTTATACAATAACGGCCATGGCTTTAATTTTTTTTAAAGAGGAATCGATTTTGTTTTGAAGATAAAGATCTCCAGTTTCTTTTTTTCTCTGCGTTATTTTATTTTTTATTTTTTTGTAAAAACGAACGCGTGTTAAAATCAGATGAACACATGCTCCAAATTCCTGCATGTGTATGCAAAGTCTTTACACACTATTTTAATGCAATAATATTATTTAAATTTGAACTTAAATTTAAATTCAAATTGTCATAATTACGCAACTCACAATCTCGATCTTAAATCGAGACATGCCCCTAGGTGTTTATAATGTTAAACCCTTATTTCGAATGCAATGGAAAAAGTTTCGAGTCCTAAGTCGATCGTATGGAGAAGATAACATTTTGGACCAGTTATTGAATCGAATTTCGATATAAATTTTAGCGCGTTTATCTACCGTACAGTCAAACGATCACTCCAAACACTACGAAAATTGAAATACGGTAATAATACAATATACGGATCCAATGGAACTGGTTTCGTCGAAATCCAAGACTATGCGTCATAAAGCTGTTTTTAAATATCGATTTAAACAAATATATTTTTCAACACTGAACAAATTACTTTCAAATTCAGTTTTAACACATCTATTATCTTTAGTATCACTATTATAAATTTTATAGGTCTTAAATTTCTTTTTAACAAGCCTGAAATTCCAGATTCAATAATTTTTTCCCAATTTTCAATTATTGATTCAATATTTAAATCATCCAGTAAATGGCGATATTTGAAACTCAAGTTAGAAACTAACTTTTAAATATTTAAAATCAATTAAATATTCCAATTTCAAATGTCAAAATTTCTAGGTCGTCACATTCTTCCCCCTTAAAAGAATTTCGTCCCGAAATTACTAGTTAAGAAGAATGATCCACCACCCGTTCCTTATTTTCCCAACCCAAAGAGTTTTTAACAATTTTCCAAAGCAATTTTTATTAAAGACACTATCATTCTAACTAACTAACTTCCCAACCTCAACCATAAGTTCCAAACAATATTATTTTCTTAATCAAATAAAATTTCAAATTATCCAAATTTCTCAAAAAATTTCTAACTCCCTAAATTTTTGAAAAATTTCGCTAGCTTCTCCTTGGCGCGGCTAGCTCTGTACGACTACAAAATGCCACAACGGGCCCCAAATTTCAAAAGAAAACAAAACGCCAAGTGGCTAGACCATAAAATCATCAAATTTCATATAGAAACTTAAATACATACTTTTTTATCGAGAAATTTCATTTATCTTATGAAATCAAAAATCCCATTCCCTTTTCCTTTATAACACATGTATATTCTACTAGCAATAATGTCCAATTACAGTATTCAAAATCATTTTGCAAATTTCTTTACTAAAGTTTCAACATCTATTTTATTCAAGTCCGTACGATGCACGCATATCATCCGTATGCAATATCAAATCCGTTCGCTCACTCGATCACACAATTTCATTTTCAAACTAGTATCGTTCACCCGACTCCCTAGTGCGGCCTCAGATCTAGTTTCTTGATCAGAAACCGTCATTCTCCTTGCATAGTCGTAAACTATGATAGGGAATTTTCAGAATCAACCAAAAATCCATATCCAGGTTCGCTGTCGAAAATTGAGTGAAAAATCCCAACTCGGATCGATATAACTATCCCGAAATCCTATGCTCGAATTCTGGATCAAATCGTTATGCGAATAAAGTAATATACGTACATCCTATATATTTATCTCTAATTGATTATTAACTACATCAATTCTCTTTTATTCATCTTATCCCAAACCCATTTCTTTAATTAGTTCCACTTACTAATTTATTTTTTTAAATCTCAATGGTTTTTATTTCTAAACTTTAATTTATTTTTAGTCTACTTAATACCACAACTTCACTTTACTTACAAAATTTTAAAGTAAATATCAGCCCAATATTCATTTTCAATTTATTTGCTTACCCAATTTAAATCAATTAGTTTACTTACAAATTTTATTTCAGTCCTTTGTATTATTTAGTCCAACCCGAACAAATTCTTCTACTCCACCTTAAGAATTCCACCATTCATTCTTAAGTTCAAGACAAATATTTTATATACTTCTTATATTATTTCACTTCACTACTTGGTTTTTATCTACTTTCATTCAAATTGAATTACAATTACATATAATTTAATTTTCTTCAATCTACTAATTAATTTCAAATCTCAATACTTTTATTTCCAAATCAAATTAAATATTGAATTCTATTCACCCTTTCTCAAACCCTTATAAGTTTTTAAACTTATAAATATTCCATTACAAATTTTTAATAAGATTCCAAAATTTAAATAATCACTTAAGTATTTAAATCATTTTTTTAAACCAATTATAGCCAAAATCAAACTATTTCAAAATCAAACTCAATTTCGCAAATATTCCCAATTCAAAACATTCAGATAGCAATTCCTCCATTGGAAACTCGAAAATGAACACCGATGATGTCGTGATCATCATCGGAATTATTTTCCAACGACCGAAAAGAATTTAATGCTTTCATCCCTTCAAAAACATTTTTCTAAATATTTTTAAATTCCAAATCCCACAAGATTTCCAAATCGAATTCAAAAATATTTCCCAAATAATTTCCCCATTATTTTTTTTCAAAACCTTTGAAAATCATTTTCAACTCAAAGGAATTTGGTTTCCGAAATTTCAATTCCAAATCCTTTTAATCCCTATTCCAAAAATTACTCTGGCAACTTATTTCAATTTATAAATCTCATTTATATATGAATTTATTTCTTAGCTTTTGGTTATAATTTCATTCTTTATTTAGTTTCACACTTAAATGATAATAATTTAATATTATCAATTCCTAACAACCAAGCAACTATATTTAACTATAATAATTTACGGAAAATTATTTCTTTTATATACAAAAATAATTTGGATAAAATTATTTCATTTACCCTATTTTAAAACAATACTGTGTCGGTTTATCTTGTTTAAGAGTTTAGAAACCCTTATCGATAAAATGGTGTTCCACATATCGACCAGAATCTATAAGCACTCAGCTGATAAGTCAACACAATATATATAAAAAATTATATTCACTAACAAATTACACGCTCATATCTATTATTACACTCAGACTCATTCTAGAGTACTATTGACTCTATCACTAATGAGTAATACCCACCAAAGCCAAGGTTCTTGCTTAACCTTCAGCTCTGATACCACATTGTAACGACCCAATTTTACGATGCCCGAAAGTCAACGTCAATACGTCCATTGTATTAAATGTCAAACAATCGAACGTCGGAAAACCAAATCATTAGGGTTAAAGAAGAAGGAGATAGAGGAAGAAATAGAAAACAATATCAGAATCTCACAATTGCCGCGGAACAATATATAATAGATAAATGGCTTATCATTAAACAAAAGAATTATATCTGTTTATACATTACATCATCAGAGTATTACAACAACAAAACATGACACTAGGTAGTTATGATAACCTGCCATATGGAAGTTGAATTTGCAGCAACCCATACGCAACGGATAATACATCATATAAGTGGTACGTCTCGCCATCCAGCTTGTCTCCTGATCTCCATAGCATACTTTCCTGACTTTGCTTCAGAACAACGATAACATGACTCTAGGCTGCCCGTGTGCAAAATTATGGGCACCCAGAGTTTAGAAGGAGGATAATAAACTCCGAGTCAGTCATAGGATTGGTGTGAGATCTAAAACAAGTTATTTGCACAAAAGAAAAGGAAAAGAAATCCGTTCAAGCTTTTGGAAAATGAAACTACCATAAGGCCTCTCACCACACACACAATGCAATCGCACACTTGGGGGAGATTTCTCCTTATAGCAGTCAAAAATGCTTGATACACGAAAATCCTTTTGATATTATTATTAGTGCATAATGTGAAAAACGTTTCGTAAGTATAATATTAATCTTAGCCAACATAGTACCATTATATTATGCCTACTATAACTTCCACTTGAGGTGGTAGGTCCTACAACTGCAATCGTAAAGGGCTCATATTGTTTTGATTGGATTTCCAACAAATGGTCAAGGCTAAGGAACTTCCTTTCCGTAAAGGGTACGCCTCTGGAGGGACGCCACGAAAACCTAATCGAATCTCTGCCAACACAAGGCCGGGTTACCTCTGTAACTAGATAACTAACTGTCACGAGTATGTCATCCCTCGGTCGTAACTGACCTTTATCGAGGTTCCTTGACAACCAACAACCACATAAGTAAATATCTAGGCTCCATACTAGAATACCACTTTTTTATCCACACAAGTTAAATATCTGGGCTCCATACCAAATACCACTTTTTATCCAGAAGGAAATGCACATACCCTGAGGGGCGTGACCCCCATAACCTTGCCACATCCTTTCTGTTTTGACCATCTTCGAGGTGTGAGGTCCGTTGAAGCCTCGTCCCACAAAGCTACGCTTTTCACAAAAGCCATGCTTCGATCAACCAATTATCAGCACTTAGCATGCCACATTACCAGATTGGGAATATATTATTAGTAACAATCAACTACATAACCTCTGAGCTCATACGTCTCAGAGAAGGGTGTTAAGCTAAGAGAATAAATTCTCCACCACCAATAGAAATTTATTTGATAGAAACCAGCTTTATATCTCAGAGTGTAATGTCAGACATACATCCATAGAAGTCCATCTTGGGTCTGAATGGAACCGAAGGCACTTGGTCCTATTATGAAAGAAGTTCTTGCAAATCCGGATATCCCCTAATCACGTCCGGACTACCTATCACATAGGGGAATCTCTATACCGGAGCAACTCAGTGCAGATACAATCGATAGGTAATGTTTTCGCTTTCGAAAATACCTGATCTTCAACCACCATCTTCAAATGCAACCCCATTTCGTCGTATCATTATTCAGAATGGGTTTTATGATTTAATGTCCTCTCTTGGCTTAACCGAATAATGAGCGCTTATTTTAAAAACAAGTGGATACATTCAGATCAAAATTAAGTCACATAAAATTTCTATTTTTCTGATCTTTTAAACAAAAGATCCACCTTTAAGATTCAATGTGGTTTTCGGATAACTATTTGGAATCCGACCTCGGTCGCATCGAAATTCAAATGCCGTTTAAAGGCCAGTACTGATAGTCGGTTATTTAACTATCAAACAACATTCACAACAACCATCAGATTTAAGTAATTTTCCCCAAATTATTTATTTCAAAATATCTTCGCAAGATATATTTTCACACTTCAAACCTTTGAAAACAATTTTCAAATCACTTTCCTCTCGCGGAATAAATTTGCAAACATTGTTTATTTCCACTGAAAATTTGCCAAGACTAAATGCTTTGGATTTTAAAATAATTTGAATCACTTTATCTAAAAATATGTACTTTAAAATACTTAAAATAAAAACTACTTAAAATACTTTATTTAAAATACGAAATTTAATAATAATTTTTCATGAAACTTAAGCCAAACAAATTTAAAAAAAATCAAGTTATTGAATTACATACAAAATTTCCAAATAAAGACATTAACCAAACCATATTTAAAATGAAACTACTTTATAAAATATATAAATATTAATAATTATCTTTTTAAATCATAATTAACGATTAACCCTTTGAATTATTACTACTATAACTAATTTAATAAAACATCTACCTTTAAAATTTTAAACAAATTAAATAATAAATCTCAAAAATATTCTTTTAAAACAAGTTTAAGAACTTTTAACTTTTACTTAAAAATTTTGCTTGAAATTGTACTTGGCTTATCAGGGAAAAACACTTTCCTTTCACACCTTTAAAAATAAACTACTATTTATTTTTGAAACAAATTACCCATTCCATTATAAATTCCCACCGTTAATTTACGCTTCCAAATCATCCTCTGATAAATATCTCACTTTATTTATAAACCCCGTTTTTAAATTTCATGGTCACATTCTTCTTTCTTAAAACACAGTTTTAAATACTAGATCAATTTTCAACTCAATTTCCAAAATTTACTACATTTAGAAATTACTTCTTTACTTATCCAAATTTATTTCAAAATCTATAAATTCCAAACTCACTCCTTTATTTAGATTTAAAATCTTTATTTAAAAGTTTGAAATACTAATTTCATACTTAATTTTGAAATCCTTCCTTTTATTTTTCCTAAACCTTTTAAAATTCAAATTTAAAATAAATTCTTCAACTTTTAAACAATACTACTCAAAATCCACTTACGTATTAAACAGTTTTCCCCGTACTTGGAATTTATTCAATAAGATTTCAAAAATCAACTTTTATCCTTTTTCAAAAATCCAATCTTTCAATTCTGGTATTTTAAAATACCAAAATATATTCGGCCACACCATAGCCTTCAATAATTTCAATTACCAATATAATCAATCACATATTACAAATAAATCATATCACAACATATGAAATAAATTCAAACATTTGAGGAATCCAGTTGGATCCCTCCAACTTGTTTCCCTGCATCCACAGACATTAGCACAACAAATTAAATACCAATCCCGCTTCAAGGCATGATATCGCGGTATAAGGGTCATCCGCTATTATACGGGGAGCAATAAGGTCCTATCCGCTATATAATGCGGAAAATCAATCACTCCAATATATATGTACATACATACATACATACATACATACATACATACATATATATATATATATATAATATCACGCAACAGATAAATTATCAAATTCATCCAAGCACATCAAATAATTTAAATTTATTCATTTAAATTAACTAGGCAAATCAAGTGAGTGAGAAGATCTTACCTTTGCTTCTGTTTTGCAATCCATTTCCCTCTCAACTATTATCTCCAAATTTTGGACCTTGTAACAACTTTATAAGGTTTATTAACATTTTGACCAAATCTAACAAATAATTTCTTTTAAATAGATTTAATTAACTAATTTTTTAATTTAAACCAAATTTTCCTAAATAAATAAATTTTGTGTGCATTAGTATATCTGCTCTGTTCTTCATCTACAGGCTTCAAATAAGGACAAAATTTAATTTCTCTTCCCCTAATCATTTATAAGTTATGAAGTATGAAAAACATATGTTAGAATTAGCAAGATATTTGGTATAAAAATAATTTCAAGAAAGATTTAAAGGTAGTTTTTCACTGGGAGGAAGAAATACATTGAATTCTCTAAGCATGTCAAAATTTGACTTCAATAATTGATTATCTCGTTTGTATAATATGACTAATCTTTAAAAACAGTGAATTTTGATAATACAATCTAGATTTTTAAGTTAGTGGTTGTTGTGAATGTTTGAGTTGATCAGAAAATGGTTTTCGCTCGATTTCCGATGATTGGCGAGGAGAAGGTCATCGAGGTCATTACTGAAGCAAGCTAGAAGATTGGGTCACTCGGGAAAAATAGTGGAAGAATTTTTTGATGGTCGGAGTGCCGCAGCGAGGTAGAAATAGGGTTTTAAGGGTTGTTTTGGTAGTCTGGGTTTGCGAAGCGAATTCGACGTCGATGGTGGATTAGAGGTTACTGAACTAGGGGAAAAAGGACCCTGGGACAGTGCAGCAGCTATGGTCGTGATAGCGAGGTTGCTGGTGATCGAAATCATCGACGCGAGACGATTCTTTGACGATGAGTTAAGTTACAAATATAATTAAATAAATAATTTTCAAAATATATTATTTTTAAACAACCAAGCAGGTTTAATATGTATATTTATATTTTTTAGATAGATAATTCAATCTTTATAAACTCTAGAACTTTCTTAAAATCCTTATATTTTTCCAAACCTTACATATACACAAATTTTCTATTTCGAACTTAATATTTCCAAAATTTTATCTGGATATATATATATATTTTCCTGCAAATATCTCTTTTGATTCCTGTATATATATAAATCTGCATGTATATATATTATATGTTTTTCTAATCAATATATATTAGCTAAAGAAAATTAAAATAAGGTCTGTTAGCTTACTGCCTTGAAAACTCATCGCAACCACTGATACGACCAAGTCAAGCCCTAGCTTCGACTTGCCTTCCCGAACAAATCCCTATTGTTGCCATCTCCAGAGCATGTACTCACACACCCAGCTGCACCAATGGCCGCTCCACCTAGGCTTACGCCTCTGCCACGACGTCCCATGCATGAGCGGCTCAATTGAATGCCGCTCGAGATCGCGTGAATCTTCTAATCACGAACGCATACCAAAGATGTCGACCCTAGCCGCGATGTCGCCTCCACTCGACAAAGCCGCCTCCTCGAATGAAATTGCCACCCTCCCAATCTATGCGCGCGTATGCACATGCCTTGCTTGTGAATTCGAACGCGAATGATTTGCCGATGATAGCTTTGGCCATTCTTTTATTTGTGATACACGAATGAATTTGATTTTGAACGGAAAAAGGAATGATTTCATTTCGGCATTTTTTTATATAATCACGGCCATGGCTTTAATTTTTCTTTAAAGAGGAAACGATTTTGTTTTGAAGATAAAGAAGATCTCTAATTTCTTTTTTTCTCTGCGTTATTTTATTTTATTTTTTTAAAATGAACACGTGTCAAAATCAAATGAACATGTGCTCTAAATTCCTACACGTGTATGCAAAGTCTTTACACAATATTTTAATGCAATATTATTATTTAAATTTGAATCAAATTTAAATTCAAATCGTCAAAATTTTGTAACTCACAATCTCGATCTCAAATCGAGGCGTGTCACTAGGCATTTATAATGTTAAAACCCTATTCCGAATGAAATAGAAAAGGTTTCGAGTCCTAGTTCGATCGTATGGAGAAGATAGCTTTTTGGACCAGTTATTGAATTGAATTTCAATATAAATTTCAGCGCCTTTATCTACCATATGGTCAAACGATCGCTCAAAACAATACAAAAATTGAAATTCGATAATAATACAATATTACGAATCCAATGGAATTGGTTTCGTCGAAATCCGAGACTGTGCCTCGGAATGCTGTTTTTAAATATCGATATAAACAATAAATTTTCAAATCTGAACAAATTACATTCAAATTCAGTTTTAACACATCTGTTATCTTTAGTATCACTGTTATAAATTTTATAATTCTTCAATTTATTTTTAACAAGCTTGAAATTCTAGATTCAACAATTTTTTTCCCAACTTCCAGTTATTGATTCGATATTTAAATTATCCAATAAATGGCGATATCTGAAATTCAAGTTAGAAACTAACTTTTAAATATTTAAATCACCTAAATATTCCAATTTGAATTGTTAAAATTTCTGGCTCATCACAGATACAATTTACCGTCCCTCGAAACCCATGAATTCAGTATGCCTTAAAAGTATGCCAAATAAAGGGTTTATTGCATATTCTCTTCTGAGATGAAGTATCTAGGTTAAGCAGTGAGTACCTGGGTTACGCGATGAATGGATTCATGAAAGTCCTTGATAACTAATGGATCTAGAGATTTTACATGTCTTCTCCTGCTTTAAAGTGATTTTGTGAAACTAAGCGAGTCAGTTTTGAGTGCCTCAATTATTTTGAGGTAGTAGCCCATCAATGTCGAAAATCTTCATATAAAATCACGTAGATCCTAAAAATATCGAGACTTTGGATTATGTACTGCATTGAGTTATTGTTCAGGCCATTGTTTAGATCTAGGATAACTAACGCAACAAAGCAAGATGCCCTATGAGACTTTTCAAGATGCATAAAATATTAACAGTGGCATCTTCCTCTCAATTTGTTGTGTAGTGGATATGTATTGAAATGACCACTCATCTGTTTCAACTGGAACTGTAATCTCATCCAACTATTGGAAAACTTTATAGATCAAAGGACTTTCAATAGTAAGGGGAAAATAGATTCTGAACATTGTTCTCCATCTTTACACATTCCTTTGAGGAGTTCCTCCCTTATGAAGAGAGTTCCTCTCTTAAGTATGGAATTTATTTTTTGAAAATGGGTAACATTTTATTTAAGGCATTACATCCCAAGTTTACGTCTCAATACAAAGCCTAGCAATAACAGCATATACATTCATTCCGACAGAAATAAACAACTCATCATTTCCCCAAATAAACCGTTTCTGCTTCATCTTCTCTCTCATGGCGGCCACATGTAACTTGTTTCTGGTATTCCTCTCAATGGATGGTTCTGATCCGTTGCTTCAGTATGAACTTCATCTGGTGCCTGTGCAGTAAATTCCCTTTTTTGATTCTTTTCTTTATTAATTGCATTTCATATTTCACAAGCATGCTAATTTTTGTGTAATTTCGATGTTTTTTCTGAAACAATCTTCGATTTCTTTCCTTCCACACACTCCAAACCGTTGCAGTGGTAGCGACGCTAGCCAGTTTGGATTCCTCGTCTACGCCATTCCCCTTGTGAACCAGGTGAGCTATTTGTTCCTCCAGTTTACTTGTTCGCTGCGATAAATTTACCTGTGTTTTGCATTGTTTCCACACTTCGTACGAATCATTGCAGGCAAAAAAAGGTGGTCATGTGATTCTTCTTCTTGGTTACACAGTTCGCATCTGTTCTCTGTTAAAATCCCCCACTTCATAAGTCTGCCTTTTGTGGGTAGTCTTTTAAGAATAGCTTTGTAGGTCGTAAATGACATTTTAGGACTGTTCGCATGATTCCATATTATTTTATTCCATTCAACTCTGTTATCTCGATGTCTTATTTCCACCCAGGCTGATTTGGTAGTGAATTCCTTGCCTGTAGGCTTCCATACCCAAATATTGTTTTCTCGATCGCTGAATATTGGCATAAACTGGATTTTTTCTTTGATGTCTCGATTCACTGGTAAGAGTGAGCAGTTCCATTCATTGTTATTAATAATGTCTGTCACTTTTTTGTTTGGACATTCATAGTTTGAAAAAGTGTGATGTCCCAGTATTTAAATCAGGGATTTACCTGTTATCCAAGGATCTTTCCACAAATTAGTTTCTCTTTCTGTGGCTATTTCTTTTGTAATGCATGAAGCAAGTGTTTCCCTTATTCTCATGATAGCTTTCCAGTTTGCAGAAGCATTGTTATCTATTTGCATGCACCAGAAGTTACCTTTAATGTATCTATTCCTCATCCAATTCCCCCATAGTCCTTTTCCTTTAATTATTCACCAAGTTTGTTTCAGAGTGTAAACCAACCTCATGTCTTTGATTCTTATGAGTCCCACTCCTCCTTCCTCTTTAGGTCTACACAGATTTTCAAAATTAATTTTATGCATGCCTCCTTTCCAAATAAAGTCTGCACAGACTCGTTCTATTTTCTGTATTGAAGCATCTGGGAGTTAAAGGTTTGTAACCAGAAGTTAATTTTGGAGTGAATAACTGTATGCACCAGTTTAATTCTACCTGCTAATGATAAGAGTTTGGAACTCCACCCCTGTAGTTTATCCCTTATTGAAGAGATTAAAACTGCGCATTCTGTATCAGTTATCTTGTTGGAGGATAAAGGAACACCTAGATATTTCACAGGGAGTATTCCTTCTTCCACTTTAAACAGTCTAAAATCTCACTTCTCGTGTTGCATGTTTTATTGAAATAGCATTTGGTTTTTTGCTCATTCATTTTAAGACCTGTGTATCTCTCTAGGTTGTAGAAAATTTCTTTTACAACTCTAGCCGATGTATTGCTGGCTTTTATACATATGAGCAGGTCGTCTGCATATAGTAAGTGGGTCACTATAGGTTGAATGTTGTATATAGGTTGAATTAGTCTGTTATGTGTTGCCAGCTCCATTTGTAGTGAGAAGTATTCCATGGCAATAGCAAACAAATAGGGGGAGAGAGGATCTCCCTGCCTGATCCCTCTGTTGGATCTTAAAAATCCTTTTGGTACTCCATTAATCAAGATTGAGAAGGTTGGAGCAGTTATGCAATCTTGTATTATATTCAAAAATTTTGAGGGAAATCCCATAGGTTTTAGTATATGAATGATAAAGTTTCTATTTATTTTATCATATGCTTTATGAAGATCCACTTTAAGGCAGAGTTTGTCTGCATCTGGTTTGTTGAAGTTTCTAATCAATTCATGTGCCATCAATGAGTTTTCAAAAATGCTTCTTCCCCTGATGAACGCACTTTGACTTTCCGAAATTAGGTCAGGTAAGATGAGTTTCATTCTATTGCATAGAATCTTGCTTAGAATTTTATAGATCACATTACAGCAAGCTATAGGTCGGTAGTCTTCAATCTTTGTTGGGTTATCCTTCTTAGGAATAAGACATAAATATGTGATCTATTTCTTTGAAAAATTTACCACTTTGTAATATATCCTGCATTGCTGATAGAATCTCTTCTTTCAGGGCTTCCCAGTGGAGAATGAAGAATTTGGATCCCAGACCATCTGGCCCGGGACCGGAATCTATATGAATGGATCTCACAGATTCCCACACCTCTTTCATGGAGATTTTCTTGGTCAATAGCCTTTTTCCCCGGCATTTACCATCCTTCTACTCTGAATCTCTCGTAGAGTGTTATTAGCTACTCCATTGAACATATCATTATAGTATTTTATCGCTTGTTCCTCAAACATAGAGATGTTAACACAATCTTTGCCATCTTGATCAATTAAATGATAATTATGATTATAGTTCTGCCTGACTGCCATTTTGGTGTAGAAAAATTTGGTACATTCATCCCCTTCAGTTAGCCACTTTTCTTTAGCTTTCTGTTTGAGTTTTATTGCCTTTATTCTAACTGCTTCCATTAGTATGCTCTGGTATTGATAGTATAGCTTCCATGTTTCATCAGTAGACTCATCATTGTCTATTATTGTCAGTATTTCTTCACATCTTCTTTAGAGATTTTCGATCTGATCATCATTTTTAATTCTATTTTTATTCCATTCCTTTAATTTGTTCTTAACATTCTTTAGGAGTTGCACAAGTTTGTAGCATTCTATTCCTTCTTCTCTAGGTATATCAATAATGTGAGCGGCCTCTGTGTACCCTTCTAGTTCATGCCATTGATTGGAGTATCTGAAAGGTTTTCCTTTTACATGCATGTTTTCCTCTTTTAAATTTATGAGTATGGGGCAGTGGTCACTAGTTGAGGGAGGCAGAATGTTTACTCTAGTATTGGAAAGTTTATTTATGCACGCTATGTTCACTAGTGCTCTATCAAGTTTACATGATATTTTCTTACATTCTCCACTTCTCCATGTGTATTTCAGGCCACAATGGATAGGTTCCAGCAATCCCGCTCCAGTGATGCAATTGTTAAATTCTTCCAACTGGGATGCTCTTACAGTGAGTCCTCCTTTTTTTTCTTCAGCTTTAAGAACTACATTAAAATCTCCCATAACAATCCAAGGTTCATTGATCTTGTTACTCATGTCTGTAATGGCTTTCCATAGTCTGGTACGTTGAGATGCTAAATTACTTGCATAGACACAACTTAATATAATATTAAGGCCCCTTGAGATTTTTGCATTGACAGTTATTTGTTTGTCATCCTTTTCTACAAGTTTAACATTCCATACTTTTTTATTCCATAAGAGAAGTATACGACCTTTACCACCAACATCATTGTTATGCATAAAATCCCACTCATTTTCCAGAGAATCGGTAAAAAAATGAAGATTGTCTTCATTAAATTTATTTTCCAGAATACTCAATATAGTAGGAGAATAGTTTATCCTAAGTTTTAAGAGGTCTGAACGCCTAATGTCATTGTTTAGACCTCTTACATTCCAGCTAATTATAGACATTTCGAAATTGAAGGTCGACTCCTCAGTTTCCTAGGAGACACCTCGCGGCTTGAGCTCGCCTTGACTTTCACCTCTAGTTTCTTAAATTGTGTTTCATATTTTTGATTGGATTTTGTATATTTGTTTATATTTTCTTCCTCTGCTTCATACTCAGATTCCATATTATCAAGGGAAACTTTATTAATCTCCTCCTCTTCTTCTATTGTTGTAGATGAGTTCTTTGCTGGGCTATTTTCTGAACTACGGTTATGGGCATTTTCCTCCCCCACTGTATTTAGTAAATGATCTGCATTCTAGGATGCCTCCTTTGTTTCATCAGTATTATCCTCCCGGTCTGTGATTTTTAAGTTTTCTTGCTCCTTGTATATGTTTGCATCTGTTTTGATGGGGTCTAAGTGTGTCATATTTTGTTGTGGAAACTCAGTTTGAGTTTTTTTTTGTCTCCATACTTGTTTAATGGGAGGTGACACAGTTTCACATTAATCCAGTGCATGGCCAAAACATTAGCAGTTAGTGCAAATAGGGGGAATATGCTCGTATTCTATTTCCTGAATGTATATATTTCATGTCTGTCTTTAGATATTACCTGCTTTTTGATGCTGTCATTTGCTTTAATTTCAACGAGAACTCTTGCATAGTTTAATCTCTTAACATGTCTAGTGTAGTCATCCGTGTCTAGTGGATTACCGATTAAACTAGCAATTTTGCTGATACCACGTGCATTCCATAGGGATAAGTCTAAATTTTTCAGTTTCACCCAGACTGGATGTGATTCAAGCATGTCCCTCTCAAGCCTTAGATGAAGTTCCCACTTTTTTGTGAAAATAAGTTTACTATCTATGAACCATGGACCCCCATCTAATACTTCTTTACAGTCTGTTTCATTACTAAATTTTATTAGATAAAATCCATTTTCTCTTGGGTAAACATCCCATTTTCCCGAGGGTTTCCATTCTCTATTGATGTAAGCATTAAGATGAATATAATATGGTCTCTTACCAGCAATAACATGTATATAGATGTGGCCCACATGCTTTTTGTTGTGTTGAATACTTCTTCGTCCAGATCAGCATATGCTCCTTCCTCATCTTCCACATATTCAAATTTACTGACCCGCCATCTATGCACGTGTTTCCCGCAATAGCTTCAGCCCACGTTCTGATTCCACTCCTAATTTCTGATTTCCCTACAGTTGGCTCTACAGGATTTGATGTCTTTTTAAAGTAATTAGGTTTCGGTACCACTAGATCTGAAATCCTATTAGATCCTGCCGTGAGTGCTATTTCCCTTCGAAACTGCTGCCGATCCCTTATTTGATTATAGCTTTTGTTTTTATGCCTCACCTCTGTCCACCTGTGTCATCATCCATGGTGATAGGTTGCTTTGATGGGGTCTCCGCAGTTTCTTCTTCATTCACCAATAATTCGCTGCGGTCAGTCGCCATTACGCATATGATGATTTGGAATATTTGGAATAAGTTTGGAATATATATATATATATATATATATATATATATATATAAGTTAAAGCGGCTTGCCGCTTCGTAGCGTTTGATGTGCGAAATGTTGTAGCGGAGATATATTGGGGATATAGCAGGATATAGTGGACGGCTTTAAAAAGAGGAATGATGAACATTCTACGTTAAAAAGAGCAACAAGTATTACTTATTATTTCCCACCAAGCAAAACAAGTTATAAGAAAGTAAAGATAAACAAAGTTTAGAACTAGTTATAATAACCAACAGCGTATATCATTGTTACATCAACTTTGAAGTTACCGTAAAACTTAAAAGCAATACATCAAGAAAAATGCTTATTTATAGGAAAGAGGGGTATAGCAGGGCAATAAAATCGTGGATATAGCGGATTATTGCCGCAATATCGAGGATAATAGCAGATCTGCTATATTGGGCCGCTTTATTGGAATATCGTTGCCCCAAAAGTCCACTACGGGATATATCAGGGCAATATCGGGGAATTGACTGCACAGATACATACACACATACCTGAATATGCATTCGGTCATGTTTTAAAATAAAAAATTTGAATTAAAAATGATTTTGAAATGAATTTTAAACAAAAATTTATTTTTAAATTAAAAAACATTTATATATTATATGTAATTTTTTTATTAAACTATAAATATAATACCATTTCAAAAATATAATTTTTATACATAAGTAAATATATACATTTATTTATTATAATCGAATTATATACATACATATAATTAAACATAATACACTAAACTAATACACACACACACACATTAATATGCACAAAATTCATAATATTTTCATGAAAAAATAAATATTTTTTCCATAATGAAATCAATTTAAAAAAAAAGATAAATAAATCTAAGTGGATTTAATAAAGAAAATTTGATTGTTTTCGAAATACAAATATCGTTGAAAAGTATACATATGTATATATTTTATTTATTTATATATTTGACTATATAACTACATTTTTTTTATTATGAATGATTTTAAATAATATATATATATATATATAATATTTTTGTATATATATTATTAAATATATATAATTCTTCACAAAATTAAATTTTAAGAATATAAAATTAAAAGATAATTTTATATCTAGATATATATTTGAATTTTGAATTTGAATTATCAATATTTACAGATATAAATATTATTTTTTGTATTTATATATGTATATATAAATAATACTACTTTTACAATATCATATATATAAACATTTACATTAATATGAATATAATTTTATAACATATCAACTAATATATGTGTGTGTGTTTGTGTGTGTATTAGACAACACAAATGTATATGAAGAGACTAACATGTTCGCTACAATATATACCCCAACACTTAGATATACGCATGTTAAACATTGTATATGTTGCATTTGCATATATACGTACATGTGTATATGATACGCATGTACATAATATATAATGGATATATAGTATTAAACTAAATCGTTTTACTAAATAAAATTAAATAATGATTTTATTTAAAATTGATTTAGATCAGATCTAAATCAATTTAGACTTCATATGTTCAAATAAGATTCAAAATGGAATTTTTTTATTCACTATTTAACCCGCTGCGTGTTGGCCTAAATCCAACATTAACACTTTGTAACTACTATCACAAAATGTATCACATATGAATTTTCTATTAAATATACCAAAATTAAATAAATAATTGATATAACAGATTATAACAATTATATAATAAAAAGAAAAACACATTTTATTTTAAACGAGATTTTATTACAGAGTTATAGTAAATTATAGAATTGCCCCTAGGGCATACCTCTAACTCTTTCAAAGACATCTCAGAAAGGTCACCTATGCGGTAAGTAGTTTTCCGCAACTTCATTAGCATAACATCCACATAGACCTCTGTTATTTTTCGATCTGTACTTTAAATTTCTTGTTAAGCAAAAGCTTATAAGTAGCTCTAGCATTCTTCAAACCGAGCAGCATCACTCGGTAGCATTATAGTCCCAATTCAGTGATAAACTCATATTCTCTTGATTGAGGACATACAATGTAATTTTATTATAGCTTAAGGTGTGTCCATAAAGGATAGTAGTTCATTTTTGGTAGTTGCATTCGTTGATTGGTCGTTCCATAGTAGCGAGAAGCAGTCCTTTAGGTTTACTTTGTTCAAGTCAGATTATTTGATACATGTCCGCCATTTTCAGTTTGCCTTCTTGACCATCACTGGATTCGATACCCATTCTGGGTACAATGCATCGCAAATAAAGTCATTTGCTACAGCTTATCCACTTCTTCCTTCAACGCAATGGATCGCTATAGTTCCATGTTATGCCATTTCTACTTTACTACAGGGTAACTTGGACTCACATTCAATGCGTGTTAAGAAACTTTATGAAAAATCTCATACATCATAATATGTTTAATCGAACATGTCCTTGTTTACTTTGAGAAACCATAATAGTTCCTTCCTTATTTTTAGGCTGAGTTGTGATTCGACTTTAAGAACCTTTAAAGGATTGTCATCATCTAATTAGACCTCGATCATCATCTCCATCTGTTTCGCCCTTACCTTTTCTAACACTTTTCATGGGTCCATATCATTATAGTTGTTAATTGGGTTTTTAACCATGCAGAAATCAACAGGAGTCAGAACATCGAGAAAAAGACGAGATGACTTGAAATCTTAGAGGCACACCTAGATAGGCTAGAGAGACAACTCAGAGAAGTTTCAACCCAAGAGGCCAATTATGATAAGTCGATGCCAACTTGAAGAGGTTGGTGGAGACATCCGCTACTTCCATATTTCTTACTCAAAAGTTGCAGAGGCCCTTCTTTACAAAGTTATGTGTACCAAAGCAATATCAAAGGAATTTGATCAACTGAATATTAAGATTGGAGTTAGCGGTCAAAACAGCGGAATAAACCAAGTGATGAAGGGACCATCACCATTATCAACCAAATATCCAAACAAACTACATAGAATAACTAAAAATTAAGTAGCAAGACAAGTGCAAAAAAGTTCGACCTCCCTGGAATCAAAGGTTGGTACTGACATGAGAAGTCGATATCGACATCTCTAGTTAACCTAGATGAGGTCGCGGTTTCTCACGCTCTTCTAAGCCGACTTTTAGAATTTGCTCCAACTTTTCGCTTGACCCAATGCAACTAGTACCACTATAAATACAATCCATGGGGGCAACTAACAAAGGATCTAGATTCTACTAACACTACGGGATATCTCCATCTATTCTTCAACTCTCTCTACTCAATAACCACCAAGGCAGTTTCTATAGGCAATTCTAGGATTTCGAATTGGTCCAACACATGTATTTGTGACTTGTTCAATTTTAAACACCTTGTAATCATATCCAATCAACTATTAAAGATATAAATTGGACTTAGGCTTAGTTAAAAACCAAACCACTATAAATTTCTCTATATTTATTTACTTTTCCGCTACTTTTCTATTATATTTTCTCTGTTTTAACATGTTTGGTGCTTTCACATCACACTCCAGGGTGTTGATCCACTTTTTTGGCTAACATTTTGGTGCTTTCACTAAGAACCGGTGAACCCAGGCTTAGATCTTGCTCTCCACTTTGGATTAGATATGTCTAGAAGTTAGATCCACAAATCCTACATTCAAAAGAATTTGAAAACTTTCCATTGAAGATAATTGGCAGGAAGAAAGAGAACAACTTCTAGGAGATCTACCGGTGCAACCGTTGGTAGTGATGGGCCAAATCGCCAGCACGTTGAAATCAACAACACCACCAACTTACCAATAGGAGTTAATATTGAAAATAAACAGGATCTTCTACTCAACATGAAGTTGTGACAAAAGAAGAATCTAACTAGATAGTTAATCAACTTAACCAAAAGATGGCTAATAGCCAAAAATCTTTTATGGACAAGATAGATGCTTTGCTAGCATTGCAACCACCAACTACTCCAAGAACTAGGCTGGAAACTACCGCCGCTATGAAATAGGAGAATTCCTCTACCTTAGGCTTGCATAAAAGGGATGGTAAGAAAAAGAAGAAAGATATGGTGGAGCAACTGGAATTGTTATTGAGGGAAGTGGAAGTATTCTACCTACTGGAGCATAACCCGTTGTGAACCTGAACCTTTGAGCAAATGCTCCATTGGAAAATGTTCTAATGCTTCTCTCTAACTATAAAGATGACATACAACTTGATTATAAGGGATTAGAATTAAATTGGTATAAATAGGTAGAATGCTAAAATAGAAGTCCAAACTGCCGCAACAGGCCAATCGGGTGCCAACGGAATTCTATAGGAGTGGTTATCCTGAAGAATGGAGAGCCTAGGCTTCAGTTGGTAAACCAAGCCCATTTGTAGAGACAAACGCTTGGTGTATCCCTGACAGCTGACTTGTGGACTGCCAAACTAGTGAGGCATACATAGCAGACATGATCAAACGTTTGATGGAAGAAACTAAGGGCAGAAAAGACGACGACTGGGATCTTGCACCAAGCCAGACTCCATTCACTGAAAATATCCTAAGGAATATCAAGAGAAGTTCACTATGCCTACTATACCAACCTATAATAGGACAACAGACCCTAAACTACACTTTTACAAATATAGTTGGCATGTGGACGGAGCCAAGGCAATGGATGTTGTCCATTGTAGATGTTTCCCCATCTTCGTAGAAGGAATCGCTTCAAAGTGGTTTACCAGACTCCCGCCAAGATCCATCTCCACCTTTGATGAGTTGGCAAGGACACTCATAGAACATTTTAGACTTCACATGGCTCAGCCAAAAGACATGATGTCTTTGCCCGTCTTTTTCTAAGGACCAACGAACCATTAAAATATTTAATGAATCAGTTTAACACCACGGTTACTGAAGTGAGCGACCCAAACGAGGATATGGTGTCAACGGCCTTAGTCTGAGCCATACAACCGAACACTAACTTCGAAAGATGGATTAAGATAAAACAACCAACTACCATGACGGAGTTCACCAAAATTCAAGTCAATACTTAAGGTTGGAAGAGGCAGATGCATTGGAAGGCAAAGTGCCAATGTCAGCCAAAATAGGTAGTTCAAATCAATGTAGCGTTCAATCAGGATGGAAATAATTCCTGGGCTACTATAGGAAATGCTTGGAAAGATTGAAAATCAAAAAAGGAAGAACCAAAAATCTAGCAGACATGATAAGGGTGTAAAGCAAATCAGGAATCTAAGAACTAAAGAATATACAACATTAAATGACAGTTTGGAAAACATCTGCCTAGCAACCCAAGGAATTGAGCAACATAAGAAGGCAACCTCAAAAGAAGATTCCAAACGTCAAAAGTAATCAAGTAAATTCTGCCGCTTCCATGGGACACATGGGCATAGTATAAATGAGTGTAGACACCTCAAGGACTTGATTGAGGAACTGATTAGGAGCAACATGCTCCAACAATACATGAAGAAGACATAAAACCTCGATGAACCTGCTGGACCCCAAGCTCCACTACTCAAGGAAACCAAACTAGACCTAGTGGGGAATGGTCTAAACGTATGGAACAGAGACCTGTAATCAGCACTATCTGTGGAGGACCTCACTGGGCATAAAAAAGTTGGGGTGAGATGGAGCGATGTGCAAGTTCACTGAAACATGCTCCAAAGGAAACTTGCTTTGCATTCGAAGAAGGAACCCGGATTAAGCAATAAAGAACACTCAACGATGACATAGTGTTTCGAAGCCAAGATATTGAAGGTATAGAAGCACTAACTCTCAACCCGATAGTGGTAATAATTAGGATTCGAACTAGTAGTTGTGCGTCGAGTGCTGGTGGATAGTGAAAGTTTTGTTAACATCTTATTCCGACAGACATTCGACCAGATGAAGATCGACATGAAGGATGTGTTAGCTTATCGGACGAAGACCCAGGGATTCATAGGTAAACTAAGACAGCCAATCGGGACGACTGACTTACCAGTGGAACTCGAGAAGGAGAACGAAGGTTGGTTCATATCCAGACCTTCGAAATACTTAATGAAATATCAGCCTATAATGCTTTCATGGGTCAACCGGGCCTTGTTGATTTCAGAATCGCTTTGGCTCAGTGGTGCCTTACCCTGAAATTCCTAATGGAAAATAGAGTTGGAGTGATAAAAAGAGACCAAAGCATTGGAAGAAAATGTTATATTATTGAATTGCGTGAATCAAGAGGGAAAGAGAAGAGAAAGGATATGGGGAAGCCTCTTTATATTCATGGACCATCAGCATAGTAGTTATAGAGCTACCACCTACTCGGGGTCCATATCCAATTTGACAAGGCTTTGGACTATAGTAAGAAGAGCTCAGGGGAGAATCGAGCGACATGATAGAGATTACGGTGTCCACCTCAGTTGACATGGAAGACCCAACTCGAGTCTTTAACATATGGTTCCAACTTGGAATTAAAATGCAACAAGAGTTGATCAAATTTCTTCGCATCAACCTGGATGGGTTTAACTAAATGCATTCCAAAATATATGGGATATTGTTGGAGATATCATGTCATGCGCTCAATATTGATCCCAAGTATAATCTAGTGAGGCAAAAGAGACGCAGCCTTGGCCCAGAGCGATCTGCTGCATTAAAGGAAGAAGTTGGTAAGTTGATGGTTAACGGCTTCATCCATAATGCAACCTATCTTGAATGGGTGTCAAATCTTGTTCTATTGAAGAAGTCCAATGGGAAATGTCGAACTTATATTGATTGCTCGGACCTAAACAAAGCCTATCCAAAGGATAGCTTCCCGTTACCGAGAATCGACCAGCTTGTACATGGAATCGTAGGCCACGAACTACTCTCATTAATGGATGCCTACTTAGGATACAACCAAATTATGACGCACGAACCCGATCAAGAGAACATCGGCTTCATTGCCGAACTCAAAATTTATTGTTACCGAGTGATGCCACTCGGCCTGAAGAATGTCGGCGCAACCTACCAATGGTTGATGAGTACAATGTTTAAGGATCAGATCAGATGAATGATGGAAGTCTATGTGCATAACATGCTAGTCAAGTCACATGTGCCAAGAAATCACTTGGGCAACCTCTTGAAAATGTTTGAGATTCTCTAAAAATATGGAATGAAGCTTAACCCACTGAAATGTTCTTTCGGTATGGCTTCAGGGAAATTTCTATGTTTCATCTTGAATGCTAGGTTCATTGAAGCTAATCCCGAGCAAACTACTAATCTAAACGTCACTTTCCTTATGACCAAAAAGGAATTGCAAAGTCTGAATGGAAAGGTCACAGCGTTGAGCTGATTTATTTCTAAAGCAACAGAAAAGTGTATATCGTTCTACAATGCATTGAAGAAGGATAACAAGTTTTTCAAATGGAATCTGGCCTGCCAAACTGCTTTCTAAGAATTATTGCAACATATGGAGACCCCATTGTTTTTATCTAAACCAGTGGATAGGAAAGACCTATTCATCTACTAATAGTGTCAATACGCTCAGAGCATAACACTGGTATGTGAGAAAGCTAGAATCTAGTGAACCATTTACTATATCAGTAAGCGATTCATTGGAGCCAAGTAGAACTATCCAAAGTTGGAAAAACTAGCCTATTGCCTATTGATTGGATCAAGAAAGTTACGCCCATACTTCCAATCTCACCTAGTCAAAGTGTTGACGGATCAACCTCCGAAGGAGGTGATGTACCATTCAGGGACGTCGGGACGTCTTAAATGGAACATTGAGTTGAGTCAGTATGACATCACTTATCACCCCTAAAGGGCAATCAACGGAAAAGCATTATTAGATTTCATTGTGGATTTCACAGTACGAGATAGCGGAGAAGAAAAAACTGCATAAGTAGTGTCACAGTGGAAAAAATTTATTGATAGTGCATCAAATGATTTCTACACAAGAGCGGGAGTTGTTCTCGAAATACCCGAAGGATAATATATTGCTACGCTCTAAGGCAAGGTTTTAAATATCGGATTTCGATCACATTTTGTCTTGGAATTTGTACACAAGTTATCTCATATCGAGGGAGATCTTGGATGAGATGAATACATATCGGGTGTACATCTTAGATTGACATCTCGGGTCTTATAATGCATCTTGGGAATATCTCGAATGTACTTATGTGTCCAAAATCGAAGTGTCAAAAATTTATTAATGGTTATAACTTTCTTAGTAAAAATAAAATGGTAACATACTTGATTTACATGGAAAAAAGAATATTTTTAGAAGAGTGGTAGCTTGATTAGCTTAATTAATTTGGTAATGATTAAATAATATCATTTTATTTGAATATAATAAAGAACTGAAACCTTTTCTATGACCCATTAAGATAAAAAGTAAAGAATATGTTCAAGAAGTTGGTAAATTATAATTAGATTGAATAGTTTCTTTTGAACAATATGTAAATAAAAAATATTATCGAAAATAAGAAAAATGTATAATTTCGGGTGAGATATCGGATTGAGATTTTGATCCATATTTCGAGTGATATTTGAATATCTCGGACGAGATGATTGTCGAGGGAGATATGGAGGAGATTTGATGTCTCATCTCGTTTAAGTGTAAAAAGGAGATCTCGGGCGGTATATAGGAGATATAAAACCATGCTCTAAGGTTGGAGTTCTTTGCTACTAATAATGAAGCGAAGTACGAGGCATTAATAGTAGGATTGAAAATTGTGAAGGAATTAGGAATAACGGTTATGCACATCTACAGCGAATCTCAGCTAGTTATTTGTCAAGTGAAAGGGAATATCAAGCTAAGAGGGCAAACCTTGCCCCTTATATGTCAAAGGCGTGGGAATTATGGAACGACATTGAACACTATACCATAAGTTATATTTCCAGAGAACAGAATATGAAAGCAGATTACCTAGCTAAACTTGCCAGTTCCGCAGAAGCACAATCATTCGGGCCAGTTCCAGCTGTGACACTGACGGCTTTTAGCATAGGTCAGATGGACGTCAATTGGATTCATAAAATATAAAGGAAGAGAAATCATGGAAGTCACTGATCAAAGACTATCTGCTTAGAGGGACACTCCTTGGGGATCAGAATGAGCGAAAGAAGCTTCTTTGAAAGGCGCTATGATTCAGACTATAAGACAAAGTGCTCTACAGGAGGGATTCTCCACATTCTTACTCAGATATGTAACCAGCAGCGAAGCCAAGAGGATCCTCTGAGAAGTTCACGAAGGCAACTGTGGAGACCATTTCGGGGGACAAACACTAGTAAAGAAGGTCCTCCGTTATGGATATTTTTAGCCATCAATTAACCGAGATACAATAGACTACGCTAGAAGTTGCAATCAGTGCTAAAGATTTGCCAAAGCCACGAGAACCCTATCCTTAGTGCTAACGCAAATGGTCAGCCCATGGCCTTTTAACAATATGGGGAATCGATCTAATTGGCATATTACCAATAGCCAAAGGGGAAGCCAAATATGCTATCATCCCAGTTTATTACTTCACCAAATGGGTCGAAGTGAAATCGTTGCCACCATCACTACCAAGAAAGTAATTAACTTCGTTACTGAAAATATTATTAACAGGTTTAGAGTATTGTAGAAAATCATTATAGACAATGGAACTCAGTTCGAGAGTGTCGAATTCAAGAACTTCTACGAGCATTTCCAAATCAAGAAGAGACACCCATAAGAAAATAGGCAAGTGGAGGCAGTGAACAAAATCATCAAATCCACCATCAAGAAATGGCTAACAAAAGCTAAAGGAAATCGGGTCAATGAACATTCACTTGCATTATAAGCTTACAGAATGACTCATAAATCGATGACCGGGCACTCACCCATTGCCTTGGCATACAGCTCGAAAGAAATGATTCCAGTGGAACTGGATGTCCCCTTTCATCGGAGACAACACTTCAACCAAAGTGAGAACGATCAGCTCCAGCTTGTATCGCTTGGTCAAATCGACGAGAAGCGGGAAGAAGCTAAGATAAGGATTGCTGCTCATCAAAAGAGAGTGGTATGACACTTCAACTCAAATTTCGCAATTGCACCTTCGAAGTGGGAGATCTTGTCCTGAAACAAATCTACTCGAGTATGAGGGCACTTGACCCAAACCAGGAAGGACCTTATGTTATCAGCCAAAAACATGGAGATGGAACTTTCAAGCTCACAATAGTCATGAAATCCAGATTCCCCATGATTGGAATAGCGATTCCCTATAGCACTATTTTCTTTAAATTTCTATCTATGTATTTCCTACATTTGTAAATATGCTACCTAGGGATACTAGGGGCATTGTAAATAGGCAATATTTGCCTTGCCCTTAATTTTTCAATAATGATATTTCGCTTCTCAAACCAATGGAACCACGTTCATGTAATCAACCAGCTAAAAAAACGTGGTCAGATCGACTCAAAAACCATTCACTCACTACTTGGACCGATGGAACCGTGTCCAATTATGCTCCACCCACATGCTTCTTGAACTGATGGAAACGTGTTTAAGTAAGAAACCCACTAAGTCGACGAAAGCAAACCTACTTAAATCATTGGATAGATGGGGAAGATTGATCCCTGCCTTTTGAGAATCGATGTTGCTCCAGCAACATCGGGAAGACCCAAACCCTCATGCACATCTATAAGCCATATCTCATTTCTTGAACCGATGGAACCACTTCCAAGTAAGCACCCATTCCTTAGCCACTCGAATGATGGAACTGTGTTCAAGTGTGCCCCATTTCTTTCACTTCTTGGACCAATGAAACTGCGTCCAAGTAAGCTTTCATTCCTTATCCACTTGAACCGATGGAGCTGCATTTAAGTGTGCCCAACTTTTTTTTCTTGGACTAACGAAATTACATCAGCATCCACTCCCTCGCTGCTTAAACCAATGGAACCGCATTCAAGTGTACTCTGAATTACCGCTATTACCTCGGTAATGTCATTAGTTTGTCAAAACCTCTTAAGTACCGACATTTCTCTAGTAGTATCAGGAAATTTATATTTTATAGGATTGGTAGAAATCAATCTTGTCACCCAAAACTCATCATCGCCTAGATAACGGCAACGTTGAAGGAAAATCCAAATAATTGAGATGTCCACGAGTCTCAAGAAACAGAGGCTAATGAACGGATGGAACCTAAATACCAAACTGGAGAAATCAGTTGTACCCAAAGTACACAGTGTTGAAATCAAGCATTTAAACTGTAAGTTCTCAACGATAGGAGCTATAATACATCCTTGACAATGGGCAACCAGAGAGTAGCCAAAAGCACCCAGTCTTGCATCAAGTGTTTGGAGTAACCAACTCTATGGACTAAGGGGCACATAACATATTAACACTTGTTCAGAATAAAAGTCACTCCATGGTTCTATTACGCTGAACAAAATTTTTGGCAGCTATAACAGAGATAAATTAAATAGTAAAAACTAAATAACTGTAAGTTACACTATTTACACCATTTACATGCATAGAATTCGGTAAACAAACATATCGTATATCACACAGTACAACAGTGTATAATATAGAAATTGTGGGATGAGCAATCGAATTATGCACACATGCAGTAGTATATAAACAGGCACATCACATAGAATGTATAGAAGTACCTAGAAGAGATTATAGTATAAATACTAATCTTTTTATTGCTTACATCACTTTATGTACAACATCAAACAACAGGGATCGTTCTCACACAATGTCAGTCTATTTGGACACTAAAAGGCAAAAGAACAGACTCTACCGATGTAACAACAAAAGAAAGTCGCTAAGTACAGACTCTGTACTTGTAAAAAATGACTCAAAAAATCAAAAGACACAAACTAAAAGAAACACCAAAATCTAGCTCCACTAATGCTTGAGCCTATCACTTCTTCCCTCTACTACCACCCTTACCCGATCGGGTTAGGGTCTTCTTCTTTACCACCACCTTGCTTGTGTTAGTGTCCTCAAACCCACTGACTGATTCACCTGTAGACTTTGGTTTACTAGTCTTGATGGTGAATGGGAGGATCCTGGTCATTGCACCATCTGGCTCTGCTTTAAGCTTTGCCTTCTCTCTCTCTTGAATCAGCTCCACCATCGTCTTGCCTACAGTCAGAGCAATAGCACTAACCGTCTGAACATCCCCCTCCTACGATATAATAATGTCCTCCAACCCTTCCAATGCTGCGGTATATTGGGCATCGGATCCGGACATTGAGTTGGAAGGTTGGAGTGTAGCGGATGAACCTAGGGAAACAACAGTGGAGGCAATGAAGATCGCTTCAGTTCGTGCACCCTAAGAAGCACAAGGCGAAGGTGGGACATCGAGTGGGCCTATGAGTTCACAGAGAGAATGGTACAACTCAGTAATGAATTCAGGAGTGAGATCGACCTGCTAAAGCATGGGAGAAACAAGAGAAATACCTGAAGAGCGACTCCTTGCTATGACATCAATTCCATACTCTCTTGTTGCTGGAAACTACCCAGTTGCTAGAAAAGGGAAATAAGGCTCGTGCAGTGCGACTGAAGAAGGGATGATCATCACTGTCACCCAGACTGCGAGACAGGCACATCTTACTGACTCAAAGAGCTTATGCCAGCATGGACAACGACAGCCTTAGAATCCTTAACGAGAATTGCCTTTCCTACAACAAGCATATCTATCTCTTCAGCACTCAAGTACCTTACCAGTAGCTCGGTCTGAAGTGATCACCTCCGGCTCAGTGCAACACTTCTTCCCACGCATCAGCAAGGGTGGCATATTAATCATTTCCTAACCACTTTAGGTCCCTGTGCACAATCGCACTAGCGTAGAAATGTTGGCATGCCTAGTTGAGGTCTTCCTTCTCTTTGGCCCTCTTCTCGTTCTCGGCATCCCGAGCTTTTTCAAGATCCGTCAACTCCCTCCGACAAACAGCAAGCTCTATGTCATTTGAAATTTATCAGATGATAGAGTCTCTAACATTTTGGTCAGCCCTTGGATTTCCTCATGAAGTTTCTGCACTTCTTCGTGGAGGCATTCGAGTTTGGATGCCTGTTCGGAAAGGGCTTAGTCTTTCACCTATATAATTTCAGCAATCTCTTCGACTTGTTTCTTGTAGCTCTCAGTTTCAAGATGAGCGGCTTAAAATTATTCCTCATCACAATCTCTGCATTGGTATGGGCAAGCGTCATTTCTCCTATTAAACTATCTAGACTCGCTTTCTATTCGAGTGCGAGATCTCTTTCCCTAGTAACTTTGACCAAGTCAGCATCCCATTCTTTAATGGCCTCTTCACGTTCTATGCTCTCTTTCTCGAGCAAATCAAGTTGTGTGAATTTGATCTTGTTGATCTCAGAAAGAGCTTTACACAATCATTACCATCCGAAAATCGAGTCAACATCGATTTACACTGTCTTCAAGTTTTTCGCCACACTTTCTCTAGTAACAATTTTGATGTTGTGATCAAATTTTAATCCACCCAAGTAAAAGTTGACCTAATAAAAGATTTGGATTGGGTCAAAATGGGTTGGGTTGAGTTTGACCCAAACCATTTATGACCTATTCTTTTTGACCCATTTATGACCCAACCCATTTAATAAGCGGGTTACCCATTTAACCCATTTAAAGATTTAAATTTGATTTGACTAATAAAAACAAATAAATATAAAATAATTCTAATTCTAATTTTATGTTTTGAATTTCAATAAAAACTAAATTTTAATATTTTAGAATTTAAAATTTTAATTTAATTTTCATTAAAATTCAAATACGGGGATGTCGTTTGTTACTTGCTAAATGCAACCGTTAGTTACCATAGAGAGCTATAGTAAGCATTCACAAGATAAAGTATCCGAGTATTTCATATTATCCCTAATTTAGATAGGAGTTCATCGGTCGAAGACTCGCCTGATTCCAAGTTATTATGAAGAAGTTATTGCAGCTTGAACGAAAAAATTAGTGGCTTCTGCTAAGGTGGAGTTCAAATATAGGATGTAGTAGCCTTTATTTTTTGAGTACGACTGTTAGTCACCATGGAGAACTATTGTGTTTGTTCACAAGATGAAATATTCGAGTGTTCCATATTTTCCGTATTTATGGTGGAAGTTCATCGGTCAAAGTCTCGCCTAATTCCAATTTAGTATGAAGAAGTTACGATAGTGTGAACAAAAAAATAGCGACTTTTGCCTAGGCGGAGTTCAAATATAGGGATGTAGTCTATTATTTTCTAAGTACAACTGTTAGTCATCATAGAGAACTATAGTGTGTGTTCAAATTTCTTATTTTCAGAATTGATATTTTCAAATTTTTATTTTTAATAAATGGGTAAATGGGTTACCCATTTATAACCCTTCTAAAAATGGATCAACCTAACGCATAATCCATTTAATAAAATTCATAAATGGGTTGACCCAACCCATTTATAAGTGGGGTAAACGGATTGGGTCATATTTTGATAGGTCTAAGTAAAAGTACAGATAAGTAGCATGGAGGCGGGATAAACTAGGAGGAAACGTAAGTGTTGGGGTACTTTGAGAAGGAGCGGAGGTAGCAGCAGTTGTAATGGTCCGTAATGAAGCGGTGTCTTAGATAATAGCAGTTTGAGCTCTGATACAAGAAATGGCTCCATGGCGCTGGAGGAATCTATCCGGGTGTGTTTGCGGGTCTTACAGGAGGATTCTCCCCCCAAATCCCTCTTTCTCTTCACTATTTCTTCTTTGCATTGAAGCATTCTCTCTCAGCTCTATGAGCTTTATCATGCTTACACTCTTTTCTACTTAGCCTCCCATCTTCTTCTTCGTAGCGATGAGAATGAGAATCAAGAGTGCTTTTTCTATAGTCATTCATGCTACGATAAAGTTCTCCGTATCTGTTGCATGCCAGTGAACTTGAAACAAAAAAATGTATAAATACCAGAATTACACAAATTGAAGTGTATACAAAATGTTCATGATACTAAAGTAAAGCGTATGATGCCAATAACCCGTTTTATAGTTTGCAAACTGGCTGGGCATGGTTTCAGAGCCAGAGTGCTACTGCCTTCACTTATAAATGCCTTGGAAGATATGTTAATCTATGAGCCGATTTCTTCTATCATTTCAATAATTGAAATGTCTTCGTCCTTGATCACATGGATGGCAACATCTTTCATGAAGTCAGAAGTTGATGTAGGCCCGGTAAAAGTCCTTGCAACTTGATCTCCCGTAGAAAGTGGGGCCTCGACAGTTCTTCGTTCGTGAGGAGGAGAAGTACCAAGATCTGGACTTAATGTTTCATCGGCTAAAAGGTCCGGAGAAGGAAGGTCGTGAAGTCCCAGGTTCATCCCTGGTGATTCATTCCTGGACCTACTTTCCCCTTCCTCAATGGCCTGAAGGTCGTTATTGTTCTCATCATCGGAGATCTCCCCTTCCACTACAACTATGGCCTATTTTCCTTTTGTTCTTTTAATCGTCTCATCCTCCTCCACATTGGTGTGCATTCTCCCGCTATCACCCTCATGACTAGGGGTGTCATCCTTCATGGGGTCATCCACCTCAATCCTCTCCTTCTTCGTTATCTCTCAGAGGCTTGTTACACTCCACATCTATAGCCTCCTTCTCATGATCATCACTAAACTTACGTCCAGCACTTGATGCACCATCTTTCTCTTAAGGAACCTCGTCAAAGCCACGAGTGGATGCAGTGGAACAGATACGCAAACTAGAGTCACTTCATGAAGAGACCTTGGTATCAAAAACTCTTCCCAGAGCAAGCAAGCCATACTCTAACAAGTTTTCATTTGTCAAGAGCAATTTGGCAGAGCATTTGCTTGCCCTAAATGCCTTCGATGTTCAAGCATCTTCTTATGCTATGATATTTTGTCTTTCATCGGGAAACCTGTGAGAGATATGTGCTAAGTTTGGAATAAAGGAGTTTCCATATAAAGAGGATTGATAGATCAAAACTCACTTCCTTTCAACCAGAGGAGGTTGAATCCTTCCAAACAAGCGACGAAGAAATATTCAGTTTTGAACATTGACCGTTTGTTATGGAGGTTCACGATAACCTTGCACTTAGTCGATGCCTCAACTATGACAAAGGAGGGGAAATCTTATCTCCTTTTGAATTTGAGCAGATACGTGAGCTCTCTGAAATGCAAAGGACGCTCGAATAATTGCATGAACAAGATGTACAATGAACTTAGCAAAGAAAACCCGTTTAAGTGAACTTGAAATGGCACAAGTCTAATTCCTATGGGAAGTCTCTTAAGAAAGAATTGAAAGGAGGAACAACGTCACTTGGACATATATACTAGCTGCAAGTCCTAAAACCCGGTAGGGGACGATGTGCAAGTTTATCTCTTGTCGGCAAGTGAACATCTTTCGTAGGAATTCCATGCTGTAAGAAGATATTACGCAGCATCTTTTCAGTCATAATGGTTAGTGCCTGCTTCGGTGGGTTTGTTAAATTAACCCTGGTGGTAACTGGGTTGAGCACTAGGAACTACTAGCGCCATCTGACTCTCAAACCCGAATGTTGAAGGTTGGTTAGTCATAATTAGAAAATATGGAAAAATTGGAGCAATGGTAAAGGCACCCTCGGGAGGAGTTGATGGTCCTTCATTGAATTTGCAACGAGCCGATTGGCCAGTCATCGTAGACATGAGAACTTGGCACTCAACACAGTCGGGTGGAATTTAACTTGAAATAAAAATACTCAAGTGTCCTACACTTGGAATTCAAAGGAAACCAACATATGTCAACCAACTAAATTCTAAGTGTTAACCGAGGCAAGTTTAGTGTGTTGTCTACATGAGATGAATCCAGTGCCCTATACACTACGAACAAACCATCTAGTGTAGATAGCTTGCACGCATTTGAGTAATAATCTGTACTGTCCTTTGAGATCATCTATCTATACTTACCCGTTATCAATCAACGATCGGTAATGAATCTGTTGTCCAAAGCGATGTGGAAAGTCTCTCTTTTTAGGGTCATCGAAAATGCAAAATAAAAGGGGCAACAAGATGGAATCATCCGATATGCCCGAATTCAAAAATTAATGGTAACATCAACATCCACTTAGAGGCTAGACTTGTCAGTCTCATGAAGAAAACAAATCAAAGGAAACAAGTCAAGTTCCCTTCTGACCATTATATGTGTTTGAATGGAAAAAAGCCATAATATATAGTTTCAAAATCGAACAAAACACATATGATTTCAATTTTTTCTATCATGGAGTAGGATTAACCAAGTTTCCAACACCTCCATGAGCATCCTCTCTGTCCCAATATTCATCACCACCTATCTCCAAATCAATTCAAATGAATTCATCCTAGGGTTTTGAAGAATTCAGGTCTGAAAATCGCCGATGGCGAACTCGACGACGACATTTGTCTCATGTGGCGGCGAGGTGTTAAAGGAGGCGTTGGCAGGTGGTGGATCGGTAGGAGTAGGTCAGCGATGAACTCGAAGTGGAAAGTAGATGCATGTCAATGCTTGAGGATCTCAGTTGGAATAAATAAATACTTGGCAAATGATGAGTTGGTAAAAGAAGGGTGTTAAGTCATGCGGGCATATAAAAGAAAATCATTCAAAATTTGCTTAAGTGTGGATGCCGGTGCCAATATCACATATATAGCCTGAAATGTTTCAAACTTCCCACACTCGAACCAATTAGAAACACTAAGTCACAAATAAATTCCAGTATCCAAATTATATATGCAACATCAAGAATAGAAGTTCCAGTCCGAGATTGAAGTAAACAACAAATAAAAATCGGTCAATTGAAGCTAAATAAAAGTAACGCTTCAAAATGGCACTTAAGTAATCAACCATAATTCACATAATAGCAATTCGGAACCTAACTCATTCCAGAGCACACTTTGTTTTCAATGAAAGCAAACTCCGCGGGGCAAATGTTAATTGGGTCCTTAACCATGCGGAAATCAATAGGAATTAGAAGGTTGAAAAGAAGACCAAACGACTTAAAACTTAGATGCACATCAAGATAGTGTTATCATGCTTTTAGTAAAGCCGTGACACCAGGAACTTGAATAGAAACCAAGGATAGTTCGTCCTGGAGATACCGGTAAATTTTATCCAAGTTTGGATCGAGCTACAATTGATATGACAGGACCAGCAAAGCTACGTAAGCCAACTTTCTAAATAATACACAGGTCTACTATGGATACCGGTAAATTTTATCCAAGTTTGGATCGAGCTACAATTGATATGACAGGACCAGCAAAGCTACGTAAGCCAACTTTCTAAATTTCAAGTCAATCGGAGTTCATATGCTCAAGATAATGATCGATCAAGGTTGAGAAATCCAACTCTACTCATATCCATCCAATTTCGTATCCATTCCCTAAGAGAGATTCACTTCGTATCCATCGCCCACTAATTCCTTCGTATCCATCAAAATGAAGCTACTTCATATCCATCATGTTAACAACACTTTGTATCCATCAACCAATGTCCATTTCGTATCGGTCTCCCTCCATCCATCTCGTATCGATCTCCCACCATCGATACGAACAACAACAATCACTGATCGATACGAAGAAGACAATATAAAGCATCAATACGAAGGCGACCTCCAACCATCGATACGAAGTAGCATGCAAGCATTGATACGAACAGAGCCATGCAGGACCGACGAGAAATAGAATCGATACGAAGACGACAATGTCATACAAATCCAAACTTGCATCGATCATAACTCAAGATGTACAAGTCCAAATGCCACCAAATTTTCACAGGAGCTTGCCTACAACATCAAGAATGTACCAAAAAAATTTCAGCCAAAAGGGATCGATTCTTGATCGATACGAATTCCATTCGTATCGCTTTTAGATCGAGTCGAAACACCTGAACTCGATCTCGTGAGCCCACCCACGTGAAAGAAGAAGTCCTCTGTGATCTGGACGAGATATTTTTAGCCTACGCCTATAAATAGCAACTGTTTGCGCCTAGAAAAGGAACCTTTTGGCTCTTCTATGTCCAGAATTTTCAAAATCACTATTGTACTCGAAATTTACTGTTGTAATTCGTTGTAAACAGCAGGCAAAAGTTAATAAAAGTCAACCAATTCATAGTGGACGTATGCAACACGCCGAACCACTCTAAATCTTTGTGTTTCTCTGCTGTTTTTTGATTATTGTTTGGAGTGTTTATTAGATAATTCTCTTTTTACACTTATTTTCTTCATTTTATATATTCAAACAATTCCGAAGAGTGTTGTGCCTAATTTTGGTACAAACATTTTGGTGCTTTCACTGAGAAAATCCTTCTTTTCTCCTGCTCTATGGATCTATTGTCGTTGTTGGATTACAAAAATGTAAGGAGAAGATCCAGATCTGTCGATCAGTGGTTCCTGGTATTCTATTCTGATTGCTCCAGATCTATGATGAACTACATTCAACAAGATTTTCGTATCCTTATTTTCATATCCATGAAAATATGGTGATTTTCATATCCAAGAAAATATGGTATTTTCTTATCCATATTTTCGTATCCATGAAAATATAAAGATTTTCGTATCCATGTTTTCGTGTCTTGAAAATATAAGGATTTTCGTATCCTGAAAATATGGTGAATTTCGTATCCATATTTTCGTATCCATGAAAATATGTTGATTTTCTTATCCATGAAAATATAGTGATTTTCGTATCCATGAAAATATGGTGATTTTCATATTCATATTTTCGTATCCATGAAAATATAAAGATTTTCGTATACATTATAATAAAAAGATTTTCATATCCATGTTTTCATATCCATGAAAATATAAAGATTTTTGTATCCAAGTTTTCGTATCAATAAAAATATGAAGATTTACGTATCCATGTTTTCATATCCAGAAAATATGAAGATTTTCATATCTATGTCTACTTACCTTGAAAATATGAAGATTTTCATATCCATGTTTCGCATCCAGAAAATATGACAACATTCATATCGACCCAACTTCATATCGATCATTCTTTGTATCGATCGAATTTCATATCGATCGGTTTTCGTATCGATCAACTTTTGTATCGATCTAACTGCGTCCAATTCGTATTTATCCTCAGATACACTTCATATCGATCCTGCTATGTCCAATTTGTATCGATACTCAATTTCACTTTTTATCGATCTAGCTGTGTCCAATTCATATCGATCCTCGAATACACATCATATCGACCAGCTGCAACCTATCAACCAGCTGCAACCAATTCGTATCGATCCTCGAATACACATTGTATCAACCACCTGCAACCAATTCGTATCGATCCTCGAATACACATCGTATCAACCAGCTGCAACCAATTCGTATCGATACTCAAATACACATCATATCTATTCAGCTGCGTCCAATTCTTATCGATCATAAGATACCACTTCGTATCGATCCAGTTGTGCGCCTTTCATATTGATTCAAGTACCCACTTTTCGGATTGTTCACTTTTGCTATATTTGTACCATTCAAACATTACTGTGAATGATACAAAATTTCAAATACATATATATATTCTCGGGACCCGCATAGTGAATTCAAAACTCAACTTAATAAAGGAACATCTTAATCATTCCATGACTGGATGGGACACAGGGGATTACAGCAGCAATTGCTGAATTGCAATCAAGGAATGCGTAAAGAAATACTACTCAACCGGTGCTCCTAGATGTTGGAGATATAGCTAATATGCCAAGAACTAGAGTTGGTTAATATATTATGCTTCTAAGGTAGACTTCAACTTCCTCTAATTGACCAGCTTTTAAACTCCTGAGTTGACAACTATGGTATAATGGCTAAAATAATGACTGCCCTACACTGTCTACTCTGCCAACTCAAAGCATAGCTGGTCACGTCTGAACCATCTTCTAATGCCCACATCTTAGTTATACCGCGTTCGTATGACTAGAAGCATGGCATACAACCTCAAGAGAACTTTCTTAATACCATATATGGGTATCCTGCCTGGATGAAAGTTTGGGACAATCACCAATCTATGAGCCCATCTTAACCAACTCGCCATCGAATCGGCGTCACCAACCACTCAAACGTTGGACGATCATGCATACATCATTCACCAGTATGAGAAGACTCCATAGACACAAAATGGACCTGACAACGACGATTGGAGTATTGTTCTCAGTCGAGACCTATTCATTGAAAACATCCTACATGCATAATTTCCAATGAAAATTCAACATGTTGACTATGTCAGTGTATTATAGAAATACAACCCCGACACTACCTCATGAAGTAAGAATGGTGCATGGATTCCGCCAAGAGTGATGAATGCCATCAAATGCAGATGTCTTCCCTCATTCCTCAAAAAAGATCGTCAATCACGATTAGACATACCGGTTCTATATCTCGTATTGCTGAAAGGAATGAAGAAGCTGAGTGCCAACGAATTGATCAAAATCCACAGCCAGTTGTTGCCAATACGCATAAATGGATTCATCACAAGAGTTTATTTCCAGAATTTGATAAGAGAACTGGAGGATAGCCGCCGACAGTACACAGCATATCGTACCCAATATTGAGTTGATGAACTAGATGAAGGATCAACATGGAGAGATAAGAAGGGAACCTACTCTATACTCTAGATCGAGAAGCCCCTCTTCCTTAGATGGCTACCATGGACGCCAACACCGTAAGGCTGCTTCGAAAAGGAAAGCTTCAACAATATGTGCAAGCCCTATAAAATGACGGGCAGGTAACACCCGACCCTTACCAATCAAGAACTTTGATTGAACTGAACCACATGCGTTAGACTTCCAACTAAGAAGGGCTGAACCGAAGTGCAATAGCGAGCATATGACGCTGCTTCATTTATCAATGAGATTTGATCTGATCTCTTCTGAATTATTTCTATTTCAATTTCATTTATGCTGCGAAGTATGACCGACTTGAATTAAACAACTTGCAAATGGTGCAGGTAACTGAGTACACAATGTACGGCGCCAAACAACCTCCGCGAACTATGATCAAGTCGTTGAGGTATCATTATGATAAGCATGACTCAACCACTAATCGGCTACTATATGCCCCTGACTTAGGGGCATGTCATCAAAGCAAAAGAAACCAATAAAGTCAGGACTCCGGTACAAAGTGGATGCAACTGACCATCCACTCATCCGCTTATGCAATTTAATTAAGAGATCTAAGAAAGACGTGTAGTTATATGTCCCAATAATGCACTCTCCATCTCGTACTTGAATCTCGCCAAAATACTTATGCTTCTTCTGATGCCCGGTAAAATCGACATCACACCAAAGGTGGACGTGATGTGATAGTCCATGCATCCAATCCTACATTAAACACTTTAGGTTATTTGAGAACACATGTTTAAAGTGGATATGATTTAACCATTCACTCTCCAATTTGCATCTGTGATTCGGCAAGACAATCGTGCCTTAAGCCGACTTCATTAGTAGCCAACCCTTAATTTATAGTCATCAACAACTGATTGGATACTCGCTAACCATTATGAGCCATCATTTCAACTCTCTTCCTTAGCTCGATTGGAAAAACACAAAGTATAAAGTGGACGTGACTTGAACGTCTACCCTCCGATTCTTGCACCAGATTTAAGGAAAAATACTCAACTTAAGATGGATGTAGTTCGACCATTCTCTCCTTTGCTCGAGCTCAAAGCTTGCCAGAACACTAATCTTACTCCTTAGGGTTGGCAGAAGTGGAATCCAAATGAGCATGGACGTGATCCAACCGTCCATAAACTAAATCTCATCCTTCTTTGATGACATATAAATGGAAATTAATCGGCATCCTACCGATCAATCGCTAAGTGAAACCTCGAGCTTAGGGACAAGCTGTCACACTGAAGCTAAAAGGGATTGATACACGACAATCCTCTGACTAACTCCGGCTCCCAGAGTGCGAGCTGGAGCATAAACTTATGAATGTGGGCTTAAGGAGGATGGATTTTTCCACCTAACGACTTTGCCCATGTTCAGCCTAAGCCCGAGGAGGATGGATCCGTCCATCTAATGGCCTCGCTTTTCACATTTACAAGCTCGAGGAGGGTGGATCCGTCCATCTAACCACTTCGCTTGTCTACTCATGGTAGATGTGATACGACTGTCCACGTACCTAATCAACTTCTTGTTCCCAGAGTGCAAACAAAATCCTGAATCCTAAACAGATGTGACTGACCATCTGTGGGCCAACTCTAGATTCCTAGAGTGTGAATTGGAGTATCAACATAAACCTAAATGGGTGTGACTAACCGCCCATCAACTAACTCTGGTCCTGAGAGTGTGGGTCGGAGTGTAAATGACAAATGGATGTGAATGACCACCCATCAACTTACTCCAGATTCCCAAAGTGCAAACTGGAGTATAAACATCAACCAACTCCAGATTCCCAAAGTGCAAACTGGCGTACAAACATCAACCAGATTCCCAGAGTGCGAACTGGAGTATAAACATCAATCAACTCAAGATTCCCAAAGTGTGAAATGGAGTATAAATATCAATTAACTCTAGTCTCGAGAGCACAGAATCGGGAATAAATACCAAATGGGTGTGACTAACCACCAATCAACTAACTCTGGTACCGAGAGCGCAGACTGGAGAATAAAGACCAAGTGGGTGTGATAGACCACCCATCAACTAACTCTAGTCCTCAAAGCTAGGATTGGAATATTAATACAAGAAGAGATGTGGTTCGACTATCCATCTATCAACTCCGATCCTTAGCAAGCTTTATAGTACAAAAAGAGGATGTGGTTCGACCGTTTACTTTCCAATTATTCCCCTTATATGGGGCTACACTTATCATACAAAATCGGATGCGATCCGACCATCCAGCACTAAGCGGGCATGACACGACCGTCTATGCATCAACTCTTGTCCTCAGCATGGAACCATAACATAAATTTATAGGGATGCACTCCAACCCTACAAGACAAAGTTTCTTCCTTGATTCGACAGGGAGACGCAGATTCGCAAAAACGGACCTAGATGGATGTCCTATTCTGAATTGATTTTACTACCATCCAAATGCAAATGAACGTGGCATGACCGTTCATCTGCTAACTCTCACCTGCGATCCAACAAATTGTGCATGCAACATGGACGGATGTGATCCAACCTACAATCAGTCAATTCCTTCCTACAATTTAATAGAAGAGATATCAAATTAAAGTTGTTGTAGTGTGACCGACCACACTTTGACTTTCGCCATTGATTAATGCTATAGGAATTAATTGAGGAAAATGTGGTCTTACCATTATCTGCTAAAACTCTTAGTTCCTAGAGTGCGGAAAGGGGAATAAATATCAAATATGCTTGACTAATGGCCCTTCAAGTGACTCTGATCCACGGAGTACGACTACTAGCATAGACAAATGAATGAATGTGATTTGACAATTCATTCACCAACTCTGACCTAAAGACGATGGGAGGAGTATAAACTCACTACAGATGCAATTAGACTATCCACAAACTAACTCTGCTAACCTAAGACAGAGAGCATAAGAACAAATTACCAAAAGAATAGAAATGTGACTCACTACATCGCCAGCTTAACGTCTTTTACAATTTAAGGCAATGACTACAAGGAGGCTTTAATGCCAACCAATCAGAATGACGCCCAAAGTTACAGGCAACCAATAATATCATACCATCGGATCGACGGGAAATATCTAAATGTGCCTTTCATGTCATACCAATGGATCGATAAGCAATGAGGTTCGAGCATTCTATATCGTGTCGCTAAATCGAAGGTCAATATCGATCCTCTTCGACTACAAATTGATGTTACCCGAGCATCCATCGAATACCTTCGACCATCGGAGCATGGATAAAACCATGATTGACTGTGATTTGACCATTCATCCTCCATCACCTTCCTTCGATTCGTCAGGAAGAGCATGAGAACGGATGAGCATGACTTGACTGCATTTGAGCTGACTTTATCCCTAGACCTGACGAGGGAACATAAATCGAAATGGACATTGTTGATCGCCTGACTCCAAATGAATGTAGCGTGATCCTTCATTCGTTGAATCTTACCATGATCCGACTAAAAGTGTAATTCAAAAAGAGTACAACCTAAAAGTTCACACATCGATTCTTGCCCTGGATTCGATAAGGGAAGCATCAATCCTGCATTGGATCTGACTGGATGATTCACTCTTCAGTTTCTGCCTAAAGCATAACGACATAAGTAGCAAAGTGAATGTCATTGACCATCAGAACTTAGCTCATGTTTGATATTGATGAGGCAATGAAGTATTCTGCCTAGAGGAAAGAACTAGGACACAATGTTGGATAAGGCATGACTTAGCCTTCCACCCGTTAACTCATCACATGGTTTGACAGGATAGAATGCGAAATTGAAGCGGACATTATCTACCTTGCCACTTATCGAGATATTCCCTAGAATTGGGGCACGCGCAAGAAATAAGATGAATGTAATTTGATTGTTCATCAAACAAATCTGGCTCTTATAGCATGGACTACTATATAAATACAGCATAAGCTTGGCCTGATTATTTGTGCAATACGTCCATCAACCCAAGACTCAGGGCACGGGTCTGATCATCCAAGAGCTAGATACGACTACTCAATCCTTAGCTCGTTCCAAGTATTTATAACAACTTGAAGTTACGACCGAGAGGATTCTTAGAGATAGAATCATTAGATTGACATCCAGACTTATGGGCAACTCATCATCATTCTGACCCTTTCGATGAGCAATGGATTGCCTGTACATTGAGTGGAAAATGCATTGCTTGGAAACACAAGTAGATTCAAACTCATAGCTGAAGCCATCTATGCTGCAGCACGCGATACAAGGCTGAACCCTACTAAGCCTTTGATTCAACAAGCCTATAAGGCTAATCATTAGCCATTACAAATAAGCACATGAATTGCTTACAATCCATCACGAGTACTAAAGATTAGATCATAACTCAGCGCAATAATGATAAAAGAGTTAACTGTTTTACTTCAGGTGAATGTTGATGTGTTCGCTTGGACTCGATCTCAAATATATATATATATATATATATATATATATATGGAGTCTCATCAAACATCGAGAACCCTGCATTAAATGCCTCGGTGAATAACAACAAAGCGATGTGGATCTAGAAAGATCTACTGCACTTAAGGAGGAGGCGAATCTACTCAAAGCCAATAGTTTTATCCACGATGTCCTCTAACCAAAATGAGTATCCAATCCTTTACTTATGAGAGAAACAAATGGAGAGTGGTGGACGTACGCTGGCTACTCATATTTGCATGAGGCAAGGCAAATCATAGCTTCCCACTTCCAATGATCAACCAACTAACGGACTCGACCATCAAACATGGATTATTCTCATCCGTGAACGCAAACTCCATATACAATCAGATATGAAACATGTCCCAGACCAGGAATACAACTGTTTCATTACTGACCCGGGCCTATAATGCTATGCTGCATTCCTTGGATTTAAACTTGTGAATGCTTATGCTACTTACCAAAGGACGATTAATAGATCATTCAAAAATCAGATCGGCCTCGATGAAATTATATGTGGTTAATATGCTGTGAGATCACGACCATCGAACGACTATGTCGATGACTTGGCAAAAATATTCAGTGCTCTCCAACAACTGTAGAATGAAATTTGATCCTATAAAATGCTCTTTCAGCATTATATAAGAAGAATTCTCGAGTTCCGTCATCAATTCTCGTAGGATTGAGGCTAATGTCAGAAAATTTTGAAGATTAGAGTCATCCATGTACCGAGGAAACCAAGTAGCTCTGATAGATCACTCAAAAAGACCTCCCATTTTACCTAAGCCGTTGGATCACGAAGATCTATACCTCAATTGGGTCGTTTCAACACATGCCATAAGCATCGCAATGCTATGTAAAGACAAACTAATCCAAAGACCAGTATATGACGAAAGGTAGCTATTGACAAGCTTACCCTTTTAACATCTGTATCGACCAACTTTTACGATAAGTCCAATGGCAACCTTAGATGTCTGGCAGGTTACTCAAATAGAATATTGAGCTAAGCCAATTTGTTATCACTTATCTCCCTTGGAGAGCTATCCATGGTCAAACATTAGCATACTTCATGTCTGAGTTCACTGCATCAGACAATTATCCAAAGAACAGTAGAGGTCGTCCAACCAATGGAGAACATACATAGATGGAACTTTCCATAATCGACTTTCTAACATCGAAGTTGCATTAATGGCTCCTAAGGAATGATAGATCCGCTGCACCCTGAAACTCAACTTCACAACTACAAATAACGAAGCTAAGTATAAAGCCTTGGTCGCCACGCCCAAACTTACAAGTAAACTAGGAGTGTGGAAACTTTACATGTCTTATGTGATTTCTGATTAGTGCTATGCTAAAGCAGAGAGGATTATCGGACCAGGGGAAACGTTTTGTTCCTTATCTTAGCTGGATCCAAAACTGTGCAGTTAATGCGCTCGGTAGATTCAAAGCGGTGGAGGTGCAAAAAGTCATAGCGGTGATACAGCGAGGATATAGCGGATGACTCTAAAATAGCATAAAAAACTCGTACTTAATGTTTTTACAAATATATAAATGGTAATTAAATGAAAAATTATCATTCAATTGCATTATAAATAATACATAAATAATTTTAAATACGTGCGAATATACTTTAAATAAACGAAAAACTAATATATAACATCATTGAATTCGGTAGAATATTAGAGTTTTTTCATTTCTAAAAATATATCAAAAATTAAATCGAATAAATTAATTTCATAATTTTATAACATATAAATGCAACTTTTCAATTCATTTTATTAAAAAAGATATAGCGGAAATAGTGGAATATAGCGGAAATAACGGGATATAGCGGAAATAGTGGGGATTAAAGCGGAAAGGCTATATTTTAGGGCTATATAGAAAAATCGTAGCGGTAGAAATCCGCTATGAGATATAGAGGGGTTGTAGTGGGGTAATAGTGGGGCATTAACTACACAGATCCAAAAGCTACTAGCCACTTCGAGAATTACACAATTACAGACATCCTCAGAGAAGAAAATGAAAAAGCCAAGTCACTCGCCAAGCTAGTCAATTCTAGGAACGCGCAGCAAAAAGACTCTATCTCGGTTGGAATACTTATTATTCCAAGCATTGACATATGAAAATCATCTAGATCTTAGAGATGGTCTAGAAAAGGAGTCATGGATGATTCCTATCAAAGATTATCCACAATTAGGGATTCTTCTTGAATAAAGGAATGAGAAATGGCATATCCTCTATGAAGCATCACTGCCTGATTAAGTCTAGATCATTCAACTCCATTGGCACAAAGAATTACTCTTGTATCCATCAATCCGAGACCCAATATTACGTATCCATCGATACAAATCATACATTCCAACATCTCAGATCAATCCAGGAGAGGATCGATACAAAGTAAGGACTTAAAATAACCATCGAACGTTGTTACAATTCAAATTTCACATTGATCCAGGAGAGGATCGATACAAAACTCAATCCAAAAAAAACTAAAGAACTTGATAATGACCCGCAGATGTGCAAACTTGAACAGGAGTCAGGTTAACATAAGTGCATATATGTCAAACTAACATTCAATTTTTGAAGTTAATAGGAATTGAATGCTTACCTAGTGACGACCAGAACGATAAACAAAAATTCACTAGTGCTCAACACTCAGTTACAAAAAAACACCTCATGATCATTGACAATCAACAGTTTGACATCTACATCACTAAAGATCAATCAAAGGTTACATCTTTTGACGAAAAGATAGCAACTACTCAAGGAATCAGATAGAACTTTTTAGAATGAAGGATGTGGCTTTTCAAAGCACGTCATGTTCACACAAGACGTACTTTGGGGGGAATATGTTATCCTGCCTTTTGGCAAGGCCGTGACACCAAGAACTTGACTGGAAACCAAGGATAGTTCGTCCTGTAGATCATTAATACATAGGTCTACTATGGATACATGTAAATTTTGTCCGAGTCCGGATCGAACTACAATTGATATGACAGGACCAGCAAAGTGATGTAAGCCAACTTTTCCAAATTTCACATCAATTGGAGTTCGTATGATCAAGATATTGATCAATCAAGGTTATGAAAACCAACTCTAATCATATCCATCCAATTTCGTATCCATTCCCCAAGAGAGATCAAATCGTATCCATCGCCCACTAACTTCCTTCGTATCCATCAAAATGAAGCTACTTTGTATCCATCATGTTAACAACATTTCACATCCATCAACCAATGTCCATTTCGTATCGGTCTCCCTCCATCCATCTCTATCGATCTCCCACCATCGATACGAACAACAAAAACTACCGATCGATACGAATAAGGCAATACGAAGCATCAATACGAAGGCGGCCTCCAACCATCAATATAAAGTAGCATGCAAGCATCGATACGAACAGAGCCACGCAGGACCGATGCGAAATAGTATCGGTACAAAGACGACAATGTCATACAAATCCAAACTTGCATCGATCATAACTCGAGATCTACGAGTCCAAATGCCACCAAATATTCATAGAAGCTTGCCTACTACGTCAAGAATGTACCAGATAAATTTCAGCCAAAATGGATCGATTCTTGATCGATACAAATTCCATTCGTATCGCTTCCAAATCGAGTCAAAATCACCTGAACTCAATTCTATGGGCCCACCCATGTGAGAGAAGAGTCCTTCGAGATCTGGACAAGATATTTTCCGCCTACGCCTATAAATAGCAGCCGTATGCGCCCTGAAAAGTGACTTTTTGGCTCTTCTACGTCCAGACTCTTCCATAATCACCGTTGTACCCGAAATTCACTGTTGTAATTATTTGTAACCAGCAGGAAAAAGTGAATAAAGTTAACCGTTTCATAGTGGATGTAGGCAACACGCCGAACCACTCTAAATCTTTGCGTTTCTCTGCTGTTTTTCTGATTATTGTTTGGAGTGTTTGTTAGATAGTCCTCTTTTTACACTTTCTTCATTTTATCTCTTCAAACACTTCCAAAGAGTGTTTAGTCCTATTTTGGTACAAACAGATAGGCTAGAGATAAAACTCGGAGAAGTTTCAACCCAAGAGGACCAACTACGAGAAGTCATTGCCTACTTGAAGAGGGTGGTGGAGACATCCCATACTTTTATATTTTTCATTCAAACTTTACAGAGGCTCTTCTTTACCTGTTTCATGTGTGCCTAAGAAATATCAAAGGATTCCGATAGCATAAATACTAATATTTGAGAGTTAGAATAGTTGAATAAACCAAGTGATGAAGGAACCTGAAAAGAGTGTTCGGATTGTGCTATATGGAGTTATACTGAACTAATGCGAAAATAAACTAAGATACTATTGCAATGTAAAGTAAATAAACTAAAACAAGCAAACTAGGAATTTTATACTGATTCGAACTACCCGTTTTACATCCAGTTTCAGACTCCTTTTGGAATTTCACTAACAACAATGCTCGCTTAACCCGGAGGAACATGTTTACAACACCTGAACAACATAGTAGGATTTCGATGCCTCAACATCCGAAGAGGACTCCACTCGCCTGAACAACAGAACATGACTTCAACTTACACAAAGAGTATTTGACATAGTGTGTTCTTGATAACACAGATTTGTCTCTTGATAGTACAACCTTCCTCTAATCTTCTCCTTTTGATATATATGTGTGTGTGTGTGTGAAGAATATGGAAGTAAATGAATGATTTTGTATGAACTTGAATGCACAAGAGTGTTAGAATCAAAGTAGATTAAGAATAGAAAGAGTTAGATCAATTTCGATGAATAAAACTGATGATTCTAACATGTTTATATTTAGTACAAAAAGATGCAATTGTTCGTGAATAGTTATCATGAAAGTATATGGACATATCTATTGATAAAAAGTTGTATCTCTTCATGGAAGAGAAATGTCTATTCAAAAATATAGCCGTTGTAGGAATTCAGACGTCTGAAAATTAGAATTCAGACTTCTGAAATTGTTAACGGGCAAAGCAGAAAGGAAATAGGTCATTTTTGACCTGATTCAGACGTCTGAAATTTCCAATCAGTCGTCTGAATATTGTCTGAAAATTCAAATTTGATTACAGATTCAGAAGTCTGAAATGGTCAATTCAGACGTTTGAATTTGACCTAAAAATTCAAACATGCTCTTATGCATGTGTGTATGTGCACGTGTCAACATATATATCCAAAGGAGAGATTTTAACATTATTTTAATTCTAAACAATGACTCAAAACAACATATATGCAGCAAGAAGATTATTTGAATCTGATCTTGTAGATATTCCTGCAAAAACAAGTTAGCATAGAAAATCAACGTATATAGTTGTCGTAGTCAAAAATATCATAAAACGTCGTAGACGAGGTTTCAACAGAACCATCACCACTATAAATCAAATATCCAAACAAATTACATAGAATAACTCAAAATCAAGTAGCAAGACAAGTGCAAAAAAGTTCGACCTCCTTGGAATTAACCACAGAGGTCGGTACCAATATCTCCGGTTAACTTAAATGAGGTTGCAGTTTCTTACACTTTTCTGGGCCGACTTCTAGACTCTACTCCAACTCTCCATTTGGCTCAATGTGACTGCTACCACTATAAATACAATCCATAGAGCAACTAACAAAGGTTCTGGATTTTGCTAAAACTACGCAGGATCTCTATCTATTTTTCAACTCTCTCTCTACTCAATAGTCACAAAGGCGGTTTCTATAGGCAATTCTAGAACTTAGAATTGGTTTAACACCTGTACTTGTGACTTGTCCAATCTTAAACACCTTCTAATCAAACAATCAGTAATCAAAGCTATAAAGTGGATGTACGCTTAGTTAACACCTGAAACACTATAAAATTCTCTATGTTTATTTACATCTCTATCACTTTACTATTATATTTGCTTTCTTCTAATAGGGCCAGTGCCTTCTCATCATACTCTGGGGTTTTGATACATTTTTTGGTTAACAATAGTATTTTCTTGTGGACCCAAACCGAGGCTTGAGTGGTAATTGCTATACATTTGTAGACTTGACGCAGAGAGCCTTCATTGAAACATTTCCTTTGTCTCTTTGTCCTGTCTCTTTGAGCTCAATAGCATACTATTCTCCGCACGTGCTCTGGTCTCTTTGAATTGCTCCCACTCCATTATTTGTGGGAAACATCTTCATTAGACACCATAGAGTAAGTGCATCTTTAAAGCCTATAAGCGCCGATCATTCTAAGAAAGCATTGTAAGCAGAGAATCCATCCACCACCATAAAATTCTGAACCCGTAGCGCATTATGGGTATCATCTCCCAATTAAACAAGCAATGTGATGCACCCAATCAGATCTTTTCTCTCTCCATTAAATCACTGAATATGGGATCTACAAGTTAGTGGATTATTTTCATTGAGATACAACTTATCAAATGGCTACTTAAAAGGAAATTCACCCAGCTCCCCATGTTAATAAGGATTCAGTTCACTATAACAAGACCTATCATAGGCGTAATCACTATAGGATTGAGTGTTGGTGTTTCGATCCATCGGCAACTCTATTGCGAAAATTAATATCATAGTCTACCCTCCACTATCGTCTAGGTAAGATCCTTCCTATATGGTATAGCATATCTCCTAAGGCGTGTGCCTTAAATAGGTTCCATATCATTCCATCTCACTCCAATTTATTTCCACATGATGTAGACCTCCAGATATCATCTTAATAACCAAACCCTTGTTTGGCCTTCGTGGCCCCTCTCCACTGGGCCCAGCTATATTTCCTTAAGGCGGTTGCCCCTGAGGTTGGTTATCAACTTGCCCACCATCCTATGTGTTTCTTACTTATTCTTGTAATTTCTTCTTTCCGATCAACTCTTCTATCACATCACGGAGATGTTTACACTCATTTATATTGTGCCTATGTGTCTTAGGGAAGCAATAATACTAGCCATAGCACTTCTCCTTTTTAGTATCCCCCTCGGGGGTAGGCTTATTGAATTTCTTCATACCTGTCAAAGAAAGGTAGATATTTCAATGAAATCAGTTAACTCCATGTATTTTACATCATGAATGAACCTTGAATGCTTTTTGTTGTCTTGCCTTTTGCCACCAGCATTGTTGAAGTTCTCTTGCTTGTTTCCATTCCTAGCATTATTATTTCCAATGTTGTCACCACCCTGCTTGATAGTCACCTAACTCCATATGACATTGCTTGGTCCAGACTGACCACCAGAGCTAATTCCTTCCTCCTATTATATGCTTCCATGCATAGAAATTGGTTAGCTTTTCTATAGATTTATTTTAGTGAAGTTGGCTTCTTTATCTTATGAAACTACCCAAAGCAAGGCTTTTGCAGACTCCTCCCACCAAAGCCATAAAAAATTAATTCTTGGGTTCTCCGCCTATGTCATGGCAGCGTTGAACCATTTCAAAAAGCCCTTTAAGGTCTCTACCCTTTGATGCAAATTTTTCAAGGACATCGCATCTTTCAGTCGAAGAGAGTGTATATAAAATTGTTCGATGAACTTATTGGCTAATTCAACAAAAGACGATATGGATTCGAGCTCAAGGCAATAGAACCATATCATGGCAAGCCTCTCCAAGAAGTAAGGAAAACATCTACACCTCACTACATAATTTGCATGATCACTGTCCATGTGCCATCCGTACTTCACCAGATGCTGCATAGGTAAATCAACCCATTATAACTCCATATTGTAGGCAGGATGAATTTTTTAGGGTATAGAGCCGCTCTTATACCTTTGGTGAATGGGTGGAGACTAACTATGGACACCCATGCATCATCTTGTTGTTGGTTCCGCTACAACAGTCACTTTATAGTCTCAATCAACAAATCATCGTGCTTACATTTCACCCTGAGTGATGATCATCGTGTGCATGACCGCATGTTCGAGTAGGAGAACGTTTACAGTTTGCATAATGTTTTTTATGTCTTCTATCCTTAGGGTGTCCGTTCACTCAGTTGTTTTATGACTTTGGGGCATTCTTCGCCCTCTTCTAAAGTCTCTAGCTATGTTTACTTCAATAAAATCATCCCGAGGATCGGCTCCCGGTTCATCATCTCCAGTATCAGCCTCTTGCGAGTTACCCACAAAAATACTAAGATCGAATCCCTCGGATCGATCAGTACCATCCAATTTTTGAGCTAGGCAGTTGTTCCAGCTCTTTTATCTTATTTCTTTGACACTCCAGCACCCATCTTTCGCATCTTCTATGTAACATCCCGTAATTCTAGCGTTAATTAGTTTAAAAGAAATCAACTAATAAATGATAATAGCGAAGAATAAAATTTAAACAAAATTTAGAATTTGGCTATGAAACTCATACCATTGGGTTCATGATGATTTTATGATCAATTTTCATGTATAATGTTTTCCAATCGAAGTTCAAACAAAAAAATTATTAGCGTTTGAAGTTTTGGAATCAGAAACAATTATATATGCAATTAAGGAAACAAATAATAATTAGCTAATGTTAACTGCATACAGTTAGAGTTAATGGGGGCTTAGATGTTAATAAATGTTTAATAGGAAACATATGATAATGATCGGTTAAATATATAATTAAATAAAGGAAGATCAAACAACGTAAAAATTCACAAATTTAACAGCTCTACGGTCGACCCAGAACGCATCATGGTTGACTGGTAGCGGCCGACCATGAAAGGTAAGTGGTCGACCATGGGTACTAAAAATAGATATTATGTAGTGGCTAGAACGGCCTAGATTTAAACAGTTTAATCGCACGACTTGCATTGATTTGAACCCCCTATAAATATAGACCTAGATCCCACTTCCAAACTCATATTTTCTAATTGATGTGGAAGCTCTACCACTTTTCTTCTCCAAAAATTTCTAAAATTTTAAATTAGTTCTAGTTATATATATGCAAACAATTAGGGAATTGTATAAGAGAATAAAGAAGGGGAATAAGGCCAAATCAAATCGTCAAAACTGCGGTAAACTTCAAATCCGGATCTTGAATACGGATAAAATAAAAATATCTCCTTTTGAATCTAAGTTTATAACAGATTTTTATATGCTTGCGACATATATTAGAATAGGATGATAAGTGGGGTCAAACTGAAATAATAGGAATTAGATATGGAGATTTGGAATGCTAAAAAAAGGCGAGTGAGAAAATTACAATTTTGTAATAAAATTAGATTTATATCGTTGTAATCTATTTCATTTATGCCTATTTAAAATTGATTTAGATATTTAATTGCAATTACATAATGATTAGATATAAATCTCGGTTTGGTAATTTATTGTATACATGTAATGAATTAATTCAAATAACGAATTAGATAATGAATTATATATGCGTAATGATTATGAAATAGATTTGAGTTGACTATTTTGGGATTGACTTTAATTAGGTTGGGATTTGACATTGTTACCTAGGTGTTTGACCATGTAACAAGAGGCTCGGCATAAGCATCGTTTGGCATTGAATATCGTTCGACAGAATCCTCGACCGGCATGAGGCCTCGTTCAGTATGAACCTCGTTCGGCATTTGGGCCTCGTTCGGCATTCCAACCATGTTCGGCAGAAGCCTCGATCGGCATGAGGCCGGCATTCCAGCTTCGCTCGGCATTCCAGCCTCGTTTGGCATTCCAGCCTCGTTTGGCATTCCAGCCTCGCTTGGCATTCCAGCGCCGCTCGTCATTCCAGCCTCGTTCGGTGTTCCAACCTCGTTCGGCGTTCCAGCATCGTTCGGCATTCCATCCTCGTTCGGCATTCTAGCCTCCTTCGGCATCCAGCCTAGCTCGGAATTCATGCATCGTTCGGCATTCCAGCCTCCTTCGGCATTCCACCTCGCTCGGCATAAGTATGTCGTTCGGCATCCCTTGACCGGTATCGGGTCTCGTTCGGCCTACACACTTCACTCAACACACTGCCTCGTTCAGCATAGAGGTACCGTTCGTCCAAGGATATGTGGCTCAGCATTTGTCATTCCGCATTTGTGGCTCGGCACATAGAAATCACTCACCATGGGCCGAGGTATCTTGCTCCTAGGCCCATAAGGGAAGTCCAACCCATCTTCGTCTATAAATAGAGGGGCAGGGGCAAGGGACCTTTTTTCGAGAACACAGGGGAGACTCTGCTGCATTCAAGACTCGTTCTTTTTACTTAGCAACTGTATTCAACTAGTTGGTTTACGGATTGTATCTGTAAGCAATCGTTGAGTGAAGCAATAAAAATTAACTTCAAAGTGGACGTAGGCAGATACGCCGAACCACTATAAATCCGGTGTTCTTGTCTTTGCATTTACTTTAGCATACAATTCTCTATTTTAATTTACTTTCTTCATTAATCTCTCTATATAATCTTTCTCAAGGGTGTTAGTGACCAATTCTGGTGCTAACATTTTGGTGCTTTCATTGAGAACCGAATTCTCAGACCACTAGGATCTGCTTTGTAGCTACTGGATTGAATAAATCCCCCAAAGGAGATCCAACTTATTCATAGGATGTCCGTTGAATCTACTCAGAGTTTCGATCAACAACTCTACTATGAGTAGACCACGTACCCGATCAGCCTCTCATAATGCGGACGTCAATGTGACTGCTAGCGTACAATAGATAGGACCTAGCAACCAATAAGAAAATCTAGGTGCATGGACTACTGCCCAAAATCAAACGGAAGTCATCACCAGGACAGAGTTCAACGACTTGATGAGAGAACTCATGGAAAGTAGAAGACAACTTGCTAAGCAAATTCAAGCTAACACTAACCTCATGACTCAACTTACTCAACAACAGCATCAGAATGCTAGAGGTAGCCCTGTTCCTTATTCTTCATCTGATAGCTCGACTTCATCTGATGAACCTCCCAGCATAGACGCCGTAAAACTGAAACTACACAAGCAGGTGCTACTGATCAATCAACTAGGGATCAATCACATCTTGGAGACCACACCCAAGCCGGAACAGGAAACTTTGGGGCTGGAGCGTGTGTGTAGTCCGGACGCCCGGCTCACCAAGATCCTAATGGAGCTGGTCTTCAAGATACACGTTTGGCAGATCACCAACAGACGGGACATCAACCTGAGCGGTCCTGTAGAACAAAGCCCAACCTTCCATCCTCCATACAAACTCCGGACTTATCAGCTATGGTCAGGCAGTTAATGAGAGAAAATAAAGGCTTAACCAACAAAGATTGGGGGATATCCAGGAGTCATACTTCATTCACCGATACCATTCTACAGGATGAGTATCCCAAGAAGTTTAGCATGCCAACTATCCTGGCCTACGAAGGAAAGACCGATCCTATGCAGCATATGATGAGGTACGAATGGATGATGGATTCAGCTAGAGCAAACCACGTGACCAAGTATAGATGCTTTCCAATTACTTTATTCGGAATTGACACCATGTGGTTCACTCGACTTCCCCCACGGTCTATATCCAGCTTCGGCGAGTTGGCGATGAAATTTGCAGAACGGTTCAGGATACAAGCCACTCGTCCCAAGGATGTGATGTCCCTATCTAGTGTAATCCAGGCTCCGGGGGAGTCGTTGAAAGAGTATTTGCAGAGATTTCATGTTGAGGCTACTGAAATTAGCAACCCTAACGACCACGCAATTCTGATGGCGGTAATGCGAGGAGTAGATCCGGATTTGGAGTTTGGAGATTGGTTGGCAGGAAAGCCTCCAACAATGATGGGGCATTCCTATTCAAAGGCTCATCAATTCATAAGAAGAGAAGAAGCCAGATGGAAGAGGCGAGATAAGGCACCAGGGCCTATTCAAGAGACTGTGAAAAGAAATATCGCCGTAAAACAATCTGGTGACAACTCGGAAAAGGTTCAAGTCAACGTCCAGAACAAGCCTGGGCAATCTAAAGGGTCCGGAGGAGGAAATCCCGAAAAGAAAAGAGAAGCAAGGAAATGGATGCCAAGGATTCCAACCTACAACGAATATACCCCACTGAATGCATCTCTTGAGAATATTTACTTGTCAACTTGTAACACTTTTCAATACAGAAAGCCACGCCAAAAGAGTCGACAGAGAAACAGAAGCGGATAGGGAAGTACTGTCGTTTCCATGAGACTTACGGGCACAATATAGAGGAGTGTAGACACCTCACGATGACATAGAAAAATTCATCAGACAGAAAAAGCTGCAGGTATCTGTCAAGAACCCACAGGAGGGTAGGTAAGGAACTTCAGACCCCGGACATTGGCCGGCTCCACGCCAATCAGAGGAACCTGCCTGAACCGTGGGTAGATTGGTCATAAACACGATAGTCGGTGGACCTCACCCTGCAGACTAGAATTGGCAGGAGATGGAGTGATAAGCTAATTCCTTAAGGCATGCAGATTATGAGTGTTGTCCGAATGTGGAGGATGGGACCCCCAAAAAGCAGCAACGCATGATGACAGACGATATAGTATTTAGAAGCAGAGATGCGATCAAGGTGGAGGCTACTACCGTCGACCCGATGGTCATATCTACGACGATCAGGCCGGCATATATGAACAAAATTCTAATTGATTATGGAAGTTCCTTTAACATCATCTTCAAAAGGGCATACGACCAAATGAAGATGGAAACAAAGGATTTGAAACCATCTAAATCCCAAATCCGTGGCTTTAATGGTGCAGTGACTGATGCAGTAAGGTATGTTGAGTTAACAGTTGAACTAGGAGAAGGTGAGCATAGGAGGGTGCGAATCCTACCATTTATAGTGTTGGATGTTTATTCTCCATATAATGTGTTTCTGGGTTGTCCGACTTTGGCGGAGTTTAGGGCAGCTTTGGCCCCGTGGTGTTTGACTTTGAAGTTTCCGATACAAAAAGGAGTTAGTGTGGTACATGGCGATCAGGCAACCGGTCGTGCATGTTATGTGGCCAAGCTGAGAGAGGCTCAAAGGAGAGAGAAAGAAAAGGTTGCGGACAATTCTGTCTGCATCCAAAATAGTGACAACTAACAAGTAGTGCCCGAGCCCTGGCTCGGGCGACATTCTCGGATCTATAGAGACATAGACGCTCCAGTCAGTAGGGAAGCGAATGCAGCACCGGCTGAGCTGATGATTGACATTCCAGTCAGCTGGGATGACCCGTCACGAGTTCTTAAGATTGGATTACAACTCGACCCCTCAATGGCCGAGGATCTCACTAATTTCCTTCGAGCGAATCGAAATGTTGTCGCTTGGACACATTCTGATATGTGCAGGATTTCTCCCACCATTGCGAGTCATATGTTGAACATAGACCCGAAGTATGTTCTTGTAAAACACAAAAGGAGAGGCATGGACCTGGAGACGTCCACTGCTCTTAGAGAGGAGGTGGACAAACTCAAAGCCAATGGGTTCGTCCGCGACGCCCTCTACCCTGAATGGGTGTCTAACCCTGTACTTCTGAGGAAAGTAAATGGGAAGTGGAGAACTTGCGTAGATTATTCTAATTTAAACAAAGCATGCCCGAAGGATAGTTTTCCTTTACCTAGAATCGACCAGCTGGTTGACTCAATGGCCGGACATGATTTACTGTCATTTATGGATGCGTACTCGGAATACAATCAAATCTTGATGCACACTCCAGACCAAGAACACACCAGTTTTTTCATAGACGTGGGGCAATATTGCTATGTGGTAATGCCTTTCGGATTGAAAAGCGCGGGAGCAACTTATCAGCATCTGGTGAATCGAATGTTTAAGGACCAGATTAGTAGAACAATGGAATTCTATGTGGATGACATGCTCATGAAGTCACGACAGCCAAACAACCACATTCGAGACTTAGCGAAAATGTTTGATATTCTCAGACGTTACGGAATGAAGATCATTCCTGTAAAGTGTTCCTTTGGTGTTGCGTCAGTGAAATTTTTGGGTTTCATTGTGAATGCGTGGGGAATTTAAGCTAACCCGGAAAAGATTCAAGCTATTCGAGGCATAAAAGTGCCCAGAACTATAAAGCAGGTACAAAGCTTGAATGGAAAGGTGGCTGCACTGAATCGATTTATATCCAGAGCCATAGATAAGTGTATTATATTCTTCGATGTAATAAAGAATGGAAAGAGAAATTTCGAGTGGACATCCGAAGGCGAGGAAGCGTTCCGAGCTCTGGTAAGGCATTTAGAAAGTCCCTCGGTGCTATCGAAACCAATTGACCATGAAATGTTGTATGCATACCTGGCTATATCCCAACATGCTATCGGTACGGCTTTAGTTCACGAGGAGGACCGAGTTCAAAAGCCAGTGTATTATGTCAGTAAACGTTTGATGGAGGCAGAAAGAAATTATCCTAAGATTGAGAAACTAGCCTATTGCTTGGTGATTGCATCACGCAAGCTTCGGCCATACTTTCAGGCGCATTCAATCAGTGTTTATACCGATCAACCCTTGTGACAGGTACTCCGACGACCGAAAACCTCTAAAAGGATGTTAAAGTGGAATATCGAGTTGAGTCAGTTCGATATTACCTACCTGTCACGAAGGGCCATAGAAGGGCAAGCACTAGCAGACTTCATTGTTGAATTCATCATACCAGACGAAACAAGCAGTCACAATGCCATACCTCCCATTCGATGGAAGATGTACATTGACGGAGCATCTGACGACCGTTGTTCGGGGGTTGGCATAGTTCTTGTGACTCCTGAAAACCAAGCAGTTTGTTATGCTTTGAAGCTCGAATTCCCAACAACAAATAACGAAGCCGAATATGAAGCACTGATTGCTAGCTTGAGACTTATCGGAGAACTAGGGGTAAGATCGGTTGAAATCTTTTGTGACTCACAACCGGTGGTGTACCAAGTGCGGGGGGACTATCAAGTGAAGGGACAGAGACTTTCCCCATACCTGGCACGGGTTCAAGAGCTGCTAGCAAAACTAAAATATTATGATATTTCGCATGTCCCGCATGAACAAATAAAGAAGCCGATTCATTGGCAAAATTTGCGAGCATTGGCGATGCACAGCAAATGGGATTGGTTCCCATTGAAACCGTGCTTGCTCCGAGTATGAATACGATGGAGGTAGATTTCATGTTAGAAATAGAAATTGAGAAGGAATCATGGATGACCCCATTCAAGCAATACTTGCTACACAGGGCCTTGCCTGAAAGAAGGAGCGAATGACGACAAGTCATTCGTAAGGCTTCACGACATGTAATGTAGGACGGAATAATGTATCGGAGGGGATATTCGGCCCCCTTACTTCGGTGCATTGCCCACGGTGAGATAAAGCGAGTCCTGAAGGAAGTCCACGAAGGAGAATGCGGTGACCATACTGGGGGGCAGACATTAGCAAAAGAAATCCTCCGCTATGGATACTATTGGCCAACTGTAAATTGGGACGCTGCAGACTACGTAAGGAGATGCGACAAATGCCAGAAGTATGCAAAAATCACGAGAGCTCCACCAACGGAACTCACGCAAATGGTTTGTCTCTGGCCGTTTACAATGTGGGGGATCGACATAGTCGGTTCTTTATCCATATCCAAAGGTGGTGCGAAATACATGATAGTTGCGGTCGATTACTTTACCAAGTAGGCAAAGCAGAGCCTTTGGCCACAATCATCACTAAAAAGGTCATTAATTTCATTGTACGAAACATTGTATGTCGTTTTGGCCTTCCACGGACTATCATTACAGACAACGAAACTCAATTCAAAAGCAAAGAGTTTAAAGAGTTTTGCCAAAAATATGGCATTGAGAAAAGTTTGCAACAGTTTCTCATCCAAAAGCCAACAGACAAGTGGAAGCCGTGAACAAAATAATCAAGTCCATATTGAAAAAGCATTTGGAAAAGGCTAGAGGAAAATGGGTGGATGAATATCTAACAGCACTGCAGGCTTAAAGAACCACCCATAAGTCCGCGACTGGCCACGCTCCATTCGCATTGGCATATGGCATGGAAGCTACTATACTCGTAGAACTTGAAGTTCCATCACATCGGGTAATTTATTATGACCCTGAGTCGAATCAGGATCTTTTGCTGGAATCAGTAGACTTCATTGATGAAAAACATGGAGAAGCTGATTTAAGAGCAGCTGCATACAGACACTGAGTCGGTCAAAATTATAATGAAAAGGTCCGGTCGAGAATCTTTGATGTGGGTGACCTCATTTTGAAACGAGTTTTCCCGGTCCCATCGCATATGAATCCTGCATGGGAAGGTCCATATGTCACTGAACGGAAGCTTGGAGAGGGAACTTTCAAGCTAGCGACCGTTGACGGTGCAACACTCCACCGAGCATGGAATGGCGAGCATTTGCGGCATTGTTATACTTAGTCCGTTTCTTTCATATTTTAGTTGCAATTATTTTCCAGCATATTTTTATTCTTAGTTCTCGGCATGTAATAAGACAATTTAGCTTGTTTTCATTAATAAAGGCTTGAAACCATCTTTTTCCATGAATTATTGATGTTTCTGTGTATGATAATTCTATGGAAAACCACTAGATTACATTATTCTGCCTGATGTACGAACGTGCGTGAACATTCCGAAATCTTCAAGTCCCTTGAGTGCGGACTAGAGTACTCTGAGTCCCTTGAGTGCGGACCAGAGTATAAACAAATCGAAATCTCCAAGTCCCCTGAGTGCGGACTGGAGTACTCTGAGTCCCCTGAGTGCAGACCAGAGTATATTGAAATCTCTAAGTCCCCTGAGTGCGGACTGGAGTACTCTGAGTCCCCTAAGCGCGGACCAGAGTATAAACGACTCGAAATCTCCAAGTCCTCTGAGTGTAGACTGGAGTACTCTGAGTCCCCTAAATGTGGACCAGAGTAGAAACGACTCGAAATCTCCAAGTCCCCTAAGTGTGGACTGGAGTACTCTGAGTCCCCTGAGCGTGGACCAGAGTATAAACGACTCGAAATCTTTAAGTCCCCTGAGTGTGGACTGGAGTACTCTGAGTCCCCTGAGTGCAGACCAGAGTATAAACGACTCGAAATCTCCAAGTCCCCTGAGTGTGGACTGGAGTACTCTGAGTCCCCTGAGTGCAGACCAGAGTATAAACGACTAGAAATCTCCAAGTCCCCTGAGTGTGGACTGGTGTACTCTGAGTCTCCTGAGTGCGGACCAGAGTATAAACGACTCGAAATCTCTAAGTCCCCTGAGTGCGGACTAGAGTACTCTGAGTCCCCTGAGTGCCGATCGGAGTATAAACGACTTAAAAACCTCTGAGTGCCTAGAGTGCTGACTAGAGTACTCTGAGTTCCTTGAGTGCGGACTAGAGTGTAAATGACTTAAAACCTCTAAGTCCCATGAGTATGGACTGGAGTACTCTAAATCCCAGAGCGCGGATTGGAGTATAAACAGTTTAAAATTCTCTAAGTCCCCGGAGTGCAGACTAGGATACGATTGACTTGAAGTCACCAAGTCTCTGGCATACAGACTGAAAAATATTCTAAATACCCGAAGCATGGAATAAAGGATGTACAATTCCAAAGAATTTCCGACTTATATGAAGATGAATTGAGGTGTTTATGTAACTCACAATAGCTTGGGTTTCGACCATGATTATACAAAAAGCTGAATAATAAAATTCTTTTGAAAGACAAAAGATCTAAGTTTTATTTATCCAAAATAAGATTCTACCACAACTCCTCTAAAAACTCAGAGTCAAAAGTCTATTTACATTGACTACGAAAATAAATAAAATTAATTATATAATTTAAACTAACTCTCGTTGGACGAGGGTAACAACTACTTCTTTGACTTCCTCGGTTTCTTGTCCTCTTTCATCTTCTTTGACGACTCCTCCTCTATGCATTTTCTCTTGGAAGTTTTGCTTAGAGGGTAGGTGACAACTGAGGAAGTACGAGGGACCTCTAGCGGCCTAGACCTACCAGGGAGGATGACCTTCAAAGACTTGTTCAACGGATCATCTAGGCCCACGACTCAGGGCTCGACTTTGATTTCAGCTGTCCTTTTCTTTTCTCTGTGAGCTGCTCCTTCATGCTCATTTTAGAAGTGTGCTCAGAGGCACTTGTGATCTCAGTTTCATAACTACCTTCGATAGGAGACGAAGTCTCAGACTTATCCTCATCAAGCAGCTCAATCACTTGAGCATCCAGACCGGGAGTCTCTTCCTCGTGAGTGGCCTCACTTGTTTTACCATTCTCCTCCTTGGCGTCATTGCTCCTTAGAGTGGGTTCGGAATCAGAACCATCTATGCAAAATCATAGGAGACAAACATTAGAATACAATAATCTTTCGTCGAAAATGATGGCTCTTTGAACTTTAAAAAGGAGAGTTATGTATCAGCTTCTTGCTGACTCTCGACCGTCTGGGGAGTCTCACCCTCCGAAATGGGAGATAGAATGTGGATGCCAAGACCAGGGTCTTCTAGGTCATAATGAGTGTGTTTCTCGAATGGATCGAATACTGGCTGATTAGCTGATTGAGTAGGAGGAAGGACTGGAGACTCGACTCCAGACGAACTGACAATGACGTCTTTTCCTTTGGATGAGGGGAATCCTTTGCAGTAGAGCGCCTTCGCTGCAGACAAGTCTGAAGGCTCGTTCCCCCTGAGAAATTCTATCACCAAATCCTCCTCGTCAACCTCTTCGGTGCCCAGCTCGACCTTCCTGATCTTTATTAAACTCTCACATGCCTCAGCTAGAGATTCAAGGTAGCCCTCTCCAAGAAATGTTAAGTCCCGATGCATGAGGACACGGGCGTTGAATTCTGCTATCAATAGGTCAAACATGCACTTAATCTCCTCCCTGCCAGCCTCTGTAGCCGCCTCAAGGCAAGATTCAATCTCCACGGATGCTATTCTCTTGCCCTCTTCATGGGCCTCACCCTTCAGCATCCCGACCTTAGAAAGCTCGTCGTCGAGCTTTGCCTTCAGAAGTCGCATAGCAATGATCTCGTCGCAATATCGTTGTGACTCTTCTTGGGCAGCAGTTTTCTCCTCTCTTTCATTGCGGAGTTTATCTTCCATCTCTTTGACTCGGAAGGCAAATGCATCCCTTTCCTTTTGAACACAGTCCTTCTCTAAAGCCATAGTCCTGCAGCGTTGGACCGCTTCATCAAGTTCTTCTTATGAGTTGTCTCCAAATGATTAACGGCCTCCGCAGTATCTTTAGCACTTTATTAGGCGTCTTCGAGCAGAGATTTGTACGAAGAGAGCTCTTCATCTTGAGCTTTGATATTGTCTTTACCATGAATAGCCTCAAGCTTCAGGCGATCAATCTCGTGTTGACGCTCAATAGAGACTTCTGAGACTTTTTCGGCTAAGTGGATGAATGCATCATGTTGGACATAGACGTCATCAGTACAAGCAATAGCGCTTTGTTTGACATGTCCTGGAATCTGGTGAATCGCCGAGAGAAATTTTAAGCCATCAAAGCATATCTTTGGGAATGTGGCTTTAAGCTCAACAAGTTGCTCTATTACCGGTGGATCATATACAAAAGCGGAAGGAGTCTGTCTGGAGACTACGGGTGTTTTGTGGGGATCTCCAGTTTGCCTGGTACTGGATGAACCAGAGTGTTGATCCTGATGGGCCTCGGGCTGGGACCCCTTATATGCGGGCTTCTCTTTGCTTTGCTCCGATTGAGGAGGAGGACCGTGAGGATAGGAAAACTGGCTATAGGTCTTTCTCCGGTAGAATGATTCTTGGTGGCAGTAGTCTCGATCGCCGGTGTGATCCCTATCTCGACGTTTGTTGGAACCCGAATCCCGGCCGGAGTGGTGAAAAATATATGAACCACGGAGATGGTCAAGTCCATGTGTATGCCCCATGTCACCTGCACAGAATTTAAATAACGACAAGTCAGCAAAGAGTAGGATGATGGCAGAAATTTAAGTGCAAGGTAAAGTGCATGTGTTTGTGTGTGTCCTAGTATTCCTCCTGATGGACCAGTTTCTTTGTCTTTACTAATAGGAGTTTTTTCTCCCTGGTTTTGGGGTTGAGCGCTTGTACCACCTCTCGTGGGTGAATGAAGCTTAAGGGCCTCCGGATCGTCGAAACCGTAGTTAAGCAGATCATCAGGTATAGTGAGGTTCGACGGGCCTTTCAAAGAACTCTCTAAATGTTGTGAGGAAGTCTCTCTCTCCGCTGGAATAAGGGTGACCTTAGAAGTTCCACCCACTGTTTTCTTCTTCAACTTGTAGGTCAATTTCTTCTTTCCCTTTGAAGGGGAAGGTGTCGTTTCGATATCAGAACCTCGACTATCGGGTCCCGAGCGGGACTAACATTTTCACCCTGTACTTCGGGCATTTCGGTTTCTTTAATCTCCCCCTCCTCTAGTGTGTTAGGGGAAGTACACGTTGAAGACCCAGCTTGCTTTTTTCCTTTTCCCAAAGCAGGTCTGGTTATAGTAACGACTTGAGGGTGTCTTATTCGACGACCTTCCGCCAGCAGCCCAAACTTCATGAGCGATTCATTTGAAATGAGAGATATGATGTCCCGGTCTTCTGCATGGATAGCTCGGATAGCTTCGACAGCTTCAGAATATCGGGAGACTTCGAGACGTGGGTTGATACCTGTAAAAATAGAGAAAGAGTTAGGAAAGGTGCAGTTTCCGCTAAAAATACAAGTATTAATCCAAGAAAAAGACTTACTCCCTTCCACCCATCTCCTCGCAAAGACGGGAGGATAGCGCACGTAGAACCATTCTTGCTTATACTCGGCAAAATTGCTCCATGCCCTAATTAGAATTTGACACTTGCTATGCGGCTCGAAGAATACAAAAATGGGCTATCTGACCGTCTTTTGAAGCGATAGATATAGCAGATATCGTCGTTAGTCGAGAGCCTGAAAAGGACACTCATGAAAAGAATGCAAGTGTCGTATATGAACGCGTGGCTATTTGGATGTAATTGCGACAGGGCGATCTCGATATACTGTAACAGGTAGCGAAGAAAGGAGTTGAACGACGGCACGCTGCCGACCCAATACATGAATCTGTTGTAGGTTGTATACCCGACTGGGGGCAAGTGAGGGCGACCTGTCTCAATGGAAGCAACACATCGTCGAAAGGAATCCCGTTCACTGAGCATATACGGTGAAGCGTGCTTTCGTTAATCTTCGAGGCATGGGAATCGATCGTATCATCTAAAAAGGTCGTTGCATCCAAGGCATCAAGAGACAAGTCGACAGACACAATCGCGGGGCTCGACATGTCTTGTATAGGAGCAGTCGACGGATTTGAAGTTACAACTACTTCTTGTTGAGAAGATGGCCCGGGTTTGTCCAAGATCGTGGCAGAGCTGGATTTCCTGGACATCTCTATGAATGTTGAATCTAACAAAACACCTGTTTGAACTATAATTGAAAAGCAATCAACATTAGACTTAACAACATAAATAATCCCCCTATGTGGTGTGTGAAATAGTGCAATCATTCAACTATAAATGCCAAGAAATTAACAGTCACCGAGTTGGTGAAATAAAGTTGGGCTTTGAACTATCATCTTCAAATACCATCATCGCTGACCGTCTACGAGAGCTTATCGTAAGAAGGTTTATGTTTCGAACTTAGCATCGACACTGTATGTGAAAGGTTATTAACTATTTTAAGAAAATTAATTTCAAGTTTACAATTGTCTAAACACGGGAGTTATCAGTCTGGATTGTCTGATATGCTTAGTTGTTTAAGTCCGTCCTTGTTCACTGTCATATATTCGAGCATAAATACGTTGAGTAACTATGCATTATGTTCGACTAGTGTTGTTGTTGTGCACCACTCTCCAACCATCCATCATTACCATTCGCCATGCGGCAAGACATGCCAAACCGAAATCATGTCGAGCCGCGTCGCTCGACACTTTACCCTCAACACCAACTCCCTTCCTACACATCCTCTCTACCGCTCGGCACAGACGAGTCATCCAACAAGTCATGCTGAGCTGCCTCATTCGGTACTCTACCCATCTCCCACCGTTCATCTGCACTCCTTCTAACGCCGTTCGACATAGGGGGTCATGCCGAGCCGCAGATAAATCAAACCACATCGCTCGGCACGCAACCCCAACTGTACTCCTACACACCCTCAACTTTTTTGACATGAGGGAGTCATGTCGAGCCACTTCCATACACCTTCTTCCAATTCCTTCCTTTATACAAATTAAGTACCCTCCAAGGTGGCCGGTCGACCACCACTTCAACTCGCATGCCACCTGTGACCAGAAATCTCAACCCTCAATGGTTCCCACTGGGCCAACGCTTTCTTCCATCTTCCTCTCCGTTTAATCCTAAGGCTTGTTTAAACCTAGAGTCTAACTTCCTTATGTACGCGACTATCATTGTTTGTGGGTTAAAGGAATATCGTGAGTTCAAGTCTTGTCTTAAATCCCTAATTGGGGAGAGTTGAGCAGGTAAATGGTTCGTACCTAGAAGAGAGGGTCGAGTTTCGGTGATGTGCTTGATTTAGAAGCGAAATCTTCTCAGATTTATGGTTGAGAACAGTCGAGAAGGTACAAGTAGAATTCAAGAATCAAAAAGGAGGTTGAGGTGTTGGCAAAAGTTTGGAAAGAGGGGAGTTCGTAAGAATATTAGAGTGGAGGTAAAAGGTAAAAAGGGAAGAAGGAGAGAAGTACCGACCTTTATCGTAGGAAGGAAAGAAGGTGAAGGGACAACAACCGGAAGAACCGGTCAAGGCACAATGTCGTTCGGCATCCAAGTGTCGTTCGGCATCCAATGTCGATTGGCATCCATGTGTCGTTTGGCATCCAATATCGTTCGGTATCCGCATGTCGTTCGGCATCCAACACCTCGCTCGACATTTAGGAAAACGCTATCGAAAGGGGAAAGAAAAGGATTTAAGAGAAACATGGAGTACTTGTGATTCAAAGCACATCATGTTCATCCACATGATGCGCTTTAGGGGGCAAGTGCTACCTGGGTGTTTGACCATGTAACAAGAGGCTCGACATAAGAATCGTTCGACATTGAATATCGTTCAGCAAAAGCCTCGACCGACATGAGGCCTCGTTCGGCGTGAACCTCGTTCGGCATTAGTGCATCATTCGGCATTCCAACCATGTTCAGTAGAAGCCTCGACCAGCATGAGGCCTCGTTCGGCATGAGCCTCGTTTGGCATTCCAGCCTCGCTCGGCATTCTAGCCTCGTTTTGCATTCCAGCCTCGCTCGGCATTCCAGCCTCGTTATGCTTTCTAACCTCGTTCGGCGTTACAGCCTCGTTCGGCATTCCAGCCTCGTTTGGCATTCCAGCCTCGCTCGGCATTCATGCATCGTTCGGCATTCCAGCCTTATTCGGCATGAAGCCTCGCTGGGCATAAGTATGTCGTTCGGCATCTCCCCTCGACCGACATCGGGTCTCGTTCGGCCTACACACTTCACTCAACACACTGCCTCGTTCGGCATAGAGGTACCGTTCGGCTTGGATATGTGGCTCGGCATTTGTCTTTCGACAATTGTGGCTCGGCATACAGAAATCGCTCACCACGGGCCGAGGTATCTTGCTCCTAGGCCCATTTGGGAAGTCCAACCGATCTTCGTCTATAAATAGAGGGGCATGGGTACAGTGAAAGGGACGTTTTTTCGAGAACACTGGGGAGACTCTACCGCATTCAAGACTCATTCTTTTTACTTAGCAATCATATTCAAGTAGTTGGTTTGTGGATTGTATCTGTAATCAATCGTTGAGTAAAGAAATAAAGATTAACTTCAAAGTGGACGTAGGCAGTTACGCCGAACCACTATAAATCCGGTGTTCTTGTCTTTGCATTTACTTTAGCATACAATTCTCTGTTTTAATTTACTTTCTTCATTAATCTCTCTACACAATCTTTCTCAAGGGTGTTAGTGACCAATTCTGGTGCTAACAGACATACTTTCATCCATTGGAATGAAAGGAGAAACAATTCAAGTCTCTATGAATCATCCAAGAACAAATAAAGGTGTATTGTTTGAAATAATAAGGAATACAAACATAAAGAAAGAGTTGTATAAAATAAGGGAAGTCCCTATTTTATACTGACTATTTCAATAAAGAAATATAATATAATTCCTTATAATTTCACATAAAACATAAATCTTCTTATAAGTAATCCATAGAGAATTATAACGTTAACAATTCCTTTTAATGGGGAAAGTAGTTCCAATGCATTAAATTATAAAGTCCTTATGTATAATAAAAAGTGAAGTAAATAGGAATAAGAAAAGCAGCTAAAGAGGAAATTCAAAATAAACAATTGGACAACAGTAACTGGAAAACTATGTAAGATTCATTAACACTAATGACACTTAAGTAAATAAATAAGAAATTGATAAAAAATGATAGTAAATAAGAAAAGATATTTAAAGAAAGCAGTAAATGACCTTAAATTAACTAAGATGTAAACGAATATAAAAGTTGAAAAATATTGTAAACAATGAACGGTGGAGGCACAATAATGAATGAAGATATATATATATATATATATATAACATATATACATATACATGTAGCCTTAGGATGCATTTATAATGGTCGCGAACTACATAAGTATGCAAATAACTTAAATAGATAAAAACGATGTTAGTCACTAGAATGGGTTGGAATGCAAGGTCAGTAGTGTTACATAATGTAAGGCTACCAACCGCAAGGGGCAACCGTAGTTGTGTATATATTATACTGATGTGAGACATATCCATTCGTAAGACCCATGGAGAGTATGCACTCACGTATAGATAAAGGAATACCCCAATAGAAAATGGAGTCTACTTCAAAATAGAAACTGGGGGTATTGCCTTGATTGCATTAAGCAATCTTAATAGGTTATCGAGCAGCTCAACGTATTGTTAGCAGGTGCAGGCATCAAATTAGGAGTAGGAACTATGCAGGTTGGGTGCACCATCGGTCTAGAGCAGTTCAAACGAAAAGACAAATTTACACCTAATGAGCTATGCCTCCTACAAGGGTAGGCCACGTTGGGTAATGCATGGCCACAGTTGTTTGCTAGTTTGTTGTTAGGGCAAGGATAGTTAACTCATGACAGAGTTATTTTAGAAATGAATGGGGTAGTCCGTGGAGCTGAATTGTAACGACCCTGAATTTTGAATAATTTAAATTGAGAATATTTAATTTATTTTAAATATTTAAATGATGGTTTGGATTGAATTTTCAATATAATTTTGAATTTGGCGATTAAATTTTAGAATTTAATCTATTGAGGGTTGAATAATTATTTGAATCTTCAATTTTAAGCCAACTAAAAATATTTCAAAGGCTTGTAAAATTCATATTGATAATATTGAAGATTTTAGAAGCTTTAGAATTTGATTTGGAAGTGAATTGTTCAGTTTTGGAATTTAATCGTTCGAATCGATATTTAAAAATAGCCGTCCGAGGCACAGTCTTGGAATTCGACGAAACCAGTTCCATTGGGTCCGGAATATTAAACTATTGCCGGATTTCAAATTTCGTATTTTTTGGAGTTTATATGTGAGCACACGACATATAAACGCGTTGAGATAAAATCAAATTCAAATTGAAATTAATATTTTAATTAATCAAACGGTACCACGTTATCCCTAATATCATGCCTAAAATCACGATACCAGATCGTGTGGGCATGGCCGAGCATACCTTCTTCGCGTTTAAGTATCCCCTTTCATTCTTCAATTCAGAATCACGTTCAAAAAGAAATCAATGGCCGAAGCCTCTTTAGTTCGACCGATAGAAAAAAAAATATATAAATTGGCCGAAGCCCTTCTCCCCTCTTTTTTTCTTCTTCGATTACAAATCAAAGCCACATCTCAGGAAAAAAAAAAAAAAGAAATTAAATCGCGAGCACGCGATCGATTGTGAGGGAATGGCGGCGTCGATTAGGGGTTTCGTGGAATTGGGGCGCGCGCTCGAGCGCGAGACACGGCGACGTGGAGCAGTGGTCAGGGGCGCACGAGGCGCGCGACAGGGGGGAGCAAGCGCGGCGCGATGGAGGGGGGAGGAGTGGTCACGCTCGAAGGGGGGTCGGCGCTCGTATGGATGATGGGTCGCGACGCGTATGGCGATGGAGGCGAGGCGCGTGGGGGGCCGCGCGCGATTTGAGGAGGTCGGCAACGCGATGGCGGCAACGACGCGAGATGCAGGCGTCGTTCGATTTAGGGTTTGGTAGCAGTGGAGGCGCGATCAACATAAGACGCACGCGCGTGAGGAAGTCGGCTGTGTCACGGCAAAGCACTTGGTCGATGGAGCTGGGTTCACGATTTTACAGTAAGGTATAGTTTAAATAATTTAATTTAAATTATTTAGTTAATTTTTATAATATATGCATTGTGTGTATATGGATATATAATAACAGTAGAGAAAATATGGGATTAAAAAAAAAAATAATATATTTACAGTAAATATTTATATATGATTTTGAAAATTTATAAAGTTAATCAAATTTATTGAAAACAAAAGGGATTTGTTGGTTAAAATAAAATTTTGGTTAAATAAATTTAATTTAAAAGGAAATTTAAATTTTTAGTTAAATATCTTATTAAAGAAAAAAATTAGTTGATTTAAAATAAAATGAGAAGTTAATTTGAATTAGATGTTTTCGAGAAATAAAAGTTTAAATATTTAAATGTTTAAAAAACAAGGTTTAAACTTAAAGTAGATTTAATTTATAAATAAATAATTCATTAGTTAGAAATGTAAAATGAATGTACAGATGGATTTTAAATTTACTAAGTTTATATTAAAATAATACATAATATGAGGATTTATTATTTTAACAAAATTTATCTGTTTATTTTAATAACTAAAGGATATTTTATAAAAGAAAATGATTTATCAAAAGATAATATTATTTATTATCGGGAAAAAAATGGGTTAAGAATAATTTATTAAGGTGTTTAATTAACTTAGTAAATTCTTTTAATTACTAAAGAAAATTTGTTTAGAACTAAATTGATAGTTATTTAAATTATTTAAAGAAAGATTGAAAATAAAAAATAAATATTCAAGTGGATTTGATAGATTGTTTTAAAGATAGGAATATTATTTTTAGAATGTGAATAGTATGTATAAAAAGGAAAATTTGTATGAATTTAAATGTTAGGTTAATTTACTAAAAGGAATAGATTTAAAATAAAGGCCACTGGTTAATTAAATTTATTAAAAGAAAAGAAATTTAAATTTTAGTTAAAATAAAATAGAAAGATGAAATTGGTTTAAATAAAACTATTGATTAATTTAACCATCAACAACGAAAATTTATTTTTCGATCTGTTCGAATATTAATAAATTGTGTAAATATTTATACAAGGTATAAATGAAGAAAACAAGTTGAATTGGAAGTGGATGGCAAACAGGAATAAAAGGTGAGAACTTCTCACTCAAAAGGAATTTTATTGTTTATTTAAATTTTAATAGTTAAATTTAAAATTGATTGACTGTGTTGATTGAATGTTTGAATGATGATTGTTATATATATATTGGATGTGAATAGACCCTATACGCCGTTAGTAAGCGGAGGTTATTTATTACACACATATACCGCGATATTCCACCTCGAAGTGGAATTGGTATTATATTATATATATAGCAATATATATATATTGGCATATGTATATATTGCAGTTGATTGATTTCCCGCATTTTCTTTTAGCGGATGAGACCCTATTGCGCCGTTAGTAAGCGGATATATTTTTATAAAATCCCATATACCGCGATATTCCGTCTTGAAACGGAATGGTATTGTGCTAATGTCTGTGGATGCAGGAAAACAGGTTGGAGGGATCCAACTGGATTCCTCACAAATATTTATTGATTTTAAATATTGTGATGTTTGATTGTTTATCATATCGATATATGATATTGGAAAAGTCGTGATTGACTAATTGATGTGTTGCATCATCGGATCCAATTTTTGAAATTTAAAAACAACGATTTTAATTTCTAAAGTGATTTTTGAAAATATACGTTTATATAATATATTTTTGGAATTGATTTATTATAAATAAATAAACGTTATAATTTTTATGTTATAAAAATTATGATTTTTGAGAAATGTAGTTAAAAGTTGATTTTTGAGAATATGGGATTAATGATTTGACAAAATAATTTAAACTGGGATTTTTGAATCTATTATAAAATGAATAAAAGTGATGAAATTATAAAGAACTGTGAAGATGTTTCAAAAGAATAATATAAATTGTTTTATATTAAAAAGATTTATAAATTGATATTTATAAATTAAAAATATAAGAATTATAAAACAAGCTTTTATAAGTGTTAGAATAAATTGTAAATGAATTTCATAAATAGAAATGGAATTATAGAATTATAACGATGAAGTTATAAATAGAATTTTATAAACAGTATAAATTGATTTATCTAAAAGATTTACAAACGGATATTTGTAAATTAAAATATTGGAATTATAAAACGAAGTTTTTATAAGAGTTAGGATGAATTGTGAATGAATTTCACAAATGAATGAATTTATAGAATTATGAACGGTAAAGTTATAATCGGAATTTTATAAACAGTAGGTTTATAAAATTTGTGAAGTTATTTAAAAGAATAAGATTTTGGATAAATAGATGAATCTTATAAGTTATAAGATTTATAAAATTTGTGAAGTTTAAAGGAATGATTTTATAAACAAATAAATTATAAGTATTTAACTTATAATATGAAATTTTTAATATATCATTGTGATATGAATTGAGATAAGTTAATAAAGGAAATTTATAAAAGGAAGTTGTTATAAAAGAAATAGAAATAGAATTTATAAACATTGTTTTATAAATTCGCAAACTACTTATTTTGATAAGTAAATTGTTGCAATTTATTTATGAAGTTATATTCATGTTTTAGACAGTGAATAATTCCTTAAACTAAAATGAATAGAAGTAATGAAATTGGTTAACAATATATTCACGTTTTTGAATAGTGAATAATATGCTAAAGAAATTATTTAGAGTGTGATGTTTTAAATAAAATTAAAACGATCTAATGATGTTTTAAAATATGTTGAGATTTAAAATCATAGATTTCAACATTTATTGTTGAAATAGATGTTTTCGAGAAATAAAAGGAAATGGTAAATTATAACACTGTTGTTATAATAAATGATTTCCGAAAGGAAATGTTTTGTATAGTATTGGGATTTATATATATCTATTTTAATTTCGAATCCCTATACTAGTGATTTTGGGTTGTCGTAACGATGTTTTACGTAACATTCGTTTTGGCCCAAATAAATATGATTAAGTGAATGATTTCCTTAAAGAATGAAATATATACTTAATTTCGACTAGAGGATATGGAATATTTTCCAAGGTTGAAAATAAATAAAATTTGTGGATTACTTATAAAATAAATAAGTATGGAAATTGTTTTTCCAATGAGAAATGGAAAGTTTAGAGAATTTATCTTTTTGAAGATAAATTGAAATGAATATTTGAAATCGTATATTCATAAATATTTTGGGAATATAAATTCAATATGGAATTTATAAAGGAAATTTGGAAAATAGGTTTAAAAAAAATAAATATTGATTTATTTTTGAGATATGGAAAGTTATATCTTCTAAAGATATTTTTGGAATTAAATAATTTGGAAAATTATTTGGAATCTGGTGATGTTGGCATATCCATTGATAGTTCAATAACCGACTATCGATATATACCTTTGAATAGGTATTTGTTGTGAATTTGGTTGAAATTGAATGCCACACTTATTTTTTTAAAAAATAAGCGCTCACTATTCGGGTTAACCGGGAAAGGACCATGGGGTCGTATAACCCATTCCGAATATGTGATACGTCGTATGAATTGCATTCGAAGACGGTGTTGAAGACCGGATATTTTCGAAAACGAGAGGGTTTCTTGTCGAATGTCTTTGCATCGACTGGTCCCCGGTATAGAGACTCCATATGTGATGGGAAGTCCGAACGTGATTAGTGAATATCCGGATTGCAAGGACTTCTTTGTAAGTGCCTTCGGTTCTGTTCGAGCCCGGAACAGACTTGTATGGATTGTGTGTCTGACATTACAAGTTGAGATATAAAGCCGATTTCTTTCAAATATATTTCTGTGGTGGCGGAGAATTTATTCTTTTAGCTTAACACCCTTCTCTGAGACGTACGAGCTCAGAGGGTATATAGTTGAAGTTATCAGCGATATATTCCCAGTTTGGTAATGTGACATGCTGAGTGATGCTGAAATGATCATTGTGTTGATTATTGTGATAGGATCATTTATTTGATCGTCTATCTTAGTGATCATTGTGTTGATCATTTGTTGACCCAAAGCATGGCTTTTGTATAAAGTATGTTTTTGTGGACGTGAATTCGTCGAGCCTCACACCCCGTGAATGGTCAAAACAGGAAAGAAGCAGCAAGGTTATGAGGGGTAGCACCCTTTAGGATGTGTCCATTTCATTCTGGAAAAGGGTGGTATCATGGTATGGAGCCCAGATACTTACTCATGTTGAAAACACTTTATGATTGTGTGAATTGATTACGAGCGCTCAGTGAAAAGGTCCCAAAGGACCGGGGGATGGCATATTCGGTCAGTTGTTACTCAGTTAGGAGTAACCCGGCCTTGTGTTGGTAGAGATCCGGTTTGGTTCTCGGGGATGTCCATCCAGAGGCATTCTCATGTGGCAATGGGAAGTTCCTTGGCCTGACCATTCGTTGGAAATCCAAAGAAACAATACGATCTTGTACGGTTTTAGTTGTAGAACCTGCCATCTAATATGGTAGCTATTAGTAGGCATAATATAATGGTACCTATGCTGGCTAAGATTTATATCTTTATTTTCGAAATAAATTTTCTACACTATGCACTAATAATAATATCAAAATTGATTTGATTTTTGCGTAGAAGCATCTTTGACTAACATAAGAAGAAATCTCCTCCAAGTCTGCGTTTGCATTGTGTGTGTGGTGGGAGGTCTTATGGTAGTTACATTTTCAAAAGCATTGCGGATTGATTTTTTAAATATTCTTCTATTTTTATTTTAAAGATAAATAAACTGTTTTTTTTTAGTTCTCGCACCAGTCACATGACTGACTCGGAGTTTATTGTTTTCCATCCTAAACTCTGGGTGCCCACCAATTTTTCACACGGGCAGTCAAGAGTTAGGGTTTATCAGGATATTCTGGATATTCTGGAGTTGCTGGAGGCAAGCTGGATGGCATGGCATATTACTTATATAGTATTTTTTTTTTCCGCTGCACTGTTTTTTGATGTATGTTGTTGTACACTCTGATGATATGATGTGATGTAATGTGATGTAATGTAATAACTGATATAGTTCTTTGTTTAAAGATTATTCATTTATTATCTATTATATGTTCCGCTGCGAATTGTGAGATTCTGATGTGTTCTATTGTTTTCTTTCTGTTCTGTTTTTCTTTCTTTCTTCTTCTACCTCTTTCTCTTCTTTCTTAAAAACCCCCTCAGTGTTCGGTTTTTCGGCAACGAAAAATCGTGTCCTGACATGAATCCATGATAGGAAACAGATAAGTAGTATAACATGAAAAGATAGATAATGACCACCATAAGCTTCATTCTCACCATCTTCAAGAATCATCAACTCCTTCTCTAACCTGTGTTGTAATGAGAAGGGAGTCAGAACAACAAGTGTCTGGTGAATAAAAACCTCAAGCCTTACTATTTCAGTACTTGGGTAGTATATTTCAAATAAAAACATGTCTTATGTATTTCGAAACCATTTAATACTTCATATAAAGAAAGGAGACGGGCCCTCAAACAACCACTTAATACTTTCCATTCTTGAAGCAAGTTTCCCAATCCCATAACCAACGTCATAAATATCTAATAATGCGAGAGACGGTATCAAGTCACTTAATACCCTTTACCAATAATATGCACACTCTGACCATTTAAGACCTCAACTGAGGTAGGCCCCCATTATTTAATACCTATTCCCAAAGTGGACTCCTCACCGGTGCCTATCTAGCTGACATTGCATGAAATCTCTTTGAGCCGCTTAGTACTTCTTTTTGGGAAGGCGGGCCCTTAGATAATACCTTATACAGAAGCAGACCGTTTTTGAGATACCATCTACCATGGCCTAAATAACCAATCCTTGACCATTCAATACTTTATTTGGGAAAAAGAGGCAGATCCTCAAACAACCCTTAATACCACCAAAACCTCGAATTAGGTCCTTCGCCTTATGACCTGTACCCCACGATGGCGTCTCACATTAGTCCGACTAGTCGTAGGTACTGGTAGCCAGATTAGTTGGGTAGATTTACCCTATAGAGTTGGGATTAACCTCGCATCATTGGAGTTACTTATCATAGGTGATGTCTCGCATTAGTTCCAAAGTCACATTGTTGGTAGCCATATTAGCTGGGCACATTTCCGTATGTCTGTTTACCGACCATACATCACTATCACTTAGTCATACTTATAACACTCTTAATATATTATCACATACCTCACCTTGTCCTTTAATTAGGCTGTATAAAATTTCCTTCTTATTTTGCCATGATAATTAATTACTTTTTAAAGGGTATTTAATAATGATTATTATATAATTAATTGCACAATTAACATATTATAATTATATGCTTTTTACGGTAATTAATATATAAATAAATATGCACTTATTATTTTCTATGCATACAAAGATTATGCCCTAGCTAATGTTAAATGTCAATTTCTTTTTAACAACAATAATACAAGTCATTTTTCATATTATCAATGGTGCCAAATTTCCAATATCCTTAACAAGGTATTTCAATAATAAAGGATTCAACATTTATATCCAAAACTTGCAATAATTAGATTTGTACATAATAAAATTTTCAACTCAATCTATCACATCAAATCAATGGAATAATCTCAAAAATAGATATGCAATTGTGGTTTCAACTTCTATTTAAACCCTCTTTTACAAAATAATAATAATGGAATTTCTCTTTTCTTTTCATATGGAACAAATGGTGTAAACTATGAATAAATCCATACCTTACACCCTATTCCTTAATAAAGATTTCTTAATCAAATTAGAATTAAGGAGGAGGAAAATCGAATTTGAAATCACCAAAACTACACGAAGTATATAATTCCAGCAATTCAATATAAATAATTGAGAATTCCAACAAGATTTGACATTTCAGATTAAAGGAGTTTTGGTGGATTTAATAGTGTTTTGTTTTTGAAATCCCAAAACCCCCAAGGCAGATCCAAATCCATCATATATTAATTAATTACTAATTAAATAGAAAAACTAAGATCCACTCACGGTTGGTCCTTAGCTTTGCTTCTCTTTGGATTTGAAACCCCCATTATAATCTCACTTTAGATCTCTTCCTTTTGATATATATATAAGAAGGGATTTTTTTTGTGTATGTGTATCTATACATACATACATACATATATATATAACATTCAGAAAGGTTAGAGGAGAAGAAATTGAACAATAACCAAAGACAGATGTATAGGATTTCTTACCAGAATCCCTAATGTAGTTTTTTGAATCTAAGAAGAGATCAACTGATAAAGCTTCGCTAATGTTCCCAAAATATTAGTGAATAAAAGTGAAGGATCTAGGGTCTTATTTATAGGGGTTGAAATACACCAGAACCGTAGGATGAAAATATGTTAAAAACGGACAAATCTGTATGTTTATTCCCACAAAAACCCCAATCCCACCAAAAGTAGCGGTTGACCATCCTATACACATCAGCCACTAGGGATCGACCGGTTGGGTCTATAGGTCGATCGCTCTTTATTTGAGAACGGTTATTCATTTCTGTTCCTTAATTAATTTTATCCCTTAATTATACTTAATGTTAATAATAACTTTAACATTTACTTAACCTCTATCTAATCTCAGTTAATTTTTAAATTCCAAATTTCAAATTTATTTATTTATTTGAATTTGAATTAAATTGTTTTAAACCAGATCATAATTTGAATTCGTAACTTCTTCGTTCGAGCTCCATTTTCAGCATAATATCTATGAAAATTGATCATAATTTCACCACGAACGCAACCATAAAACTTTCACAGCCAGTTTCAAATTTTATAAAATTTTCATTTTTACCATTATCTTATTTAATTTAATTTATTCACCTATGGTTAATTATATGGGGTGTTACATTCCCTCCTTTAAAATGATTTCGCCTTGAAATCTTTTTAAGGGGCGAACAACGTAACGCGTAATAAAATCCATATTATGCAACCAAGTTATGTAACAACTCAAGTTCCAGTGGGTTCAGATTTTTTGCAAAAATGCTAAAACCCAAATCCACTGAAGCCCGAGTTAGATGACTGGTATCCTGCAAATAGGCAAACATAAATATATCAGAGCTCAAATAAATATCTCACAACGAAACCGAGTAAAATATAGTGATAAGTAAATACTCACTAAAGTAATAACACTTTCTAAACAAGTGTCTCAAAGTTGGAAAATATACATCATCTATCTAACCTGTGGGATGATATGAGGAGGGGGTCAGAACTAAAGTTCTAGTGAACGGATAAATTATACACTTCTAAGCATAATTCTACATATATGGTTCTATTTCCATTTTCTGTTATATTAGGTTTATTGGGTTTATAATACTCTCGCCATTGTGCGTGAATCGTACCCATCTACTCCCTAGTAAACTAAGACCTAATAACCACTATATGTATGTAGCTACATGCCCGAAGACCACATCGGTCCTAGCTACTATCCATAGTACCTTCTGTATCCTTCTCAAAAAGGACTCTTTCGTCTCGCTACTAGAGCATACTGTAACTATATCTGTAAAAGGCAGCTTTGTAAGGCGTACAATACAGATATTCCGTCATATAATATAAAAGCGTGAAATTGCATCCACACTTGCTTATACTAGTGCTCAGACATCCACAACGTACCACCTAGTGCTTACCTTGACGACTACACGTAATCGTTCTGTCTACTCCTTGAATTCCGCTAACAAGGTCTACCTTATATGGAACTCGGTCGGGGATTTTCTATATCTATAAAGATCCGCTTCATTGGGCCTACAATAAAGATAATCTACTTGGTCTATCTCTATTCTCATCATGGTTATGGCCCCACGCAGGCCCCTTAAACTAATCGAAAGACTTTTCAAGAGCTAAGTGTTTGTGCCCTGCTGCAAACAATCTAAACATCCCATTGGTTATACCTCTTATCCAATGTCTCGATAGTGAAAGAATCATTGGCCTATATGTTTAGCTCTAGTCTTTCCCAAACTCGCTTTGACTGATGTTAGCACCAGAAATTGTCACTAACACCCTTGAGAAAGATTGTGTAGAGAGATTAATAATGAAAGTAAATTAAAACAGAGAACTGTATGCTAAATTAAATTCAAAAACAAGAACATCGGATTTATAGTGGTTCAACGTAACTGCCTACGTCCACTTTGAGTTTTGATCTTTATTACTTTCACAAATGATTGAATACGGATGCAACCCATACAATACTGACTTGAATAAAAGTGCTAACTGAAAAGAAAGAGTCTTGAAAGCGGCAGAGTCTCCCCAGTGTTCTCCCAAAAATCCTCATTTCTCTGTGCCCCTGCCCTTATATTTATAGGCGAAGACGGGCTGGAATTCCCTCACGGGCCCAGGAACAAAGTATCTCGTCCCATGGTAGGTGACTTCTGCGCACCGAGCCAGGCATGCCGAACGACCTTCCAAAGTGGCTTTGCCGAACGATGTCGCCAAAGAATGTCGAGCGATGGTGTCTAAACTTGAGGTGCCGAGTGATGGTGTCTAAACTCGAGATGTCGAGCGATGGCTTCTGAACTCGAGATGTCGAGCGATAGTGGTCGAACAAAAGAATGTCGGGCGGTGGAGTTTGAACTAGAGAATGCTTAACGAGGAACTTAGGCCGAGCGGCACTCAAGCCGAACGATACCTAGGCCGAGCGGTACTTGCAGGTCGAACGACACTCAATATTTTCCTCTTTGAGCCTGGCCATGGTGTCGGGTAACAACTGACGATGGCTAATATCCGCATGCGACAATCTTTATGGGTCCTGCCCAATATTACCTACTCGAAAACTAGAGTACAGTCTCATATGAATATCCTACTCAATCGTCAACCTTTTGACTGCCTACAAAGGTCTGCTTCGTTAGGCCTACAATGCAAAAGCAGTCAGGTCATACTCTCTTGATGGAACATCCACAGACCTGCCTCTGGGGGGGCGGCTTCATTAGGCCTACCCCAAAGGGCATCTTAGAGTATCCTCACGTCCCATTGAAGTCCCATACTTCCTTCTAGCATAAAATAAGTAAGATAACTTTGTTGGACGTGTTCTTTCTGTATTAAAAATCTACGATGAACTGTTTCGTTAGTGCTCTTTATCCAGATTCTCTTTGGGATACAACAAACTCATCTTACCATTTTATTATACCCTACATCTAATCCTTTATTATGCGTTTAGTTTAATTTTCTTATTTTGTTGGCTACTTATTTACCTTAATCAGCATGCCCAGCCCATCCACCTGTGAGACCATCAGTCCCAGACCTGAAATGGAATGCTACCGGTACGTGCCACTACTATTATTTTTGCTTATTAACTTAGTCCAAGATCTATGTTTGATAAAATAAGCCCCTTCTTTTTCTTTCTTTTCAATTATGATTTACATGTTACAATTATACTTGCAATTATTATTTTTATATTCTTTTCTTTCTTTTGTAACTTACATGTTATAAATGTAATTGCAAGTGTCTCTTTTCTATTCTTGTCCATCTTCTTTTATTATAATACTAAATTTTCTTTAGTTCTCTTATATTATATAACAGTCTTAACTTGGGACTACATCCAACTATCATAAGTTACATATCGTAATAACTGCTTTACTTTGTAATTTACTATCTGCGCAATAAATTTAGATCTAGACACATTTTCTATTTATTGTTTCTAATCTTGTTAAATAATTAACTGGATTATTTCTTCTACTTTAGTTTCTTTAACGCTTCGCGTTATTCTCTTTTATTCTGAGAAGTAGTTCTATTCTATTTGGTTGGTTATAAAAACTATGCAAAAAATCCATTTTTATATTTCAATACTAAATAATGCTATAAACAATAACTCGTAACTGCAATATATTTCTTTTATTGTTTCTTTAATTGTTGGGTAATGCAAAATACAGCAATGTCTCTATTTTGCACTAATTCCATTTTTATCGCTTTTATTCTTGCAATTACGTTTACCGTTTTTCTAACAATATTAAACAATGGAAATGTATTCCCTTGTCTAAACTAGCCAACTAATCTATCACTAAGTTCCAAATCAAGTTATTAGATTTCCCCTTTTTATTTCATTCCTCAAGTTTCAACATAATTTACTGTAAATTTCTCACTTTTAGGCTTATGCCTTTCTTTAAAAATTTTAAACCTAATATTACTTATATTTAATTCGATTCCTTTCTTTTTTTCATATAAATAAAATTTAAATATAAGTACACTTCTCTTATAAAATTTACAGTTACAACATAACTAACTAGTAGGACTAATTGCTGAAATTAGTTTAAATGCTTAACTACAATATTTAACGGGTATCTAACGATATTATATATTATCAACATAAAAGATACATAATTTAAATCCACTCATCTACCAACCTTAGCTTTAATCCATGACCTTCCTAGATCCAGTTCTAAGGCGTCTAATATTATTATTAAAAAGATATTCTTCCTAGAAATATTTTCTATTTAGGGTTTAGCCTCAGACATGAACCCAATTGGGACAAAATCGGATTATGAGAAAATAGCTAGGTCTATGATTCTATTTATAGTGAATCTTAGGCAGGCTATCGGATTTTAGTATTGAATCTGGTGCAACCACGTCACAGCTTGCTGCGAATCGTTGGATCCAAAAAAACAACGCTTGAGATTGTGCGGAAATCAAATTATAAAACTTCGGCACGCGGGTCGACCCATATGCTTTGCGGGTCGACTTATGGGTCGACCCGTCGAGTCCTACTCTTTTTTTTCGTTTAATAGTTACAGATTTATATAATTCTGATTTTTTATTCTTCTCGTAACTTCTTCATATTAACTCGGATTTTGACAAGTTATATATGGAAATTGATCAGAAAATCGCCACGAACACAACGAATAAGTTTTGAGGCCATATTATAACAAGTCCAAAAATGCTTATTTTCACCATTCATTGTTATTTGATTATTTAATTATCAAAAAATGCGGGGTGTTACAAGTTGTATACACAACCATCTGCTCAACCAATGTGCAATGTGAGTATGTACTGCAGGCATGCTATAGACGAGCTCAACCCTAACATGAGTGTGTGATTGTGTCATGCAAGTATGTATGAAAATACCCTAAACATGCGTAAAATCTATTCATGAGTGTAATATGATTGTGAAAAAGTGTAGCAACCATTTCCTACCATCCAATCTAGCAACCACGATGTAACCAAAATCCCAAATTTTGATAGGAAAGTTTACCAAAGAAAAGCTTAAGACGAGGAGTCCCCTTGCCTTCCACCAGATTTTCTCCCTATTTTACTTAGTCCAATCTAATTTCTTTATTGTGGAGCTTCCAAGTTCCATACTCCATAATTCATGTAGTGGCATAGGACGCTATTGGCTCCATCTCGATATCCCCAATTGATTAGTCTCTACCATAATTCCTATGTCGTGAGAGTATTTTCTCAAGTGAAAAATGTGAAGAACGTCATGGACTCCTATCAACTTACAAGTTTTCTTATTTTCACTAATATTGGGGAAGGCCAAATAGATTTTGGTGCTAACTTTTCCAACTTTCCAAACCTTACGACCTTTATACGTTGCCTAACCAACTCCAACTTTCCGAAGTCTCTTAATTCAACTTTGGTCCGAGTAAAATTTTGTCGGTGTTTTCCCACCCATAATTAGGCAATTTATATGGCATCACATAAGTGCTTCAAGGGTGCGATAACAAATTTGTCTATTGGTGATTACTATATACGAGTTCTAATAAAGGTAAGTGCTAAGATCCAATGAAGTTTCTAAAGCTATCAGCAAATTTCTCCAAAAATTTCTAACAAATAAGGGATCCCTGTTACTAATGATGCTAACCAAAATTCCACGAAGTCGAACCACCTCCTTGATATGAATTTGTACTAGAATAAAAGGATCTTATGTCAATTCCATGAAGTCAAATATCTAAGGATAAATTTTGCTGTTCCTTTTTATCCTAGTTCAATAGGAAATTCCTCTCTCATGTCTATACATTTTGTTTCTTTACTGATGATGACACTCCATGAGCCAAAAAAAATTCTTCCAAAAATTCCAAAGTTTAGGGATTGCAACATTTATTTACTTAAGGTTTGCTAACCTAATTTCCTCATTAACTTTCACTTTTACTTATGGTTTATCACTAATTAAGTGTCCTCATAAGATTTCTTTACTTATATTGCTTCTCAATATATATATATATGTTTATTAAGTGGTTTAATCCCATTCATAAAATCAATACAAGAATAAAACAGGGATATATCTTATAACAAACTGTTCACTTTTTCAATAACCAAGAGAGACAACCAGCGATTACAACCCAAAAAATCTAAAAGAAAACATTGCTGGAAGCTGCCATTTATTATCAAGTTGTATAAATGGTGTTGAGGTCCTAACACTTCTTACTAAATTAAGATGGGTATTTCTAATAGGTCATTCCATTATTATCCATTTTATTTAATTTTCTGTTTTGGTTTCTACTAAATGTGGTCCACCCATTGCTTCAATTAGTATGTCCATAGAAGTTGATCATTATTGTTAAAACCTGACCATACCTAATTAATCCTTATTTAATCACTTTATCCTTTTTTAGGTTTTCAAATATGTCCATTACTTAGATTTAATTCTGCTATAAATGTCGCATTAAGTTTTCCTAATCAATCCCTATTATATTCCTCTTTATCCTCATTAAATACAAATTTATTACCCATTAAATTTGTAATTAATGTCCATAAACCCTGATCCATTAATTACTAATTAATATGTATGTAGTCGTAAATTATGCCATTGATGTATATTCTTATTTCTAGTTGCTACGTATGGTTATAGTATATACTAATTTCTGAACTAGAATGCTTGTTTGCACATTTTTAATTTATTAGATCTATCCTTAAAAAGGACTACCGTTATAATCTCTCATAAATTAGTCACGATTGAAATTTTTGCTTTTTTGAGTTTACAAAGAATTCTTTTTCCTTTTATTGAAATAGATAGTATAAATAATGGAAAGTATATCCACATCATGCACGTCTCTTTCCCTTTTTGATGCATCCTTTGTTAATTCAGATAACATGCTTTTATACATATTTTGGAATATGGTAATTTATGGAAATTACATGAAAATTGCTCCAAATAAATTGAAATATTGAAATTTACATCCCAAATTATCTAGAGCAACCTAATTTACAACCCAATTATAGATCTGGAACATATTTACACTTTACCAACTTCTTCAAACAGTGGTTTGGGACTGAATTTCAATTTCCAAATTAAGTTGTACATTCTATTCATATCCTAAAAACTTTAGATTGTCCTACTTAGGTTGTGATCCCTATCTACTCCATAAAAACTTGGTTTTCACTATTCTTTATCAAACCAAAATTTCAACAACATACAAAATAATTTAAATAAACTATTTCCATACAAGTAAACTTATTTCATTAGATTCAAAATCAGCATTTATTACCCCTTTCTTATGAAAAAATAAATTTCACAAACATGAAGTGCCAAATTCAAAATCTCCACCTTTTGAAGATATATCAGAAAGCTTTATCAAGAATTCAAAATTTCTTAGTTCTAAGAAGGAACAAAATAATTTCTCCTTTTTAATCTTTCTTTATCAAAAATTTATTCCTTTAAAAGTTAGATTTTTAATTCACATATTCAAAAAGTGGTTGGTTTTCAAAAAGAAACTATGAAAAGCTTCCATTTTTGATGACTTACTATAATAAAGACTTACTCCTTTTGAAAATAGGATCTTTAACATAAAACATTTAAAACTCAATTATCATTCCAGAATAATAGGTTAGACATTTATTATTTCAAAGATTTTTCTAATTACAAGATAGTTATATCATTTTAAAATATACATCAACATTTATTGCTTTATTACTCAAAATGTATTGCCATTTAACCAAATACTTTTTATAACTTTGTTTAAAACTTTCACAATCTTTTGCAATCCTTTTCTTTATCAATTCCAAAATGTTTAACTGCCATTTTAAATCCAAAGATATTCTTATTCAAACAAGTCCAAAATTCGAATAGGAAAACGTATATATAAAATCTTATCTTTACATAAATGATTTATAGAAATATCCAATTCATTAATTACCATCATTTAATTCCATTCAATTGTTAAAAAAATCTTATATAGCTTTAAATGATTGAAAAATGGAGTAGACGTAGAAAATTTATATCTTATTCCTATTACTCCTCTACTATGCCATTTATCGGATGATTAAAATTCCTAATTTATTACTACCTAAATTTCAGCTATTATTCTTCGTATTTTCTTATACGGGAATGTTCCTCTTACCTACGTATTATCAGATATTCTTATCCTTCTATTTTTTGTTTTCCTATTCCAATTATGTGTCATTTCCATTAATACACCCTTTTGAAAAGAATTTTAGAGAAAATAACTTACAAATTTATAAAATAGAAGAAATCATATAGAGGATAGAAGAATCCAAAAGTTGAAAAAAAAATTAATTCAACAAATTTTAAACTAAGAAGTTAACAGTTGAAAACTTCCTCTCCTCTTTTTTTCAGCTTTCCAAGTCATTAGATTTTCAAAATTATCCACCAATTTTTTTTTAAATCATTTCACCATTTTAAAATTACATTCTTTTTCCAATCTTCTCACATAACAAGTGGTAGTATATTTCCAAAACCGTCTAAAATCACTTTATATCCAAAAAATCAACATATAATACATAAGATCTTCATTTAATAGTCTTTTGAAAAACTCTTTCAAAACATTCAAGGAGTTTTGAAAAAACTTTTTATCAAATTCTTTCTCATGGGATAGGATTTAGAAATCTCTTTAATTGTTCTTTTCTTCAAACTTTCCTACTCAATCGTCTTAAAAATCTTGTTATCTTCTTATGGAGATTAATATGCACCTCCTTACAAAAGCTTATTCTATTTCTCCTTTACATATTACTTTCGGATGTTTACAAATATTCTGCCTTATAATATATAGTTAATACCAAACATTTTCATTTATTATTTCTATAAATGTAACTTAGTCTATATTAAATGATTATTATCCTAACAGACGTTTCCTAAAGAAATTTATTTACAAATTCAAACTCTACCCATTTAACTTCTTCCTTATCTTCCATAATTTCCTTAATGGTCTCATTAATCTGTTTAATTTGCTATAGCTTCTTTTGTATTACATACTCATTCCCTATTAAATTTTTAGAGTTCTAGCCTCTTGTTCTAGATTTTCTACCCCTGTTACTTATTATGCTTATATGGTTCATAATTATAAGGAAATCTAGGTCAAACAAAAGAGTTAAGTGTTATTCAGCTTCTGGGGTGCTTCCATATGTTATGATCATGTTATCCTAGTCCACTCCTTATAATATGATCTCTGCTCTATGGGTAATCAAAATAAGAGCATAAATTTAACTACATTTTTTTTATTCATAGTTGCTTCGCCTGACCTTTCGGAATATGGTCTTGACTACTTCTAGATCAGAAATATAAAGGTAGGTGTGTATTCAATATACACACACACATATGGTAAACATTTTGAAAAACCATTTCAAAAATAATAAGTACGTCACTCATACGTATACTTTTTCCCATTGATCGGGTAACCTAGGCACTGATACCAAATGTAATAATCCATCCGAAACTAGCCTAAATTACGATCCAAAAATGCCCATTGAAACTTAGATCCATTCCAAAGTTGGCTATTTGTTGATAAAAAGGAAAATAATACAGAGCTCTATATCTATTCTTTTAGAACTCACAGCGGTAGGAACAAAATATAATAGCAAATATAGTACTTATTTATTTCAAACCATTGCGAATACCACAAAACATATCATAATGTTAACAACAACCATTATATCAATTTGTTCATAAGAGCATTTTAAGGGAACGGTATAAAACAACATGAAAAGATTGATAACGACTGCTACAAGCTTCATTCTTACCTCTTCCAGCATTATCAACTCCTTCTCTAACCTGTTTTGTAATGAGGAGAGGGGAAGAACAATAAGTATCTATTTTAGTGCCTAGGCGGTATATTTCAAAATAAGCATACGTCTACATATTTTGAAACCATTTTATATAAGAAAAGGAGGCAGGCCCTCAAATAAACAATCCATACCTTCCATTCCGAAGCAGATTTTCCAATCCCATAACCCATAATCAACGTCGCAAATGTCTAACAATGCGAGAGATAGTACTAAAATCACTTAATACCCTTTACTAAAAATAGGTAGATTCCGACCAATTAAGACCTAAATTGAGGTAGGCCCCCTTCATTTAATACCTATTCCTAAGGAGAACCCACCATCGGTGCCTATCTAGCTGACATTGCATGGAATGTCTTCGAGCCACTTAATACTTCTTTATAGGAAGGTGGGTCCTCAAACAGTCACTTAATACATTATCCCGAAGCGGACCCTTTTCAAGATATCATTACCATGCCTAAGTAACTAACCCTTAACCACTTAATACTTCATTTGTGGAAAAGTGGTGAGCCCCAAACAACCACTTGATACCTCCAAAATTCCGAAGCAAGATTTGCCATATGATCCATACGCCACGATGATGTCTCACGTTAGTCCGACTAGTCGTAGGTACTGGTAGCCAGGTTAGTTAGGTAGATTTACACTATGCAATTGGGACTAACCTCACGTCATTAAAGTTGCTTATCATAGTTGATGTCTCACATTAGCCTCAAAGTCACACCGCTGATACCCAAATTGGCTGGGCAGAATGACGTGTGTCGCTTGACTGACTATGCATTACTATGACTTAGTCATATTTATAACACTCTTAAAATATTATCATACTCCTCACTATGTCCATTAATTAGGTTGTATAATAATTCCTTCTTTTTTTGCCCTAACAATTAATTACTTTCCTAGGGGGGTTTAATGACAATTATTACCTAAGTAACTACATAATTAATATGGTATAATTGTATGCTATTTATGGTAATTAATATATAAATAAATATGCGCTTATTATTTTCTATGCATGCAGAGGTTATGCCCTAACTAACGTTAAATGTTAATTCTTTTTTAACAACAAAAATAAAAGTCCTTGTCTATATTACCAATGATGACCGATTTCCAATACCATAACAAGGTATTTCAATATCCTTAATAAAGGATTCAACATCTATATCCAAAAATTTCAATAAACAGTTTTGTACATAATAAAAATTTCAACTTAATCTATCACACCAAATCAATGGAATAATCTCAAAAATAGAATTGCAATTCCAGTTTCAACTCCTATTTAACCCCTCTTTTACAAAAATTTAAATGATGGAATTCTCTTTTATTTTCATAAGGAATAAATGGTGTAAACTACAAATAAATCCATACCTTACACCTTATTCCTTAATAGAGATTTCTTAATCAAACTATAATTAAAGAGGAGCGGAATAGAATTTGAAATCAACAAAAACTGCAAGAGCTATATAATTCCAACAAGTTAATGTAAACAACTGAGAATTCCAACAACAATTGACATTTTAGATTAACGGAGTTTTGAGGGATTTAGTACTGTTTTGTTTTTGAAATCCCAAAACCCCTAAGGTATATCCAAATTCATCATATCCTAAGCAATTACTATAATAGAAAAACTAAGATTTTCATTCATGGTTGATCCTTGCTTTGCTTCTCTTTAGATTTGAAATGCCCATTATACGCTCCTTTAGATCTTTTCTTTTTGATGTGTGTGTGTGTGTGTGTATTAGATTTAGAAGGGTTGGAGGAGGAAATTAAATAACAAACAAAAATAGGTATGTAGGATTTCTTAACTGAAACCCTAATGAAGTTTTCTTCATCTACGAAGAGATAAAATGACAAAGCTTTGTTGATGTTACAAAAATACTTGTCAATAAAAGTAAAGGGTCTTATTTATAAGGGCTGAAATGCATCAGACCCGTAGGATGAAAATAGGTTAAAAACAGATAAATCTAGAATTTTTATTCCCTCAAAACCCCTAGCCCCCACCAAAAGTAACGGTCAATCGCCATATATACACCGGTGGACCGTTAGGGGTCGATCAATTGGGTTTTAAATCGACCACTCCTTCTTCATTCGGGAATGTTTGTTTATTTCGATGCTTAATTAATTTTATTCATTAATTATACTTAATGTTAATGCTAATGTTAACATTTATTTAACCCCCATATCTAATCTCGGTTAATTTTTAAATTTTAAATTTTAAATTTCAAATTTATTTATTTGAATTCAAATTAAATTATTTTAAGCCTGAAAACATCAAACGCTCATACTTATTCGTTCGAGCTCCGATTTAAGACATATTATATATGGAAATTGATCAGAATTTCGCCACAAACACAATGGAAAAACTTTAATGTCCAAATTCCAAAATTCTACAAAATTTCTATTTTTACCGTTATCATATTTAATTTTTTTTTACCTCTGGTTGATTTTACAGGGCGTTGCATTTGTATCTTGGTCAAATGGGGGACCATGGCACATATTTATATGGGTATATAGCTATAGTCTATAATGGGTTGATGGAACGTATCGTACGTGTATGTGAAGTTGAGATGACTAATTAAAAACTTAAAGGACATAATAAGACGATATAAGACAATCGACATAAACAAGTGTTATGTACAAAATGTATAGTTTACTAGCCACTAGAACATTGTTCTGACCTCCTCCTCGTTATAACCCATAGGATAGTTTCTGGCATAAAGGTATTGGTATAAGGCAGGAACCAATGGATTGTCATGTTCCTTTTTATGATCTACACTAACGAGGACACTAGACGTTGAAAGTGTCAAATCTTGGTCAGTGGCTATGTGGCTTATTATATTTTATTATTCCATTGTAAGTTATATTGTTAGTGCTCTGATATGCATTCATTTGTTCATTTGAAAGATACAAAACTAATGACTAGTACTTTAGGTGGACTTGGGTTTTCGTTTTAGCGAAAATTCAGGTCCATTAGGGTGCGGTTTGTTATATTTGGTATCAAAGCTTAGGTTAGTTGATTTTGAAAAATTAGAAATTTTTGAGTGAATATATTTGTAATTTTCCTATAAATATAAATATGATATATGCAAAATGCTAAGAATTTTGACTATAAAGTAGTTGCAACCATGCACTGAAATAAGGTTAAGTTGATTATGAGCTAATATAGTGGAAGAAGTCGACGAGGTACACCTACCCCCATTATCCTATGGGAGATAGGTTGTATGGAAGGCATTGACTAAAGAAAGGCATGAGTGCGACATATGAAAGGTTCCTAAAGTTGTATAGTACGTGACTCCCTAGTTGGGCATCTGATAGCCCAATGATTATAGATCCCCGTATGATAACAATTGATGATGCACAGATGGTCCAAATAAGGGGAAAGCAAGAATCCAGATGATGTTGATATCCGAAAGCAATTGAGTTCACGAAGGAAGGCACGAATTAGTCACTCCGAGATAATAGTCGAATTTTTAGTATTTGAAAGAAGATAGGTTAACAAGTTGAAGAAAAGTCCAAACTGGGACAAGTAAAATCCACTTTGAGTTCGATCCCATATAGAAAATTTTAATATAAATGTTGAAATGATTTTAATATAAAAGTTTGAGAAAATATGTATTATATATTTGAAATGATTTTTAAGGGAATTTTTTGAAGATAGGAAAAACCCTATTTTTTGAAAAGTACAAAAATATTAAATTTTTGAAAAACCATATAATAAATAACTATGTTATATTAAATAAAATGTTTTAGTAGAAAATTTAAATTTTGTTGGACAAAAAATAGCTGTAAATGAGTTTTGATAAAAAAGATTATTTTTTTTGAAAAATAAATATAATAGAGCATGTGCAGCTAGTTGATTTTTCCAAGATGAAAAAATTTTAAGTTGGAAAATTCTTTTTAGGGGAGGACAATAGGAAGTGGTACACATTTGAAATGGAGTAAAAAGAATGGGAAAGAAGATTAGAACCCAAAAATAAAGCAATTGAAACAAGTGCAGTTTAGCTAGAGGAAGATTGAATAGTAATAACATTATAAAATGTAAATAAAAACAATATTAGAAATTTATATAAAATAATGTTATTAGCTATAAATAATGTTAGAAAATTGTGTTAAAAATCATGCTCATAATCTACTTAGAAGTAACATAGGAAATAAAAGGCAAAACAAAGAAAAATGGACTCTTTCCATTGTTGTGTGCATTTATTGCAAGCATCTTTTAAAAGTCCCCCTCGTATGATATTAGATACTCTACCAAAAATTGGAAGTGGAGATGGTATGAGTGATAAGAAAATGATAGAGTGAGAGTTGTTCTAATCTACTCTAGTTTTTATTGTTTAAAAATTGTAAAGGGTGTTTGGAAATACTGTAAAGTATATTTTTGAAAAAAAGGTTCGGCATTATAATTGAGTTTCTAAAAGAAAATTTTGATAAATTATTAGAGAAAAAATCCAGAGATTTATGAAATAAAGTTGGAAAACATCTTTAAAAGGAAAAGCACTTTTAACTGTAGTTTTAAAAGTTAAGGCACTAAGTTAATTTTGAATTTTCTAAAAAAATTTAAGTTATACATTTAAAGATAAAAAAATTTGGATTAAAAATACTTCAGAATTTTTAAACTTTAATTTTTGAAGAAAAGTTATCGAAGACCAGACCAAAATTTTAATATGGAGTAGATAGGAATGGCTGTCTGGGTTAAGGGGTAAAAGGTAAGGCTATGCAGAAGATAGCGATGACTACTCATAGAGTAGCAATAAGGAATCCTCGTTGAATGTATAGAATATTTGTGAGAACCTAGGAATGTTTTGTTAAAAATGTGCACAAGTCAAAAGAAAAGCTACTAAGGAATGATAAATGGTATTAAAATACACTTCTACGAGTTCTAGGGTATGCTCGTAGGAAAGATCAAGAGTAAAGGAAGTAAATAGAAAGATTTGAGAATATGTAAAGAGATTGGGATTAAGAGAAGATAGTAACAGAGGGTAATTAGATGGCAAACACACATACAAGACATTGTAGACTCAAAATTAAGGAAGGCAAGATAGAGGGTAGAAAAGTTATTCCGCTAAACCGCCAATGAGTTATTCAAAGGGTGCATGTTTGTATTTCTTACCCACCATAGTGTGGGAGGATGCACAATTTGTTACATAAATGGTTATGGTAATGGAAGTAATGGATGGACCTTATTCATCAGAAGCAATGAAGGAAAGTTAAAATATGTGGGTTGGAGAATGATGGTGTTACTATAATTATTATTATCAAGGATAGATGACAAGCGATATGTTTATTGTGACAGTCCTAGTTAAGCAAGCATGTAGAAAATTTAAGTCATTTAAATTTTATTTAGTTATGTGAAGAAAATAGTATAAATACAATTTTCTGGGAGATGCTTGTGTGAAAATGATAATGCATGTCCTTGTGCATGTGCACACTGTTGTAGTGTACAGCCTGAGCAAGTAATTTGGTAAGGATCTTGTAGGCAAATAAGAAAATGAATTAGTGCATGACCATTAAGTATGAATACACAATAGCTTAAATAAAATGCATAAACAACCTAAGACAGATTTTTAACTCTCACTTCTATAGCATAAGTACAAGCACAGTGGCTTGTATGGGTAGAAAAAAAATATAAATACATATGAACATATATACATATGCCCAGCATTTAGTAGAAATACACACATAGCTGGCCGTACAAGCAAACTTATATGCATGATTAAAATCAGAAAAGACAAGAAATGCCCGAGCCAAAAATCATGCATATAGTGTGTAAAGAAATTTTCCAAAAATAGTCAAGACAAGGAAAAAAAGGGAAAATGGTGAGGAGGGAAAGTGGAGAGGGTGAACCGGTTGGTGAAAACAGAAATAATGATGGGATTTCTGGTAAAAATAAATTATCTAACTAACCTTAAAACCCTAACAACTCCACTATATACCTATTTATCTCCTACGGGTACACACTAGGAAACCAGAAAAACAAAATATAGAAAGGAAAAAGAAAGTAGGCAGCAGTTTGAGGAAAATAATGGCAGACCTGAATCAAGACTTGGGAAGGAGAACTTTGGTGAGTAAAGCCTCACTTGGCAAGGCAGTAAGACATATGAAAGGCAGCCATTTAATTTAACCTCTAGTTTATATTAACTCTGTTTGAAATTTTGCTTGCATTTTTCTTTAGTTTAACCATTTTTCCCAGTTGTTCTGAAAATATGTGGTTTGTATTGCTGGTTGTCATTTAACCTATGATTGTTATACAAGATATATTTAATGATAAGTTAATGATGACTGATTTATTTATATGTTAATGAAACTGAGAAATGTTTTTGGTTAAAAGCATAAATTAATAAGGAAAGTAAGGTGCTAGGCAGTAAGAGGAAGGGGTCCTCTGGCTTATGTCTTGCAACTGAACTATGGATTAGGGTGCAATGGGGTTTCCGTGAGTTAAGTCTTAATCCATTACTGATGGTTCTCTGAAAATAAGGTTGATCAATAAGTGAACACATTTCAAAGGAATATATATATATATATATATATATATATATATATAAGTTGACTGCAAGGACCTTATTACTGGGAACCACAGTGGCCTTTCATTTCATAAAATATTTTGATCCATGCTTTAGCCAAAGGCCTATCTCTGAACAAAACTGACTTGAAATAATATACAAATGTGATTAATTGATTGTTGAAATGTATGAATGGATGAATGTTTCATGGATGCATTAAAACTGCTTGCACTTACTGGTTAGGTACATAAAGATTTTGGGCATGACATAGTATAGTTGATACCTGCACACATGAAAGGAAAACTTAGTAATTAAACTGGGGAATTAGGCCACCTCTATCAGGTTGAGTATGAGGGAAGTGGGCATGACATAGTGGTTGGCTTATATCAAGGATGGGGTATGAGTTTGCACATGCCATGTTCATGTCCAAATAGCTTGTAGTGTACTGGAAATTAAGCAGTAGTTCCGGGCAGTGTGCACCAGTGCAACCATGAATGTGATATTGGACCCTTAACAATGATATGAAATGAACTTACAAGCAGAGGTGAATTTGTTAGGAGTATGGTGAGTTCTGGTATGCAGACTCAGTTTTGATGCCTTAGCTTAATGATATGGGTGTTGCTTGTTCATGTTTATGAAATGCCTGTGTGATTCGTATGATGGCTGCTATGAATTCTTGAAATAAGAGTTTCTGCTAGCAAATTAGTCTAAGCACATATACATTGTAACGACCCTAGATTTTAATTTAATTTAAATTAATAATTTATCGAATTTTTGAATTAAAATTTGTTAAATTGATTATAAATGATGCGAGTTTCCCCGATTCAAATAGAAATTATATTAAGTCGTATGAATTTGAAAATTTGTATATATGTGAATATGTATGTATATGTTGGATTTTAAATAAATTCTTATATAAATGATTTTGAAAAATAAATAATATACTTTGGACACAAGTATAAAAATAAATAGATAAATTGATTTAAAAATTTATAAATGATGATAATTTGAATTGTATAAAATATATGTGTATATAGAGAAATATAAAACAATAATTTTTAAAGTAAAATTTATGATAATTATATAAACTAAAAATAGAAGTAAATTTAAAAATGCAAGAATAAGAGCAAATAAAAGTATTCAAACAAATAAATAAGCAAAGTAAACAAAACAAAGTAAAAATAACAAACAAATAAAAACATAGATATGTAGGCAATGCAAATAAAGTTTTCAAAACAAATAAATACGAGTACAAAATAAAAACCTAGAAATTCAACTACAGTTTGAAAATGAATATATATATATATATATATATATAGTTTTATAAAATATAAATTAAGTAAACATATTAAATAAAAATCTAACATATAATAATAAAAGAAAGCTATCATTATCATCTTCAAACATGCTACAGCTGAGACAAAGCAAATATATATTTTTGTATGTACACTTGCAAATTAAACCAAACCAACAAGATAAAATTTAAAGTTAAAAAGAAAAGAAACAAATAAAATACAACACATAACAGTACATTAGCTAAACCTATTATTATAAACAGGTAAGTATATGCAGGCAAGAAAATGCAGGCTGAAATAAAGAAGTACAAAGAAAAGTAATAAAGCTTTCATCTCAACTCAAACAAGCACATATATAAACTGTACATACATAATTATTGAACAAAGCATCTTCAACCATGCTTATAGTACAAAGAGAAGGTAACATCACCTTGCATAGAACAATAATCAACCTGTACAACTCCTCTTTTATATATACATCAACTTATAAACTTGCTCTCCTATATATTTTCATCAGCTCGTTCCTTGAAGCTAAAATCTGAAGTAGATACTACTTCATACTTAAACAAGGATTCAAAAATTTAGATAACAATACAATCAACTTCAGACCAGAGGATCAAATTAAAAGCTTTAGCTTGAAAATGCAAATCTGTTTCCAAATTGAAGAAACCTATTCATTTCCTGGAAACCAAGTGAGTAACACCCTTTTTAAAAGCTTAAACATATGAACCTGATTATAGAGTTGAAATCTGGATTACGTATATTGTTACATATGTATCTCTCTGTGCATACATATGGATATCTGAATGATTTTATATGCTGTTCTTCTCCACTTCAACAAAACCAAGTGAGTAACTCAAACCAGTTTTCTATGTTTACTGAAATGCCTGTGAGTAACATTCTTTTTTTTTTGGGGTTTGAATCTGTGGATAAGTGTGTGTGTTGTGTGTGTGTGTGTGTATATATTTATATATCTATGTATGTTTGTGCGTATATAATCATCTGAGTATATGGGTAAATTGGAAGTAGAATCTACAGGCTGTTGTTTTAAACTTGCATCTGTTTCCAGTTTAAAACCCAAACTGTTGGGAAAAAGAAAATCATTAACTCCCTTTCTGATTGATGATTGAACTTCAAATTCAAACGAAAGATGTTTGTATCACCATAATCTAAGTTTAAAAATTTATTTAAAATGGAAGCAACTTAAGATGGTCTCTGGAAACCCAAACCATCTGAACTAACTCAAGATTTGTCCTTTTTCGAATCTTTTAATTTTCACATTCAGTTATGCAAGCTGAATCAGTAAACAATAACATGATTTTTAAACCTAATTTGATGATTTTAAATGGTGTGGTATGAGAGTGGTTTGGGTTTGTTCAATTTTTCCATTTCGAGTCGCTGGGGTCGGTCTCGTTGATCAGAGGGGTCGGGGTTGTTGGGGGGGGGGGGGGGTAGACGAGCCTATGGGGTTGCTTGGAAAAATGGTCGGAGTTGGTGGAAGCGACTGTGGAGTCGGCGGCAAGGAGTTTTGTTTTTAAACCCTAGTTTTGGAGTGTTGAAAACTTTCGATTCGTTCTCCCTATTGGATGCATCGAGTTCGATGCGGTTCGGAGGAATGGGGGATGGGTCGAAGGTGAAGCTTCTGCCGGAGTTTGGTGGCGTACGGTGGTCGGAGTGTCGAGCAAACGGCGTTGACAGGTTTTGGGGCGTGGACCTGATCGTGTTCCAGGTTTCAAATATGGGGCTCGAATTCACTCGATTGTGATTTGGTCAAGTTTGGGTATAATAGGTTGATCGAATTGATATGGGGAGTCGATGATGACGTTTAGGTGGATGCGGCGTTGGCCGGAGGTGGCGAACGAAGGCGTACACATGCACGGTGCAATTTTTCCTGGTGATGTTGTTTGGGTAGAAGCAGTGTTCCTGGGGGTTTTTACCCGAAGTGGTACTCGAGTAATCGAGTAAGTGACTCGAAGCAAGTTGCTTCTGGGCTCGGGTCAAGTTCATATTCCAGGCTTCAAACCTGAAACTGTTTTGGTTTGAAATTTTTTAAAACCCAAATGTAATTTTAAACCAAGATTTTTAAAGCTAAGTTCAAATTGAAAAGTTAATATAATTCAAGTTGAATGTAGAGTTTAGTTTGAACCTAAATAAGTTTTATATTTAAATTGTTTTAATAACTTAAAAACAATTCAAAATATATTAAAGAAATTTGAAATGGAGTGGAAAATTTAAATGAAAAATTTAAACAAGTTGAATTTAAAAGTAGAACCTGGAACTAATCTTAAATCAGATGTTAAAATTAAATATAAGAAATTTCTTTGGAATGGTAATTTAAGAAATTTAATAATCGATAAAGACCATTAACTAAGATTTTATTTGAAAAACATTAATTAATGTGATAAATTTTAACAATAAATTTAGTTTGATTTATTTCATAATAATCAATTGTGGAACTATTAAGTATAATTACTTAATAACAATAATTGTGAAATTAAATATTCGGTGTAATTTATGGAGTTAATCGAATTGTTCAAATTAAATTTCTTAAGTTAATTTATTCAGAATAATCATTTGATAGTTTTGAAGAGTTAATTGCTTAGAGAAGTAATTAATAGATAATTTGTGAATGTAATTAATTAAATGATGATTTTTAAATCAGAACATAATTTTTTGTGAATAATTAAAGGATTAATTAATAATGGCAATTAAATTAAGATTAATTTAAAAATTAAAGATTAATTGATTCATTGATTTAAGAATGATTAGTTAATAATTAAGGGTTAACTAATAGATTTGGAAGAAAGATTTATTTCAAATAATTTGTGATTAAATTATGATAATTAACCCGGATTAATAATTGATACATCTGATTTAAATTAATAAGTTGATTAATAAATTCACTTGTGAATGTTTGAACTTGACTGAATAATTAATTTGTCTGATATCCCTGATATTGATGCTTTGTGATATATCCTAATTTGTGTTATGATGTGAGATGTAATTTATTTATCTGAGATAAATGTAATTATTATCTGTGATATATATATCTGTGTTCTGTGAATAAAAGATAAGCGTTATGGGTTATATCGCTTATCAAATATAAGCGTTATAGTTTATACCGCCTATCAACTATATTTCTGTGTTTAATTTGTGATGATTGAAGGATGTTGCACTATTGTGTTAAACCCCTGGACCACACCATACACACACAATGATGGATTTCACGAGGAAATCGGTTAAGTCACAGATTTTGAAATAGTTTAAATTTGAATTTTTAAATTCAAATGTTTTGGAAATGGAATCAGAAGAAATGTGAAAAGATTTTGGAATGTATTTCAAAATAAAAAAAAATTATTTTTAAATTACTTGATTAAGTTTTGGAATTTAAATAATTAGATTTAAATTTAAATTCAATACTTGAAATTGAATTCTATGATTTGAAATTAGGGATTAAAGATGTTATATTGGTTATATAGGGATTAAACCACTTTTAAGCATTGTTTTTGGGAATTTGAATTTAACCCAAGGATTTAAACTCGTATAAATGAACCAGATTTCCAAAATAAAGAACTGTTGTTTTCAAATGATAAACACTTTTAGATAAGAACTGAGATTCCAGTTAATTAGGGGAATTTCAAGATTGAATAGAGAAATGGTTTTCCTAAGTTATGAAGGAATTCTTTTTGAAAGCTATGAATTAAATCTGTTTATTTTTATCAGATTTAAATTGATGATTTGTTTAAATCAAATTGAAATGAAATTGTTTTGAAGGCTATAAGTTAAATCTTTGATTTAAACATTTAACGAGTTAACCAAATTGAAATGAAAATTGATTTGGAAAATCTGTGAATGAATCTTTTGTTTAGAAGATTAAAATGTGAAAACTGTTTAAACCGTTAATGGTTGTGAAAATGAATCTTTTTGTTTAAAGATTGAAATGGTAATTGGATTAAACCATTTGAAATAAAGTTTTGAATTATTAAGTTGTGACTTAATTGAAATCCCATTATCCATTTGTTTTTGAAATATCATGCTCACTATTCGGTTTAGCCGGGAAAGGACCTTTGGGTCGTATAACCCATTCTGAATATGTGATTCGACGTTATGGATAGCATTTGAAGACCGGTGATGAAGACCGGGTATTTGCGAAAGCGATAGGATGACCTATCGATTGTTTCTGCACCGAGTCGCGCCGGTATAGAGACTTCCTAAGTGATGGGAAATCCGATCAGGATTGTGAATATCCGGATTTCAAGGACTTCTTTGTAAGTGCCTTCGGTTCTGTTCGAACCCAGGACAGACTTGTATGGATTGTATGCCTGACATTACAAGTTGATATATAAAGCCGATTTCTTTCAAATATATTTCTGTTGGTGGCGGAGAATTTATTCTCTTAGCTTAACACCCTTCTCTGAGACGTACGAGCTCAGAGGTTATGTAGTTGAATGTTATCACCGATATATTCCCAATTTGGTAATGTGACATACTGAGTGTTGCTGTGAAATGATCATTGTGTTGATTATTTGTGATAGGATCATTTGTTTGATCGTCTATCCTGGTGATCATTTCTATGATCATTTGTTGACCCAAAGCATGGCTTTTGTATAAAGTATGTTTTTATGGACATGACTTCGTCGAGCCTCACACCCCGTGAATGGTCAAAACAGGAAAGATGCGGCAAGGTTATGAGGGGTAGCGCCCTTTAGGATGTGTGCATTTCCTTCTGGAAAAGGGTGGTATCATGGTATGGAGCCCAGATACTTACTCATGTTGAAAACACTTTGTTATGATTGTGTGAATTGATTAGAGAGCTCTCGGATAAAGGTCCCAAAGGACCGGGGGATGGCATATTCGGTCAGTTGTTACTCAGTTAGGGGTAACCCGGCCTTGTGTTGGTAGAGATCCGGTTTGGTTCTCGGGGATGTCCATCAGAGGCATTCTCATGTGGCAATGGGAAGTTACTTGGCCTGACCATTTGTTGGAAATCCAAAGAAACAATACGAAACTTGTACGGTATTAGTTGTAGAACCTATCATTCACTTATGGTGTCGCAACACTGTTTGGATGGTAGCTATAGTAGGCATACGATAATGGTCGTATGTTGGCTAAGATTTATATTCTACTTTCGAAATGAATTTCTTCTACACTATGCACTAGTAATAATATCAAATGTTATTTTAAATGCGTATCAAGCATCTTTGACTATCATAAGGAGAAATCTCCTCCGATTCTACGTTTGCATTGTGTGTGTGTGCGGGAGGCCTTATGGTAGTCTCATTTTTAAAAAGCATTGCGAATTGACTTTGAAAATCTTTTGTTGGATGTTTTAAGAGATAAACTGTTTTTGTTGCTCACACCAGTCCCACGACTGATCCGGAGTTTATTGTTTCCTTCCTAAACTCTGGGTGCTCATTATTTTCTACACGAGCAGTCTAGAGTTGGGTTTTTCAGATAGTTAGATATAGTGGATTATTTGGAGTTAGTTCAGTCTTTGAACCGGACCAGTCTTGTTAAGCTTGGTGATATGTTATTGGGGGTTCGAGCTATTGCTGGATTGATTATTGGAAATGGAGTTGCAGTTCTCAGAGTACTTCCTTGAAGACTATTTAGAGTTATTTGTTCCGTATGCTAGATGTTGTCATCTATTTTCTTTTCCGCTGCTATTTTATTGTATCATATCTCTGATGTATATTGATATCTATTGAATCATCTGTTGTATCAGATATTGTATCAAAGCTGTATATCAATGTATTATTCTTTTATTCCGCTGTGTTAATTACTTAATGATTGTTATAAGCTCCGGCGAATCGGATTTGAACGATCGAATCTACGACATTCGAATACGATTTGAAGTATGGGTGTCGATTTTCGAGCGGGCAAATTCCGACTCGTTACATTTGGTATCAGAGCAAAGGTGAAACTTTAGCTCAGGAGTGTAACACATTAAGTAGCTCATTAGAGATAGGATGAAGTAAATCCTAGAATGAGTAATCCCTAAGATATCCGTTTGAAAGCCTCAGTAAATTCTCTTGCTATTCACTGATAGTAAGTATGAGTGCAAGAAGATAACGAGATAGAGGACAGGGAAATACGACTATAAATGGTCGATACTCTGTAACAATAGTGGAAACAACTTTCTCTATCAATCTCCTTTGATTCATCTTTCCAAATTTCTTTTGAATTGCTTCGAGACGGCTCCAGAAAGAAGTTTCGGTGCATTGATGCTCTACGAATCGTTATAGAAAATTTTTACTTCGTATTTCATCGGTTTCTTATCAGTTTTTGATTTAAACTTTAATGAATATGAATTGGAAATTTGGAATTGAAAATTTAAATTAAATGGGAAATTTTAAATTGAGTTAAAATTGATTAATAAAATATGAAGCTAAATTTGAATTGTATCGATAAATGATTTTGTTTAAAACCAAATTTTGAAATTCTATTGAAATTTATTGTGAATACCAAAGTTCGAAGAGGGACAAATTGGTATGTATTCTGAGATATTCCGACTTGAGTTTGGAATTCATATCTTAAGTTTGAGGAATTATAGGAGATCGAATCTGTCTATCTCTGTGTTGTTTTCGTGCCTGCGAATTTCGAGGACGAAATCCTTTTAAGGGGGGAAGTCTGTAACGACCCTAGATTTTAATTTAATTTAAATTAATAATTTATCGAATTTTTGAATTAAAATTTGTTAAATTGATTATAAATGATGCGAGTTTCCCCGATTCAAATAGAAATTATATTAAGTCGTATGAATTTGAAAATTTGTATATATGTGAATATGTATGTATATGTTGGATTTTAAATAAATTCTTATATAAATGATTTTGAAAAATAAATAATATACTTTGGACACAAGTATAAAAATAAATAGATAAATTGATTTAAAAATTTATAAATGATGATAATTTGAGTTGTATAAAATATACGTGTATATAGAGAAATATAAAACAATAATTTTTAAAGTAAAATTTATGATAATTATATAAACTAAAGATAGAAGTAAATTTAAAAATGCAAGAATAAGAGCAAATAAAAGTATTCAAACAAATAAATAAGCAAAGTAAACAAAACAAAGTAAAAATAACAAACAAATAAAAACATAGATATGTAGGCAATGCAAATAAAGTTTTCAAAACAAATAAATACGAGTACAAAATAAAAACCTAGAAATTCAGCTATAGTTTGAAAATGAATATATATATATATATATATATAGTTTTATAAAATATAAATTAAGTAAACATATTAAATAAAAATCTAACATATAATAACAAAAGAAAGCTATCATTATCATCTTCAAACATGCTACAGCTGAGACAAAGCAAATATATATTTTTGTATGTACACTTGCAAATTAAACCAAACCAACAAGATAAAATTTAAAGTTAAAAAGAAAAGAAACAAATAAAATACAACACATAACAGTACATTAGCTAAACCTATTATTATAAACAGGTAAGTATATGCAGGCAAGAAAATGCAGGCTGAAATAAAGAAGTACAAAGAAAAGTAATAAAGCTTTCATCTCAACTCAAACAAGCACATATATAAACTGTACATACATAATTATTGAACAAAGCATCTTCAACCATGCTTATAGTATAAAGAGAAGGTAACATCACCTTGCATAGAACAATAATCAACCTGTACAACTCCTCTTTTATATATACATCAACTTATAAACTTGCTCTCCTATATATTTTCATCAGCTCGTTCCTTGAAGCTAAAATTTGAAGTAGATACTACTTCATACTTAAACAAGGATTCAAAAATTTAGATAACAATACAATCAACTTCAGACCAGAGGATCAAATTAAAAGCTTTAGCTTGAAAATGCAAATCTGTTTCCAAATTGAAGAAACCTATTCATTTCCTGGAAACCAAGTGAGTAACACCCTTTTTAAAAGCTTAAACATATGAACCTGATTATAGAGTTGAAATCTGGATTATGTATATTGTTACATATGTATCTCTCTGTGCATACATATGGATATCTGAATGATTTTATATGCTGTTCTTCTCCACTTCAACAAAACCAAGTGAGTAACTCAAACCAGTTTTCTATGTTTACTGAAATGCCTGTGAGTGACATTCTTTTTTTTTAGGGGTTTGAATCTGTGGATAAGTGTGTGTGTTGTGTGTGTGTGTGTATATATATATATCTATGTATGTTTGTGCGTATATAATCATCTGAGTATATGGGTAAATTGGAAGTAGAATCTACAGGCTGTTGTTTTAAACTTGCATCCGTTTCCAGTTTAAAACCCAAACTGTTGGAAAAAAAAAAGAAAAAAGAAAATCATTAACTCCCTTTCTGATTGATGATTGAACTTCAAATTCAAACGAAAGATGTTTGTATCACCATAATCTAAGTTTAAAAATTTATTTAAAATGGAAGCAACTTAAGATGGTCTCTGGAAACCCAAACCATCTGAACTAACTCAAGATTTGTCCTTTTTCGAATCTTTTAATTTTCAAATTCAGTTATGCAAGCTGAATCAGTAAACAATAACATGATTTTTAAACCTAATTTGATGATTTTAAATGGTGTGGTATGAGAGTGGTTTGGGTTTGTTCATTTTTTCCATTTCGAGTCGCTGGGGTCGGTCTCGTTGATCAGAGGGGTCGGGGTTGTTTGGGGGGGGGGGGGGGGGTAGACGAGCCTATGGGGTTGCTTGGAAAAATGGTCGGAGTTGGTGGAAGCGACTGTGGAGTCGGCGGCGAGGAGTTTTGTTTTTAAACCCTAGTTTTGGAGTGTTGAAAACTTTCGATTCGTTCTCCCTATTGGATGCATCGAGTTCGATGCCGTTTGGAGGAATGGGGGATGGGTCGAAGGTGAAGCTTCTGCCAGAGTTTGGTGGCGTACGGTGGTCGGAGTGTCGAGCAAACGGCGTTGACAGGTTTTGGGGCGTGGACCTGATCGTGTTCCAGGTTTCAAATATGGGGCTCGAATTCACTCGATTGTGATTTGGTCAAGTTTGGGTATAATAGGTTGATCGAATTGATATGGGGAGTCGATGATGACGTTTAGGTGGATGCGGCGTTGGCCGGAGGTGGCGAACGAAGGCGTACACGTGCACGGTGCAATTTTTCCTGGTGATGTTGTTTGGGTAGAAGCAGTGTTCCTGGGGGTTTTTACCCGAAGTGGTACTCGAGTAATCGAGTAAGTGACTCGAAGCAAGTTGCTTCTGGGCTCGGGTCAAGTTCATATTCCAGGCTTCAAACCTGAAACTGTTTTGGTTTGAAAATTTTTAAAACCCAAATGTAATTTTAAACCAAGATTTTTAAAGCTAAGTTCAAATTGAAAAGTTAATATAATTCAAGTTGAATGTAGAGTTTAGTTTGAACCTAAATAAGTTTTATATTTAAATTGTTTTAATAACTTAAAAACAATTCAAAATATATTAAAGAAATTTGAAATGGAGTGGAAAATTTAAATGAAAAATTTAAACAAGTTGAATTTAAAAGTAGAACCTGGAACTAATCTTAAATCAGATGTTAAAATTAAATATAAGAAATTTCTTTGGAATGGTAATTTAAGAAATTTAATAATCGATAAAGACCATTAACTAAGATTTTATTTGAAAAACGTTAATTAATGTGATAAATTTTAACAATAAATTTAGTTTGATTTATTTCATAATAATCAATTGTGGAACTATTAAGTATAATTACTTAATAACAATAATTGTGAAATTAAATATTCGGTATAATTTATGGAGTTAATCGAATTGTTCAAATTAAATTTCTTAAGTTAATTTATTCAGAATAATCATTTGATAGTTTTGAAGAGTTAATTGCTTAGAGAAGTAATTAATAGATAATTTGTGAATGTAATTAATTAAATGATGATTTTTAAATCAGAACATAATTTTTTGTGAATAATTAAAGGATTAATTAATAATGGCAATTAAATTAAGATTAATTTAAAAATTAAAGATTAATTGATTCATTGATTTAAGAATGATTAGTTAATAATTAAGGGTTAACTAATAGATTTGGAAGAAAGATTTATTTCAAATAATTTGTGATTAAATTATGATAATTAACCCGGATTAATAATTGATACATCTGATTTAAATTAATAAGTTGATTAATAAATTCACTTGTGAATGTTTGAACTTGACTGAATAATTAATTTGTCTGATATCCCTGATATTGATGCTTTGTGATATATCCTAATTTGTGTTATGATGTGAGATGTAATTTATTTATCTGAGATAAATGTAATTATTATCGGTGATATATATATCTGTGTTCTGTGAATAAAAGATAAGCGTTATGGGTTATATCGCTTATCAAATATAAGCGTTATAGTTTATACCGCTTATCAACTATATTTCTGTGTTTAATTTGTGATGATTGAATGATGTTGCACTATTGTGTTAAACCCCTGGACCACACCATACACACACAATGATGGATTTCACGAGGAAATCGGTTAAGTCACAGATTTTGAAATAGTTTAAATTTGAATTTTTAAATTCAAATGTTTTGGAAATGGAATCAGAAGAAATGTGAAAAGCTTTTGGAATGTATTTCAAAATAAAAAAAATTTATTTTTAAATTACTTGATTAAGTTTTGGAATTTAAATAATTAGATTTAAATTTAAATTCAATACTTGAAATTGAATTCTATGATTTGAAATTAGGGATTAAAGATGTTATATTGGTTATATAGGGATTAAACCACTTTTAAGCATTGTTTTTGGGAATTTGAATTTAACCCAAGGATTTAAACTCGTATAAATGAACCAGATTTCCAAAATAAAAAACTGTTGTTTTCAAATGATAAACACTTTTAGATATGAACTGAGATTCCAGTTAATTAGGGGAATTTCAAGATTGAATAGAGAAATGGTTTTCCTAAGTTATGAAGGAATTCTTTTTGAAAGCTATGAATTAAATCTGTTTATTTTTATCAGATTTAAATTGATGATTTGTTTAAATCAAATTGAAATGAAATTGTTTTGAAGGCTATAAGTTAAATCTTTGATTTAAACATTTAACGAGTTAACCAAATTGAAATGAAAATTGATTTGGAAAATCTGTGAATGAATCTTTTGTTTAGAAGATTAAAATGTGAAAACTGTTTAAACCGTTAATGGTTGTGAAAATGAATCTTTTTGTTTAAAGATTGAAATGGTAATTGGATTAAACCATTTGAAATAAAGTTTTGAATTATTAAGTTGTGACTTAATTGAAATCCCATTATCCATTTGTTTTTGAAATATCATGCTCACTATTCGGTTTAGCCGGGAAAGGACCTTTGGGTCGTATAACCCATTCTGAATATGTGATTCGACGTTATGGATAGCATTTGAAGACCGGTGATGAAGACCGGGTATTTGCGAAAGCGATAGGATGACCTATCGATTGTTTCTACACCGAGTCGCGCCGGTATAGAGACTTCCTAAGTGATGGGAAATCCGATCAGGATTGTGAATATCCGGATTTCAAGGACTTCTTTGTAAGTGCCTTCGGTTCTGTTCGAACCCAGGACAGACTTGTATGGATTGTATGCCTGACATTACAAGTTGAGATATAAAGCCGATTTCTTTCAAATATATTTCTGTTGGTGGCGGAGAATTTATTCTCTTAGCTTAACACCCTTCTCTGAGACGTACGAGCTCAGAGGTTATGTAGTTGAATGTTATCAGCGATATATTCCCAATTTGGTAATGTGACATACTGAGTGTTGCTGTGAAATGATCATTGTGTTGATTATTTGTGATAGGATCATTTGTTTGATCGTCTATCCTAGTGATCATTTCTATGATCATTTGTTGACCCAAAGCATGGCTTTTGTATAAAGTATGTTTTTGTGGACGTGACTTCGTCGAGCCTCACACCTCGTGAATGGTCAAAACAGGAAAGATGCGGCAAGGTTATGAGGGGTAGCGCCCTTTAGGATGTGTGCATTTCCTTCTGGAAAAGGGTGGTATCATGGTATGGAGCCCAGATACTTACTCATGTTGAAAACACTTTGTTATGATTGTGTGAATTGATTAGAGAGCTCTCGGATAAAGGTCCCAAAGGACCGGGGGATGGTATATTCGGTCAGTTGTTACTCAGTTAGGGGTAACCCGGCCTTGTGTTGGTAGAGATCCGGTTTGGTTCTCGGGGATGTCCATCCAGAGGCATTCTCATGTGGCAATGGGAAGTTCTTTGGCCTGACCATTTGTTGGAAATCCAAAGAAACAATACGAAACTTGTACGGTATTAGTTGTAGAACCTATCATTCACTTATGGTGTCGCAACACTGTTTGGATGGTAGCTATAGTAGGCATACGATAATGGTCGTTTGTTGGCTAAGATTTATATTCTACTTTCGAAATGAATTTCTTCTACACTATGCACTAGTAATAATATCAAATGTTATTTTAAATGCGTATCAAGCATCTTTGACTATCATAAGGAGAAATCTCCTCCGGTTCTGCGTTTGCATTGTGTGTGTGTGCGGGAGGCCTTATGGTAGTCTCATTTTTAAAAAGCATTGCGAATTGACTTTGAAAATCTTTTGTTGAATGTTTTAAGAGATAAACTGTTTTTGTTGCTCACACCAGTCCCACGACTGATCCGGAGTTTATTGTTTCCTTCCTAAACTCTGGGTGCTCATTATTTTCTACACGAGCAGTCTAGAGTTGGGTTTTTCAGATAGTTAGATATAGTGGATTATCTGGAGTTAGTTCAGTCTTTGAACCGGACCAGTCTTGTTAAACTTGGTGATATGTTATTGGGGGTTCGAGCTATTGCTGGATTGATTATTGGAAATGGAGTTGCAGTTCTCAGAGTACTTCCTTGAAGACTATTTAGAGTTATTTGTTCCGTATGCTAGATGTTGTCATCTATTTTCTTTTCCGCTGCTATTTTATTGTATCATATCTCTGATGTATATTGATATCTATTGAATCATCTGTTGTATCAGATATTGTATCAAAGCTGTATATCAATGTATTATTCTTTTATTCCGCTGTGTTAATTACTTAATGATTGTTATAAGCTCCGGCGAATCGGATTTGAACGATCGAATCTACGACATTCGAATACGATTTGAAGTATGGGTGTCGATTTTCGAGCGGGCAAATTCCGACTCATTACATACATGTATTTAGCAATTCACTCACTTCACTGTAAGGATACAAAAAAATGGGTACATGAGGTAGTGGTTTAACAATTTGAGTAGAACATTTAACTTCTGAAATAAAGGTGATGTGGAACTAATTTCATTAATCTTATGCATTGTCAATTGAATTTACTCATACCAGACTTTAGTCTGACCTGTTTATTGCTTACATCAAATGGGTGCTTCAGTCACATTGTGGAGTAGATCATACGGTGTCTACAGGAAAGAAGGAAGCTAAGTGAAAAGGGGGGCAGAAGCATGATGCTAATATGAATTGCCGGTTAACTAAAATTTAGATTTGTAGAAGAATGCTTATTTATGTTTTCTTTTCTTTTGCTAAAGAACTGTTTTGTGGTAATGTAACGTTTACGATTTTTCGTTGCCGAAAAACCGAAATGTTATGGGTTTTAAGAAAGAAGAAAAGAAGTAGAAGAAAGAAGCTAGTAAAAAGGAGAGAAAAGAAAATAGAAAATAGAACGGAACTGAAAACAACAGAACAACATCAGAATCTCACAATTCGCAGCGGAACAACATATAATAAATAAATGAATAATCTTTAAACAAAGAACTATATCAGTTATTACATTACATTACATTACATCATATCATCAGAGTGTGCAACATCAACAATAAACAGTGCAGCGGAAAAAGAAATACTATATACTAGTAATACGCCATGCCATCCAGCTTGCCTCCAGCAATTCCTGAATTCCAGAATATCCTGATAGACCTTAACTCTTGACTGCCCGTGTGAAAATTGGTGGGCACCCAGAGTTTAGGAAGGAAAACAATAAACTCCGAGTCAGTCATGTGACTGGTGCGAGAACTAAAACAGTTTATTTTTCTTTAAAATCAAAATAGAGGAATATTTTTAAATTCAATTCGCAATGCTTTTAAAAATGAGACTACCATAAAACCTCCCGCCGCACACACAATGCAAACGCAGACTTGGGGAAGATTTCTTCTTATGTTAGTCAAAGATGCTTGATACGCATTTAAAATCAAATCAATTTTGATATTATTACTAGTGCATAGTGTAGAAAATATTTCGAAAGTAGAATATAAATCTTAGCCAGCATAGGTACCATTATATTATGCTTACTATAGCTACCATTTTAAATGGCAGGTTCTACAACTAAAACCGTACAAGTCTCGTATTGTTTCTTTGGATTTCCAACGAATGATCAGGCCAAGGAACTTCCCATTGCCACATGAGAATGCCTCTGGATGGACATCCCCGAGAACCAAACCGGATCTCTACCAACACAAGGCCGGGTTACCCCTAACTGAGTAACAACTGACCGAATATGCCATCCCTCGGTCCTTTGGGACCTTTCACTGAGCGCTCGCAATCAATTCACACAATCATAAAGTGTTTTCAACATGAGTAAGTATCTGGGATCCATACCATGATACCACCCTTTTCCAGAAGGAAATGCACATATCCTAAAGGGCGCTACCCCTCATAACCTTGCTGCATCTTTCCTGTTTTGACCATTTCGGGGTGTGAGGCTCGACGAAGTCACGTCCACAAAAACATACTTTATACAAAAGCCATGCTTTGGGTCAACAAATGATCATAGAAATGATCACCAGGATAGACGATCAAACAAATGATCCTATCACAAATAATCAACACAATGATCATTTCACAGCAACACTCAGTATGTCACATTACCAAATTGGGAGTATATTGCTGATAACCTTCAACTACATAACCTTTGAGCTCGTACGTCTCAGAGAAGGGTGTTAAGCTAGGAGAATAAATTCTCCACCACCAACAGAAATATATTTGAAAGAAATCGGCTTTACATCTCAAATTGTAATGTCAGACATACAATCCATACAAGTCTGTTCCGGGCTCGAACAGAACCGAAGGCACTTACAAAGAAGTCCTTGCAATCCGAATAATCTCTAATCACGTTCGGATTTCCCATCACATATGGAGATCTCAATACCGGAGATCAGCCAGTGCAGAGACAATCAACAAGAAACCCTTTCGTTTTCGAAAATATCCGGTCTTCAACACCGATCTTCGAATGCAATTCATAACGACGTATCACATATTCGGAATGGGTTATACGACCCCAAGGTCCTTTCCCGGTTAACCCGAATAGTGAGCGCTTATTAAAAAAAAATAAGTGTGGCATTCAATTTCAAACAAATCACAACAAATACCTATTTAAAGGTAAATATTGATAGTCAGTTATTGAACTATCAATAGATATGCCAACATCACCAGATTCCAAATAATTTTCCAAATTATTTATTTTCCAAAAATATCTTTAGAAGATATACATTCTCCATTCTTTAAAAATAAATCAATATTTATTTTTAAACTCATTTTCCGAATTTCATTTATAAATTCCATATTGAATTTACATTCCAAAATATTTATGAATATACGATTTCCATTCAATTTCTAATATTCATTTTCAATTTATCTTCAAAAAGATAAATTCAAAATATTCACTTAATATTGGAAAAACATTTCCATACTTATTTATTTATAAGTAATTCACAAGCCTTTTTATTTTCTACACTTAGAAAATATTTAATATACTCTAATCGAAATTAAGTATATATTTCATTCTTTAAGAAAATTATTCTCTTTAAAATATTTATTTGGGCCAAAACAAATATTGCGTAAAACATCGTTACGACAACCCAAAATCACTAGTATAGGGATTCGAAATTAAAATAGATATATAAATCCCAATACTACACAAAACATTTCCTTTCGGAAATCATCTATTATAACAACAGTGTTATAATCTACTATTTCCTTCTATTTCTCGAAAACGTCTATTTCAACAATGAATGTTGAAATCTATGGTTTCGATAGTTAATATATTTTAAAACATCTTTAGATCGTTTTAATTCTATTTCAAACATCACATCCAAAATAATTTCTTCACTATTCAAAAACGTGAATATACCTTGTTAATAAATTTCATCACTTCTATTCATTTTATTTTAAAGGATTATTCACTATCTAAACATGAATATAACTCCATTAATAAATTACAACAATTTTACTTATCAAAATAAGTCGTTGCGAATTTATAAAACAACGTTTATAAATTCTATTTCTATTTATTTTATATCAACTCCTTTTTATAAATTCCTTTATTAACCTATCTCAATTCATATCACAATGATATAATAAAAATTCATATTATAAGTCAAACACTTATAATTTATTTGTTTACAAAATTGTTTCTTTAAACTTCCCAAATTTATAAATATTATAACTTATAAGATTCATTTATTTATCCAAAATTTATTCTTTTAGACAACTTTATAAATTTTATAAACCTACTGTTTATAAAATTCTATTTATAACTTCACCGTTATAATCTTATAAATTTCATTTGTTTATGAAATTCAAACACAATTCATCCTAACACTTATAAAAGCTCGTTTTACAATTCTAATATTTTTAATTTATAAATATCAATTTATAAATCTTTTAATATAAATCAATCTATATCATTCTTTTAAAAAATCTTTAAACTCCTTTATAATTTCACCATTTTGATTTATAAAATAATCAAATTCCATAAATCCTATATTTAAACTTTTAATAATAAATTCAGAAATCCCAGTTTAAACTATTTTATAAAATCATTAATCTCATATTTTCAAAAAAAATCAACTTTTAACTGAATTTCTCAAAAATCATAATTTTTATAATATTAAAATTATAACGTTTATTTATTTTAAGATGGATCAATTCCAAAAATATTTTATAAACGTATATTTCCAAAAATCACTTTACAAATCAAAATCGTTATTTTTAAACTTCAAAATTGGATCCGATGATGCAACACATCAAATAGTCAATCACGACTTTTCAAACATCATATATCGATATGATAATCAATCAAAAATCACAATATCTAAAATCAAATAAATATTTGTGAGGAATCCAGTTGGATCCCTCCAACCTGTTTCCCTGCATCCACAGACATTAGCACAATACCAATTCCGTTTCAAGACGGAATATCGCGGTATATGGGATTTTATAAAATATTATCCGCTTACTAACGGCGCAATAGGGTCTCATCCGCTAAAAAAATGCGGGAAATCAATCAACTACAATATATACATATGCCAATATATATATATTGCTATATATATAATATAATACCAATTCCACTTCGAGGTGGAATATCGCGGTATATGTGTGTAATAAATAACCTCCGCTTACTAACGGCGTATAGGGTCTATTCACATCCAATATATATATATATATATAACAATCATCATTCAAGCATTCAATCGACACAACTAACAAATTTAAATCTAACTATTTAAAATTTAAATAAATCCTTTTGAGTGAGAAGTTCTCACCTTGCTTTTATTAGCAATCCATTTCCTTCTTGACTCGATTTCCTTGATTTATACCTTGTATAAATATTTACACAATTTATTAATATTCGAGCAGATCGAATAATAAATTTTCGTTCTTGATTGTTAAATAAATCAATAGTTTTATTTAAACCACTTTCTTCTTAAATAATTTATTTTAAATAAAATTTAAATTTCCATTTATTAATTTCTCCTACTTATTATATCAAACTAACCCCTTTTAATTTTTAACATATTACTCTCAACAATTTGTCTAATTTAAATTAAATTTCAACTAAATTTATTTTAAACAAACTTATTTAACTACAATTTAACCACATAAATTAAATTTAAACAAATTTTCTTTTACAAACTATTATTCATTTAAAACTAAATCTACATTTAACTAATAATTTAGTTTTAAACAAATAATTTAGTTTTAAACTAAATTTTCTTTAAATAAATTATTTTTAACCATTTGAAATAATGAAATATGCTTATCAAACAAATCAGTCACCATATACATATTTCTGCTTTCTTAATCTATCATATAAAATTAAATAGATTAATCAACTAATAATTTAGTTTTTTTTTTTAAACAACTAATTAAATTTTAAACAAAAATTTCTTACTGTATTTTTTTTTCATATTTAAATCAAATTGAACAAAAACAAATAAATAAATAAAAACTTACTGCAATTCGACTAAGGCCATCTCCATGTCTCGGCCTCGAATTCCCAACCCCACGAACGAACGCGCGCGCCCCCAATCCATCGTGCGCCGCCATCACAAGTTGTCGCTGCCCCTCGTGCCGCGATCCCCTACGCGCGACGCCGAGCTCCCTCTCGCGAATCCCATCCTGTTGCTCGAACTCGAGCCTGACGTCGCCGCGACCTCGCGTCGAACCCACTGCCTCCTTTTCTGCCGCGAACCCCTCCCCCAATCGCCTTTGACGTCGCGGCCTCGAGCGCAACCTGAGATGTCGCGAAACCCTAATGGGCACTGCCGCCTGCTTTGAACACGAGTCGCGTGCTTCGATCCCTAAATGTTTTCGAGATTAAGGGAGGCTCGGCTTCGAATTATAATTTGGGGGAGAAGGAGATAGCGGCCATTATCAGCTGAGTGGTTTTTTTTTCTTTCTTTTGATTTTTGAACTTGCGTGTTATTTAACAGAGAGGGGAAATGTGACGAATCGCATGAATTACGGCTGAAAGAAGGGAGAAGGATGCCTTGCACGATTTTTTTCTTCGTGAATTTAGGCATGAATTTAGGGAAGAGAACATGTGTTATTTTGACCAATTTAAATTTTAAATTTAAATTGAATCCGATTCAATTTCAACGCGTTTACTCGTCGTGTGATCACATATCAACTCCGAAAAATATGAAATTTGAAATCCGGCAATAATTCAATATTACGGACCCAATGGAACTGGTTTCGTCGAATTCCGAGACTGTGCCTCGGAAGGCTATTTTTAAATATCGATTCAAACGATTTAATTTCAAAACTGAATAATTCACTTTCAAATTAAATTCTGAAGCTTCTAAAATTTTCAATATTATCAATATGAATTTTACAAGCCTTTGAAATATTTTTAATCAGCTTAAAATTGAAGATTCAAATTTTTATTCAACTCTCAATAGATTAAATTCTATAATTTAATCGTTATATTCATTATTATATTGAAAATTCAATCCAAACCATCATTCAAATATTTAAAATTAATTAAATATTTTCAAATTAAATTATTTAAAATTCTGGGTCGTTACAATCTTCCCCCCTTAAAAGAATTTCGTCCCGAAATTACAAGTTAAGAAGAATGCCCTTATCCCGTCTATCATTTTTCACAATCCAAATAGTTTTATCAACTTACTAACCTAAATCTTTTTACTAGAGATTCACTATTATTTCAACTAGCTTTCCTACTTCAATTTTATAAGTTCCAAACAACATTGTTCTCCTAACAATTCAAATTTAAATTCAAATTCAAATTTTAAACTTTCAAAATTTCTCAAAAATTTTCTAACACCCTAAATTTTCGAAAAATTTCGCCAGCGTCTCCTTTGCGCGGCTAGCTCGGTACGACTACAAAATGGCACCACGGCCCCTCAGAATCAAAAAGAAAAGAGAAAGCCAAGTGGCTAGAGAAGAAAGTCATCAAATCTCATACTGAAATTGAAATAAGTACCTTTTTGTCGATCAATTCAATTTTGTCTTCGAATTAAAATCTCAATTCCTTTATACACCTGTATAACCTGCTAGTAGTAGCATCCAATTCCAACATTCAAACCATTTTGCCAATTCTATTACAAAATTTTCAACATATGTTTCTTATACGTTTTTACTTCACTGTTGAAGTTACATATCCATTCTCATTCAATTTTACATTTAAATTCCATTTGAATTCAATTCACAATTTAAATTCCTTTCGAATTCAATTCTCAATTCTAAATATTGAATTCTAACGATTAATTTTCATTTACCAATTCATATTACTACTTTAAATTAGTTTCATTCACCAATTCATTTCAATTAGTACATTCACTTATTCATTTTAAATTTCAATTTCCATATTCAATTCATCTCGAATTTACTTAATTACTAACAAAGGAAATTTCAATTTATTTCTTTTACATACTTGAATTTATACACAAATTCAAATTTATCTTCAAATTTAGCTTACGACTAAACTTTAATTTAACCAATTCAAATTCCAATTCATTAGTCCATGAATTAATAGTTGGTTTATTTGAATTCAATCCATTTTATTTCTTATTTAATTCCATATACTAATGATAATAATAATTTAATATTATTACCTCTTAACAATCATGCAACCATATACTATAATAATTCATAGAAAATCATTTCTTTTCTATACAAAAATAGTTTTGGGCAAAATTATCTTATTTACCCGATTCAAAAACAATTTTATATTCACTAACAAATATGCGCTCATATCTATTATTACACTCAAACTCATTCTAGAGTACTGCTGACTCTATCTCTAACGAGTAACACCCAACAGAACCATGGTTGTCGCTTAACCATATGCTCTGATACCAAATGTAACGTTTGGTGGTCACAACCGGTAGGCTTTTCAACCATCCCAGCCCCACCGTGGCTTACACTGATATCTCAAACTTGCTTTTACGGCCACCCTTTCGAATGTCACGGCTTCGCCTAACCAACCCCGTAAAGAGGACGTGTGTGGGTAAGAGTCTCCCGTTCGCCACCAAACCGCGAAGCGAGAACCCCCCATCACATATCACCTAGCATAAGCAAGACTGGTGTGAGAACTAAAACAGTTTATTTTTCTTTAAAATCAAAATAGAGGAATATTTTTAAATTCAATTCGCAATGCTTTTAAAATGAGACTACCATAAAACCTCCCGCCACACACACAATGCAAACGCAGACTTGGGGAAGATTTCTTCTTATGTTAGTCAAAGATGCTTGATACGCATTTAAAATCAAATCAATTTTCATATTATTATTAGTTCATAGTGTAGAAAATATTTCGAAAGTAGAATATAAATCTTAGCCAGCATAGGTACCATTATATTATGCTTACTATAGCTACCATTTTAAATGGCAGGTTCTACAACTAAAACCGTACAAGTCTCATATTGTTTCTTTGGATTTCCAACGAATGATCAGGCCAAGGAACTTCCCATTGCCACATGAGAATGCCTCTGGATGGACATCCCCGAGAACCAAACCGGCTCTCTACCAACACAAGGCCGGGTTACCCCTAACTGAGTAACAACTGACCGAATATGCCATCCCCCGGTCCTTTGGGACCTTTCACCGAGCGCTCGCAATCAATTCACACAATCATAAAGTGTTTTCAACATGAGTAAGTATCTGGGCTCCATACCATGATACCACCCTTTTCCAGAAGGAAATGCACATATCCTAAAGGGTGCTACCCCTCATAACCTTGCCGCATCTTTCCTGTTTTGACCATTCCGGGGTGTGAGGCTCGACGAAGTCACGTCCACAAAAACATACTTTATACAAAAGCCATGCTTTGGGTCAACAAATGATCATAGAAATGATCACCAGGATAGACGATCAAACAAATGATCCTATCACAAATAATCAACACAATGATCATTTCACAGCAACACTCAGTATGTCACATTACCAAATTGGGAGTATATTGCTGATAACCTTCAACTACATAACCTCTGAGCTCGTACGTCTCAGAGAAGGGTGTTAAGCTAAGAGAATAAATTCTTCGCCACCAACAAAAATATATTTGAAAGAAATCGGCTTTACATCTCAATTTGTAATGTCAGACATACAATCCATACAAGTCTGTTCCGGGCTCGAACAGAACCGAAGGCACTTACAAAGAAGTCCTTGCAATCCGAATAATCTCTAATCACGTTCGGATTTCCCATCACATATGGAGATCTCAATACCGGGGATCAGCCAGTGCAGAGACAATCAACAAGAAACCCTTTCGTTTTCGAAAATATCCGGTCTTCAACACCGATCTTCGAATGCAATTCATAACGACGTATCACATATTCGGAATGGGTTATACGACCCCAAGGTCCTTTCCCGGTTAACCCGAATAGTGAGCGCTTATTAAAAAAAAATAAGTGTGGCATTCAATTTCAAACAAATCACAACAAATACCTATTTAAAGGTAAATATTGATAGTCAGTTATTGAACTATCAATAGATATGCCAACATCACCAGATTCCAAATAATTTTCCAAATTATTTATTTTCCAAAAATATCTTTAGAAGATATACATTCTCCATTCTTTAAAAATAAATCAATATTTATTTTTAAACTTATTTTCCAAATTTCATTTATAAATTCCATATTGAATTTACATTCCAAAATATTTATGAATATACGATTTCCATTCAATTTGTAATATTCATTTTCAATTTATCTTCAAAAAGATAAATTCAAAATATTCACTTAATATTGGAAAAACATTTCCATACTTATTTATTTATAAGTAATTCACAAGCCTTTTTATTTTCTACACTTAGAAAATATTTAATATACTCTAATCGAAATTAAGTATATATTTCATTCTTTAAGAAAATTATTCTCTTTAACATATTTATTTGGGCCAAAACAAATGTTGCGTAAAACATCGTTACGACAACCCAAAATCACTAGTATAGGGATTCGAAATTAAAATAGATATATAAATCCCAATACTACACAAAACATTTCCTTTCGGAAATCATCTATTATAACAACAGTGTTATAATCTACTATTTCCTTCTATTTCTCGAAAACGTCTATTTCAACAATGAATGTTGAAATCTATGGTTTCGATAGTTAATATATTTTAGAACATCTTTAGATCGTTTTAATTCTATTTCAAACATCACATCCAAAATAATTTCTTCACTATTCAAAAACGTGAATATACCTTGTTAATAAATTTCATCACTTCTATTCATTTTATTTTAAAGGATTATTCACTGTCTAAACATGAATATAACTCCATTAATAAATTACAACAATTTTACTTATCAAAATAAGTCGTTGCGAATTTATAAAACAACGTTTATAAATTCTATTTCTATTTATTTTATATCAACTCCTTTTTATAAATTCCTTTATTAACCTATCTCAATTCATATCACAATGATATAATAAAAATTCATATTATAAGTCAAACACTTATAATTTATTTGTCTACAAAATTGTTTCTTTAAACTTCCCAAATTTATAAATCTTATAACTTATAAGATTCATTTATTTATCCAAAATTTATTCTTTTAGACAACTTTATAAATTTTATAAACCTACTGTTTATAAAATTCTATTTGTAACTTCACCGTTATAATCTTATAAATTTCATTTATTTATGAAATTCAAACACAATTCATCCTAACACTTATAAAAGCTCGTTTTACAATTCTAATATTTTTAATTTATAAATATCAATTTATAAATCTTTTAATATAAATCAATCTATATCATTCTTTTAAAACATCTTTAAACTCCTTTATAATTTCACCATTTTGATTTATAAAATAATCAAATTCCATAAATCCTATATTTAAACTTTTAATAATAAATTCAGAAATCCCAGTTTAAACTATTTTATAAAATCATTAATCTCATATTTTCAAAAAAAATCAACTTTTAACTGAATTTCTCAAAAATCATAATTTTTATAATATTAAAATTATAACGTTTATTTATTTTAAGATGGATCAATTCCAAAAATATTTTATAAACGTATATTTCCAAAAATCACTTTACAAATCAAAATCGTTATTTTTAAACTTCAAAATTGGATCCGATGATGCAACACATCAAATAGTCAATCACAACTTTTCAAACATCATATATCGATATGATAATCAATCAAACATCACAATATCTAAAATCAAATAAATATTTGTGAGGAATCCAGTTGGATCCCTCCAACCTGTTTCCCTGCATCCACAGACATTAGCACAATACCAATTCCGTTTCAAGATGGAATATCACGGTATATGGGATTTTATAAAATATTATCCGCTTACTAACGGCGCAATAGGGTCTCATCCGCTAAAAAAATGCGGGAAATAAATCAACTACAATATATACATATGCCAATATATATATATTGCTATATATATAATATAATACCAATTCCACTTCGAGGTGGAATATCGCGGTATATGTGTGTAATAAATAACCTACGCTTACTAACGGCGTATAGGGTCTATTCACATCCAATACATATATATATAACAATCATCATTCAAGCATTCAATCAACACAACTAACAAATTTAAATCTAACTATTTAAAATTTAAATAAATCCTTTTGAGTGAGAAGTTCTCACCTTTGCTTTTATTAGCAATCCATTTCCTTCTTGACTCGATTTCCTTGATTTATACCTTGTATAAATATTTACACAATTTATTAATATTCGAACAGATCGAATAATAAATTTTCGTTCTTGATTGTTAAATAAATCAATAGTTTTATTTAAACCACTTTCTTCTTAAATAATTTATTTTAAATAAAATTTAAATTTCCATTTATTAATTTCTCCTACTTATTATATCAAACTAACCCCTTTTAATTTTTAACATATTACTCTCAACAATTTGTCTAATTTAAATTAAATTTCAACTAAATTTATTTTAAACAAACTTATTTAACTACAATTTAACCACATAAATTAAATTTAAACAAATTTTCTTTTACAAACTATTATTCATTTAAAACTAAATCTACATTTAACTAATAATTTAGTTTTAAACAAATAATTTAGTTTTAAACTAAATTTTCTTTAAATAAATTATTTTTAACCATTTGAAATAATGAAATATGCTTATCAAACAAATCAGTCACCATATACATATTTCTGCTTTCTTAATCTATCATATAAAATTAAATAGATTAATCAACTAATAATTTAGTTTTTTTTTTTAAACAAATAATTAAATTTTAAACAAAAATTTCTTACTGTATTTTTTTTTCATATTTAAATCAAATTGAACAAAAACAAATAAATAAATAAAAACTTACTGCAATTCGACTAAGGCCATCTCCATGTCTCGGCCTCGAATTCCCAACCCCACGAACGAACACGCGCGCCCCCAATCCATCGTGCGCCGCCATCACAAGTTGTCGCTGCCCCTCGTGCCGCGATCCCCTACGCGCGACGCCGAGCTCCCTCTCGCGAATCCCATCCTGTTGCTCGAACTCGAGCCTGACGTCGCCGCGACCTCGCGTCGAACCCACTGCCTCCTTTTCTGCCGCGAACCCCTCCCCCAATCGCCTTTGACGTCGCGGCCTCGAGCGCAACCTGAGATGTCGCGAAACCCTAATGGGCACTGCCGCCTGCTTTGAACACGAGTCGCGTGCTTCGATCCCTAAATGTTTTCGAGATTAAGGGAGGCTCGGCTTCGAATTATAATTTGGGGGAGAAGGAGATAGCGGCCATTATCAGCTGAGTGATTTTTTTTTTCTTTCTTTTGATTTTTGAACTTGCGTGTTATTTAACAGAGAGGGGAAATGTGACGAATCGCATGAATTACGGCTGAAAGAAGGGAGAAGGATGCCTTGCACGATTTTTTTCTTCGTGAATTTAGGCATGAATTTAGGGAAGAGAACGTGTGTTAGTTTGACCAATTTAAATTTTAAATTTAAATTGAATCCGATTCAATTTCAACGCGTTTACTCGTCGTGTGATCACATATCAACTCCGAAAAATATGAAATTTGAAATCCGGCAATAATTCAATATTACGGACCCAATGGAACTGGTTTCGTCGAATTCTGAGACTGTGCCTCGGAAGGCTATTCTAAATATCGATTCAAACGATTTAATTTCAAAACTGAATAATTCACTTTCAAATTAAATTCTGAAGTTTCTAAAATTTTCAATATTATCAATATGAATTTTACAAGCCTTTGAAATATTTTTAATCAGCTTAAAATTGAAGATTCAAATTTTTATTCAACTCTCAATAGATTAAATTCTATAATTTAATCGTTATATTCATTATTATATTGAAAATTCAATCCAAACCATCATTCAAATATTTAAAATTAATTAAATATTTTCAAATTAAATTATTTAAAATTCTGGGTCGTTACAGGTAATGTTTGAATCATGTTGTAACTCAAATTTCAATGTATTGAATGATTTAAACCACTTGTGATAGAACTAGTCTCAGTGAAGAAAAAGATAATGAAATTTAGTTTTATATTATAAGATGTCTGCAAGAAATCTTTATATGAATCAAGTTATAAGTTTGGTAGTAAATCTGAAGTAATTGTGAACCAGTAAAGTATACTTATGCACTAGAGTGTTTTAGAGACTAGAACCTATTTACTTAACCACTGCAGGTATTATAAGGTAAGGAAAAAACCCATAGGCAGAATAGAAAAAAAAAACATAAGAGATATGAACCCAGATTTAAAAAATGTATTTAATGATTATATGAGTAAGTGAAACTCGTAGATTATAACTAATTAATTCCGGAATCTTATCTAAACAAATTAGTCCACCTGAGGACTAAGGTGAAGCAAATTACAACTGTGCATGATTATGTGCGCACAGGTGCACAGAAGCATGCACAACCCCAGTTTAACTGTTTGTAAAGCAAACTTTGATAAATTTTAATGTTATGAGTTAATTCATATATTTTATTAAATACACAAATGCTAAGAACAAGAAAACAAATAGGAATTGGTTAATTAAATTGCACGGAGATTCAAGTAGAAAGGATCTTTTCAATTCCTTTTGCTGTGTATAACCTCAGTTTATTTTTTTGTTTAAAATAGACTGAGTTATCCTTTGCCAAAGATACTCTGATAAAAAAAATGATCTGAATATTTATATGAACATTCAAATAGTTTTTACAAAGAAGTATATCAATATTTTTATATTGATCAGATTGGATCTTGGGGGAAAAAAAGAGAAGAAAATAGTTGGTCTGTGAAAGAGTGCAACCCTGAATTTAGCTCAGACTAAATTGAGTCATTCAATTAAAATGACAAGTTATGGAGGGTTGTCTCAGTTGGTATAAGAGCTATGTTAACAAATACATAGCCAAAACAAATACTTGCTTGAATCTGTGTGCCTTGTTTGTTGCTTGCTTGAGTTGCTTTACTTATTATGAACAAATGAGTCCACTGTTAGTTTTAAAAGTAAAAGTAGTGAATAAGAATTAGAACTAACTATATTAGAAATATTCAATAGAGGCCCAGAGGAGTTAGAATCAATCCCCAGGCTACAGGAGAAAGAGAAAATGGTCAATCTTCTGATACTACTGAGCAAGCAACTAGAACGACTGTCGGACCCCCAATGATTAACATTCAAGATTTTGTTCAAATACTGAGGGATTGAATGGCACCTAGGGTAGATAATCCACATGAGGAGCTGTCGAAATTGCTTAAAACATATACCAACTTAGGAGGTGGTAGCTTTGATGGCACGGAAAATGCCATAGGTGTCCAGTCATGGTTAAGAACAGTAGAGAGGATCTTTGTAGACATGCAAATCAATGATCAGAGAAGGAGGCAAATAGCTTCAGGACAACTAAAAGGCATAGCTTTGGACTGGTGGGAAGTGATTATTGCAGGCAGGCAAGAACAAGAAATCACATGGAATCAGTTCAAAGAAATGTTAGAAGCCAGATTTGTCCCAGCATCAGCAAAAGCTTCATTGCTTGAGGAATTTATGAAGTTGAGACAAGGATCTATGAGTTTCACTGAATACACTCATAAATTTGAAGGGTTGTCTAAATATGGGGCAGTACTAATCCCAGATGAAATATCAAGGAATGCTAGGTACATTCAGGGGTTGAATGCTGGATTGAGTAGAGCCATGTTACCATATAAAGACAGAACATTTGATCAAGTTATGGACTTGACATTGTCATTTGAGCAATATGATAATGCCAGAGAAAAGTTCAGGAATTTCAAGAACAGCAAGAAAGGAAAGAATAGAGCACACCCATATGAGAGGAAGAAGGGAGAAGCAATGAACAAAGAAGGAAGTAAAGTGGCAAGCTTTGACGATAAGAAACCTAAAGTGATCTGTTATAACTGTGGAAAGGAAGGCCATATAAAGACCAAATGCCAAGCACCCAAGTCAACTGTTCTTAGGTGCTACAACTGTGGAAAAGAGGGGCACATGAAGAGGCGGTGTCCAGAGATGGCAAAGGTGGCTGTACTTGAAGGGAAAGGCAAGGCAATGGAGGCACCTAGCCAAGTGGAAGGTATATTATTTATTAAAGGCATACCCATATCAGTTGTTTTTGACACAGAAGCCACACACTCTTTTATTTCATATAATGTAGTTCAGAAATTAGGGTTGACATGTATTCTTGTTGATAAGCCATTGCATGTTGATAGTCCTTTAGGTAGTTCCTGCATTACCCATATGAAATGCATGCAAGTAGAAATATGCATGGGTGGTCACACCTTTATCTCAGAATTGTATGTGTTGAATTACCCTAAGCTAGGTATTATATTGGGAATGGATTGGTTAAAAAGCTTTTGTGCTATCATTAACTTAGAAAATTCCACCATTTCATTACAACTTCCTGATGACAAGAGGGTTATGGTTATGTATGAAGCAGCCAAGGATAGGGGTATGGGAAAAATGTTCCACTTGAACAGTGGTGAAGTTGAATTAAGTCTAAATGAGATACCCATAGTTAACCAATACCTTGATGTGTTTGGTGAAGTGAATGGCATACCTCATAACAGACCAGTAGAATTTCAAATAAGACTAAAACCAGGAATAAGCCCTGTCATCAAGAAACCAAATAGAATGGGTCCTAAAGAACTGATTGAGTTGAAGAAACAACTAGAAGAATTAGAACAAAAAGGCTTCATTAGGCCTAGCAGTTCAAATTGGGGATCACCAGTAGTATTTGTTAAGAAGCATGATGGTTCCTTGAGAATGTGCATAGATTATAGAGAATTAAACTCAGTCACCATCAAAAACAAATGCCCTTTACCTAGAATTGATGATCTCTTAGACCAATTAAATGGTGCTAAAGTATTTTCTAGACTTGACTTAGCATCTGGTTTCCATCAAATGAAAGTAGAAGAAGAAAGCATTAAATTTACAGCTTTTAACACTAGGTATGTCTTGTATGAATACTTAGTAATGCCATTTGGTTTGACTAATGCACCATCCTATTTTGTGGATTTGATGAATAGAATTTTCAGAGATTACTTAGATAAATTTGTACAGATTTTCATTGATGATATACTAATATACTCTAAGTCAGTTAGTGAACATAAGAAGCACTTGCACATGGTGCTGAGCAGACTAAGGCAACAAGGCCTTAAAGCTAAGTTTGCAAAGTGTTCTTTATGGAAGGATGAAATAAAATTCTTAGGCCATATAATTTCCCCAGAAGGAATTTCAGTAGATCCAAGTAAAGTCATGGCAGTGCAAGCATGGAAGAGACCAAGCAATGTCACTGAAATCAGATCATTCATGGACATGGCTGGGTACTACAGGAGATTCATAAAAGACTTTGCTAAAATAGCAGCCCCACTAACCAAGTTAACAAGAAAAGATCAACCTTTCCTATGGACTGAGAAGTGTGAAGGGGCATACAACCAGTTGAAGAGGGCATTGATGGAAGCACCAGTGCTAAAAATTCTAGAAGGCAATGACAGTCTGGTAGTGTACACTGATGCAAGTGGTTCAGGTATTGGAGCTGTCCTTATGCAAGAAGGTAGAGGAATAGCTTATGCATCAAGACAACTGAAACCCAGTGAAACCAAGTATGCAACACATGACTTGGAATTGGCAGCAGTGGTGTATGCACTAAAGCTTTGGAGACACTACCTGTTAGGAGCAAAGTTTGAGCTTTATACTGACCACAAAGCTTTAAAGTATTTATTTTCTCAAAAAGATTTAAACATGAGACAACATAGGTGGGTGGAATTCCTTGCTGCCTATGATTTGGACATTATGTACACACCAGGGAAAGCAAATAGAGTGGCAGATGCATTAAGTAGACAACATGCCCAGTTGGCTACACTAATGGTAGTGGAATTTAAAATGTTATTAACACTGACAGATGTAGAAGTGGAAGACATGGGGGAACAAACTATGGAAGTGGGTAAGGATATGGAGCCCTATGGCAAGCTCAGCCTTATCACAATAAAATCAGACTTAGTGGAAGAAGTGAACCAGTCCCAAGACATGGATGCATTCTTGAGAGAAAAGAAGGAGTTATTAAAGAATGGTTCAAAGATTGACAAATTTGAACTGGATGAAAAAGGATGTATAAGATATAAAGGAAGGCTATGTGTGCCTAACACAGAAGCGCTGAAGAGGAAGATCATGGATGTTCATCACAAGTCAAAGTATACCATACACCCAGGTGGCACTAAAATGTATCATGATCTAAAGAGGAGCTATTGGTGGAAAGGAATGAAGAGAAGTGTGGGTGAATATGTGGCAAAGTGTATGACTTGCCAACAAGTCAAGGCTGAGTACCAAAGATCCAATGGACTGCTGCAACCTCTGGAAGTTCCAAGGTGGAAATGGGAAAGCATATCAATGGATTTCGTTGATGGCTTGCCAAGATCAAAGAGAGGAAATGACAGCATTTGGGTGGTGGTAGATAGATTGACCAAATCATCACACTTCATACCAGTAAAGAGTGATAGAAATGCACCAAAACTAGCACAAGTCTTCATGAAAGAGATAGTGAAGTTACATGGGGTTCCTACCACTATCATTAGTGATAGAGATACCATATTCACATCTAAGTTCTGGAGTAGCTTTTAACAGGAAATGGGGGTTGAGTTGTGCTTGAGCACAACCTACCATCCCCAAACTGATGGCCAAACAAAAGTAGTCAATAAATTTTTGGAGGATCTACTTAGGGCTTGTGTGCTGGATCATGGTGGGAATTGGGAAGACTACCTTCATTTAGCAGAATTTGCTTACAACAACGGCTACCAGAGTAGTATAGGAATGGCACCCTATGAGGCTCTATATGGAAGGCCATGTTTGTCACTTGCTTGCTGGTTAGAAGTGGGTGATAAGGTAATGCTAGGACCAGATCATGTGAAAGAGACAAATGCAAAAATCACACTGATCAGACAGAGAATGAAGGCAGCGCAAGATAGAATGAAATCATATGCAGATAGGAGAAGGAACCCACTTGAGTTTGAGTTAGGAGAATACGTGTACTTAAGAGTTTCACCAATGAGGAAGGTATTGAGATTTGGCAAGGCAGGGAAGCTAACCCCCAAGGTATATAGGACCATATAAGATCATTGCAAGGATAGGGAAGATGGCTTACAAGTTGAAGTTTCCAGAAGAAATGAGTGGAATACACAATGTATTTCATGTGTCACAGTTGAGGAAATGTATACATGATGAGGCTTCTGTGGTTCAGTCACAAAACAAAGTGGAAGTCAGACCAGATTTGATGTATGAGAAGAAGCCAGTGGGCAATGTAGCCAAGGAAGATAAGAAATTGAGAAACAAAACAATTAAACTAATAAAGGTGCAGTAGAGTCTAGACCCTAATGATTGCACATGGGAGGTTGAAGACAAGATGAAAGTCCAATACCCTCTACTATTTGCAACTGGCAATTAAGGTAGAAGTATTTTACTTATTATGCTTGAATTTATTTAGATAAACATGATGTTCAGAGTTAGATGTGTTTGTTTGATGTGTGCTTTGGTTGAATTTAGGAATGTGTATCTGATGTTTGTTTGACACTTGATTAATATAGTAAGAAGTATTAAATTATGGGACACAATTTCTTAAAGGAGGGGTGTATGTGACAGCCCTAGTTAAGCAAGCATGTAGGAAATTTAAGTCATTTAAATTTTATTTAGTTATGTGAAGAAAATAGTATAAATACAATTTTCTGGGAGATGCTTGTGTGAAAATGAGAATGCATGTCTTGTGCATGTGCACACTGTTGCAGTGTACAGCATGAGCAAGTAATTTAGTAAGGATCTTGCAGGAAAATAAGAAAATGAATTAGTGCATGACCATTAAGTATAAATACACAATAGCTTAAATAAAATGCATAAACAACCTAAGGTAGATTTTAACTCTAACTTCTATAGCATAAGTACAAGCACAGTGGCTTGTGTGGATAGAAAAAAAATATAAATACATATGAACATATATACATATGCCCAGCATTTAGTAGAAATACACACATAGCTGGCCATACAAGCAAACTTATATGCATGATTAAAATCAGAAAAGACAAGAAATGCCCGAGCCAAAAATCATGCATATAGTGTGTAAAGAAATTTGCCAAAAATAGTTAAGACAAGGAAAAAAAGGAAAAATGGTGAGGAGGAAAAGTGGGGAGGGTAAACTGTTGGGTGAAAACAGAAATAATGATGGGATTTCTGATAAAAATAAATTACCTAACTAACCTTAAAACCCTAACAACTCCACTATATACCTCATTATCTCCTACGGGTACACACTAGGAAACCAGAAAAACAAAATATAGAAAGGAAAAAGAAAGTAGGCAGCAGTTTGAGGAAAATAATGGTAGACCTGAATCAAGACTTGGGAAGGAGAACTTTGGTGAGTAAAGCCTCACTTGACAAGGCAGTAAGACATATGAAAGGCAGCCATTTAATTTAACCTCTAGTTTATATTAACTCTATTTGAAATTTAGCTTGCATTTTTCTTTAGTTTAACCATTTTTCCCAGTTGTTCTGAAAATATGTGGTTTGTATTGCTGGTTGTCATTTAACCTATGATTGTTATACAAGATATATTTAATGATAAGTTGATGATGACTGATTTATTTATATGTTAATGAAACTGAGAAATGTTTTTGGTTAAAAGCATATATTAATAAGGAAAGTAAGGTGCTAGGCGGTAAGAGGAAGGGGTCCTCTGGCTTATGTCTTGCAACTGAACTATGGATTAGGGTGCAATGGGGTTTCCATGAGTTAAGTCTTAATCCATTACTGATGGTTCTCTGAAAATAAGGTTGAGCAATAAGTGAACACATTTCAAAGGAAAATAAATAAATATATATATATAAGTTGACTGCAAGGACCTTATTACTGGGAACCACAGTGGCCTTTCATTTCATAAAATATTTTGATCCATGCTTTAGCCAAAGGCCTATCTCTGAACAAAACTGACTTGAAATAATATACAAATGTGATTAATTGATTGTTGAAATGTATGAATGGATGAATTTTTCATGGATGCATGAAAACTGCTTGCGCTTACTGGTTAGGTACATAAAGATTTTGGGCATGACATAGTATAGTTGATACCTGCACACATGAAAGGAAAACTTAGTAATTAAACTGAGGAATTGGGTCACCTCTATCAGGTTGGGTATGAGGGAAGTGGGTATGATATAGTAGTTGGCTTGCATCAAGGATGGGGTGTGAGTTTGCACATGGCATGTTCATGTCCAAATAGCTTGTAGTGCACTGGAAATTAAGCAGTAGTTCCAGGCAGTGTGCTCCAGTGCAACCATGAATGTGATATTGGACCCTTAACAATGATATGAAATGAACTTACAAGCAGAGGTGAATTTTCTAGGAGTATGGTGAGGTCTGGTATGCAGACTCAGTTTTGATGCCTTAGCTTAATGATATGGGTGTTGCTTGTTCATGTTTATGAAATGCCTGTGTGATTCGTATGATGGCTGCTATGAATTCTTGAAATAAGAGTTTCTGCTAGCAAATTAGTCTAAGCACGTATACATGTATTTAGCAATTCACTCACTTCACTGTAAGGATACAAAAAAATGGGTACATGAGGTAGTGGTTTAACAATTTGAGTAGAACATTTAACTTCTGAAATAAAGGTGATGTGGAACTAATTTCATTAATCTTATGCATTGTCAATTGAATTTACTCATACCATACTTTAGTCTGACTTGTTTGTTGCTTGCATCAAATGGGTGCTTCACTCACATTATGGAGTAGATCATATGGTGTCTACAGGAAAGAAGGAAGCTGAGTGAAAAGGGGGCAGAAGCATGATGCTAAGATGAATTACTGGTTAACTAAAATTTAGATTTGTAGAAGAATGCTTCTTTATGTTTTCTTTTCTTTTGCTAAAGAACTATTTTGTGGTAATGTTTGAATCTTGTTGTAACTCAAATTGCAATGTATTGAATGATTTAAACCACTTGTGATAGAACTAGTCTCAGTGAAGAAAAAGATAATGAAATTTTGTTTTATATTATAATCTGTCTGCAAGAAATCTTTATATGAATCAAGTAATAAGTTTGGTAGTAAATCTGCAGTAATTGTGAACCAGTAAAGTATACTTATGCACTAGAGTGTTTTAGAGACTAGAACCTATTTACTTAACCACTGCAGGTATTATAAGGTAAGGAAAAAACCCATAGGCAGAATAGAAAGAAAAAAAAACATAAGAGATATGAACCCAGATTTAAAAAATGTATTTGATGATTATATGAGTAAGTGAAACTCGTAGATTATAACTAATTAATTCCGGAATCTTATCTAAACAAATTAGTCCACCTGAGGACTAAGGTGAAGCAAATTACAACTGTGCATGATTATGTGCGCACAGGTGCACAGAAGCATGCACAACCCCAATTTAACTGTTTGTTAAGCAAACTTTGATAAATTTTAATGTTATGAGTTAATTCATATATTTTATTAAATACACAAATGCTAAGAACATGAAAACAAATAGGAATTGGTTAATTAAATTGCACGGAGATTCAAGTAGAAAGGATCTTTTCAATTCCTTTTACTGTGTATAACCTCAGTTTATTTTTTTGTTTAAAATAGACTGAGTTATCCTTTGCCAAAGATACTCTGATAAAAAAAATGATCTGAATATTTATATGAACATTCAAATAGTTTTTACAAAGAAGTATATCAATATTTTTATATTGATCAGATTGGATCTTGGGGGAAAAAAGAGAAGAAAATAGTTGGTCTGTGAAAGAGTGCAACCCTGAATTTAGCTCAGACTAAATTGAGTCATTCAATTAAAATGACAAGTTATGGAGGGTTGTCTCAGTTGGTATAAGAGCTATGTTAACAAATACATAGCCAAAACAAATACTTGCTTGAATCTGTGTGCCTTGTTTGTTGCTTGCTTGAGTTGCTTTACTTATTATGAACAAATGAGTCCACTATTAGTTTTAAAAGTAAAAGTAGTGAACAAGAATTAGAACTAACTATATTAGAAATATTCAATAGAGGCCCAGAGGAGTTAGAATCAATCCCCAGGCCACAGGAGAAAGACAAAATGGTCAATCTTCTGATACTACTGAGCAAGCAACTAGAACGACTGCCGGACCCCCAATGATTAACTTGCAAGATTTTGTTCAAATACTGAGGGATGGAATGGCACCTAGGGTAGATAATCCACATGAGGAGCTATCGAAATTGCTTAAAACATATACCAACTTAGGAGGTGGTAGCTTTGATGGCACGGAAAATGCCATAGGTGTCCAGTCATGGTTAAGAACAGTAGAGAGGATCTTTGTAGACATGCAAATCAATGATCAGAGAAGGAGGCAAATAGCTTCACGACAACTAAAAGGCATAGCTTTGGACTGGTGGGAAGTGATTATTGCAGGCAGGCAAGAACAAGAAATCACATGGAATCAGTTCAAAGAAATGTTAGAAGCCAGATTTGTCCCAGCATCAGCAAAAGCTTCATTGCTTGAGGAATTTATCAAGTTTAGACAAGGATCTATGAGTGTCACTGAATACACTCATAAATTTGAAGGGTTGTCTAAATATGGGGCAGTACTAATCCCAGATGAAATATCAAGGAATGCTAGGTACATTCAGGGGTTGAATGCTGGATTGAGTAGAGCCATGTTACCATAGAAAGACAGAACATTTGATCAAGTAATGGACTTGACATTGTCATTTGAGCAATATGATAATGCCAGAGAAAAGTTCAGGAATTTCAAGAACAGCAAGAAAGGAAAGAATAGAGCACACCCATATGAGAGGAAGAAGGGAGAAGCAATGAACAAAGAAGGAAGTAAAGTGGCAATCTTTGACGATAAGAAACCTAAAGTGATCTGTTATAACTGTGGAAAGGAAGGCCATATAAAGACCAAATGCCAAGCACCCAAGTCAACTGTTCTTAGGTGCTACAACTGTGGAAAAGAGGGGCACATGAAGAGGCGGTGTCCAGAGATGGCAAAGGTGGCTGTACTTGAAGGGAAAGGCAAGGCAATGGAGGCACCTAGCCAAGTGGAAGGTATATTATTTATTAAAGGCATACCCATATCAGTTGTTTTTGACACAGAAGCCACACACTCTTTTATTTCATATAATGTAGTTCAGAAATTAGGGTTGACGTGTATTCTTGTTGATAAGCCATTGCATGTTGATAGTCCTTTAGGTAGTTCCTGCATTACCCATATGAAATGCATGCAAGTAGAAATATGCATGGGTGGTCACACCTTTATCTCAGAATTGTATGTGTTGAATTACCCTAAGCTAGGTATTATATTGGGAATGGATTGGTTAAAAAGCTTTTGTGCTATCATTAACTTAGAAAATTCCACCATTTCACTACAACTTCCTGATGACAAGAGGGTTATGGTTATGTATGAAGCAGCCAAGGATAGGGGTATGGGAAAAATGTTCCACTTGAACAGTGGTGAAGTTGAATTAAGTCTAAATGAGATACCCATAGTTAACCAATACCTTGATGTGTTTGGTGAAGTGAATGGCATACCTCATAACAGACCAGTAGAATTTCAAATAAGACTAAAACCAGGAATAAGCCCTGTCATCAAGAAACCAAATAGAATGGGTCCTAAAGAACTGATTGAGTTGAAGAAACAACTAGAAGAATTAGAACAAAAAGGCTTCATTAGGCCTAGCAGTTCAAATTGGGGATCACCAGTAGTATTTGTTAAGAAGCATGATGGTTCCTTGAGAATGTGCATAGATTATAGAGAATTAAACTCAGTCACCATCAAAAACAAATACCCTTTACCTAGAATTGATGATCTCTTAGACCAATTAAATGGTGCTAAAGAATTTTCTAGACTTGACTTAGCATCTGCTTTCCATCAAATGAAAGTAGAAGAAGAAAGCATTAAATTTACAGCTTTCAACACTAGGTACGTCTTGTATGAATACTTAGTAATGCCATTTGGTTTGACTAATGCACCATCCTATTTTGTGGATTTGATGAATAGAATTTTCAGAGATTACTTAGATAAATTTGTACTGATTTTCATTGATGATATACTAATATACTCTAAGTCAGTTAGTGAACATGAGAAGCACTTGCACATGGTGCTGAGCAGACTAAGGCAACATGGTCTTAAAGCTAAGTTTGCAAAGTGTTCTTTATGGAAGGATGAAATAAAATTCTTAGGCCACATAATTTCCCCAGAAGGAATTTCAGTAGATCCAAGTAAAGTCATGGCAGTGCAAGCATGGAAGAGACCAAGCAATGTCACTGAAATCAGATCATTCATGGACATGGCTGGGTACTACAGGAGATTCATAAAAGACTTTGCTAAAATAGTAGCCCCACTAACCAAGTTAACAAGAAAAGATCAACCTTTCCTATGGACTGAGAAGTGTGAAGGGGCATACAACCAGTTGAAGAGGGCATTGATGGAAGCACCAGTGCTAAAAATTCCAGAAGGCAATGACAGTCTGGTAGTGTACACTGATGCAAGTGGTTCAGGTATTGAAGCTGTCCTTATGCAAGAAGGTAGAGGAATAGCTTATGCATCAAGACAACTGAAACCCAGTGAAACCAAGTATGCAACACATGACTTGGAATTGGCAGCAGTGGCGTATGCACTAAAGCTTTGGAGACACTACCTGTTAGGAGCAAAGTTTGAGCTTTATACTGACCACAAAGCTTTAAAGTATTTATTTTCTCAAAAAGATTTAAACATGAGACAACATAGGTGGGTAGAATTCCTTGCTGCCTATGATTTGGACATTATGTACACACCAGGGAAAGCAAATAGGGTGGCAGATGCATTAAGTAGACAACATGCCCAGTTGGCTACACTAATGTTTATTCAACTCTCAATAAATTGAAGATTCAAATTTTTATTCAACTCTCAATAGATTAAATTCTATAATTTAATCGTTATATTCATTATTATATTGCAAATTCAATCCAAACCATCATTCAAATATTTAAAATTAATTAAATATTTTCAAATTAAATTATTTAAAATTCTGGGTCGTTACAGGTAATGTTTGAATCATGTTGTAACTCAAATTTCAATGTATTGAATGATTTAAACCACTTGTGATAGAACTAGTCTCAGTGAAGAAAAAGATAATGAAATTTAGTTTTATATTATAAGATGTCTGCAAGAAATCTTTATATGAATCAAGTAATAAGTTTGGTAGTAAATCTGAAGTAATTGTGAACCAGTAAAGTATACTTATGCACTAGAGTGTTTATTGACTAGAACCTATTTACTTAACCATTGCAGGTATTATAAGGTAAGGAAAAAACCCATAGGTAGAATGGAAAGAAAAAAAACATAAGAGATATGAACCCAGATTTAAAAATGTATTTGATGATTATATGAGTAAGTGAAACTCATAGACTATAACTAATTAATTCTGTAATCTTACCTAAACAAATTAGTCCACCTGAGGACTAAGGTGAAGCAAATTACAACTGTGCATGATTATGTGCACACAGGTGCACAGAAGCATGCACAACCCCAGTTTAATTGTTTGTAAAGCAAACTTTGATAAATTTTAATGTTATGAGTTAATTCATATATTTTATTAAATATACAAATGCTAAGCACAAGAAAACAAATAGGAATTGGTTAATTAAATTGCACGGAGATTCAAGTAGAAAGGATCTTTTCAATTCCTTTTACTTTGTATAACCTCAGTTTATTTTTTGTTTAAAATAGACTGAGTTATCCTTTGTCAAAGATACTCTGATAAAAAAAATGATCTGAATGTTTATATGAACATTGAAATAGTTTTTACAAAGAAGTATATCAATATTTTTATATTGATCAGATTGGATCTTGGGAAAATAAAAACAAAAAAAAGAGAAGAAAATAGTTGGTCTGTGAAAGAGTGCAAACCTGAATTTAGCTCAGACTAAATTGAGTCATTCAATTAAAATGACAAGTTATGGAGGGATGTCTCATTTATGCTGCTGATCGATGTCGAGAGTATACGAGTGTTCAAAAAGTATGGTGTCGCTGTGACAACCCATTTCTTCGACTCCCAGAAATCAACATGAATACATCCTCCGTATTGACATGCCATGAATCCAAATGAGGGAGAAGCGGATCTTCAAGGGTAAGAAAGAAAAATAAGACTGAATAGAATTTCACATATGTTACTTCAACATAAAATCTTTACAGCGGAAATTAAAAATACATTTATCAAAGTTATAAACCTGGACAGCTATAAATCCTGCCCTTACAAATTTGCAGAATACTATGGTAAAAGAGAGTGGTGGAAACAAACAAGAATCTTCAGTAAAACCTTCTGACTCCATGCTTCGAGCTCCATCCAGCTTTCTTCTAAACTAACCTGACGACTAGGATGCCCGGGGAAGATTAGGGCACCCAGAGTAAGGAAATAAACTCCAAGTCAGTTATGGGACTGGTGTGAGAACCCAAAATATGCATTTTGAAAACTAAAAGGTATCTTATAAGACCAGGTCGCACGTAAACACGGAACGGGTTTTTACCTTTTGATAACCAAAACATTTTACGTCAAAATACTCTATATTATTTTTAATGACATATCTTTAAAACATTTGCAAGTAAACTTAACAGTATTAACCGAACTTGTTACATTGGTTAAATTCTAGCAATACTGGCCACAAATGCGGGTTCTACAAAAAAACCGGCAAGCACTTATTGGAGAATGGATTCCATACAAATGACCATGTGAAGGGACTACCTTCCTGCAGTACATCTCTAGAGTAATGTACCAAGTCCCAACACATGGTCCTCTACCAACACAAGACCGGTCTACCTTACCTATGATAGTACCGAATATGTCATCACTTTGGTCATTACCGACCTATCCGAGGATCCCCATAGCATACATCCACAATAATTCATATCCCTAACTTCATGGCCGGAAGAAATATATCTAAAAGGGTATGATCATACCCTAATTGTTGCAAACCATATAGGCTTGCGGCATCTAACCCTGTTTCGATCATTTTCAGGTGTGAGGCCTGAGGTAACAATTACCTTTTCACATTGCCCATCATTTTTCTTTGAATTCCACACTACCATTCTATCGATCACTTAATGAATTTCACAAACATACAATCTCCGAGCTCATACGTCTCAGAGAAGGGTGTTAAGCTAAGAGAAGTTGCCTACTTCGCCACCAAAAAGATGTACGTTTATAAAAGTCAACAATGTAAATCTCAAGAATGCAATGTCAGACGTCCATCCATACAAAATCATTCTGGGACTGAACGAAACCGAAGGTACTCTCCTTCCATATCCCGTTGGGAGTTAACCCTAGGATTAGAAGCGAGAAGTCCTTACAAACCAACGAATTTTAGAAATGAAGGGACCTCTACTACTTTAGTATTTGGGAGCTAACCAGAATTATCAAAAAGCAGTCCATTAACCTTGAAAATCTTTGGTATTCATCCTTCATTTTCTTTACCAAGTGTTTATTTTTTTCAAAAGCATACATTGGTTCGAAGTTGTTTTCGGATAGGAATTAGCCAGATCTATCCTCGGTTCCTTCTAAAAAATCATCGATAAAAAGAGGTTTTGTGAATAAGGAATCATTCTTTAATTGCTTAAGTTCTTTTTATCAAAAATCTCCCTTGGAGATATATATTTCTAAAACATTCTTTCCGATATACACGAAATTATCAAACCCCTCATATTAAAACCTTTGATTACTTAAAATATTTTTAAATTTGGAATAATTTTAAATCATTTCATTTTACACTTAGGAAAACATTTCCAAAATCATAACATTTAAATCTTAGTAAAGATTCCCTAATTTAAATCTCTTATTTTGATTTGATTCAAAACCATGTTATCTAGGATGCTGATCCCTAAAACTAGTAAATATTAAGTGAGCATATCTATATAAATCATCTAATTCTACTCAATATTAATTCCCATATTCAACAAATACTATTGGCAGAGCAAAGGCCAAATAACCTTTTAAGTTCAGTGAATAGTACGAGTTCCCTCTTCGGGCTTTAATTTTGAGTACAAGAGGATTATCTCCATAAAAACATGTTGTAATTAAATTTGGAAAATTAAATCATTTCATACTTAACTCATTTCCGATATTTCGACCTTATCTATCCCTGGTCCAGGAAAGAGACCGGGTGAGCTAGGGCATTGGTTGCTCCTGAACATCTCCTTAGTTTAAGTACCTCACATCCAGATCTCACTAATAGAAAAATCCAATCTACTCGTCGGCTTTTAGAGCCAAGATTAAACCACTTATTTATAATAGCTTTTCTTTAAACCATTTATTTAAAACTCCAAATCATTATTATAACTCTTAATTATCCATTTGAAAACATTTATAAAAGATTTGGATAAGATCATTTAGTTTGAAACCATATTTCAAAAGTTATAGAAAAGTGATGCGGAAAGTGCTTTTTAAGCTATATTGATCAAAACGATTTTTTATTATTCAAAAATCTATTTTTATTACTCAAATCACTTTTAAAACAATTTAAAAGTTTGATAAGATTTATTCCACATTTTTAAACAATTTAAAACATCATTTTCTATGAAATCCAGTTTTGGATTCCGGACTACAAGATTAGGATTTTTCAAAAAGTTGTTTTGCTCATATTTCAAAATCTACTTATCAGAATCTCGATTTTCTTTCTCCATTGGAAAACTATGGATATCATAGTTTTATAAATTCTTATCTCGAAGAATTCCGAGCTATATTCCATCTTTTGCACTTGATTGACTTTTAAAGCGCGAAATCGCGAACTACCGTTACGCGACGCGCTTATTTTTGACTAACTTTTCTATTTCTTTCCAAACTTCACCAAAACACTTTTAACTCTTTATAAAACATTTAAAATACATTTTAAACCATTTTAAGAGGTTTAACACTTCCATATACACCATTTTATTAATCTGAGGAAAGTGATTTCCTTTTTTGCTTATCTACTTGTGTAATCGTGACTTTCATATATATTCAACATACATATTTAAACAGCAAACTTTATGATCAAAGCAAATTAAAAATCCACTTGCAACATCATATCATCATCCAACATGTAGTATAATGATTTTAGGAGTTCTCACCTTCATTTTACTTTAACTAGTTTTAAAACGGCTATAGTGCCGCTATCTCGAAATGAAACTTCATGAAATCAAGCTTGGATCCTTGACAAGGCTCAGCCAATACTCACTGCCTAGGGTGGTAAGGAGGTGGAGCTCACGGCCAGGATGGTGGTATCTTGGGTTTGGGAGGTGGAGAGATGAAGATTGAGCTTGTTTTGAAGTGTTTAACTATATGTAGATATATATTATAAGTTTAATTTCTTTTTGAAATAAATTTGGGAATTATTTTAATCTAGAATGGAAGACATTAAAGTGGAGGTAAAAGCTTGAAAATTATGAAGAAGATGAATGGAAAAAATAGATAAGATGGTAGGGTATTTATAAGGAAGGAATAGTGTAAAAGTATCCATACATACATCATCGCATTATCACCATTTTAAAGCTTTTCCAACACACTTCTCCACTCTATATGCACTGCTAGAACCTCCCCCGATATTCCCATCACTTCCATCCACTTGTGCATGCATATGTTGACTTCTTTATACTTAAAGAGTAAGAAATCTTTAAAATACATTATTTATTTTATATTTACATCTCTTATACATAATTTATTTTATATTACATCTCTTATACATAATTATTTTTATATATGTATGTTTATATGGATGTTATCATATATATGTAACATATCATACGTATGTATATGTAGGGTTTTAACACTTCGAATGTCTTCGAATAACTTTTGTTCGTTAAATCGTTGAAATCCGGTGAACCGATTATCGCTCACATTTTCACTTATATTTTAACGTACACATATTTGTAAACAAAATTTAAAAATAATTTTCCCATCATTTTAAAGGAATTAATATGATCAAATTTCATTTGTAGAACCATATAAATTCATATTAAAAATTATTTGCAAAATTCCTATTATACCGATAAAGCGATATCGATTTTTCCTTATATTTTCAAATTAAACATATCTCTTTATAAAACTATTATAAATGATTCATTATCACTTTATAACTATTTAAAATGAATTATTCTTATTTAAAATAATTATTTGAATAATTAAAATAATTATTAAATCATTAAATTTTAATTTAAATAAACCTATATTTAAATATGATGCCACTAATCGATAGAATTTTTGAGGAAAATATTCTCATAAATTTTTATTCAAAATAAGTTTACTATTAATTATCATTACTTGAAATGATATTATCTGTATCATCATTTTTAATTTAAAAATAAATTCAATTTATCAAAGTGATAAATTGAATGGTCGTTACAGACTCCCCCTTTAAAAGAATTTCGTCCGTGAAATTACCCAGAACAAAAACCTAAAGGTTATGCCCAAAAATATTTATTTTCAAACATTCATTCATATGATATACACAGATCATTCGTATACAATATCTGATTCGATTTTATATTCGAATTCATAACTTTACTTTCAAACTAGTATTAATCCCCGCATCATTTAGTGCATACTTCGACCAGGCTTTCTAATCAGAACTTTAATTCTCCTTGCATAGTTCTCAACTATGATAGAAAGCTCGAGCATCCAACCACAAATCCTCATCAACGTTCGTCGTCAAGAATCGAGTGATAAATCCTCTTCCAAATAAGTGTTAAACATATCAAAGCTCTGTGCTCGAATCTTAGATTAAATCACGCAACGAAAATAATCCACATACTTCACATGCATTTAATAATCTTAAAAAAATTATGAAACCATTTCATAAACTTTTGTTCTTTTTTAATAAAGATAGCCATTTTACATTTTTATTTCCAAATATTTATACTAAATAACACATTTCTTTTCAAAGGATGAATATCTTTTTATTTTACTATATTACATTTCTGAACATATCTCGGTGGTTTCTAGAAAAACCATTTTCAAAATAATTCATTAAGTTGATAAATCACCATAAACTTCCTTTAACTAATGTCAAATGTGAAAACATTCTTCACTTAGTTAAAACTTACTTTATTAATTAACACTCCTTTATTAATTAAACATTCTTTATATATATTTTTTCTTTTCTTATACCAATTTTAATACTTAAAAAGTATTTATATACTTATTCCAATGTCCTAAGTATATTCACAAATTACTTAACAAGTTTTTGTATTAACTTTAAAATATATATAATCATAGAGATTAAAACATTTACTATCAAAATATTGTTATAATGCTCTTCTCTTTTAATAAATATGAACTTATACCATTTCTATCTTTACATAAGAGATTCATATTTTTTATTGTCTTTGAAATCCCATTATTAAAGATTCAAATATAACCGTAAGATTTCTTCCAAAGTGTCGTTTAAGGGTTTAAAACAAATGTTGCTAAAACATCATTCACTAAAAACCCAAAGCCATTCATTACTAATTCTAACCATTTCTTTTAAAGATAAAAGAATGCCCATATTTATTAATTAAGATAATGCACTTTGATAAAAAATGACAACTATTAATTTGTCAAATGAGCGATTCGCATTATCCTTTTTATCTTTAGAAAATATATTAATCGAGTAACTCAGAAGTGATACCAAGGAACTGGGTACTACTAATAGTATCACATATTTCTTTAACAAGAAGGGAAATACTTAAGAGAAGCATTTATCCGAACACATCTACTGCCCATTTTTAGTTACTTCCGAGCCAATTGGATTTATTAATTATAAGATTGTTTTTCATTTTCAAAATCCTATTTTTAGAAATAATACTATTATTACTCCGTTCCCAAAAAATCATTTGAAATTCCTTTCGAAAATTATCACAAATTCCTTTAAAAGGCTAGTTATATAAATCCAGTTTATAAATTACATATATAAAACGTATTCATAAGATTTATTTATCGTAAATAAATTCCTTTAACAAACATTTTTGAATACCTCAAGTCAAAATGTGAAATTAAATTCACAGGTGTTCATGCTTAAACCTTTAAATTTAAACAACTGATCAATTTATGATAATAACTAATTATTATTCTTTCCTTAATCAAATGACTACATTACTTGAAAAATATTCTTTATATTCAAAATGTGATCGCTGGTAAAATTATTTCATTTATCCATTTTCGAAGCCAAAATCGCCTGACTTTAAATATTTACTTTTGAAAAGTTGTATAAAGTAGAGAAAATTATCATTTTATAAACCTTCGTACTATTACACATTAAATCCTTCCAACACTAAGGTCAAAAAAGGAGATTTCCCCCTCCATTCTTTAAACCATTACACTTAAAATACGACATCAAAACAAAATACACTACTCATACATACTTACTTAACTAGATGTTATCTCCTACCCTTTTGAGTCCGATGACAATGATGGATTCCAACATCCCAAATAATTCATTACCACCCCTTCCCCTTCTTCCTCACAATCCAACTGATCATCGGCCTCGTTGCCATTTCCTCTTGTGCTTCTTCAATTCCCTGTGGTAACCATGGCTTATTCCATGGGACATGTCCCAAGCCTACTGGTAATCCTGGTATGATTCCTCCTTCTTCTAACTCCTCTAATCCTAGCACATTTTCTTCCCATGGTTTTTCAAATACTCCTTCCTCTTCTTCCTTTTCAGTATGCTCACCATTGTGGCTTCCTATTGCACTCCAGTTAATGTATGAACTAAACGATGCCCCTGTCATATAACAATTTCCTCGTGCATATCCCATATCACTTTGCCGCATTCACTTGATATGATAGCGTTCGGGTCTTCCATTGGCTCAGATTCCTCCTTCATTGGTTCTTCCCCCTCTTCTACGGGTTTTGGTTCTTCTTCCATTAGCTCCTCTTCCTCAATTGATTCCAGAATCGAACTATCGGGATCAGCTACCCAATTTCCCTCCAAGGCTTACCCAGGCTCATCGTCGCTCGAGATCATGGTTATTTCTGGAGCAGGAGGTGGTACAAGCATTCCTGCAAAAGGTTACCCATTTTCATCCCTACGAGCATATGGGGCATATTCTTCTTTAATCGGAGATCCACCATTGCTAGGCAGATGTTCTGGTTGTTCTTCCTCATCGCTGGAGAGAACTAAGTCTGTTCTTCCCACCCCAGTTCGCTCTAGAGGATTCCTCCTTCGTATAACTCCCCCATATGGTTTCTACAAGACAAATAATTTTTCTTTTTAGGTATAGGTAATAGGTAACTGCTACCGTATTCTAAAGTAGATTGATTTGGTTATTGCTCAAAAAGATGTTTCGAGATTTATTTCGAAAGCTGGCTTTTTTTTATTTTTTGTATAAGAAGTTTATTTATTTCAAAAACCCTTTGAAAATTTTACCAAAAATATTCTTTTCTCTTCAAATACATACACACACACACACACACACATATATATATATATGTAAAAATGGTTTTATATAAACCAAATTCATTTGTATATTTTATCACCAAATATGCTCTTATATATAATACTCTCAATCTCATTCTAAAGTATTACTAACCCTATTTCTAATGAGATACTCATCCTAGGGCATTACTAACCCTATCTCTGTTTAGTCTTTTACCCTTATCAGGCTCAGGTATTCGTTCAACCTAAGCTCTGATACCACATTGTAAGGGTCTAGGCTTTTTAACCATCGTTGGTGATAAGCGATAGGCTTTTCAACCATTCCAGCACCACTGTGGCCCCACACTAGTACCTCGAATCTTCTTTTACAGCCAGCCTCGTGAGTAACCACCAACCCTTTTCCATCAAGGGACATGTAGGGTAAGAGTCTCTTGCTCACCACCAAATAGAAAGCGAGAACCCACTATCATGTTAAACACATCAAGCAGATCTGATCCCGGTTCCTCCTAACCAATCATCGTAAAAGAGGTTTTGTGAATAGGGAATCATTCTTTAATTGATTAAGTTCTTTTTATCATAAATCTCCCTCGGGGAATATATTTCTAAAATATTATTTTCGGTATATACAGAATTATCAAAACCTTTGATTACTTAAAATCTTTTTAAACTTGTAAATTCGAAATCATTTCATTTTACACTTAGGAAAATATTTCCAAAATCATTTCATTTAAATCTTAACAAAGATTCCTTAATTTAAACTCTTTATTTCTATCAATTCAAAACCATGTTATCTAGATGTTGATTCCCAAAACTAGTAAATATTAAGTGAGTAGAATCTATAGAAATCATACAATTCTAGTCAATATCAATCCCCGTATTCAATAAATACTATGGGCGGGATAACAGCGAAATCACCTTCTAAATTCCACGTATAGTATGAGTTCCCTCTTCGGGCTTTAATATCGAGTACAAGAGGATCATCTCCATAAAATCAAGTTGTAATTAAATTTAGAAAATTAAATCATTTCATACTTAACTCATTTTTGACATTTCGACCTTATCTATTCCTCGCCCAGGGAAGAGGCCAAGTGAGCCAAGGCACTGTTGCTCTTAAACATCTCCTTCATTTAAGCACCTTACATTCATATCTCACAAATAGAAAAATCCAGCCTACACGTCGGCTTTTAGAGCCAAGATTGATCCACTTATTTATAATAGCTTTTCTTTAAATCTTTTATTTGAACTTCCTTCAATAAGCTAAAAAAACTCCAAATCAATATTAAAACTCTTAATTATCCATTTGGAAATATTTATATAAGATTTGGATAAGAATCATTAAGTTTGAAACCATATTTCAAAAGTTATAGAAAATGTTGCAGAAAAGTGCCGCGGAAAGTGCTTTTTAAGCTATATTGATCAAATCGTCTTTTTATTATTCGAAAACCTATTTTTATTACTAAAATCACTTTTAATTTTTTTTGAAGGTTTTATAAGATTTATTCCACGTTTTTAAACAATTTAAGACATCTTTTTCTAAGAAATCCAGTTTTGGATTTCGAACCGCAAAATCAAGATTCGAAAACTTGTTTTGCTCATATTTCAAAACGTACTTGTCGGAATCTCGATTTTCTTTCTTCGTTGGAAAACTATGGATATGATAGTTTGGAAAATTCTTATCTCAAAGAATTCCTAGTTATGTTCCATCTTTTACACTTGTTTGACTTTTACAGCGTGAAATTGCGAATACGCCATGCGCTTATTTTTACTAACTTTTCTATTTCTTTCCCAACTTCACCAAAACACTTTTAAATGTTTATAAAACATTTAAAATACATTTTAAACCCTTTTTAAGTGGTTTAACACTTCCATATACATCATTTCATTAATCTAAGGAAAGTGATTTCCTTTTGTGCTTATCTACGTGTGTAACCGTAACTTGCATATATTTTCAACATTCATATTTAAACAACCAAACTTGATGATCAAAGCATACTAAACATCTATTCGCAACATCATATCATCATCCAACATATAGTATAATGATTTTTGGAATTCTCACCTTCATTTTTACTCGAATTAGTTGTAAAACGGTTATATCTCCGCTATCTCAAAATGAAACTTCACGAAATCAAGCTCTGATCCTTGATAGGGCTCGGCCAAGCCTTGTTACTCATAGCTTAGAGTGTTAAGGAGGTGGAGCTCATGGCCAAAGGTGGTGGATGGTGGTGTCTTGGGTTTGGGAGGTGGAGAGATGAAGATTGAGCCTGTTTTGAAGTGTTTTACTATATATAGCTATATATTATAAATTTTATTTCTTTTTGAAATAAATTTGGACATTATTTTATTCTAGAGTGGAAGCCATTAAAGTGGAGGTAAAAGCTTGAAAATCATGAAGAAGAAGATGATTGGAAAAAAGAGAGAAGAAGGTAGGGTATTTAAAGGAAAGGAAGAGTGTAAAAGTATCCATACATACATCATCACTTTATCACCATTTCAAAGCTTCTCCAATACACTTATCCCCTCCTTATGCATGGCTAGAACCTCCCCCCATATGCCCATCACTTCCATCCACTCATGCATGCATATGTTGACTTCTTTATACTTAAAGAATAAGAAATCATTAAAATGCATTATTTATTTTATATTATATCTCTTACACATAATTTTTTGTATAAATGTTTGTTATCACATGTATGTAACATATATATGTATGTATATGTAGGGTTTTAGCACTTCGAACGTCTTCGAATAACTTTTGTTCGTTAAATCGTTGAAATCCGACGAATTGATTCTCGGTCACATTTTCACTTATATTTTAACGTATACATATTTGTAAACAAAATTTATAAAAAAATTCCTATCATTTTAAATGAATTAATATGATCACATTTCATTTATAAAATCATATAAAATATTGAAAGTTATTTACAAAAAATGCTATTATCGATATCGCTTTTTCCTTATATTTTCTAATTAAATATATCTCTTTATAAAACTATTATAAATGATTCATATCACTTTATAAATATTTAAAATGAATTATTCTTATTTAAAATAATTATTTGATGAATTAAAATAATTATGAAATTGTTAAATTTTAATTTAAATAAACCTATATTTAACTTCTAAAAGATCACGCTTTCCAAGAACTACGCTCTTACCACTTCTTATGAGAACATTTACCTCTTAACTAAGGATGAACTCAACTATTAGCATTCATAGAAAAAATGTATGAAGAACGAAAGGAATCTCAAAATTCATATTGCTATTATTATTGAGCCAATGTGAATAATACAAACTAATGTCAAAGCTTGGAGGGCCTGGTTAACAATTTCCTTGGACAAGGAAAGCTGGAAGAATTTGTACAAAGTTGTTAAGTCAATCATCAATAAAGTCAGATATTCTAAATGTATCTACATGGTTGATGAGTAAAACTCTCCTAAAATAAAGGAAAGTCTAAACCACTACCTAAGATGGTATTAAGAGGCTAAAGCCTTCGCCCCTTCCAAAGATGACCTGGACAATGCACCTTCTAAATGGAGGGAGTAAGCTTTTAGTGCCATCATCGAAGGTCTCACTAAAGCACTGATCATGTCTTCAGTGACATCTTTAAAGGCCTCACCGAAGAGCCACTTAGAGAGAGGATGTAGTAAGCCTTTAGCGCCGTCATCAAAGGCTCACTAAAGCATCAAATCAACCTTAAGTGTTGTCATCAAAAACCTCATTGAAGTTCCTCCTAAAGGAAGGATGAGTAAGCCTTTGGTCCTCCCAAAGTGCCGAACTAGCCTTTAGTGTCGTCATCAAAGGCCTTACTAAAGCGCCTCCTAAAGGGAGGCTGGGAAAGTCTTTGGTCCTTCTCAAGATAGGTAACTAAATGCATCAGACATATGACCTAAATCATCAGCTAAGACGGTGATAATGAGTCTGAGCCAAATAGTGCTCCAAATCAACCAATCTTCTAAAGGAAGATCTATCAAAATCCAAGCAGTGCTCCAAATCAACCAATCTTCTGAGAATATCAAAACCCGGCAAAGTTGCATTTTAAATCAATTAAATCTTCCAAAGGAAGGTTCATCAAATATGTGTTATTTATGCTCCCCAACAAATGCAAACTTCAACCACCAGATACTGATTTCTGGTCTTCTTCTATTTTTGCCAGATAGTCTTCTTCTATTATTGTCAAATAAGGATTTTTGGTCTTCTTTGTTTATTGCTCGATAAGGATTTATGGTCTTCTTCTATTATAGCTTGATGAGGATTTATGTTCTTCTTTTATTATTACTAGATACGAGTTTTTGGTCTTCATTTATTGCTGAAAAGGTGTTTTGGTCTTCTATTACCATTCCTATATGGCCAGAGTGGCTCTCCGAACTTCTATTTAAATTATTGGCTAAAGGATTATCTAATGGCAGAGCATTGCTAAATCAATCCTCGATTCAGATTTGAATTCATTTAACGGGAATTTCCATTACTAAATAAACAATTGAATATCTACTAATGGAAACACATATTTTTATATCAAATTATACATCAAAAGCTTAAAAAATAGGAAAAGCAAGGTATTGGTCATCGAGTGATTTCGAGTAAGAATTGGTATCTTGATTCGAAACTACAACCGAGATAATATTAATTTATATACAAATTTAGTACAATCCAATACATCATATACAAAGTTATAGGTACAACAAACAAACAAGATAAAAATCTATTTAAAGACAATCATTGCTAAAGCTCAAGACTATATGCTGTCTTCTCCAAATCCTTGGAAAGTAAAGGATAAGTAATATGGTAAATTGTCATGTCCAGAAGTTCCTTGAATTTCTTTTCATTTTTTCGAATACTATCTCCATCGTCAACTAAGTCAATTTGTATTTTCAAAGCACTCTGAAGAGTCCTATTGGCTTGTTGTAAAGTTTGAGCCATACTGTTTAACTCTTCTATCTCTTGTTTAAGAGCGTATTTCTCATGCTTAAGCTTTTGAACTTTACTGTCATATTCATTAAATCATTGAGATAACTTTTCATTCCACTTCCTGTTGAAGTATTGCATGCATTCAAATTTAACTCGGCTAAAGGTCGCTTTGTTGTCCAAACCTAAGGGGAGGTTTAATAAAGTAGGAAATTTTTTGGCAAGAGATTTAGACCTTGTCCTTCATCCCGAATTAGGAATAGGAAGGCTAGAATCTTCTTCACTGAACCGTCTCCATTCGCAATAATTTATGGAGATTGGCAAGATACTAGATTTTTCATTAATTCCACTTCAAGACCATTTATTTGTTAATATAATTTAGCCATCTCGGCATTAATCTCACTTAAGGGCTTAGAACCTAGAACTATGTCTATCTCTCTTAAGACTTGAGATTCTTTAATCTTCTCATCAACTTATTCCTCTAAGTTTGAGGTTACTTTTTTATGCTACCTAAATAACGACCTTAGTTGACAGTATTTTCTGTGCCATTCTTGCACTTTCGGATTATTTGGAAATCGAAAAGCTAAATTATCTTGAGAAGACTTCTCTTTTTGACATCAGCTAGTAATCTATTTCTAATTTCAAGCACTCGTGAGAAAACATCTTGAGGGTAAGATGTACGCATTAATTGAGTTTTCTATTAAGAACAAGCGAAACAGGAATTAATATATGGAAAGCAAATTCTTTTATTTAGTAACAAAAAAAAGTTTACAGATAATAAGGAAGTTTGAATTACATCACAATTTTGTTTTCAAACATTTAATTAGCTCTTAAAACTTCAAAACGGCAGTTTTTCCCTTTTCAAATTACCTAACTGAAAAGGTGAGGGTAGTATCAAATGAAGCTTTAATTCCATCTGGAGGAAATCAATGATAGTCCTATATCCCTATTGGAGAGCTAGTGCGACCATATATTAATTAAGCATGGTACATTCGAATTTCACTGAATAATCTATCCTTTTCATCACCCAAGAAATCGAAGTAAAAGTGACAAAACCTCATGTAAACTTCTTATAGGTCTCTAAGAAAGAAGTGTCTCCCTAGTTGTATTGTATTATCTTGAGAATTAGGGATTTCTCTTTAAAATCCTTCTTTAATTTGACAAACTTTCTCAAGAGTTCTTAGGAACGAGACTACTTGAGTTCTCTTTAATCTATACGAGATGATTAATGATAAAAGAACTAGAATGGTAAAGTTTATAGGTAACTTGGGTTACATATAACAATTATACAATTATTCGAGTTCATACAAGATTGATTTCTTATACAATTCGAAAATAAATCTCTTCCTATTATATTTGATTTTTTCTGGGGGAAGAGAATGAGAAGAAAGAAGAATAGGTGCAACTTTAGAAAGATTCCAACAAACTCTAGGATGAGGATCCCATACTCATCCAAGTATCTGCAATGAAAATGTTTGAGCAAACTACCGCAGTTGTCGCCTAAATAGGAGAAGTCAATGGACTTTCCCCTAGGGTAAACACTATAAAGAAACTCTTCCAAAGTATACCTATCATCAATCAACATCCAAAAAGGACTCATTACTTCTGCATTTTTCGCTAAGAGTTTTTCCTGATAGAGGCATGCTCTCTTCATCCATGGAGAAACTTCCCTTTCTTTCAAATACCTTATTTTTGATGCGTTGGTTGTAAGGTTCTTATATTTTTTTGGATAACTCATTGTAATCTTTCAAGTGTCTATCCAATTCTTTATTCAACCGGTTTATTTCAATTTCCTTCTTTTCAAGAATAACTTCATAATGATAATTCGGTTTTCTCCTTAACTAAAGTAATCAATGTATTAACTAAGAGTTAACTGATGGTGTAAAGTGTTTGAATAAAGAGTTCCATATATGAGAAAATAGAATTGAAACCCTCTTTTTCCTTAAGCTTTTAGCCTTGGGAAGCACAGCCTTTCTTAGGAGAATCTTTCCTTGGAGGATCAGGTATATTGGTAGTCTCTGCGTCCTGACCAATTGAGTCCGGGTTAGTATCACCAGATCCATCTTTATATTTTGTTGTCCAGAGGCCTATTCCATTACCTCTATCGTCACCACCATTGCCATCATCATGGTCATCATATTCAGCGGGATCATCATTTTGTCATCAGTATCGTCGTCGTCGTCTTCTTCTCTATCAAGTTTTTTTTCTTCATCCATTGGAGCATAGTCAAATGTTAACCATTTTTCAGCATTAATTTCCCCTTCGATGGGAGATTCTTCTTCAAGAGTCTTCTTGTTCTTTTTCATCCCAAGAATGAACTTCCTCTTAAACTTTTCATTCAAGTTTGGAAGAGATGGAAAGTCTAAATTTGGGCTTTTTCGGATGTTGTTAGCATACGCTACATACAAAGCGTCTTCATAACACTTTTTTTAGTGATTTTAGGAAGAGCGACATTAAGGAAGGAAGTGACATTTTTCTTAGCATCAATGACAATATTATTCAAATAAGCTAAGATACTAGACTTCCTTTGCAGCTGGTCTTCTTGCAACTTGTTCTTCTTAGCTAGCTCAGACTTTTCTTCTATCACCTTCTCAAGGTCTATTTTGAATTTATTTGCCAACTCAAGGACAGCTTTCAAGTTTTTTATTTCCTCTTCCAACGACTACTTAACTTTCTTTTTCTCATCAAGAGAGAAAGCAAGATTTTCCTTTTCATGAATAGCCTCATCACTTGTCATAGTAATGTCTATCATACTATTATTAAGCGAAGAGACCTTATCTTTAATCTCGACTACTTCACTGGTGGACCCTTGAGAAGCATATCAGAGAAGAACTTATGCTTTCGTACCTAGAATATATAAACCATCTAAGTTATAACGAGATCGATAAAGTTAAGATTAACCAAGTGAATAGAAAAACATCCAGATGTAAGTTATTTAAGAACAATGAAAAGGTGATCATCAAAATAAGCTAAAGGCTGTGTTGATCCAAGAGAAGTGATTGAGGGAGATTAAATGGCTAGTCGAGCGAGTTTGTAAAAATTCACTGCCAAGGACCGAGTCTCAGCTTTCGAAGAAAGAGGATCATTTAGAGAAAGAAACAAACTAAGATCAGCACATATGCTGCTCATAGATGCTTAGGACATAGGAAATGCTTAGGAGGGGAGTTTGAGCCTCCTTGGGCTTTCGAAGCTTTATCTAAATTCCCTACCCCGGGACTTGAATCAATGATTACATGCTCCTCCTCATCCACAACAATGGGAGAGAATTCACTTGCAATTTTGGACTTCTTACTCTGAGAGGAAGGAGGAATGTCAATAAGAGCATTGTTGCATGTTTCTCCTTATGTGTCTAATGCTTCAGTGGCTTTATAGTGGAGATTTAAATGAGAATGGTTTGATTAATTGTGATGGAACCGAGCTTCATCTTCGCTCTTCCTCTTCTTAAATACACCATCTTTCACCCTGCTTCTCTAGGAGCAACGACGAGGGAAGATGAGCCCAAAGTGAGAGGAAAAGTTAGTAAACCAGTAGCATCAGGGATTCCATTTTAGCTAAATTTAAATTTACTAGTAGGATAAGGCTAAACTAGAGAATTTGAAGTGAAGGATTTTGACTTGCCCATCACCAACGAATGTTTCTCCCGAGCATTGTATTTCACCATAGGAGGTTCTCCTAGGATCTTATGGCGGTCTAAAATAATAGAATATTTAAGAAGCTTAGTTGGAGTTAATAATTTTAGCCTATTCCATATCTTTTCTACCACCTGAGTTAAAGATAGCACGGTTATTTGGTCATTTGAGTTTAGCTTCTTCGGAGCTGAATCAAAGGACAGACATTTATCGGTAAAAGATAATAATAGACATAGGGTAACTAAGGATGAGAATCTTACTAGCAATAGAATATGTCCCTCTGATGTTAGAAAAGCACTTGATAAAAAAAAGAACAGAGTTTCCCATCCTCTTTCCTCATTAACACCCTCAGAAATCATACTTTTCGAGTAAGGATGGATTTGGTACAATTGATGGTATGATTTTTCATCCGCCTTAGTAGGGCTAACTATCGAATAGAGAGTCTCAGCACTAAGGGAGTGGAGTCCCACCTTCCAAGCCAAGACTTCTAAGCAAGTCAAATATGTATAGGAGTTTAGCAAGAATTGTATTAGTGTGATGTCCAAATGTTTCCTATATTTTTGAAGAGAACTAAAAAAGGAAGATAACTAGTATGCCAGATGTATGGGAGTAAAGGTAAAATACCCGTCTGGTGGGTTATAAATGTTGTTTGCAGGGCCGGCCGGGATGGCTTCAATCCCTTTAATGCTAAACTGCTCAAGAATATAATTCACTTCTTCCTGGGTCGTTATATATGATGGATTCAAGAGTTATCTCCTTTCTTATTGGTTGAAGGTGAAGATTTAAGCCCTTTACTAGGTTTCTTAACAGACTTCTTGCTCGATTGTTGACTTCGATTGTCCTGCTTGGTGATATTATTCCAAACTTAGGAAGTAATCACGTTCGTATTATATGAAAGATCTAGTACATGCCCAGTAAAAAGCCTTATTATTATTTTATTAGTCTATTTACTATCGAAGTGATAAAGTATATGATAGTCACAAAATAACAGCTCTTAAATGCCACATGCCGAATTTGCTAGAAAACTTAAATTCCAATAAGAGAATTCCATAAAGAAGCTATATAAAAGTTGAACAAGAATGGACATACGGCACCAATAAGCTCACATCGACAATGTCGTAAAATTATGTTATAAAATACTAACAAGCTCCACAACCATGACTAACGTCGAAGTAATAAAGTCATCGGCATCAATGGGTATTGGCAACATGGATTGGTGGTGAGTTTACCGATCAAATTACTCAATGTACTAAGTCAGCTAAGTCGAAGGCAATGATAATGAATAAAGCCTAATTTATAGTATTAAAGATTACTATAGAACAATGGTAGCAAACAATAAGGCTGTCGATATTACATCAACGAAGAAAGTAGATAACACCAGTTATAATTGAGTAAGGTTGCATTTAACAGTAAAAGGTTAACGCATTTCATCTTAATCACTTACAATATAGGAGTTCTGTGTAATCAAGGTTATAGATTAAGAACCTTATTGACGTCGAGTATCACATCGCTTATCTCATAAAGTATTTGTAATCATCGTCGTTGTGGCTAATATCAAAACAATGAGGGTCATCGACATAGGTAAATGACGACAACGTGGGTTAGTATGCATCGGTTAAACAACTTGTAACGTGTAAAAATAACAATATTGTAAGCAATGGTATCAAAATAGTTATGATAAACAGTAAGATTATCAGTATCTAATTAAAGCGTTATAAACCAATGATGAAAGCAAACTGCATCGGTTAGGATTAGATGACATCGCATCTAATTGATATACACTTTCTCTTGACAATGAATGATTGTCAAATCTCATCTTAATCATTAACAACATAAGGGATTGATTAATCGAAATAATGGGTTAATAAAGAGCTTTAATTGATGTTGTGGATCATGCTAGTATCACAATATCAATTTTAAATAGTACCAATATTATTGATACCACATTTAATTAATTTAGACGTCTTAATAACAGTGACGTTTGTCACTCTAAGTGGATCATCGTGTTTCACCCTTGTTATTTGAAAGATAACAGTTTTGTGTTAAAAGTTTTAACTAATGAAATAACAAGATAATAAAACATTTTCGAGTATCATAGCAACGTCGATGACCATCAGAGTCGATCATCATAATAGCATCATGAGTGTAGACTGAGTTAATCAGTAATGAGTTTCGGGTCTAATAGATCGACTTCTTATTTGATTAACCTAGAACATATTAGATATAATACCTATATTGATTTACATCAAATCCCATAAATGTAGAATAAAATCTATTGCTAATTTAATCTAGATTGATTATCACCCCGATTAATAAACATCAAAACTTCATGGTTGAACTCTCATGCTAATTTGAAATTGGTAGAACCTAAATCGAACCTTAATAGCAACCTTTAGTACTAAATCATTCGACTCAACTTGTTAATTGGATCAGTGTGAATATCATACCTGAACGAGAAGTCATTTGCTCGAAAATTAGGAAGTTATAGTTTCCTTGGAATGTCTGATTTCTTTGCTTGAAGTTTTCGATTGCAGGGAAGAAAAGAGAGAAGGAGAAACCTGGCTATTTATAGAAAGAAATGGATGCACAAATAACATTGGACTGAATTTAAATGGATGGTTCATATATGCTTGGGTTACCAATAGGTGACAAATACAGTGTCGGTAATATTGACTTGAAAATTCAATTACTCCTCTATACTAGGTGGCAAGTGTTATTGCAGTTATTATTCTCGAGGATAAACGACAAGCAATGTGCTTGTGGTGTAAGAAATGGATATCAAGAATATATGGTAGAGTACTGTAGAAAAGGTATGGTTCCGCTCTTCATCTATAAAGGAATACACATAACGCCGTGAGTAATTAAAGAAATGGTGAAATCGAACCTGGTTAATACCGTAGGCAATCAACGTCGTACTTCATCAATGTCATATCCAATCCATTAATACTATTATTTGAAAGTGACTGTGATATAGGATCGAGTAATATGGATAAACTACTTGTGTGGAATATAAACTAAGTAAGTATATAATTGAAGTAGTAAAGTAAATGACACAAGAGATTTTCATACTGGTTCAAACTCTCATTCTACGTCTAGTCCCAGACTCCTTCTGGAATTACACTAGCAACCCTCACTTGACCCGGAGGAATAGGTTTACATAGCCTGAGTAACCAAACAAAACTTCTACCGCCTAAGCTACCGAACTGGACTTCTACCACTTGAGCAATTGAACATGACTTCTTTATAAATAAATAAAAGTATCTGACTGTAGTGTGCTCTATAAATAGCACTGATAAGTCAATTAAGTACAATCTTCCTATAATCTTCTCCTTTATGATATATAGTGTAATGTGCTTGAGAAATGTGGAAGATAGAGTGATCAACGATCAGAAATTATATGCAATTTGAGTGCAAATTAAAAACAAGGAATAAGAGATAAGAATTCAAGAATACTAAAATCAGTTAGGTGAATTGTTTCTAATATATATATATATATATATATATATATATATATATATATATATATATATATTAAAAGTTGCAATCCTTCAAGAAAGAAAACGATGAAAAGAAACGGATGCAACTGTTGGATTTGAGATGTTTCTCTTCGTTGAAGAGAAATGTCCTCCATAAAAACTAGCTGCTATAAATAATCAGCCGGCTGAAATTATAATTCAGCCTTCTGAATTTAATTAAATTCGAAACAGCAACAAAATAGGCATTTTTGGACCAAATTCAACCGTCTGAATAAAATCATTCAGCCGGCTGAATGTGCATGAAATATAAATTTTATTTCAGCAAACTAACGGCTGAATAAGGTCATTCAACCGGCTGTTTTTAGCCTAAATTGTGCATGTGAGTACATGTTAATATATATACACCATATTGGAGAGATTTAAACATATTTCTAATAATATACAGACACTAAATAATATATTAACAACTTCAAAACATTCTGAATCCAAATCTATAAAAAAATCCCCTGCTTAAATGATTAGTACACAAAAATATTGATTTATATAGTTGTCACAATCAAAACAATGGAAATCGAGATTCTACTATTCTCTCTCTTTTTGATGATGACAACTATATAAGTATAAATAATGTATTACTATAAAACTTACATGAATTCTCCTCATGTCAATTTTCCAGCAATTTAAACAAATTTATACCAAATTTCTCCCCCTTTGTCATTGACAAAAAGGAAGGGTATGCAAAAGTAATATTGAAAATAAAAACACGTAGAGATAAATTGGAAATACCAAAACTTACATGAATTCTCCTCGTGTTAATATGCGCGCCAATTTAAAAAAAATTATACCAAATTTCTCCCCCTTTGCCACCGACAAAAAGGAAGGATATGCAAAAGTAATATTGGTAAAGTGCTTCCGCTTAACAAAGTTCTTGCACATTCTTGTAAAGTTTTATTTTTCCTTTCTACAACTCCATTTTGTTTTGGTGTTCTAGCAAAAGAAAAATTATGGTAAATTCTCTTTTTATTACAAAAATATTCAAAAACTTCACTTTCGAATTCACCTCCATGATCATTCTAATATATTTAATTTTTAAATTTTTGAGATTCTGAATTCTTTTAGGAAAATTTTTGAAATTTTCAAAAGTATTACTCTCATTTTTCAAAAAAATAGTCCAAGTATATCATGAAAAATCGTCTACTATAACAAACACATATTTGCTAGGTTTATAGAATGCACTTGAGTTGGACCAAAGAGATCCAAATGCAACAGTTCAAGTGGTTGTAAAGTAGAAATATTTTTCTTTGATTTAAAGGATAATTTTGATAATTTTTCCAATTGACAACATCACAAATATTGTTTACTTTAAAATTCATTTTTGGTAAACATTTTACTAATTCATTTTTGGATAATTTGTTTATAGATTTGAAATTAATATGACAAAACCTTTTGTGCCATAACCAAGGATCACTTTCTTTGGCTATTAACACATATTGGTACTGTAATTTATATTCATATTCAAAACATATATATTTTTATCTCTAAAACCTTCAAAAATAAGATTTTTATTTTGATCAAAAATGCTACACTTATTTAAAAATATATTGAATCCTTTGTCACACAGTTGGTTGATACTAAGTAAATTATGTTTTAAATTTTTATCTAATAAAATATTTGTAATAAGAGGTAAATTAGATATACCGTCATTGCTCACATCGCCTTTGCCGAAGATATACCCATTGGAATTGTCTCCAAATGTGACATATCCTCCATCTGAGAAGGTAATATTCGTTAGCATCTCTTTATTTCATGTCATGTGTTTTGAGCAACCACTGTCTAATATCCATTTTCCTCTCTTTTTAGGTGGTACCTGCAAAATATAGAATTAACATTGGTACCCACCATTTTATTTGGGTCCTAAGAGTTAGATCTTAGGAAGTCAAACCCAAGAGAGTTCAGAATTTCTTTTAAATTTTTGTTTTTGTTTTTATGAACAACTTCTATAAAAGATTTTATATATTTATTTCTAATTAAAGAAGTATTTTTTTAGGAACGCAAATCTTAATTGATTTAGAATAATTTGTAACTTTTGAACTAGGTTTTTCAATTTTATTATTATTCTTTTTAAAATTTCTATATAATGAATTCTTTTTCTTCGGAATAACTTTAGAAATTTGTTTATATCCTGTTATCCCACCTTTTTGGTCAAGGCTGGGATATCAACAAATAGGCTAAAAAGATGGAAACCAGTATCAGAGATCGACTAAAAACAAAGTTATGATCGATACCGTCAAAACTTGACCGAGCTCCAAACAAGACGGGATCGATTGGTAATGTTGAACAAGGCTAGGAAAGGCTACATTTCAAATTTCAAGCCAATCGAAGTCTATATGCTCAAGGTATGATCGATGCAAATCAAGGAAGATAGCCACAGTTCGTATCCATTAAGGTAAGTGGTAGTTTGTATCCATGGAAGGAAGTCTCGTTCGTATCTATCCATGCTTACCCCACTTTGCATCCATCATCCACCATCTTATTCATATTGATCCACTTACGCCCATTCCACTTTGTATCCATCGGAATCCTGCTACTTCATATTGATAAAAATCTATCATTTCGTATCGATCCATCGATACAAGCTATTTGTATCGATCGACCAGTGATCGTTGTGAATAATATGTGATGGATGGATACGAACAATACCCTTGTTGATCGATGCGAAGTAGCACCTGGGAATATCGATGCGAATTAAACAGCGCACCTCAACAATACGAAAAACATAAGCATGCATCGATAAGGAGTGAGATGAAAAGCGTCGATACGAGAAGGTATACACCATATCAATACGAACAGAAGCATGGATATGAAATGATAGACACGAGGCAATGGATTATTATGGATACGAATGGCATGGACTCGAAAAGCATTGCTAAGCATCGATACGAGTAAAATGTTTTGGCGTCAATATGAAAGGACTTGTAAACCGATCGATGCGAACGACGTGGATATGAAACAATTGCATGGGATCGATATGTATGGGGGCTTGATGGATAGATATGAACATTGTATACATATGGATACGAAGAACATAGCAACCGATGGATACGCATGAGGAAGCAGTCAACTCGGCATAAAATGTGTATCTCACCTAAACAATCTCTCCATGTCACTCCGATCGTTACGAAAGTGATGGATATGGACATATCAACACGAGATGGATCGATACGAAGACGCCAGACTATGGAAATGCAAAACTTGCATCGATCATATCTCACAATCTACAAGTCCAAATGCTACCAAATTTTCACATGAGCTTATGTACAACCTCAACAATATTCATGATCGATCTCGACCCGTTTGGGTGGGATTTGGATCGATACGAATCTCATTCATATCGATTATAGATCGAGTCGAAACGGCCAGGGATCGATCAAGTAGGCCCACTCAAGTGAGGGAAGGAATCTTCTGAAGTTTGAGACTGATATTGCCAGCCTACACCTATAAACAACAGCCCAGGGTCTTTAGAAAAGGGATCTTTGTCTCTTTGATGCCAACAGCCTGCCAGAATCATTATTGTAACTCAGTTGAACTATTGTAAACCTCATGTAAGTAGCTAGTTATAATCAATAAAATAGCAATTCTTCAAAGTGGACATAGGCCGAAGATTACCGAACGACTATAAACCTTGTGTTCTTTTCTGCTTTCTTCTATTTTAGTTTTGTTAGTTTCTTCAATTTCATTATTGACTTAATATGGATCAGAGATCTGTGTGTGGATATTAAGGATCTATGTACATACACTGGTGCTTTCACTGCTTCTGGGTGTTAGTGACCAATTTTGGCGTTAACATTTTGGTGCTTTCACTGGGATCCGCTAGCGCTCAGGAATTCTAAAGCTTGGATTTTAGATTTGAAAGCTTAAGGACTTGGATTTGGAAAGCCATAGCAATGCAATCGACAAGAAGACAAAGGACTGAAAGGAGTCAGCATGAAGGGAATCAGGAGGCTTCCTCCGGAATCAGGCCTCGATCTTCATCACTAGAGACGAGATGGAAATGATGCTAAAGAGACAAGAGGAGATGATGCAGAATCAACTTTGACAAGTTAGAATGCAAAATCAAGGGAACGTAACTTCAGGAGATGCCGAAGATAGAGGTCGGAAGCACAGAGCAATCATAATTCTAAACAAAGGAGGACCATCAAGAGAAGCACCAGAACTAAGGGGCACTCACCTGGAGCATGTTGATCCAATCCCAAGCAAAGTACTAGATGGAGCTGTGCAACGCGACATTGATATAGGAATGGATACTCATCCAAGAGAGAAAATTCCAGGAATCCCTCGTGAACTCGGAGGGCAGATTGGAGGCAACGGACAAGGACTACAGCTTATTGACAATGATAGATTGGCAAAGATGGTTAGGCGAGCCATGAGAGGCGGATTGGTGAATAGGGACTTGAAGGATGTGAATAGGAGTCCCTTTGCTCCAATGATCAGGCAAGCTAGGAACCCGTCGGATTTCAAACTACCAACATTAAAGATGTATGATGGGAGAACGGATCCCGCTGTTCACTTGACGAGGTACATGAGGCATATGGAGGCACTGGGGGAATTGGAAGAGGTCATGGCACGATGCTTCCCATTATGTTTGATGGATATAGCAGCATTATGATTTAAACAGCTGGAGAGTGGCTCTATTGGCACATGAACGGAGTTGACCGAAAGGTTTATAAGGCAGTTGCAGGTCCACATAGTCCGACCCAAGAATATGATGACTCTGACTTCGATGGAACAATGGAAAGGAGAGTCTCTTATGGATTCTTAACTAGATTTCATGCGGCAGTGGCTTCGGTGGATCGACCTGATCCATCAATGGTTTTGATGGCGGCAGTTTCAGGAATTGTAGATAATTAGGATTTCAAGATATCGTTGGAATTGGACCCACCGATGGATCTCATGGAGTTCTACCATGAACCAGAAAGATTTCTAAGGAAGGAAGATGCGCAAGCTGAGAGAGATGGGAGAGAGACTGAAGCTTATGTAGTAAGGGTTGGAGGTCCACCCAGGGAGAATCCAAACAAAGATGACAAAGGAAAAAGGAAAATGAATGATAATGGTGACATTTCAAAAAGGCCAAGGAGGAATACAAAGTTTACTTACTACACAGATTTGACTGATACTGTAGAAAGTATTTACTTGGATACTCGAGGGTGCCTCTGGTATCGAAGGCCGGCAAGAAGTAAACCTTCTGAATACGAGCAGGCATCGGGAAAGCATTGCATATTCCATGAGCCGAATGAGCACAATACGAACGACTGTAGACATTTGAGGGATATCATTGAGAAGCATATAAGGAATGGTCATCTACAACAATATGTAAGGAATCGAACTGTGGCAGTGTAATAGGAATGGCCATCGCCCACCATGAACGAGGATGGCACTAGATCTAGGCATCGCTAGCTTGTTATCAGCTAAATGGATTTATAACTTTAAATAAGTAATAACACTCGAAGTAATACGACTAAGTCACTTACACGTGTACGGGATTGGGGACGGTCCCTAGACATGCTCTAAGACGATGATAAACCATGTTACTCAAGTCTATGAAATCCTATTTTGCTTTTTGTTTTCCTGAAAACTTTGGTTTCTCCCTTGGATGTACAGACATTTATTTGGTTTTCCCTAGCTGTAAAAACATCTATTTTGAATGATTGGATTTGCATTACTGTAATTAATAATATAGGTTTTGCGATTACTGTCCCGATCGAAGAGATGGGGCAGTGATCACAAGTTATGAGTCCCTTCGTCGGAGAACGATGGAATGGACTCGAACAGAATATAAAAGTCCTTTGTCGGAGAGCCGAGACCGGAGAATATGAAAGTCCTTGGCCGGAGAGCCGATCCTGGAGAACATACAAGCTCTTGACTGGAGAGTCGGGGCCGAAACAAGATAACACAACCCAGAGAGGCATGGATTCGAATTTCGGTTTGGGATAAATGGACCCAGAGAGGTCCTGAATTTGGTAAAGGGCCTGGAGTGGTCCTGAATTTGGATATCAACCTAGAAAGGTTATTGATATGGCTATTGATTATTGGATATGGATAGATTAAATCTCAATTGATGAGCTCGGATAGCTTTGGAATTGGCTAAGGATTTGATTACTGGACTTCGAATTGGACATTGACTCAGAGCAATCATGGACTTGGACATGGCTATAGCACTTGGATAGGATAGCTTGGTAATAGATTGGATTATGGATTGGATGGTATGCCTATGGATTGAATATGGACTTCGTATGTTGGATTCGAAGCTATTCAAAACACGCCTTCTTACCACAAGACATGTTTTGGGAGGAAAATGTTATCCAACCTTTTTGGTCAAGGCTGGGATATCAACAAATAGGCTAAAAAGGATGGAAATCAGTATTAGAGATCGATTGGAAACAAGACAATGATCGATAATGTCAAACTTGACCGAGCTCCGATCAAGACGGGATCGATTGGTAATGTTGAGCAAGGCTAGGAAAGGCTACGTTTCAAATTTTAGGTCAATCGGAGTTCATATACTCAAGGTATGATCAATGCAAATCAAGGAAGATAGCCATAGTTCCTATCCATCAAGGTAAGTGGTGGTTCGTATCCATGGAAGGAAGTCTCGTTCGTATCTATCCATGCTTATCACGCTTCGCATCCATCATCCACCGGCTTATTCGTATCTATCCACTTACGCTCATTCCACTTCGTATCCATCGGAATCCTGCTACTTCGTATCGATAAAAAACTATCATTTCGTATTGATCCACCAATGCATGCTAATCGTATCGATCGGCCAGCGATCATTATGAATAATATGTGATGGATGGATACGAACAATACCCTTGTTGATCAATGCGAAGTAGCACCTAGGAATATCGATGCGAATTAAACAACCCACCCCATCAATATGAAAAACATAAGCATGCATCGATAAGGAGTGGGATGAAAAGCGTCGATATGAAAAGGTATACCTTAGATCAATATGAACGGAAGCATGGATATGAAATGATATACACGAGGCAATGGATTATTATGGATAAGAATGGCATAGACACGAAACACATAGCTAAGCATCGATACAAGTAAAATGTTTTGCATCGATACGAAAGGGCTTGGCAACTGATCGATGCGAACGACATGGATACGAAGCAATTGCATAGGATCGATATGAAAGGGGGCTTGATGGATGGATACGAACATCGTATATCTAATGATACGAAGAACATGGCAACCGATGGAACGAATGAGGAAGCAGTCAACTCGGCATAAATTGTGGATCTTACCTAAATAATCGTGCCACGTCACTTCAATCGATACAAAAGTGATGGATATGAACATGTCGACACGAGATGGATCGATACGAAGAGGCCATACTATGGAAATGTAAAACTTGCATCGATCATATCTCATAATCTACAATTACAAATGCTACCAAATTTTCACAGGAGCTTGCGTACAATCTTAGAAATGTTCATGATCGATCTCGACCCAATTGGACAAGATTTGGATCGATAAGAATATCATTCATATCGATCATACATCAAGTCGAAACGGCTAGGGATCGATCACGTAGGCCTACTCACACGAGGGAAGGAGTCTTCCGAAGTGTGAGATGGACTACACCTATAAATAGCAGCCTAGGGTCTTCTAAAAAGGGATCTTTGGTTCTTTGACGCAAATACTCTACTGGAATCATTATTGTAACTCAGTTGAACTGTTGTAAACCTCTTGTAACCAGCAAGTTATAATAAATAAAATAACAACTCTTCAAAGTGGATGTAGGCCGGAGATCGTCGAACCACTATAAACCTTGTGTTCTTTTCTACTTTATTCTATTTTAATTTTGTTAGCTTCTTCATTTTTAATTTTGTTAGCTTCTTCATTTTTGTCCTCTACTTAATCTAGATCAGAGATATGTGTGTGGATATTGAGGATCAGTGTACATACACTGGTGCTTTCACTACTTCTGGGTGTTAGTGACCAATTTTGGCGCTAACATATCCTACTCCTCTTTTATTTGAAATAGTCTGAGAATTTTTTATAAGTTTAGAAAGATTTTCCCCACCTTTGTTAAAATTAGAGCCATTTCTAGTAATATCATCTAATTTTGTTTTAAGATCATAGATATGTAATTCCATAATTTTGACGTTAGCTTTAAGAGCATGATTTTCAATTAATAGAGCATCATTCTTTTCTTTTTGAGTTTCTATCTCTTGACTTAACATAGAGAGTTGAGATGTCATGTTAGAACAAGATTCTTGATTAACTTCAAGTTCTTCTTCTAAAATTTGTTTCTCATCTCTTAACATGTCCACCTCAATTTCAATCTTATTTAATTTTTTAAGAGCTTCTTTATACTTTCTTTTAATGTCTCTTAGTTTGTCAAGTAATTCATAGTTTATTTCCAATAAATCATCAAAAGTTAGATCACTCACCTCATCATTTGTGGCCACAAAACATATGTTGGCTTATTCCATATCGCTGTCTGAGTCACTATCTGATGATGAAGATGATTCTCATTCGTCAGAAGTGACAGAAATTTTTTTCTTTTTGAACCTGTCTTTCCTGTCTTATATTTATCTTTCTTTTGACCAAGATAGTCTTTCTTGATGGGGCCTTTCTTGTGACATTCATAACATTCTAGAGCAGAAGATGATGGTTTGTTGTTGTTGTTGCTGGAGCTTTTCTTGTTGTTTCTAAATTTATTGCTCTTTTTAAATTTTAAAAAAAATTAAAATTTTTAGCAATGAATGTCGTGTCTTCCTCATCTGAATCTGATTTATCCTTTTCTACTTGGAATGTTATATTCTTCTTATCTTGAGCCTGTACTCGTTTTTCCTTGAGATTAACTTCATAAGACATTAAATTTCCTATAAACTTCTCTGGTTTGATGGTTGAAATTTCGTTAGCTTCTTCGATCACTAAGACCTTTCGTTCCCACTAATTTGTTGGAGAGTTAAGGATTTTTGAAACAATATCAAAGCCTATATATGTTTCTCCTAAAGCTAAAAGAGAATGATATATATCTTAGAATCTGGAGTACATTTCATTTATTGTTTCATCTTGCTTCATTTTGAAATTCTAGAACTGATTTGTGCGTATAGAGATTTTACTATGTTTTACTTTATTAGTATCTTCATGTGCAACTTTAGGTGTATGCTAAATTTCATATGCCGTTTTACACATGCTTACTCTATTAAACTCATTCTTATCTAATGCACAATATAACATGTTTATGGCTTTAGCATTTGCAGTAGCATCCAGTTTCTGTGTTATAGACTATTGTGAATATTCTGTAATAGGTATTTCATATTCAATTTGTGTAATATTCCAAGTTACATAACTATTTGCTTGTATATAAATTTTCATCCTAGTAGCCCGATAGTTATAATTCATTCCATTAAATAGAGGTAGTCGTGTAGTAGACTGACCTTTAAGAAAATTAGTGTCTGTTACTTTGCTGGTTTTGTTTTCCATATTAATCAGATAACTATGTTAGGGTTATAAGATGACCTTGCTCCGATACCAAATGAATGTGACTGTACTATAGGATCGTGTTATATGGATAAGCTACTAGTGTGGAATATAAACTAAGTAAGTAAATAATTAAAGCAATGAAGTAAATGACACTAGAGATTTTTATACTGGTTCGAACTTCCATTATATGTCCAGTCCCAGACTCCTTCTGGAGTTAAACTAGCAACCCTCACTTAACCTGGAGGATTAGGTCTACATCGCCTAAGCAACCGGACAGGACTTCTATCGCCTAAGAAAACGAATAGGACTTCTACTGCCTGAGCAACCGAACAAGACTTCTTTACGAATAAACAAAAGTATCTGACTATAGTGTGCTCTTTAAATAGCACTGATAAGTCAATTAAGTACAATCTTCTCCTTTGTAATATATAGTATAACGTGCTTGAAAAATGTGGAAGATAGAGTGATCAACGATCAAAAATTGTATGCAGTTTGAGTGCAAATTAAAAATAGAGAATAAGAGATAAAAATTCAAGAATATTAAAATCAGTTAGGTGAATTATTTGTTGAATTCTGAACTCTATTTATATAGATTAAAAGTTGCAATCTTTCATGAAAGAAAACGATGAAAAGAAAACAGATGCAACTGTTAGATTTGAGATATTTCTCTCCATTGAAGAGAAATTGCCTTTTCATAAAAACTAGTCGTTATAAATAATCAACCGGATGAAATTATAATTCAGCCTTTTGAATTTAATTAAATTCAAAACATCAAGGAAATAGGCATTTTTAGGCCTAGTTCAACTGCCTAAATGAACTCATTCAACCGGTTGAGTACGCATGAAATATAAAATTTATTTCAGCAAATAGACGGCTAAATGGGGTCATTCAGCCAGCTATTTTTAGCCCGAATTATGCATATGTGTGCATGTGTGTGCATGTTAATATATATACCATATCAGAGAGATTTTAACATACTTCTAATAATATACAAAATCTAAACAATAGATTAACAACTTTAAAACATTATGAATCTGAATCTGCAACAAATCTCCTGCATAAATGATTAGTACACAAAAATATTGATTTTTATAGTTAGCAAAATCAAAACGATGAAAATTGAGATTCTAAAATTTTTATCCTCCAAAAAGTGGGAATGATTTAAAGTTGACACCAATGATGTCGGTCCTCCTCAATAGTGGTAGCATGCATCATCAACAAGGCCGGGAACCAAAGACAATATTAGTATTGCAGTTCGTCGATGTCGCTCATCATTGATACCATCTATAATCAATGACGTCATGTCTCATTAATGATAGTTCCAATCTAACGTAGTTGTTCATCAGAGCTGCCTTTAAGGATGAACCACACGTTGTTAACGTCGCCAAAGACCAATGCCGCCAATGTCGACTTTCATCAACACTTGAAGAATGTCGTACATTTATAGAAGCGATGTTGATGACTTTTGTCACCAATGTTCATAGTTTTCATCTATTCTGCTCTTAATCAATGATTGCTTTGTACATATGTCAATTCAAGCTGGTCGTCACCAATATCGCCATTGGCCAATATCACGCCAACAACACTCGAGGAACATCATGCATCTACAGAGGCGATGTCAATGTCAAGAGTCATCAATATTCATAAGATTCATTGAAATGGCTACCTACCAACGTCATTCTCCATTAATGTTGTTCCATTGTCATAATGAAAGTTGATGATGTCGAATATCATGTATATTGAAACAACACTAAGGCTTAACTGCGTGCCTAAGAACGTCGAAGTCAATGTCCTACGATGCAGCAAAAACTGAGAACCAGCTATGCCGGTACCAAGCAGCCACGCCGCTTATCTACCCCTATAAATATGGACCTCGGGGTTATGGAGGAGAGGTGGATCATTCTCTCCACTTTTCTTACATTTTTCACTTTGTAACCCTGAATCAATTTGAGGGCTTTTTCCGATTGTAGCACTTAAACATTAGGATTGCACATTGGACTAATTCATAGCATATTAACTTGATTTGAACTTGTGACTTGCATATCAATTTAATTTGGAATCGTGACTTGTACATTAACGTGCATGTTGATTTGTAAATTGACTTGCATATTGACTTGGACCATATATGATGTTTGACATGACTTTAGTGCTGTGTAGTTAATGCCCCGCTATTACCCCGCTATTACCCCGCTATATCTCATAGCAGATTTCAACCGCTATGATTTTTCCATGTAGCCCCAAAATATAGCCTTTCCGCTTTAAGCCCCGCTATTTCTGCTATATCCCGTTATTCCCGCTATATTCTGCTATTTCCGCTATATTTTCTTTAATAAAATGAATTGAAAATTTGCATTTATACATTATAAAAATTATGTAACTAATTTATTTGATTTAATTTTTAATATATTTTTAGAAATGAAAATACTCTAATAATCTACTAAATTCAATTATGTTATATAACAGTTTTATGTTTATTTAAAGTATATTCGCATAAGTTTTTATTTAAAATTATTTATGTATTAATTATAATTCAATTGAATAATAATTTTTCATTTAATGACCATTTATATATATTTGTAAAAACATTAAGTGCGAATTTTATATGCTATTATTGAGCCATCCGCTATATCCTCGTTGTATCTCCGCTATGACTTTTTGCACCTCCACCGCTTTGAATATGCTGAGCGTATTAACTGCACAGCTTTGGTGATTGTATAAAGAGTTGTTACGGGTGCATACTTCATCCTAATAAGTTCGACTAGCTTCGATAAAACCTCTCTTTGATTAACTCTACTTTCTACACACTTTTGGGGTCAATGAAAAAATTTGTTAACGGGTGGCACGTTAGAAAGGTTCATAGTTAGTAGTAATTAGTATCTAGTAGTAGTTGTTGATGTATTTCCTTCCAACAATTGCTTTTCTTTTAGTTGGGTTGTAAGCATTTGTTATTTCTGCTATGTAAAAGCACATACAATATTTATGGAAATGTTCGTTTTATGTTTTTTATGAGTGAACCATGATACTATTGGAAAAACAACAAAACAAGGAAATTTAAAAAAAGACACTTAACTAATGCAAAAGAAAAGAAAATAGCAAAAGGATGGAAGTGTAGAATAGATTAAGTGAATTTGTTTAATTAGCTACTAAAGTAAAATAAATAAGATTTAAGTTCCAAAAGCCTTAAACTTTGGAAAGATAAATTTCAGTAGGTGAAGAACAAGGAAGTTTGTTGCGAAGCCACGAGTCAATGATCCTTGACCTTAAAGGTTGAAATTTATAGTTGAACTTATGTGCTGGTTGCTATTATAAATAAAAGAAAAGGTTTTGAAACTAAATATTTACGATGTAAATAAGTGAAGTCCACTATGAACGTTAGACCGTTAACTAAACCCCGATTTCATGAGATGTGGCATGAATTATTTTGAAGAAAATATATAATATGTACTGCTTTTGAGAATTTTTGTTCAAAATTCTTTATTTTGAAAAGTAAAATACCTTTGTGAAAAGGTTTGACACTTTTATGATGAAAATTTTTAAAGTCTAAAAGTTTCGTCGATATTTTAAAAAAACAACAAAAAAATATTTTGGGCAGAAAAGGAAGAATCAAATTTGAAAATGAAATATACTTGACATAAAAGGAACCGTCGACAGATTGGTTAGTATAAATTTTTCCATGCAGTAGAAGTGGCAGTAAAATAAAATACAATTGGAGATAAGAAAACTCTTTTAGCTAGGGTATCTTTTCCTACATACCTTGTCGTTAGGCGAACATGATTTTTGAAATAAAACCTATTTTAAACTTAAACAAAATTGACTTGTGCAACTGTACTTGGAAAGTTGGAAGAAAATTATGGCGGGGAAAAAGAGAAAATTCCAAAGTATGGTGGAAAGTTGGGTACCCAAGAGAATAAGGATGGAAATATGGAACATTCCATTTAAACTCTTTTCCCAACATAAGGAAAATAGGTTTAGAAAACTAGATTTTTCTAAGAAATGGGTGCAAAGATTTTAGATGATAGGTATTAGATGTAAAATTTGTTAAACTATACTTCTATTTGTAGAAGTGTGGAAAAATTTGGATGCAAAAACAAGTTTTGATTTTTGAAACGTTGCATGAATAGAACTAGTAGTATATTTAGAATGTTTGCATCATATTTTCGAAATTGATTTTAAAAGAAGCATTCATATAGGAGGCGTCGATTAGAATTATTTCTGCACACATATCATATATGTTGTGATACACCGTGCACTTGTACACGATTGGTTGTAAAATTGTTTAACACTAATTGATTTGACAACTTAGAGCAGTTGTATATTAAGTTACATTGTTTGGTCCTTGAGGAATTTTGAGGATGAAATTTTTTTAAAGGGGGAAGAATGTAACACTCTGTAATTTTAATGCTAATTAATTTAAAAGAAATTAATTAATAAATGATAACACTAAAGAATAAATTTTTAATACACTTAAGAATTAGGTTACGAAACTTACACCATTCTGTTCGTGGCGATTTTCTGATCAATTTTCATACATAATGTTTTTCAACCGGAGTTTAAATAAATTTTTGATTAACGTTTGAAGTTTTGAAATGGGAAACGATTATATATGTAATTGAGGAAACAATAATAATTAACTAATGTTAATTACAAACAGTTAAAATTAACGATGGCTTAGATATTAAGAAATGGTTAATGGGAAATAAATGATAACGATCGGTTAAATATATAATTAAATAAACAAAAATCAAACAACGTAGAAATTCACAAATTTAATAGTGCTACGGTCGACCCAAAATGCATCATAGTCAATTGGTAGCAGTCGACCATGAAGGAAAGTGGTTGACCATGGGTACTGAAAAATCGATATTAAGCATAGGCTTTAATGGGCCGGATTTAAACAGTTTAATCGCATGGCTTGCATTGATTTGAACCCCTATAAATGTGAACCAACCCCCATTTCCAAACTCGTAATTTCTAATTGACGCGGAAGCTCTACTACCTTCTCTTCTTCGTAAATTTCTAAATTCTTAATTTAGTTCTAGTTATATGTATGCAAACAATTGGAGAATTGTAGAAGAGAATAAAGAAAGGGAATAAGGTCAAATTAAATCGTCAAAACTGAGGTAAACTGTAAATTGGATCTTGAATATAGCTAAATCTTTCTCTTCTTATCTAAATTTCTAATAGATCCGTGTATGCTTGAGACATGTATCAGAATAGGAGATAAAGGGAGTCAAATTGGAATAACAAGGATTAGATCAGGAGATTTGGAATGCTAAAAAGTGGTGAGTGGGAAAATTACATGCTTTATAACATGGTTGGATTTATATCATTATGATCTATTTCATTTATGCCTATTAATAAATTATTTGAATATTTAATTTTAAGTGTGCAATGATTATACAAATCTCAGTTTGGATAATTTATTATATACACATAATGAATTAATGCAAATAACGAATTGGATAATGAATTATATATGCATAATGATTATGGATTAGATTTGAGTTGACTATTTTGGGATTTATTGTAGTAGGTTGGGATTTGACATATTTTGATCCATTGGAATGAAAGGGGTAACAATATAAGTCTTTATAAATCATTCAAGTTACAAATAAAGGCGTATTATTTGAAATAACAAGGAATACAAATGTAAAGAAAGAGATGTACAAAATAAGGAAAATCATGTACTTTGTATAGTCTATTTCAATAAAGAAATAAAATATAATTCCTTATAATTTCACACAAAACACAAATTCTCTTTTTAGTAATTCATAGAGAATTATAACGTAACAATTCCTTCTAATTGGGAAAGTAGTTCCAATGCATTAAAGTATAAGGTTCGTAAGTACAATAAAAGGTGAAGTAAATAGAAATGAGAAAATTAGTTAAAAAGGGAATTCAAAACACATAATTGGACAAAAGTAATTGGAAAGTAAAACTATGTAAGATTCATTAAACACTAATGACACTTAAGTCAATAAATAAGAAATGGATAACAAATGATAGTAATAAGAAAAGATATTTAGAAGAAAGAGGTAAATTACTTTAAATTAAATAAGATGTAAATGCATAGAAAAGTAAAGAAATATTGTCAATAGTAAACGGTAGAAGCACGGTAATTAAACAAGAATAAATGAAGATATATATAGATAAGATACACATACATACTCACACAAGTAGCCTCAAGTATGCATTTATGACGGGCATGAATTACATAAGTATGTAAATAACCTAAATAGATAAGACATTAGTCATTAATATGAGTTGGAATGCGAGTTCAGTAGTGTTATACAGTAGGAGCTTACCTACCGTAAGAGACTACCAGCAGTTGTGCATACATTATACTAATGTGAGACATATCTAACCGTAGGACCATCAATAATATACACTGGCATATAGATAAAGGAATACCCCAATAAAAAGTGAAGTCTGGTTCAAAAAATAGAAAAGGGAGGTATTGCCTTGATTGCCTTAGGCAACCTAAATAGGATGGCAAGCGGCTCGACGCTATGTAACAGGTGCAGGCACCAGATCAATAGTAGGAGCTACATAGGTTGGGTGGGTCACCGGTCCAGAGTGAACAAACGAGAAAGACATGGTTACACCGGATGGGCTACGTCTCCTACTATGGTAGGCTACGTTGGGCAATGCACAATGTTGTTTGCTAGTTTGTTATTAGGGAAAGGCTAGTTAACTCATGATAGAGTTCTTTCAAAATTGAAAACAGTAATCCGTAGAGCTAAGTCCACGATAGAAAGAAGACAAGTAGTAAATCCTCAAAGCAAAGCGAGATAGGATATGGCTAAATTACGATGGGGTCGTTATTAGGCACTAATGGGAGGTTTACTTTGTACATGGGCAATGTAGCCTAGACATTGATGATGATGCCTGACAGTGTATAATTACATATATTAGCAGGTATATATCTTGGCCAAATGGAGGACCATAGTACTTATATATGTATGGATACATAGATATAGTCTACTATGGGTAGATGGGATGCATCGTATGTGTATGTAAAGTCAAGATGACTAGTTAAAAAATTAAAAGACATAACAAGAAGATAGAAGACAATCAACATAAAGTAGTGTTGTGTAAAAATATATAATTTAGCAGTCACCACAACATTGTTCTGGCCCCTCTCCCCTTATTACAACCGATAAGATAGTTTTGATGGACAGTTACTGGTATAAGGCGAGAACTGTGGATGGTCATGTTCTTTTTCATGCTCGATACTAATAAGGACACTAGACATTGGAAGTGTCAAATCTGATCGGTGATTATATGACTTATTACATTTTATTATTCCGCTGTAGGTTATACCGTTAGTGCTCTGATATGCATTCATTTATTTATTTGTAGAATACCAAACCACCGATTCGTACTTTGGTGGACTTATGTTTTCGATTTAACGAAAATTCGGGTCCACTGAGGCATAGGTTGTTGCATACTTCCTTTCTTTGTGACTTTGATTTGATGAACTTCCTTTATTCAAATCTGAAGTAGTAGAAGAAGAAAAATCTTTTTCCCTCGTGATGCCTACGGGGTCTTTTTTTGTTGTGGGGGTTGTGCTAACTTAGCAAAATATTTTTTCTGCCTCCTGCGTGATGAAAATATGCCTATCCATTATCTTCTTGTTCATATCAATCATCGTACAATCTAGTACATCCTTAGCAACAACTTTTTGCGATTGAGATGATGTTAATTCTTGGTTTTGTTGATTCGTTTCATTCGCTTCATGGTCCGAGCCATCATGCTCTTCAATAACTACTTCAAGCCTAGAGGGTGCATTCTTTGGAGCCATTTCCTTTAGACTTGAGTGAAGATTTTCTCAGATTTGAGTAACAATCAGATATGACCTTGGATCCTTCTTACTCAATGAAAGCACTAAGAAATGCTTGTGGGTGAAGTAGACAAGCACTCCCAATCTAGCAAAAATGAATTGGAATAGTAAGAATTAAACAGAGAAAGCAAGAATACACAACATTTTTAAAGTGATTCAGCCTAAATCAAGTGTGTGTGTGTATTCACTATATCTTTTATTATTAATTGAGAATACAACTACAACCGAATTAAACCATAATTTGGGGATTCAAGTTGGTTGATATCAAATCCGACAGCTGCTTCTGGTAAAAATCAATACGAAAGTCCAAAATTTTATTTTTAGTTGTTGTAGAATGTCTAATTATAGATGAATCTTGCTTCAGAATCATCGAACCATCAAATGAATTACACAAACATGTAGATTCAAATTTCCATCAAGAAGAACAAGTCAAAAACATTGTTTTCCAAAAGTTGGATCATTCGAGATCGGTTCCGACTGATATGTTGACTTTTCTTCATCTTCTCTTCATAAATCATAATTGCCTATGTCTTGGACATTGAAAAATCAGGTGCGAAATAGTCAAACACAATTGTTCAGTGCCGAACGATGTCACATAACATGTACTTGCGGTTTTCTTCAAAATTATATATAGAATCATCCATAGAGTAGAATATGATCCAATTTGAACATATGATCGATTGGTGCCGATCTATAGGACGAATTTTACCGATCGATTATTCTTGTCTCATACTTAGACAAATTCTTATAATCTCCCATCTTGGTATATTTCAAGCTTCTTGATCCTTGCTTTATTCAAACACCTGATAACACTATTCGTAGCTTTAAAAGAGAGTTTGTTTTTGTCATTGTGGTAGTGATGAAATTCTCCTCAATTTAGATACTGTAAGTCTTATCTCAACAGACAGTGTCGTAAAATTTAAGAACCGCACATAAATATAGTTGACATCAATTAGCTTGGACATCTCTTGCTATACCGAGGATTATTGAAGACACTTTGTTCCGTATAAAATCCAAATTGATAAAAATAATAATATTGAAAACCGAAAACTGTATGCATAGAAAATGCCTCTAATAGGAATATTAGCCAAACAAATTTTTAAAATTTGCATTTGGAAAACCGCAAATAAAGATCAAGGTTAGCTTGATGGAAGCCCACCAAGACAGCGGGCTTGTGCAACCTCCCGGGCCTAGGCAACATTTTTTAAAAAAAAACTGTAAGCTGTACGGGTATTTATGTAAAAATGAGTTTGCCTATAAGCTAAAGGGCTTGTTGCTGATTGGCATGTTATATAAATTTGGCTGTAACGAGCAGGGATCATATCCAATAGTTCACTGCTTTGAAACTTTTCCACAAAGAAGTCAACAATTTTGTTTTGGGCTTGTCCAACCAATCTCTGGGCTGGGCCTGATAAAGATGTTGGTGTTCTAAAAATTCCATAGATGGAGGCGATCAAAACAAGAGATACGAAGTTTACCAGTCAAAGCATACTGTCAAAGATCTCAGCGATTCATTGTAGAGCTATATATAAAAATCAACTTACAAAAGGAATGGTTAATATAACATTATATAACAACTACTACTAATGCAGCCAAACTAGTTTATTGCCTATTATACAAGGCAGAATAATGAAGATAGCAAACAACACTTAATTCTTCAAAAAAAATTATTTACATCTTTTTTATGTGCATGCATGGTGCAGTGACGAACTTCAAAATTCCACCTTGTCACCTTGGAATTATTTTTTCTTTTAGATGAAAAATTCAAGAAAAAATATGGATTATGATGTCTACACTAATTTAATTTTATTTCATAAATTTTAACCTTTTCCCAATGAATACGCATAACCAATAGGAGAGATGATACGGTTTTTTATATTAACTAGAAAAAGAAAACTTTTTGCAGCTTATACATATGTAGTTTCATATGCATAATAAGCAGAAGGTTATGAATAATTCATTGTAATATATCAAAAACTAAGCCAAGTTTCACTTACAATATAATTATTCTCAATAAATACCTCAGCGTTCACCGAAAACAATCTTCAATGAGTAAATAAAAAACACAAAAAAGAGAAAAAGATAACAGAGCGGCATTAATGAGGGAAAAGGATGGAAAAATAAGGTATGGAGATTGCAGAGTTGGTCTGCGCAGTTGGAGAAGGCCAGAAATAAAAAAAAAACAAGTCGAATTGTTTGGTTCGGTCTGCAAATGGTCCGACCCGAACTGAACGGTGGCTATGAACGTGTCGGCAGTAGGGCAGGTTATGATTGCAGAGGATGAAAGCAACGTGCATCACTCTTCAATTCCCTTTGTTCCAAGTAGGACATCTTTGTATATATCTTCCTTCCATTTATTGCATATTTTGGACCCAATCGCCTTTCTTGTTAAGTACAGAATTATGTACATTGCAAGCTGTACTTTTTCTCTTTGGTCCAGTATTCATTTATTGCAACCGTGCAATTATCGTTGTTGTTTTCGTGGCGCCCATGTTTGTTGTTTATTGCAAGTTAAATGGTTTTTGACCCATGCATGATTTTCCAAGTTTAGTTATGAAACAAGTTTATACTTGTTTGCTCAAAGGGATGGTAGGGCAGTTGCAATTTAAGAAGTTAATATCCATATCGGCTATGGATCCATCAAGTACCTATATAAAATATTACTATAATATCGGGTAATGATGTTAAAATATCAGACATGCCCGTAACTTTATAAAGTAGAAATTGAAAATACGGAAATATGCAGAAACAGTGAAGAAGATTTCTGGGTGGTGGTCTTGCAACAACGATGGTATATATCATTTTAAAACACATTTGGCAATCGGTAAGGTACAAATAGGAAAAAAAAATTGGGCTACTTTTGGGTGGCACATAATTCATTTACCTTAAATGCCAACATACACGTACAAAGCAGTGAACAACTATTTAAATTACCAAAACGAGACTAATTCAAAGGATGCTAGCAAGCGTTCTCCATGTGGTGCTGAAGATGAGGACATGAATCGCTTTTTTTTTTTTAAATCAATATATACAATGTCAGTTTGGAAATGGTGCGGACATAGATTAAACTGGCCGGCCCTTAATTCTATCACTAACTATTATACGATCAGTATAACAAAATAGAGATCAATATGTTATAAACTCGTCACACAAATTTACAAATCAGATTTACACTGCATTAGAATTGTGTATTAGTTATTTTGAACAATAAATATGTTGTAATTAATTTACAAGAACAAACTATAGCAATAACAGCAATAAATTGCTGTATTAAATTATACAAAAAATTATTGTCAAGGACAAAATTTCACAGCTTTTTAGTCTCAAGGACATACCTTCAATATTTTATCCTGAAGGACAACTTTATATAGGTATCAATTTTTAGTTATTGTTAGCAGTTTTTAGGTATCAGTTTGTAGTTATCGATAGCAGTTTTTATGTATCAATTTTTAGCTCAATAGCAGTTTTGTTGTCCTTATGAATAATTTTGGAAAATGTTTATGCTTATGAATAATTTTTAGAAGAATGTTTTGTCCTTGTGGTAAAAATATTGAGGTCGTGTCCTTGAGGCAAAAAATATACAAATCTTTGTCCTTTAAGTTAATTCCCCCTAAATTATACTTATAAACAAGCGTTATACTACTTCGCAGAAACAACACAACGTTGAAACTGAAAGATTACAGAAAGATGTATATAAATATATAAGTAAATAGAAATCTAACCGTATGAAGAAGGAAATTTCATCTAAGGCTTATCGTAACAATTCTTTAAGACATTATTCAAAATCTTCGAAGATACAACAGACGTGATCTGCTCGAGATTGTGATGTGTATGATCTTTTGTGTGATATGCAGAAGCGCACGGATTGTAGAGATTAAGAAATGAAGAGAAAGAAGAGAAAATTCGGAGTAGTTTTTTTCCACTGATCAGACTTCCTTCTCCTTTATTGGCAAATTCCCAATGGTTATGTCTGTTGGGAACAGCCGCATCTCTTCATCTACAACGGTCAAAAACTGTGTTTGCAAGAGTCGCGTCTCTTCATTTGCAACGCCTATTTCTGTTTGAAAAGCCGCATCCGGTTAGACATTTCGCAACGTGCATTTCCAATCCACTAGTCGTTTCTATTCGAATTTAAACAGTAGAAAACCGTTTACTTCTGTGCAGCAAAAATATAACACTATCCACATTTATTAGACCCGCATCCGCGTCCTACAAGGTACGTGAGGGGCCGGCGGCGCGTGCGTATTAATTCATGGCCATATAAGTCCTTCCACTCGCATAAAATTACCTGACCCTAATGACCAATATGTGTTTGAGAAAAGTAGTATATAAGCATGAACATTAACTTATTTTGGGCGATGTGGGACAATATCTCATTCACTATAAAAGGCCTCTAACAATCCCCCACATGAATGATAATATATGTCTCCTCCACACAAAGTGTAATATCACACAGTTCATATGAAAATAATGCTATATCAAGGATAAGTAGATATTTCACTTTGAACTTTCCCTAGTTAAAACTTATAGGATATACTTGGCTAATCGATGAGTTATTTCATCTTGAACCGTCAGCCTTTTGTGCATAACCAGACAATAGGCTTTACAATTGTTTCCCTTTGTAACGTCCCGCTTTTTCATACGCTTTAAATCGACACACGTGCCAATTCAAACCATACGGAATGACGGATTGTTATGGGGTAAATAAGAAAAACGAGGAAGAATAAAACAAAACACAATCCCACAGCGGAAGGATAAAATATAATAATAAATATACAGTTCATAAAGCTGTTTATAAACATTTGATTCTTCTTTATACAATAAATATCAGAGTTCACATACCAATAATATTAATGCAGCGGAATACAGTGTAGTGGAACCATATAATATATAATAATAATAGTAATGAAATCTTCGTCTTCTTCCTTCAGAAAAATCTTCAAATCCTGAAACGCTCGGACTGACCCGAGCGAATTGAAAAGACAAAACACTCGAGTCAGAACTAAAAGATCTTATGTAAGTTAAATTAACAGAAATGAATATGAGTGCAGTAACTCAAGAGATGCTCGAGATTTACATCTCCTAAGGATCCGTTAAACTATTTACTATGTAGTATATTTCGCTATTATAATAGTGTCTAATTGTAAAATAAATTTACTTTTAAATAGCGTTAAGGCTTTACATTTTCCACCTTAACACATAATATATTCCCATAGTCTATACAGTACCGTAATCTCCCACGTACTGGGCGTCGTTAGAGGGCACTCCATAGGTATGGTACAAAACCAAAATCGTATAAGGCGCGATAGGGTAGGTGACACGGCACAACTAGGCAATGCCAGGGTAGATATACCAATTACGCTTCCGGGTCGGTGGTAACGCGTAGCGTGCAGCTACCGCCCACCTCGAGCCACACCAACAAAATAGAAAATCAAAAGTGGCCACCGAATCAATCCAAGAGTCAAAATATAATATCGAAGGGATGTGTCCGATCAAAGGTGCTACCTTATTAACCCGTCAATCGCTCATGTTTTAGCCACCTTATGCCAACTCACGGGAGTTGGGTCCACGTATTTACCTTACAAGAAACGTCGCCACCAACCTACTTCATTCTGAAATCTCCACCGCGTACACGGTTGTTAAAGTGGTTTTCGGAGTTGGCAGAGAGTATGACAACTTCCGATCCCCGTCTCTTTAACAACCAAACATTATTATAACACCGCGGTCTTTAAAATAGTTTATACTTTAAAACTAGAAATAATTATCCATTTCAAAACCCATAAATACGATATCATTTCCTTTTAAAACCCAAATAAATATGGTATCATTTTATTTCAAAAATATTTCTTTTCCAAAATCATGCCACTTTCAAATTTATATATCTGGAAACTGGACATTTGAATTATAACTTTCAAAACATAATACTTCAAAATTCATAGCTGTAAAACCATAACTTCTAAAACTTAAATGGTTTGGATATTCAATAGTATGTAAAATAGTTGACTTTATATTACTTTATAAAGTAAATAATTTCCACGGCTTTACACATTTATTCATTTTAAATTAAGTCTAATCCATACATTTTAAATTCACTTCAGTTTCCAAAACCACTTCAAATTTTATATATTTCAAATTTTAAGTATTACACTTCCAAAATTTAAGATAGGAAATTATTATTCAACAATTAAATGTCCTATTACTTAGTTTTTAAATATCGCATACTAAATCCATAACCATTTAAATAAAACTCAAATTACCTATAACTAAATATTTCCTTTAATTCATTTATAATAGAAATATTCATTTAATTCATCTTGAATAAAATTTCAGTTTTACATATCATACTTTAAAATTTCAAGCTATAAGTTCTACATCAACTTATGGAGTTAAATTCTTAAATACACTCAATTCCAATTAAATTTCTAATTTACCTTCCAATCTTAATTGATTTAAACCATTAAACTCTATATATATATACAAAATATCTTAAAACGTATTTAACCAAAAATATAAATAATCAAACTCCATTACTCAACTTATTTATTTTTATTTAACAAACTTATACATAGTATAAATTCAATAGTTTAACCATTTAGATATATATATATATATATAGAATAATATTTATATAATATCAAAAATTAACATTTATTAAACCGTATCCTATCCAAACCATGGAATTTTTTTCAAAATAATTTATATACATAGACCGCGGTGCCTGTATAAAATTTTCTATCCTATGGTCAAGTGATACGGATATTTATCATTTCAATCCGTAATTAAAAATAAAAATTACGGTTATATATCATTTCAAACCGCAATCTCGAATGAAATGAAATGCATGATAGCTAGCAGTTTATATAAGATAGAACACATCGTCCATTCACCCAATATCAATCATCACCCAATTTATTTCAATCATCATCAATTTAAACAAACATCAATATATAGCATATAAAATATAACAGGTAATGAATGACAGCTATTAACTAACATTTTATATTCAATAATAAATTTCATAACTGTTTAATTAGTAGTTTATATGCAAATAAATAAATTTTAACTGTCAAATTTATATGCAACAATAAAATTAATTAACAGTTAAATTAAATAAATGCGATTTAACAGAGATAATGAATAAAACATGCCAAACAGTCATAAATAAATTTCTACTCATATCTTAAGTCAAATTAACAGACATAGAAAATTTTAGAAGTTGTGAGTGGGTTAAAACACTCACCTTTTGAATTTAAATCGAATTTAAATCCGATTTAAACCCAAAATTTTGACAGTCTCCAAATCTGTCCCAACGAGCGTCAACAGATCCAAAATTTCAATACGATCCTAACAAAAGAAACCGTGTGTGGAACGGAGTTCGTATGAGAAAGTTATGAAGATAAAACGATTCAAAATCCAATTTAAAAAAAAAATTAAAGAAAAGAACAAAACTCACCCGCTCCAAATCAGGACCACGTCACCCTATCTGCTTCCAGGCCGCACCTGTACGCATGGGAGAATAGAAAAAAATCACGAAACGGAACCCAATTTTATAGTCGTTGACCCTCCTTTGACCGCTCGAATACGCCACCTACGGCCATCGCAGCCCCCTCCCTAGCTCGACGACGACCTCCCCACGACCATGGCGCCGCGCGCGCGGCCACGTACGGCCCAGAAAACGCACAGCCGGCTCCATAATTCTTAACCCTAATCGCACTTTTCTGAAGATCCAGCCGTTGATAACTCGAATAAACACCATAGATGAATTACGCTAGAGGCTCCCTACAAAACCCAGAAACCAATTTCCGATCGGACGAATTTTTGTGTCGACGTGATGAACGGCCGAGACAAACGAGCCAATTTCCGATCAACCCGAAACCCGAATCGAAAAACGAATTACACCATTGAATTACGCTCGTCGAGAGCATCAACATATACTTTTTTGGATTTTTTTTGAGCACTTTGAAATTTTAGCTTTGATTTTGAATTGTGATTGGATCTAGGGTTTGGTTTGCAGCCATTGGAAAGAAGAGGAGCTGAAGAAATGAACGCTCAAACAAATGAGAATAGATGGAGGCTAGGGTTTATAATTGGGTTTATTTAGGTAGGTTAGAAATTTGAATAGATGGATCGGATAAACAAACGTTATAACTCTAACGTGGCCCAAAAGCCCGTTCTGACCCCGGAACGAAATTGGGTAAACCCATACATCGAAATAGGTATTTTAAAATATTCTGAGCGCGATGGAAAAAGTTTCACGTCCAAATTCCATCGTATGAAGAAGTTATGCTGAAATCAATATTTTCAAATTGATTTCAATTAAATCGATTTCAAGGCGTTTTGCGTTCGTACGATCAAACGATAAGTCCGATCGCTACGAAACTTGAAACCCTACAATAATTCACTGTTACGGATCGGATGAAACTGGTTTCGTCGAAATCCGTGTCAGTGGCCAAAATGGCTATTTTTATATCAATTAAATAAATTAATAATTAATTGGTTAAATCGTTATTTGAAATTCAATTTTTATAATTCATAAATTTATCACCTTGTATTACTTAAGAAATTTAAAAATCCTTTAAACCAAACCTCATATCAAGGTAAAGTAAATAAATTCACAAATTATAGTATTTAACATTCAATTTAATAAATCCAGTTATTTATAATTATTGCTTTACCTGATTTTCAATTCTTCCATTATCTATTTAATCCTTTCAAAAATCATAGTTAATATTTGTCTTTATTTTTATTATACTAGTGTTCTTATTCCATCAAGTTTCAATTTACGAAATATTAAATATTGAATTTCATTTAGTTGCAATAAATTCATTTATTGAACTCTGCACTTAATCAAATTAATAAATCTTGCCTCTTTGCTTTTTTTAAATCAATGAGGTTTCATATAGAAAATAGGCTTATCATAAATTTCAACTTATAAAATTAACTATCTTAAATTCCAAAACAAATCTACCCTAACTACAGCATTTTAGTCAATTAACTGTAATTGATTCCACATTAATTGTTATTAATTAAAGCCGAAACATCAATAAATTTCATTTATTGATTTTAAAATTTTGCTATTCAGTAAATGCATTAAATAGGTAAACAAAACATTGAATTATAATGCATTCCCATGCATGCTTCATTTCCTAAAAATTCCCCTTTATTAACTAAATCACATGAACAAAACAAAATAATAAATTTAGATTTATTTCAATCGATTACCAGTCTTGACTTAATATACTAAATAAATGGTTAACCTACAACGATTGTTACTCTTTAGCATTCAAGTTTACTTACGACTATCATTAACACAATGTTGCCATTGATTTATATTTATTTAATTAAATTATATGAATGGGTAAAACTTTACAATTATCTCACCTGCCAAATTTTACTCACATTCATCCTAAATTACCAACTTACAATTTAATTTTTATTTCTAAATTTGCATTGATTTTATCAAGTTGAAATTAAATACGTATTATTTCCTCAATTAATAAATCTTTGGATTTAAATTCCCAAATCCACAAATTATGTCCTAACATAAATCTATGCTTTTATTATTTTACGTTCACACTTCCGTTACTTTATAATTAATCACCAAGTAACGTTATCATAAACCAACATTAATTAATATATTAAATCCTTACATTTATTTCTCTATATCCTATTTGTTCCAACTTTATTTATTAATACTATCCCCTTATTTGTTTCTACTAAAATAAATTACAAAAATCCTATTAAATAAACAAATTAAACTGTCGAAATTTACGGGTCGTTACACCCTTCACATCCAATCTCTTGGTTGTGTTCATTTTGGTCCTGAATTTTTTTGGTTCCGCAAGTGTTTTAGAGAATTTAAGCCTTTAATATTCTCGTAGAGCCGGCCCAACTCACACTAACATAGGTGATCGCAACCAATAAGAGTATCCTACGTGTATCCCACTTGTTATTTTCAAGTTATGGTCGTCACTAAAAGCATAGCTTTATCCTTTTAGTACCTCTGCAGGTATGCATTCTATTGTGCACCATAGGAATAGAGTAAGACTAAGTCCAAACAAATGCATTACTACTTGAGTAACTCAGAACTGGTTTTTCTATTGATCGTAGTCCGTGGGATCTTCAGTCGCTAGGATAGGTTTCCGTATGCGATAACTCTTGTTGGTTTAGGCTTTAAACTCATTCCTCTCGATGCGCCGTCACTTTTATCTCTTTATAATGCTTTAGTAAATGGATCTACAAGGTTATTAGTGGTTCTCACATAATCAATGGAAATAGTTCCATTTGAGAGTAACTACCTAATTGTGTTATGGCATCGACGAATATATTATGACCTTCCATTATATACAAAGTTTTGCGCTTTGCTTAACGCTGCTTGATTATCACAGTATATGCATATGGCCGATACAGGTTTAGTCCAAAATGGAATTTCTTCTAAAAATTGATGAAGCCATTATGCTTCTTCGCCTGCTTTATCTAAAGCGATGAACTTTAATTCCATAGTGGATCGAGCTATGCACGTTTGTTTAGTAGATTTCCAGGACACTGCTGCTCCTGCTAGGATGAAGACATAACCACTAATTGATTTAGATTCGTCTGAATCAAAAATCCAATTTGCATCACTGTATCCTTCTAAGACGGCAGGATATTTTCCGTAATGTAGGGAAAAGTTCGTGGTACTCTTTAAATATCCCAACACTCACATTGGTGCTTTCCAGTGTTCCTTCCATGAGTTTCTTGTATACCTGCTCAGTCGACTTACTACATAAGCTATATCTGGTCTTGTGCAATTCATGACGTACATTAGACATCCTATTACACGAGAGTATTCCAGTTGCATTACACTCTCATTAGTGTTTTATGTAGTACTTTCGATGAATTAAAAGGTGTTCTTACTCCTTTTATTCCATAATTTTGGAATTTTTCAATCACTTTTTTCACATAGTATGACTGAGATAGTTCAATTCCATTAGCTGTTTTTATTATTTTGATTTCTCAAATAACGTATACGACTGCTAAATCTTTCATGTCGAAATTGTTGATTAAAATTTTCTTTATGGTCTCTATTACTTTACTATTTGGACCAAAGATTAGAATATCATCTACATATAAACAAATCATCACGTTTGATTGTCCAACATTTTTATAATAAACATATTTATCACATTCATTTATACGTAAATCATTTTTCATCATGACACTATCAAATTTTGCGTGCCATTGTTTGAAGCTTGTTTTTGTCCGTATAATGATTTTACTAATCTACATACTTTGTTTTCATCTCCTTTGGAAATAAACCCTCGGTTTACTCTATGTAAATCACCTCATCAATATTTCCATTTAAGAATATTGTCTTTACATCCATTTGATGAATCTCTAGATTATATATGGATGCAATTGCTATTAATATTCTTATAGAGGTTATTCGTGTAACCGGTGAATAAGTATCAAATAAGTCTAAACCTTCCTTTTGACGACATCCTTTGGCTACCAGTCTTGCTTTATATTTGTCAATGGAGCCATCTGGTTTCATCTTCTTTTTGAAGATCCATTTGCAACCAATCGGTTTTATTCCAAGCGGAAGATCAACTATTTTCCAAGTTTATTACTTAGAATTAAATCAATTTCACTTTTGATTGCTTCTTTCCAACATGAAGATTCAGAAGATGACATTGCTTCCTTGTATGTTTGAGGTTTGTCTTCTAACATGTATGTTAGAAAATCTAAACTAAACGTCTTGGACGTTCCTGCTCTTACGCTGCTTCTTGGTTTAACTTCCTCAATTTCACGATGAGTTTCATCGTTATGTAGCTGATATACTTTATATAGTGCTTTATCCAGACAGTTCAGAATGTAATTTCAGCACAAGGAGTCTGAATGCTTCAATGAGTCAATTCCATGTAAAACAGCTGCGTCTTTTTCTCTAGTTTGTCTGTCTTTAGGCTTTGGTTCATCCTACTCAATGCACTTCTACAGCCCTAACATGGTGAGATAAAACAACATTTGATTCTGCCATGTTATGGAGTCATCACCATCTCCTTTAAATGGATCAGGCTTGTTGTGGGTAGCATTTTTTGCTGATAGTTCAACTATCGCCATCTCTGTTTTAGTGAAAACAGGACAGTCTTAAAATATTATACGATCAATATACCAAAACAGAGACCAATATGTTATAAACTAGTCACACAAGTTTACAAATCTGATTTCCACTACTTTGGAATTCTGTGTTAGTAATTTTGAACAATAACTATGTTGTAATTAATTTACAAGAACAAACTATAGTAATAACAACAACAAATTGATGTATGAAACTATAGTGATAAACAATCATTGTACTACTTCGTCGAAACAGCACAACGTTGAAGCTGAAAGATTATAGAAAGATGTATATAAATATATAAGTAAATAGAAATCTAACCGGATGAAGAAGGAAATTTCGTCCGAGGCTTTTCATAACGATTTCCTTAAGACTTTATTTAAAGTCTCTCAAGGTACAATAGACGTGATTTGCTTGAGATTGTGATGTGTATGATCTTCTGTGTGATATGCAGAAGCGCATGAATTGTAGAGATTAAGAAATAAAGAGGAAGAAGAGAAAATTTGGAGTAGTTTTTTTTTCACTAATCAGGTTTCCTTCTTCTTTTATAGGTTGATTCCCAACGGTTATGTATGTTAGAAACAGTCGTATCTCGTCATCTACAATGGTCAAAAACCGTCGCGGTTTGCAACTATAACACGGTCCGCTCTTATTGGACCTGCACCCGGCCCAGCCCGGTTCGGATCGAAACGGGCGGGCGGGGAGCGCACATGTGCTAGTTCATGGCCATATAGGTCCTCCCCCTCGCATAGAATTACCTGATCCTAAGAGCTAATATGGGTTTGAGGAAAGTAGTATATAAGCATGAACACTAACTTATTTTCGGCGATGTGGGATAATATCTCATTCACTATAAAGGGCCTCTAACACTAACAACTTACTGTTTAAGATTATAGATCTACTGGACAAATTTTTGATAAACAAGAAGAGCGGTGACTAGCTCTATCTACATGTGTATGAACAATTTGGGGAGAACGTAACAACATAATTTTTAGCAACATTTATAAATCAAAGCAACGATTATGAAAACATAAGAAGGACACTATTTTAATTAGGAGTATTAAATCTAAATCCAAACAGTTCCAACCAGCCACATATGAAGAAATCTGCAGAAAATGGAGTATATAGGGATCACCTGAGCCACTATTGGAGTGGCTTGTCTAGAACAGATTAAGGTCGCACCTTTTCTCTTTCCAGTTAAATCTGCCAGAGGGGAGTTCTTTATATTTAACCTGTTTTATTTACATCAATTTCTTTTACATCAATATTTTCATCACATATCTAATTTCTCACAAAAATGATTCAAAGCCTAGGTTGATACTGCCTCTTGCTTATCTGTGATTAAACCATAATCGAATCAGTAACCAACCATAAGCAAGCGAAGAAGTAACACCTCGTAATTTTGCGACAACTAATTAAAAAGAAATTAATTAATAAACAATAACATCGAACTTTTTTTTAATATAAATATCAAAAATTGACTACAAAACTTACACTATTTGATTCGTGGTGATTTTCTGATCAATTTTTATATATAAAGTTTTTTGATCAGAGTTTAAAAGAAAAGGTTGTTAACGTTTGAAGTTTTTGAATCAAAAATAATTATATGGTAATTAAATTTTATTAACATTAATTACTAACGTTAATGAAAACTTAGACATTAAGAAAAGTTAACATTAAATGAAACTTGGAAAAATAAATGGTAAGAGAAACAAATAAAGTAAACGATTAAAGAAGGAATGAAATTAAACAAATTACACAGAATAATTAATCAACGCTTAAAGCAAACAATAATTCGACCACCAATGTACCCAAGTCGACCAGTAATGGCTGACCAAAGGGCTTAAGCGACCGTGTGTTAAATCGTGATTTTAAAAGGAGGAATGGACGAACGTGATAGACTATAATATTTTACTTGCGCATGAAGTAATTAAAGGCCGTCGAGGACAAAATTATAGATTCTCTTGGTTAAATCTAAGGTTGGCATTGATTTGAACCTCTATAAACACAGAACTAGATCCATACGTCCGAACTCATATTTTTGAAATGATGACAGAGCTCTACCATTTTCTCTTCTCCTCCAGATTCTAAATTCTTCGGTATAATTATATATTATACATATGTACAATTGGAGAATCGTAGAAGATGAATGAGAATAAGAATAGGGCGAAATCAAATCACTGAAGCTATGGTAAATTGTAAATTCAGATTTAGAATATAAATCGAATTCCAGATCCCTTTTCTAATCTAGATCTCTAATAAATCTGTTATCCTTGTAGTGTATAAATCCAAATAAGGAGAAAAGAGAGTCAAACTGGAATAACTGAGATTAGATCCGGAGATTAGGAAAGATAATGAAACGTGAGTGAGAAATGAAATATTTTCATATAATATTATATTTATATCATTGTAGATCTACTCATGTATTCCTAAAATGTAAATTGGAGTTATAGGCTAAACTTGTATACGTGAAATTGAATTATAAATCATGCCTACATATTTTGTTTGTACTAACTTTAGTTATATATTACATGTTTGTAAGTTTGGAAATATTGAGTAGTTATAGTCCCTTAATTCTAATATATATATATATAGATATATGTATGTATGTATGTATGTATATGTATAATGGTTCCACATTTGTAAATTTAGAATGATTTATGCAAATAAAAATGTAAGTTTAGTTATCACAGTAACTGTAGGAATTTAAGTAGTATTTTAATTTATTGAATTATACAGTGTATTGTAATGTGAAATTATATACATTATCAAGTACCAGATTTATAAATAAAATTATAACGGTTGAAATAACAAGGAATACATTTAGAAACAAAAAGACATATAAAATTAGGATATTTACCCTATTTTTTACCGTTTATTTAAATAACCATAAGAGGATAATTCCTTGTAATCCAAACGTAAGTCATATTTCCTTTTTGAAAAAGATATAGAAATTTATTGTGTTAACTATTCGATTTGGAAGAAACGTAATTCCAATGCATTGAAATACAAAAATCTTAAAAATAAAGTAGAGAATTATAAACATGATAAAAACGGTATATGAAAAGAATATGTGCAATATAAGTAAAACGGAAGTGAAATAAAAGAAATAAAAAGATAGGCAAGACACGATTTAAAATAAAAGCAAATGAAGAGTCCAGTAAAATAATGGAGGGAACAAAAGGTCGAAACGGGAGTAGAAATAAAAAGTTAACTAGTAAGGGAAAAAGGAAAGTAGGCTGGAAAAGATATCTAAAAGGTATTTAAAAGGAAGTGGTAAATGGTCATAGATCAAAGAAGATATAAATGCATAAAAGAATCAAAGAAATATGGTTAACAGTAAACAGTAGAGGCGTAATAATTAAAACAAGAATGAATAAAGATATATATGATATACAGACAAACACACACATAGCCTTAAGTATGCGTTTATTTCGAGTATGAATTATTGAAGTTAATAAATGATTAAATGAATAGAATGAGGTTGGAATGCAAGGTCAGTAGTATTACACAATAGAAGCCCATCCACCGTAGCGGGCTACCAATAGTTGTGTGTATATTATACTGATGTGTGACATATCCAACTATAGAACCTATGGAGTATATACTCTTGCATATAGGTGAAGGAATATCCTCGGTAGAGTTTGCTGCAATAAATCAAGGGGAGGGCATCACCTTGATTGCGTCAGGCAATCTAAATAGGATGGTTAGCAGCTCGGCGCTATGTCAGTATGTGTTGGTACCAAATCAGAAGTATGAGTTGTACATAGGTTATAGTGCATTATTGGTCCTTTGCGAACAACGGGAAAGACAGTGTTACACCTAACGGACTATGCCTCCTGCTAGGTTAGTGAAAGTCACCTAAATCGAGTAACACGAATAGTTCTACTAAATTAAAACTTGTATATAATAGCTGTGGAAATAAATAACTATAAGTAAAGTGCACCAAAGATTTTTATACTGGTTTGAGCTTCTCATTCTACATACAGTCCCAGACTCCTTCTGGATTTAAACAATACCTCACTTAACTCAAAGAAATAGGTATTACAACTACTTGAGCTGCCGAATAGGACTTCGTGCTTGAAGATCTCCATATTGGACATCGATTACAAGAGTATACTTGATTAGCACGAATGAGTCAGTATAGGAAAGCTGTCCTATAATCTTCTTTGTAGGTGGTGTAGTGTGTATTTGTGAATAATTAGAACCATATGATCTCTTTAGCAATGTCAAGTGATCAATAGTTCACAATGTGAATATTTTGAAAGTAATTGTGAAATTAACAAGAAATAGAATAAGAAAGAAGAAGAATTGTTATTAAAATCATAGAAGTGTTTGCTACGTATAGAGAATGAGTAATTGCAATCATTTATAAAGAGTAGCATATGGTTGAAGTGCTGCAACCATTCATGGAGGGAAGTGACACTTCCCTGAGGAAGAAGAACTTTTTAGAAAATTTGAATAATATGATAGTACTAATTTAGTTGACTGAAAGTATAGTAGCAGTCGACTGGTTGAAGGCCGGAAAAATGTAATTTTAAACCACAAAAGAAATAGTTCATTTTTGACCTTTTTAGTCGATTGAATTTTTACAACCAGTCGACTGATTAAATGTTTAGTTGACTGTTTATGTGGTTGTAGCTAATTCTTTTGTTGTTGGATAAAAAATATAGTGTATATGATATTAGTCGACTGATTACGTGTAACTTTGTTTTAAGATATAAATATGACTGTTAAAGACTTTTGTGTGTATGTATACCACTTTGAAGAGAATACTCTAGACATGACACTCTGTGACTGGTAATACATTGTATGTCATCATCGTCTTATCTTCGTAGTGTATATCTCTTCGATAGTTGATATAATTTCTCACGAAATTCGATTATACACACTATATATTCTTGTGTAGTTGTTATTATCAAAATATCAAATAATGAGGTTCTAGTAGGTCATGTTAGGTAATGCATCGCCACAGTTATTTTCTAGTCAAGGCTAGTTATCCCATAAATGAGTTCTTTCAAAAAGGAATGAGATAGCCCAAGGAGATGAGTCCTATATAGTTAGCGGAGCTAAGTCTATAATAGGAAGCAAATAAGTAGTAAATCCCCAAGGCAAGATAGAATACGGCTAAGATATTGTGACGATGTATTAGGCACTACGAGACACACAATGAAGCATAAACTACCATTAAGTGGAGGACATGTGTAAAGTCCCATTTTCCCGTACCCTTTGAATCGACAATAAACCACACATGTCCAACTCAAATTGCACGAAAAGACGGATCATTAAGGGTGATAAAGAAAAGTAGACAGAACAGAATCTCACACGAATGGAATAACATATAATATTGAACAAATATTTTTACAGCGGAAAACTTTTAAATACATATATCAGAGTCTAACCTAAATTCAGCCTGGACAGCTATAAACATCTGTCCTTACAATTGCTGACAAACATCAAACAAAATATACTAAGCAAAGCGGATAACAGAATATCTCCACACGTCGATGAATATCTTCAGCTCTCCCCTGGAAACTCCAACCATCTTCGACTAAACCTAAAACTACTCAGATCTGACCCGAGTATTGAAAATACCCGGATCAGGCTTGATAAACCAGCATGAGAAAAACTCAATAATAAATGACAGTGTCATATATCAGAGTTTTTATAAAGATCCTTTGAAAAGAAAGAGTATCTCATAAGACCACGCCCACACATAAACACGGACGGGTTTTTACCTTATGATATCTAAAACACTTTTATATCAAAACGTTTGATATTATTTCTAATGACATTCTCTTTGAAAATATTTGCAAATAAACTTATTAATCTTAGCTGAAATTGTTACCATTATTAAATTCCAGCATACTAGGCTCTACAAACAAAACCGTAAGATCTTATTGGTTACATACAAATGACTAGACGCAGGATCTACCTTCCGAAATGGGTACACCTCTAGATGGATGTCCCGAGAAACCATCACAAAGCTTCTCTACCAACACAAGACCGACCTACCTCTTTAACTAGATAGTACCGAATATGTCATCCCCCGGTCGTTACCGACCTTTAACCGAGCGCTCGTTTTCCATACACCACATAAATTAACATCCCAAACATGTAACGACCCGCCTTTTTGGACAGTTTAAACCGACAATCAAATACACATGTCGATTCCAAACCATTCAAAAGGGCAGATAGTTATTGGGGGTAAATAAGAAAAGAAAAGAAAAGAAATAAAAGAAATGAAACAACACAGAATCTCGCAGCGGAACGATAAAATATAATAGTCAAATAAACTGTTCATGAAGCTGTCTACTATACTTTGACAATTATTTATACAACATTTATCAGAGTTATACATATACAACAGAACAATTAAAATAATGCAGCAGATAGCATGATGCAAGGGTAATAATAGTAATAGTATACCAAATCTTCGTCTTCGTCCTCCAGAATAGATCTTCAAAAATCTGAAAAACTCAGGTCTGATCCGAGCGTAATGAAAAGACAAAACACTCGAGTCAGGACTAAAATATCCTTATGAAAGTTAAATCAATCGTAAATAAATATGAGTGTAACGGCGTCAGAGATGTTTACGGGGTTTGACATCTCATATCCAGTGTCAACGTGCGTGGAATACTTAAGAGATGTTACGGGATTTTCCATCTCTCAAGGATCCGTTAAACTATCTACTATGTAGTAATATACGGTAAGTAGATAATGCCTATCAGTAATATAAAGTATCAAAATAGCGTTAAGGCGTTACCATAATCCCCCTTAACACATTTTATATTCCCAAAAGCATATACAAGACCGTAGTTTCCCCAAAACCGGAAGTCACCAGAGGGCAATCCATATACTCAAGGTACAAATCAAAACGTAGTGGTCGCGAATAGGATAATCAGTATGACAAGGTACATGAGGCGATACCAACTAGGATACTAGTAGTTGCGTGATCCGGACTGATGTTGAGCATAGCCAGCAGCTACCCCAACATCGTGAAACAACACTCCCAAATCAAGGGGTGCACCCAAATCGCATCACAAATGTTATAGAAATGGTATCGAAGAAGTGTGTCCGCTAGAGGTGGCGAACCTCAATGGCCCGGCGCGGCTCCTGTTTTAGTCATGTCAGGGGTCATCCAATATCGTTCTCTTTCTTCAATCAACGCGTTCACCAAACCATCCACTTCATTCTGGATCAACACTCCGCGTATAATAGTTATTAAAGTGGTTTTCGGTATCGACAGAGAGTATGTCCATATCCGATCCCGGTCTCTTTAATAACTACGTATTATTACACCGTTGGCTCTTTTATATATCAAATCGATTCATAATTTATATCAAAATATCATATTCGCTTCAAAAATCAAATCCATTTCAAATATCATCGTATCTTTTCAAATATAAGATTTCGTTTCAAAAATCGTTTTTCGCATCAATATCTCATTTCGGTTTTCAAAATCATTTAGAATTTCAATTTAAGTTGCAACTTCATTTAACTCAATTCGTGTTTAAATTCAAGGTTTAAATATAAACATTTCACCTTATTAACCAGCTTGAAATTTTTAGAAAATAGTTTAAGTAGTTTAAAAGTAGTTTAAATAATTAAAATAGTTAAAAATACTTAAAAACTTTAAAATGGATTTAAAATAGATAAATTAGTTAAAAATAATTTATATTAGGTTAAGTAGATGAAAAATAGATTAAAATAGTTTAAGTATTCAAAATGGTTCATATAACAGAGTAATTTGGAAAACAAATTAAAACAGCTTCAAAACCAATCCATTTCAATTATAACTTCCCAATTCAAAAAATTTCAATTTCCAATTTACCGATTCAATGTCGATTTCAATTCAAATCAATGTCAACTTTGACTTCAAATTTATTCAATTTTACATTCACCTTCAACTTATTCAATTCCAATGTATATCGAATTTTTTTAGCTTGATTTTTCAAAATATCAATTTTTAACACTTAACAAAATTTTCCTTCAATATTCAAATTTGAATCCCACTTACAAATATGATTCAATTTCAAGCTCAATTTCAAATATCATTCTATATCGCTTTTACTTAGTAATATTCAAAGCTCGAATTAAGGTTCAATCTTTTAAAACGAATACATTTTCAAAATTCAGCAATAACCCATTTTTAAATTTCAAGTCTCAACTTAAATCATTTAACAACTTCTTTTAACCAAAATCTATTTCAACATTCCAAACTCAATTTTTCGATAAATTCGATTTCTATAAATTGATTTCTATTTATAACTTTTAAATCAAAACATTTAACTAAATTTCAAATCGACGATTTTTAAAAATTATTAATTTAGCCAATTCGGTGTCCGTATATAATTTTCTATCCTATGGCCAAGTGATTATTTATTTCAATTAAATGTCAGGGATGAATATATATTACTTAAATCAAATCACAGTTTCATATGTATGCATAACAGGATATATATATAAGCAAATAAGCATCCAAACATTTAAATATCAACCAATAACATCCATCAAAATACATCATCCAATAAACAATACAATTCATGGCAATTTCATAGTTATCAATGTCAGGTAATTTAATCGACATTAAATTTTAATTTCAGTTTAACTGTCAATTTAAATTTTCAACGGTTAATTCAAATGACAAGCTATATGACAATTAAATTTTTATCAAACAACGACAAATAAAATCATAACACTTCATAATGTCAAATTTAACTAGCATAAATATATTTAGTACGCTGTGAGCGTTATAAAACACTCACCTTGATTTCAATGCAGTTCCAGCGTTTTATTTCGAATAAAATTAAACGAGCGTTTAATTTTATCCGAAATTTCCACTAGCTCCAAACGACTCCAATCCAGCTCCATAGCGTAGAGCTCGGCGAAACGATTCCAACGCAAAAAGTTTCGTCGAATTTCGACCTCGTACGAAAGAGATACAATGTTTTAAAGTTCTAAACGAATTAATATAATAATTAAACCAATTTCTTATAATCATTTATACCCATGCAATCCAGGCCGCACCTTCAACTTGAGAAAATCACAGCCGCTCACGCATCCCCTTCCTCTCTCACGTTCACGCGAAAACTCCCAGGCCGCACGTACAAAGGAACCCAACTTCAAAACTAGGGTTTAAGGCCGCGCCTTCCACGTCGCACGAAACTCCATCACTCCACCACCACACTGAAGACCATCACCAACTCCACCTTCGCCCAGAGCCGTGGCGAGCTCGGTCGACTCCACCACCCTAGAAATGCGTGCGAAACTCGGCCATTCAAACGAGGATTGCAGACGATCCGTGGCCCCGATTCAGATCATAGCCGTTGGATGCGGAGTACTCGATGTGCTCAACAACTTTCGTGTTGATAAGTTTTTGAATTAACGCATGGATTTGAAGAAAACGAGGGAGGAAGGAGAGATAATTTCGGCCATTAACCTGAAAGTGGCGGCCGGCTTAGTGAATTAGGTTTTCCTTTTTTTTTTTATTGTGAATAAAGGGCTATTTATAGGAAACGACGAATATTATTTATCCGGCTTCTCCAAACTCCGAATTTCGCGTGGTAACTGACGTTCCTGGGGTTTATCCCGCGTTCCGGACACAATGGAACAGGTTTTGGAAGCTAATTCGATCGTATGTGTGAGTGACGAAAATAAACGATCAAATTTAAATTAAACCGATTAAACAATTTTCCAGGCATTTTGGCTTGCCTCGGACAAACGGTAAATCCAATTGACACGAAATTTGAAATCTTACAATAATATCACATTACGGATCCGATGAAACTGGTTTCGTCGAAATCCGAGACAGTTTGAAAAATGGCTATTTTAACTCGTCAAATTAATATTAAAACAATTCCGATGCGTTTCGAGCTGCCACGGTCAAACGAAAACTCCGATTGCTACGAAAATTGAAATCCGATAATAACAAACTATTACGGATCCAATGGAACTAGTTTCGTCCAATTCTGAGACTGTTCGAAAATTGGCTATTTTCAATCGATAATTAAATATTAAAATATTCAATTTTCACAAATTTACTTTTAATTCGATTTTAAAAGTTCCACAACATCATTCTAACTTTAATATGATAAAATAAAATTTTACAAATCATTTTTAATCATATTAAACCCGTTATTCAATTATCCGATAAATTCCAATTTTAAAATCCTATTAACTCTATTATAATCCCAATATAACTTACATTCACTTAGGAAACCATTTTGAATCATATTAAATCAAATTTAAATCATTGACTCTATTTTCATATATTAAATTTCAATATCAAATTAATCATATCAACTTTGGAATTTAATTATTCAAACATTTGTAATATTAAATTTAAACAAATTTTATTATTTTTAAATCACTATCTTTTGAGATATTCAAAACGAACTTAAAAATTTAACTTTTGAAACGAATTAAAATTACAGAACAACCATATCCATTAGACGGTTATTCAATTCCCATTAAAATTATTCAATAAATTCCTAATATTAAATTTAAACAATTTCGCTTAACCAATAATTCATTATCTTTTGAAATATTGAAATTGAACTTATAAGATTCAACTTTTAAAACCAATTCACAATTTAGAACACTATTTTCATTTTACAGTTATTCAATTATTCAATAAGTTTTAAATATTTGATTTAAACAATTTACCTGTTCAATATTCAATATTTTATTTTAAATAGATTTTACTTATCAATCAATTACTCTATTATTCCCAATGAATCCCACATTTATTATCCTATTCAACTATTGACTTTTATTTTTTTATTACTTGGATAATTATTGTTGCAATTCATTCCAGTTATTATTATTCCAAACGACTTACAATTTTTTTCTAACACTAAATCACGAAATCTTATTAAATTAGCTATTTTAATTATCGGAAATTTACGGGTCGTTACACTCTCCCCCACTCAAAACTTTTCGTCCCCGAAAAGGAAAAAGAGGGGAAAAGGAACTAAGTATAGAATTCAACATTAGATACATTTTATTCAAAGTTACCAACTTATAAACAATGAAATTTCATTTATAAAATCGTTGCTACACTACTCCGTACGGCTTCCTAACTTTAAAAGTTAGTTATCAAAACAAGTTATATAAAAATATTTAAACTAGAAAAATTTTCTAACACCCGGATTTACGGAAAATTTCGGCAGAGTCTCCTTTGCGCGGTCTGATCGGTACAACCACAAAACGCCTCTACGGGCCCCAAACCAACAAAAGAAAATCCAAAAGCCAAGTGGCTCATCAAAAATCACCAAATCCAATGATAAAATAAACATGTACCTTATATTTTTATTAGCGAGCATATACGAATAATATAGCGCGAAAGTGAGCTCCCAATGCGAAGCAAGCGCAATCCGCACCTACTAAACACTCAACAAACTATGAGAAACATGCATATATGAAAATAATATCAATATACACAATATAGCAACATAACAACTACATGTGCCAACATAGCAAATGCAACAAAACAACAAATGCAACCATCAAGCAACTATCATCCAACAAATCCATAGCCAATCAATATAAATTTACTTCTCATTAATATTTATTGACTTGGGTTTCAATTTTTATCACAGTTGATTCATTAACGTTGGATTTTTCTAACATTCATCCTAAATTCAATTAGTTAACATTCACTAATTTATATTTACATTAGTTCACTTCCAATTTGAATCAAACTAAATTCTATTTAAATTCATTTAACTTCCAATTTGATTTCAGTGATTTATAGCTTTCAATTTCATTAACACTTAATGAATTATATACAATCAATTAACAATCATATAACAACCAAATCATACCCAACATAACCAAATTATAAATTTTACATTCAATTTGGTTTATCTCTTTTATATATATCTTGTTATATAATTTTAAAAGAATAATTTTATATTTGTCATCTTAAATTTCCAATGTTAACTTTAATTAAGTCCGTAAGCCGTACATATATCATCCGTGAGCAATATCAATCTAATCGCTTATTCGATCACACAATTTCACTTCCAAACTAGTATCGTTCACACGACTCTCTAGTGCGGACTCGGATTTGGTTCCTTGATTGGAAACTGTTACTCTCCTTGCATAGCCATATACTATGATAGAAAATTCCAGAATCAAACCAAAAATCCATATCCAGGGTTCGCCGTCGAAAATCGAGTGGAAAATCCTAACTTGGATCGATATAAATCATCTCGAAATTTTGTGCTCGAATTTGGATCAAATCGTTATGCGAATAAAATAATACACGTATTACCTTCCAATAAATTTCTATCCAATTTATCTATATTAAATTGTTTTATTGACTTCCATTTTATTTACAATTAATTATTCACAATCCATTATTCAATTAATATATCCATTTCTTTACATAGCATATTCTTTGACATTATCTTTTCTCAACATTATATCATAGAATTTACTTACTCAAGTTCATTTTAAACATTCTATGTAATTTAATTAAATTCAATTTCATTTTCTAATTGATTCTTAGCTATAAGAAATTCCTTTGTTTACATTTATTGCATTTTCATAATTTCAGTTAATAACGAATTCATTTGTGGAACATTTTATTAATCGGCACTTTAGTTTATTAATCACCCTATAAAAGTCTAACCTTTCATAAATGATTTTTCTTAGTTTACCGTTATCTTAAAGGTTACAAATTCAATTATTTTACAATCCCTTTGCAATTTATATTTATTTTCTATAATCAATTTACAAAGATATAATACGATTCATTTATCTTCTTTCTTAGGTTCACTTACTTGTTCCATTTATCCATTCATCATTTCATGCTATATTTAAGTATATAAATTTTTCCACATCCAAATTTTCATTTATATACATTTTAATTCCTTTTTAGTTTTCCTTACTTGTATACTTCAATTATTTTCAGGTTCTGTTTATTTGTACAATATCTCATTACATATCCAAAACATTATTTCAACTTCTTAATATTTGGTAAGTCATATTATATGTTATTAGAATGCAAATTCGGTATTGTACAAATTTATAGAATTTCATTTTTCTTGATTAGAATGTACACAAATTTGATTTATTTAAATTCTCTTTACCTTTCAACTTAAGGTTTTCCCAAACAATAGCTTAAATATCTTAATCCTCTTATTTTATAAATTCTGGTTATTCACATTTCATTCAAATAATTTTAAAATTATTAATTAACAGAACTTAGAAATTTAAATGCCCGGTTCCTTTCAAATCGTTTGAAATAAACATATATACTTATATCTTTAATATATCAAATCATACCTTTGGAGTTTAAACCAAAACCCATTTACCCAAAATAATTTTGAAGAAAAGCAAAGCTTTCTAAGAAGTCTCCCCCACTTTGAGACTCGAAAATGAACGTCGATGATGCTGCGCAGTCATCACCGAAATTATTTCCCAGCGACATAAGAGAGGAGCACTGAATTCATTCCTTCTTAAAATCCTTTCAAAATATTTCTCATAAATATTTTCCAACTAATATCACAATATATTTTCTTCAAAACTTTGAAAACCATTTTTCAAAATCTCCGGGTCTTAAATTCAATATTTTCAAATTTAAATCTATTTTAATTCATAAGTCACCTTTATAAAGTATTCTTATAGGACTTTTCTCTTAAACAATCCACCAGTGTTTTATCATTGTTCATTTTGTAATTCACCTTATTTATTAAATTACAATATCCAATTAATGATAATAACCAATATTTTCCTTTCTAACAACCAGGTAAGCTAGATAAGTCACAATAACTTCTGAAAAATTTCTTTGTATACAAAATATAATTAGAGCAAAAATTTTCATTTACCCTATTTCAAAAAAATACTATGTCGAATTGTTCTGTTTAAGTGTTTAGAGATCCCTATCAATGACGTTAATTACTCGTATTGACCAGAATCCATAAGCCACTCAACAAATCAATCGACACAATATAAAACATTTTATGTCACTAACAAATACGGTCTCTCATATATATATATATATATATATATATATATATATTCACTCAGCGACTCATCATAGGGTATTACTACCCTACTTATAAAGAGTCATACCCCACAAAGCTAAGGTTATCACTAAACCAAAGCTCTGATACCAACTGTAACGACCCGCCTTTTTGGACAGTTTAAACCGACGATCAAATACACATGTCGATTCCAAACCATTCAAAAGGGCAAATAGTTATTGGGGTAAATAAGAAAAGAAAATAAATAAAGGAAATGAAACAACACAGAACCTCGCAGCGGAACGATAAAATATAATAGTCAAATAAACAGTTCATGAAGCTGTCTACTATACTTTGACAATTATTTATACAACATTTATCAGAGTTATACATATACAACAGAACAATTAAAATAATGCAGCAGATAGCATGATGCAAGGGTAATAATAGTAATAGTATACCAAATCTTCGTCTTCGTCCTCCAGAATAGATCTTCAAAAATCTGAAAAACTCAGGTCTGACCCGAGCGTAATGAAAAGACAAAACACTCGAGTCAGGACTAAAATATCCTTATGAAAGTTAAATCAATCGTAAATAAATATGAGTGCAACAGCGTCAGAGATGTTTACAGGGTTTGACATCTCATATCCAGTGTCAACGTGCGTGGAATACTTAAGAGATGTTACGGGATTTTCCATCTCTCAAGGATCCGTTAAACTATCTACTATGTAGTAATATACGCTAAGTAGATAATGCCTATCAGTAATATAAAGTATCAAAATAGCGTTAAGGCGTTACCATAATCCCCCTTAACACATTTTATATTCTCAAAAGCATATACAAGACCATAGTTTCCCCAAAACCGGAAGTCACCAGAGGGCAATCCATATACTCAAGGTACAAATCAAAACGTAGTGGTCGCGAATAGGATAATCAGTATGACAAGGTACATGAGGCGATACCAACTAGGACACTAGTAGTTGCGTGATCCGGACTGATGTTGAGCATAGCCAGCAGCTACCCCAACACCACGAAACAACACTCCCAAATCAAGGGGTGCACCCAAATCGCATCACAAATGTAATAGAAATGGTATCGAAGAAGTGTGTCCGCTAGAGGTGGCGAACCTCAATGGCCCGGCGCGGCTCCTGTTTTAGTCATGTCAGGGGTCATCCAATATCGTTCTCTTTCTTCAGTCAACGCGTTCACCAAACCATCCACTTCATTCTGGATCAACACTCCACGTATAATAGTTATTAAAGTGGTTTTCGGTATCGACAGAGAGTATGTCCATATCCGATCCCGGTCTCTTTAATAACTACGTATTATTACACCGTTGGCTCTTTTATATATCAAATCGATTCATAATTTATATCAAAATATCATATTCGCTTCAAAAATCAAATCCATTTCAAATATCATCGTATCTTTTCAAATATAAGATTTCGTTTCAAAAATCGTTTTTCGCATCAATATCTCATTTCGGTTTTCAAAATCATTTAGAATTTCAATTTAGGTTGCAACTTCATTTAACTCAATTCGTATTTAAATTCAAGGTTTAAATATAAACATTTCACCTTATTAACCAGCTTGAAATTTTTAGAAAATAGTTTAAGTAGTTTAAAAGTAGTTTAAATAATTAAAATAGTTAAAAATACTTAAAGTCTTTAAAATGGATTTAAAATAGATAAATTAGCTTAAAATAATTTATATTGGGTTAAGTAGATTAAAAATAGATTAAAATAGTTTAAGTATTCAAAATGGTTTATATAACAGAGTAATTTGGAAAACAAATTAAAACAGCTTCAAAACCAATCCATTTCAATTATAACTTCCCAATTCAAATAAATTTCAATTTCCAATTTACCGATTCAATCTCGATTTCAATTCAAATCAATGTCAACTTTGACTTCAAATTTATTCAATTTTACATTCACCTTCAACTTATTCAATTCCAATGTATATCGAATTTTTTTAGCTTGATTTTTCAAAATATCAATTTTTAACACCTAACAAAATTTTCCTTCAATATTCAAATTTAAATCCCACTTACAAATAAGATTCAATTTCAAGCTCAATTTCAAATATCATTCTATATCGCTTTTACTTAGTAATATTCAAAGCTCGAATTAAGGTTCAATCTTTTAAAACGAATACATTTTCGAAATTCAGTAATAACCCATTTTTAAATTTCAAGTCTCAACTTAAATCATTTAACAACTTCTTTTAACCAAAATCTATTTCAACATTCCAAACTCAATTTTTCGATAAATTCGATTTCTATAAATTGATTTCTATTTATAACTTTTAAATCAAAACATTTAACTAAATTTCAAATCGACGATTTTTAAAAATTATTAATTTAGCCAATTCGGTGTCCGTATATAATTTTCTATCCTATGGCCAAGTGATTATTTATTTCAATTAAATGTCAGGGATGAATATATATTACTTAAATCAAATCACAGTTTCATATGTATGCACAACAGGATATATATAAGCAAATAAACATCCAAACATTTAAATATCAACTAATAACATCCATCAAAATACATCATCCAATAAACAATACAATTCATGGCAATTTCATAGTTATCAATGTCAGGTAATTTAATCGAAATTAAATTTTAATTTCAGTTTAACTGTCAATCTAAATTTTCAACGGTTAATTCAAATGACAAGCTATATGACAATTAAATTTTTATCAAACAATGAAAAATAAAATCATAACACTTCATAATGTCAAATTTAACTAGCATAAAGATATTTAGTACGCTGTGAGCGTTATAAAACACTCACCTTGATTTCAATGCAGTTCCAGCGTTTTATTTCGAATAAAATTAAACGAGCGTTTAATTTTATCCGAAATTTTCACTAGCTCGAAACGACTCCAATCCAGCTCCATAGCGTAGAGCTCGACGAAACGATTCCAACACAAAAAGTTTCGTCGAATTTCGACCTCGTACGAAAGAGATACAATGTTTTAAAGTTCTAAACGAATTAATATAATAATTAAACCAATTTCTTATAATCATTTTACCCATGCAATCCAGGCCGCACCTTCAACTTGAGAAAATCACAGCCGCTCACGCATCCCCTTCCTCTCTCACGTTCACGCGAAAACTCCCAGGCCGCACGTACAAAGGAACCCAACTTCAAAACTAGGGTTTAAGGCCGCGCCTTCCACGTCGCACGAAACTCCATCACTCCACCACCACACTGAAGACCATCACCAACTCCACCTTCGCCCAGAGCCGTGGCGAGCTTGGTCGACTCCACCACCTTAGAAATGCGTGCGAAACTCGGCCATTCAAACGAGGATTGCAGACGATCCGTGGCCCCGATTCAGATCATAGCCGTTGGATGCGGAGTACTCGATGTGCTCAACAACTTTCGTGTTGATAAGCTTTTGAATTAACGCATGGATTTGAAGAAAACGAGGGAGGAAGGAGAGATAATTTCGGCCATTAACCTGAAAGTGGCGGCCGGCTTAGAGAATTAGGTTTTCCTTTTTTTTTTATTATTGTGAATAAAGGGCTATTTATAGGAAACGACGAATATTATTTATCCGGCTTCTCCAAACTCCGAATTTCGCACGGTAACTGACGTTCCTGGGGTTTATCCCGCGTTCCGGACACAATGGAATAGGTTTCGGAAGCTAATTCGATCGTATGTGTGAGTTACGGAAATAAACGATCAAATTTAAAATAAACCGATTAAACGATTTTCTAGGTGTTTTGGCTTGCCCCGGACAAACGGTATATCCAATTGACACGAAATTTAAATCTTACAATAATATCACATTACGGATCCGATGAAACTGGTTTCCTCAAAATCCGAGACAGTTTGAAAAATGGCTATTTTAACTCGTCAAATTAATATTAAAACAATTTCGATGCGTTTCGAGCTGCCACGGTCAAACGAAAACTCCGATTGCTACGAAAATTGAAATCCGATAATAACAAACTATTACGGATCCAATGGAACTGGTTTCGTCCAATTCTGAGACTGTTCGAAAATTGGCTATTTTCAATCGATAATTAAATATTAAAATATTCAATTTTCACAAATTTACTTTTAATTCGATTTTAAAAGTTCCACAACATCATTCTAACTTTAATATGATAAAATAAAATTTTACAAATCATTTTTAATCATATTAAACCCGTTATTCAATTATCCGATAAATTCCAATTTTAAAATCCTATTAACTCTATTATAATCCCAATATAACTTACATTCACTTAGGAAACCATTTTGAATCATATTAAATCAAATTTAAATCATTGACCCTATTTTCATATATTAAATTTCAATATCAAATTAATCATATCAACTTTGGAATTTAATTATTCAAACATTTGTAATATTAAATTTAAACAAATTTTATTATTTTTAAATCACTATCTTTTGAGATATTCAAAACGAACTTAAAAATTTAACTTTTGAAACGAATTAAAATTACAGAACGACCACATCCATTATACGGTTATTCAATTCCCATTATTAAATTATTCAATAAATTCCTAATATTAAATTTAAACAATTTCGCTTAACCAATAATTCATTATCTTTTGAAATATTGAAATTGAACTTATAAGATTCAACTTTTAAAACCAATTCACAATTTAGAACACTATTTTCATTTTACAGTTATTCGATTATTCAATAAGTTTTAAATATTTGATTTAAACAATTTACCTGTTCAATATTCAATATTTTATTTTAAATAGATTTTACTTATCAATCAATTACTCTATTATTCCCAATGAATCCCACATTTATTATCTTATTCAACTATTGACTTTTATTTTTTTATTACTTGGATAATTATTGTTGCAATTCATTCTAGTTATTATTATTCCAAACGACTAACAATTTTTTTCTAACACTAAATCATGAAATCTTATTAAATTAGCTATTTTAATTATCGGAAATTTACGGGTCGTTACAAAACATCATAGCGGGAAGAAATATATCTAGAAGGGGATGATCATACCCTACTTGGGAATGACCCACTTAGCCTTGCTGCATCTAATCCTGTTTCGGACATTTCCGGTTTGATGAGGCTTGAGGCAAACGATTGCCTTTTCACGTAGCACATATCACATCTTTGAATGCCACATTGCCATTTCCATTTAACTACTAATTGCCCTCCACAAAAATATAACCCTTGAGCTCGTATGTCTCAAGGAGGGTGTTAAGCTAAGAGAAGTTGCCTTCTCCGCTGCCACTGATGTATGTTTGTAAAAACCAATGTACATAATCGTTAGAAATGCAATGTCACACAAACGTCCATACAAGTTGTCCAGAAACAGGACAAACCGAAGGCACTTTCCTCGGCCATTACTAGGCGAGAAGCCCTCGCAATCCGCAAAATCTCCATCACGAGGAGATCACTGCTATATATAACTCTATAATGGGTGCGACCCCGAGCAAATCAACAAGCAGTCCTCATGCTATGAAGATCCACGGTCTTCAAAAATCATCGTCTTCAACATGTCTTCACGTTCGAACGTATATATTAGTTCGAAGTGGTTTTTGGATAGGAATTAACCAAATCCGACTCTGGTTCCTTCGAAATCCAATCATCGATAAAAAGTGAATATGAGAATATAGGATTTATTAAGTCTCTTTTCACTTTAATTCTTTTCGGATGATTTCGAATTCTCTTTCTTTTGACATAGAGTGATTTCTAAGAAATTCATTCTTTTGCTTTGGAAAATATCTCAAATTTCCTTACTTATCTTTCAATCAAACCCTTTAACTTTTAGGCGGGTCAAAAACAATGTTATTTAAGACACCGTTTACGATAAATCCAAAATCAATCTTCACAAAAACATTTTTGAGTAAATAGGATCGTAGAATTCATTCATCTTGGAGATTGCTTAACTTTTGGATAATAACAATCGTCTTTTAATTCAAAAACTTAATACATAATCTTTTTATTTAAGAGCATCCAGGCTTTCCTTTCGATCTATTCCACCCCTCGCCTAAGAAAAGAAAACATAGGCCAGGTACGTTCAGGGCACTGGTTGCTCCATCCCTAACCTTAGTTAAATACCTTGTTTTATCTTCCCAGATCTCACAGGCGGGACAAATGTACTAGTTGCTTCCGCATACTCAGATTTTCAACTTTATTTTGGAATTGCTTATAAATATCCCAAATTATCTTTCAAAACGCTTAATTATCCTTTTTAAAACATTCACAATTGATTCTGGGAAACATCTTTACATTTAAACTTATATTCCAAAAGTTATACAATTCGCCGCAGAAAAGTGCTGCCGAAAGTGCTAAATAAGCTTATTTGAATTAAACCACTTTTAAATGTTTGAAAACTCATATTTTCCAATCCAAATCTCTTTTAAATCATTTAAATAGATTTATCAAATTTATTCCATATTTTTTCATAATTAAAAACATCCATTTAAACAAATTTCCTGTTATGGTCACTAAACTGCACTAGCGCGATTTTTCTAGAAAATTGATTTGGACTTAATTCAAAAAGTACTTATCGAAACTTTGATTTTCTTTCTTCGTTTAGAAGATATGGATATAATAGTCCGAAATTTTCTTATTTCGAAGAATTCCGAGCCATATTCCACTCTATACACTCATTTGAACTTTTCAGCGCGAAATCGCGAACTACCGTGGCGCGACGCGTCTAGTTTTAAGTTATTTTTCAATATTTGAAATAATCAATTCAAATTAGATTTCAACACTTATAAAATCATTAGAAACCATTTTAATTCAATATTTTCACTTTTAAATGTATTTAAAATGAATTTTCACTATTACCATATTATAATATTATTATATTCACATTATTTTAATATTAAATTTTAAATTCCAATTTCAATTCAATTTCAATTCTAATATCAAATTAAACACATTTAAAACTTAGATTTCAAATCTAATTTCAATTTAAACTTCAATTCATTCTCAAACTAAACTTCACTTTTTCAAAATCGATTTCAATTTCAATTTCTAATTAACTACCCTTTTCAATCTGATTCACTTCTAATTTCAAATTCTCTTTCATTTTAACTTTAATTTCACTTTTAAATGAAAAGATACTTATTTTTCCACAATTTCTCATATTACTAAAATATGGTCTTTTTAGATAAAGGGATTACTTGATCAAAATGAACATATCCAATATTCATATTTATCACTAACATAACATCCATTCAACCAATCACATGTATATGATTTCAAATCTAACATTCACTATTAATATCATAACGGGATATATTATCACAATTCACTTAATTTACTAACTATCAAATCATCCATATTAACAATCAATTTGGTATAAACATTCATATGTCATAAGGGTGTAAATACGATTTATAACATAATCAAAATATAAATTCAAAAGCAATGAGAATTTCTCACCATAAACCAAAGTGATTAACTTCCTACCAACATTCTAATCAATCAGCACTTCACTTATCAATTCCTACTCCATGAAACACTAGCAAACAATACCCTCTTTCATCCAATAGCTTGGCCGAGGCTTGAGATGGAGGTTGGCCGAAAATACAGAGAAGAAGCGGTAGAGCTTTGAACTTGAATTCCCAAGATTTAGATCTGAAAAATAGGTCATCTTCTCTCTTGTTTTTGACTCTCTTACTCACAAAATTTGAATAACTTATTAACTGAAAATTTGTTGAAAATTCTTTTCTATTGAATTTGACAAAAAGAATCATTTGAATCCAAGTTGTCTTGAGGGAGATACGTTCAAAATAAAAGAGCTATTCTCGGATTCACAAAAATAAAGCCCGAAAATACACTTCAAAGAATTGAGTTTCAGGTATAGCAAACCTCAAAACTAGAAAACGTGATCAACATAAAAGTTGTAGCCACTGAAATTTCATATGGATTTAAAAATATTTTCTAAATTTGGATCTGTTATGATCAAAACAAAACGGCCTATTTTCTGGCTTAAAAACTGGGCCAGAAAATGCACTTGAAATAAGTGGAATTTTGACATAGTAAACTTTGGAATGAAATAAAGTGATAAATATGAAAGTTGTAGCCACAGGAAAAATACATGATTTGAAATAAAGAATTTTGCATTTTGGTTCTGTATTGAAGAACTTATGGCCGAAAGAAGAAGAGGTAAAATATAGAGAAAAAAGGAGTTTGTTTTGAAGAAAATAAACATTGATTTCTTTTGAAAAATTTGTAAATATTTTGACATTATTTCTTTATAATATTTTTCTATGGCATGGAAGCCATTAGAGAGGAGAGGAAGAAGATGAAGAAGCTTGAGAAAAGAAGAAGAAAATGTGAATGAAAGTGAAGAAGGAGGTGGATATTTATAGAAAAAGAAAGAAAGTGGCAACTTACCAAAATAACCTCTTACCAAATTACCAAACTAACCTTACTTCAACCAAAAGCAATGTCCACTTTTTCAAAACTTAACATCAACTTTCACATCCTTACTTTATGTCTTATTCTCCTAAGAACTAAGCTAAGGAAAATAATAATTATGTTGGCTTTTGATGTGATATTGATTTGATGTTTACTTTTGACTTTTCTTACTTACTTTTCTTAATGACTTCTAAAGTTTTCTAACCTTGTTTAGTAAAAGTAAACTTGATTAGTTAATTAATTAAGACTTAACTATTAGAATATATGTTCCTATATAAGAAAATAAAGGTGCGACGACGTTACGACAACTTTTAATCGACAAAACGTCGTTTTTCGACAAAATGTTTTACGGTCACATTTTGACGTTTTAGTTAAACTATTTATTTATGTAAACCAAATTTAAAAATGAAATTTTTACTTCTTTAAATAAATTAAAACAAGTCTCTTTATATTTTAAAATCATATTTAATTAATATCAAAATCTCTGATTTTACAGTGTTTGTAAAACTGACAAAATGCGACAAATTTTTGTTATTTTTATAAAACGATTGTTAACAAACTTTTAAATCTTTTAACATACTTTTATTATCTTTATTAGATGTTTTAAATAAGATTTATCTTTTTAGACAAATATTAAAATCCATTTATTTAAGCCTTTATTTATTTTTAACAAAACTTAACTTTTGTCGATTTGTTCTAAAATCCAAATTTATACTTTTTAATACATTAACTATAAGAATAGATAATTATTATAACCTATTTATTTAAGATTTAAACTCCTTTTAAATTTAAATCGAATGAAATCTCTCATTTTCGAAGTAGCGAAATTACGGGTCGCTACATTCTCCCCTACTTAAAAGCATTTCGTCCTCGAAATGAAATCAAAGACAAAGGAATCTATCCCATACTCATCTCCTCAAATAATTTGGCTTATTTCTACCGATGATAGAAAAGAAGAAGGCCGATATCATAACAACACTAAAAAAGATGATGCCAAACATACGTACCAAGATTTTCCACACCAACCTGAACTTATCATGTACTTAAGGTTATATATACACACATCAAGTTAAATTGTTATTCTACCCATCCTAGTGCATACTGCATATTTAAGATAATATATACAACAACCAAACAAGATTATGCATCCAAAACAACCACACTGATACTATATCAAGATAAACGAATACCACCACATAACTCATTATCTGACCTGAGCATGTACTTTACCTGACGTCTATATATACATACCACAACATCAGTCCAACCACTATATCTTAGTGCCTACTATTTGAGATAACTGTCTAACTACTAAGTAGACAAACCCAACACATCATACTATATGTGATATTTGATTCGATCTATTATTTAAATCCATAACTTTTCTTTTGAACTAGTATTGATCCCTCGATTTTCTAGTGAGGACTTTGATCATACTTGTTAATCACAAACCCTTGCTTTCCTTGCATAGCTCTCAACTATGATAGAAAACTTGTGTACATAATCATAAACGCTCATCAATGTTCGCCATCAAGAATCAAGTGATAAATCTTTTTTCGGATTGGTGTAAACACCTCAAAGTTCTGTACTCAAATCTTAGATCAAAATTTATGTGCCAAAATGATCTACGTTTAACTTATATACTTATTCACATTCATCTTTACCTAAAACATTTTTTCAAAACTTCTATTAATCCAACTTTATTTCACAACCATTTACCTTTTACTAAATCCATTATTACTTAAGCTCATAAATATGACTTAAACTTGTATAATATACTTTTATTTCCTAAGAGTATATATACATATCCTTAATCTTCAAACGATCATTACTTCAATTAGGGTCTTCAACAAATGTGGAATTCTATTATTATCTCAAACTAATAAGTTATAAAACTCAATCCTTAGTTTTCTTTACCTAAGGTTTCCAGTTAGCTATTATTATTTATCTAATCCATATATTAGTAAGACAACTTTACTAAGTGTACACTTTTTTTCTTACTGATTCTATGATTAACTTACTTAACGTATTTACCTATCCATTTTCTAAATCAATTTCTTGATCTTAAATCCATCAAATACCTTATAGTTAAATTGTGAAACTTAATTCACATGGTATTTGGTATTAACCTTTTTCATCTAACAATCAAACTACTAACCATATAATTCAAAAATATCCACTTCTAATCTTACTTCATTTTGAATTACAAATGTTACCCTACATGTATCACTAATTCAAAGTTTTATATTAGGATGATATTCTTATATCTCTTATTCCTAAATTTCACTTTGATTTTAACCTAGTCAAAGTGTCTAAATCTAAAATTACCTTATCTCCTTATAAGTTATAGAACTTACCCTTTCATATTATATTTACCCCAAATTTTAATTTTGGCTTATCTTTTCTATCTTATTGATAGGAATTTTTTTCTAGGTGTACATTTTCTCTTCACTTTCTCTAATTACAACTTCTAACTTCAATAATATCATCAAATATCTTACAGTCAAATTATGAATTCTACTTCACAAGATATTTGTACTTAGCTTTTAAATCCATCCATTATGATAATCATTAAATCATTATTCCTTAATAACTAAATGTCTAGGGGTATACGATTAAAGTTCTAAATTCTTGCTTTCAACTAATTGATCCTATATGAAATATCTTATAGTCAAATTGTGCAATTCTAATCACAAAATATTCATATTTTAGTTTCACTAAGCAAAGTCACAATCAATCCTTAACTTCTAACCCAAAAGGTAATAGTATTCCCTATAATATTTATAATATAAACCCAAGGTAAAATTATTTCATTTACCCATTTCCTTTAAAACAAAATCATTTTTATAAAATTAACAAATACGCGCTCATATATATAATACTCTCATAACTCATTCTAGGGTGTTGCTAACCCTATCTCTAATGAGTTACTCATCCTAGGATATTACTAATCCTATCTCTGATGAGACTTTACCCATAATAGAGCTAAGGTTCTTGCTTAACCTTCAGCTCTGATACCAAATGTAAAGTCCCATTTTCCTGTGCCCTTTGAATCGACAATAAACCACACATGTCCAACTCAAATTGCACGAAAAGATGGATCATTAAGGGTGATAAAGAAAAGTAGACAGAACGGAATCTCACACGAATGGAATAACATATAATATTGAACAAATATTTTTACAGTGGAAAACTTTTAAATATATATATCAGAGTCTAACCTAAAGTCAGCCTGGACAGTTATAAACATCTGTCCTTACAATTGCTGACAAACATCAAACAAAATATACTAAGCAAAGCGGATAATAGAATATCTCCATACGTCGATGAATATCTCCAGCTCTCCTCTGGAAATTCCAACCATCTTCGACTAAACCTGAAACTACTCGGATCTGACCCAAGTATTGAAAATACCTGGATTAGGCTTAATAAACCAGCGTGAGAAAACTCAATAGTAAATGACAGTGTCATATATCAGCCTTTTTATAAAGATCCTTTGAAAAGAAAGAGTATCTCATAAGACCTCCCCCATACATAAACACGGACGAGTTTTTACCTTATGATAACTAAAACACTTTTATATCAAAACGTTTGATATTATTTCTAATGACATTCTCTTTGAAAATATTTGCAAATAAACTTATTAATCTTAGCTGAAATTGTTACCATTATAAAATTCCATCATATTAGGCTCTACAAACAAAACCGTAGGTTCTTATTGGAGAATGGATTTCCATACAAATGACTAGGCGCGGGACACTACAAGAAAACTGATTTTTGTAGCGCCCAAAAACCGGCACTAAGTATTTTTAGTGGCATTTCGATAATCGTTACGAAAAAACATGCCACTAAAAATCCTCGAGTATTAGTTGCACTTTTTTAAACGCTACCATTTTTTTTTGATAGCGTTTTTATAACGCCATAGAATTCTTTTTTGTAGCGCCTATTTGCCGCCACCGAAAAGGTTTTCTCCTCCATGATACTTTTTTATGGCGTTATTTAAATTTTTTGTAGCGCCTGTTTAACGCCACCGAAAAGGTTTTCTCCTCCATGTTACCTTTTCATGGCGTTGTATACATTTTTTGTAGCGCTTAATAAACGCCAGCATAAGTGTGCTTGAGTTTTTAATCACTATTTTGTAGCGCTTAATAAACGCCAGCATAAGTGTACTTGAGTTTTTAATCACTCTTTTGTAGTGACATTTTAACGCTACCAAAATAAATAATATCCAGTAGCGTTTGTTTCCCTCCACCTGCTACTCCAGATTTACCACTGATCTAGCACGAAATTATATAATAACAGAATACGCAAGCACATACACTTTTGAACACAATATATTAAACAACTACAAAATACGTATACACATTGAAGATCCACAAGATACATAGACATTCATACATCCACATACATAGGTGTCGACAAAAAGCTACCCGTACACATACACAACCAAACTACCATAAGTGTTATAACCAAACTACCATAAGTGTCATAACCGTACATATACATCTGAAATAAACGTCTGAAATAACCAAAGTACCGAGCAAAACCTGAACCACCATAAAAACCTGAACTACCTGTCATTGCTGATGTCTTCAAAACCTGAACTACCTGTAAACGAAGAACAGAACAAAAGAGTGAGAAAACAAAACCTGAACTTAAAACTGCATCACTAACATTCCACCACAATCCATACATAACTCCTCACCATCAATTATACTAAAGTAATATCTGAATAAATATACAGACATATGTATTTTAAAAATATAAATTACTAAAACTTGCATAGATAAATAGGGATGTACCTACGCATAAAAGAAATGAAATCAATTCTACAAAATGGATAAGATATGATATAGTAAGAATATTGTAACAGTGTAACGGTCAATTAAACAAGTCTAAAACACCAAAAAGCACAATAATACACCCCATGCACGTGAGATACACAACAACAAAACTGAAACTCAAATATATGAAGACAACACACAAACACACACAACATCCATTCAGTATAAACACAACAGTTCTTACAATACATACACTATATATATAGACACACAGACACAAATGCACTCATGCATAAACATATAGCATTTGAATGCACACACACAACACAATGCAGAACACACATTGCTTAATCATGGTTACATGGCCTTAAATGATAGTTAACCACTTAAGACAAGGTTTATTTATATAAAAAATTAATTAGTGAATAATATGGCACATCCAACACTTCTAGTTATAACTAGGAATTTACTTGCTATAAGTTTCTCGCTACTTTATGCTAATGTACCGTAATAAAATTATTCGTGCTAGATACTGTGTTAAAATTATCATCTGTTTACTCAGTAGTATGATATTGAGTAAACAGATGATAATTTTAACACAATCATACTCACACACACACACAGTTGGGTAAGCACACATCCTCATAAACACACTAGCGCATATATACAAAATCGCGCACGCACCTACATGTTACACACATACAAATTAATCAACACACACGCTCATATGTACACACAAAAACACAGATCGTACGTAAGCACACATATACTCCAGGCAACACACACCTATATGCACACCAATACAAAACACTAAAACACACACACACACTCTCTTCATGCACATAGAAATTCAAGGCAGTAGCAACACATATACCTAGCAGGCTAACATGCACACACTCTCAAACACCATAGTACTTGGGAAAACACAAAACAAAAGCAGCTTGCCATAGGTTTGTGAGTGCTAACACTCACCTGTAAATCACGTTCCACTCTGTCTCCTTTCACTGTTTTTCTTATCTTAGATTATGCACGCGACACAGGTCCCAAAACCTAGTAACGCGATAGATGGACTTGTGCCAGAAAAGCCTAAGAGTGTCTTAATAAACATGCTCGAATATCAGAATTTATAATAATTTCATGGATTTTATTTTTAATTTAGAAAATGACAATCATAGGTTGTAATTAATTCCAGAAGAAGAATGAGTGTATCCTGTTAAAGTGAATATGCGTGAGATATTTTATATGATAGAGAAAGTTCTTAAGTAGATATGATATTGCATCACTAACATTCCACCACAATCCATACATAACTCCTTACCAATCACAATCATTCAATCACAATTCGAATATAACACCCCTACTTATGTACTTTTATCAGTTTACCAAAAATCTATCTGCACTTTAGCTGCTAGCATTTCTATTGTATATATTAAAAAAAATTATATACCTTTCATTTTGACTTAATAATGATTTTTTCCATTGGCCAAGCTATGGGAACGCCAAAGCAATCATCCATGCACGTCAGACCCGATGTTGGTCTCCATATCTCTGCATCTGGAACTATCACCAGTTCAATCCAAACTTTTACAGCATTACGTCCCAGTGGACGATAATGGACCATCGTTATCGGATCAGTTGATGCAATACTTCCTTCCGCCACTACGTTGGCTCCACCCAAATCGATCAACTGGCATTTGGCATCTTTTGCATGGTTGCAATTGGCTGAAAGAAAAGAGATTATTATGCAATGTATACATGCATATTAAATAAACTTTCATACACAGTTAACTTCTTCAAATTTGAAAATTAATACTTACATTTTGCGATTTATTCATGACCATATGTGCGGATTTCATGGGAGAATTCACAACATTTTCAGTATCATCACGACTCTCATCTAGTTTTTCTTGATCAACTTCTACTTTTGATCTTGGCCATGCTATTTTCATACCAACTGCATCTCCAATGCACGACATATCAGATGTGGGTCGCCACAAATAAGCATCTTTATTTACTACTTTGTCCACCCAAATCACAACAGCAGACGGACCGAGTGGAATACCATTAACAGTATATTTTGGATCAGTGGCATTGATTCTTCCTTCGGCAATTACACCTTCACCCTCAGTCCAACCGTAAATCTTGCAAGTGTCTTCGATGATGCTGGTACTCTAAAATGAGAAGTGAAATTCAAGACTTTAGTATGCTATACAAAAACAACGAATATGTGTTAAATTTTTATTCAGATGGGGGTGTGCTCGCTGCATTTTAGACAGCAATAAGCTCGCAGCATATTACACTAATATACTTAACGTGAAAAAAATTACCGTACTGGCTGCACTACAGGTCAACCGTGTTCGCAGCGGGACCTTGATGCAAACTGATGGCCAAGCAACTACCTTATTCTTAGCGTCTGCTAAGACTGCCATTTCAGGTGTAGGCCTCCATAAATAAGTATCTGCTTTATCCACTGAATCTATAACAACGCTCCCGGCATTTGGTCCCAGACGAATGCCATTGACAACGTCATCTGGGTCCATGGACAACAGCCTCCCATGGGCAACAACTCCAGAGGTTCCATCCCAATTCAACAGCAAACATACTTCGTCGTCGCTCTACAATTAATCAACCGAAAATTAAATCAATCACTGGATTAAAAAATTAAAATATAAATTTCATTTATTGAGTAATATAAATATTATTTTTACCGAATCAGGTGAGTTCCTTCTCGAACTTTCTTTACCCTACAGCAAAGCACGAATATAAATTAATATTTTACGAATATAAATTAATTTCCAAAAATTTACCTTCTGGTCCATCAGAGTCTGTATCATTCCCTTCAATTCTGCTATTTCCTCTCGACACCGAGACACTTGTTTATCTTTGGAATGGGCTAAAGCTAGCTTGGTTAAAATGCAACCCCTACCCAATGCCCTTAACCGTCCCGGTTTATCTTGTCCCAGTACATGTACAAGAGCATCTTTTCCAATATTAGTCTGTGACGAGCCGGATTGGGATAGGCTACCATATTTTTTGATCTCCTCCTATATAAATAAATACACGTAGATAATGTACAATGGTAAAAATATCATAGTTTCAAAAAAAAATACCAATAAAATTAAAAACAATTTTACAATAGTATTCCTAGCTTCCATGTTCACTGGTTCACTAGTTTTTTTAATGTGAGATCTAATCCACACATCAGCTCTACTTATGGACGATGGATCTACACTTTCTTTTTTCTAAAAATAGAATAACATTAAATTAATAGACTGACAGGTATAAAATAATGTTAAATAATGCTATAGTTAATTAACTTACCATGTCTTCGGTCTTTCTAGCCATTCCCCTACGACCGGTTGTATGCGGAATTTGTGTGTACCTAAGGGCTGAATATTTCTCACTTTTTTGCTGAAAATGTTGAAAGATGCTAGAATTTAACAACCAAAATCATAAAAAAAGAAATATCTAATATTTATAGTGCAGGGTAAATACGTATGGTGAGGATTGCAATTTATTTGAAAATCAATTCATCATGGTCATATACTTATTTGGTGTTATTAATGCTGGATAACTCAGTGACATATACAGCATTCCATATCTACTAATAATATTTATAGATTGAACTAACTTGCAAAGTGTTTTTTTTTACTTCATTTAAAATGTTCCTATGCTTGTCATAACGCATTTGTATTTTGTACTGTCATAGGTTCCTGCAGCTAATACCTAAACAGGAACCCTCAGCATCCACCAACACTTGGACTTCACTTCTAAAGAAATTTATCGGTTGCTAACTATGTAGATGGATTTGCAGAAACATGCCAGACGAGTTCAGTAGGAACGATTTACCTTAAACTCCAGACTTGTTTTCGCCTTCACAAACTTCCTCCAATCGGTTATGATTTTTATGTTCGTAGGTTTCATTTTAAGTCTTTCCTCATCGTTCTCCGCTTTTTGCAAATTTCGAACCAATTTGCTTTTTGACGATATCCAAAGTACTCCCATTTGTTGAAATATAGCTTTTCTTTGCCATTCCTCTTCCAATTTAAATCTAATCTGCAACAATACATCAAAACATGATATTAGTAAAATTTATTTAATTTAAATACGACAGATTTAATTAAATCTGAAAGGTTTTCTGAAGTTATTAAAGGGCAATTTCAATTTATAATTGGCAAGAACTATTTTTCAATTTATCCAGAAGTTATTAGATGGCAATTTCAATTTATAATTGGCAAGACCATGCAATATTAGAAGTCATTTTCAAAACATATTAGAGTCAGAATGTTAAATAATAGATGCCTGCTTCATACCAGAACCGACTGCCACAAAACTTCTTTTAAGTCATCATTAATATTCCTCCAATCATCAATGGTGTATGGAACCTGCTCCCGCACAAGCGGTTCAAGAAAAGAGGATAAATATACCGACCCTTGCCCTACTGGTATACCTAGATCATTGAACTCAACTTCAATTCAATCCTGACTGCATGATGGGAGTCTTTTTGCTTTTGCTGGACCTCTACCGCCTCTTTTCCGAGATGTACTTTCGAATTCAGCTTCACTTTGTTTCCCAATTTCCAGTTCGGCATCAGCAGTTTGTTCAGGACGGTTTCATTTTCTGAGCGAAGTACTTCATTTGGGTCAGAGGGGATATCATCTAGTGGTTGTTCGTCTTCTTCATTGTGAACAATGGCTAGCTTCTTAGCATTGTCTGGTTGTTCTTCTATTTCATTTATACTAGCTGGAACTTTACGTTTTCGCTTTGACTGTTTGTTCTTACCTTTGACTGCTTGTTCTTCAGCCTTTCTCTGCAAGCGGGTATGTACAGATGTTGTAGACATATTTTTCTGCAAGTGACAGAAAACACAGTATAAACCAATAAGCACATGTAAACAATAAGCAGCGATAAATATTAACAAACAACACTTAAATATCATCAACATGTAGCTGAAAAGAGATGTGGCAGTTTGCAAACCAAACAAGCAGGCCTAAAAGCCTTGAGATAATGAACAGATTTGTAATTTTATGAGAAAATGTACATGTAATGCAAACAGAATTGATAAGAACACTACTCATTATCAAGCAATATATGCAAACAGAATTGATAAGAACATATAATGCTTTGTCTCTGGAAGTATACAAAGATCAAAACACAAATAACAAAAATTGAATGGTACATGCATTTGCAATGGATTAGAAAATTAAATGGTGCAAACTAACAGCCATTCGCAACATTAAAAAAAACAAAGCATTAGTGCAGCAAATGAACAACAATCACTAAAGAAAATCAATACAAGTTCAATGAAATTTCCAAATAGCCCGGATTTAATATATAAGTTCAACCATCACTAAAGCAAATGAACAACTATGCTCAAGTAAAACATATAGTCTACTCAATTATGCCCTCGCAATCCTCTCTAACATAGCAAACATCTTCATCATCCGCTTCAGTTATTTCATCTTCCACCACTTGAATATCTTCCTCGATGCAATCGTGCTCCTCTATATCATTAAAACTTCTTGATGGTGCTTTCATTACAACGTACCAATTAGAAACATCGTTCTCTCTTGAATAAAATACTTGTTTTGCTTGAGATGCAAGTATGTATGGGTCTCGTGAAAATGATGCTTGATGTAAATTAACAAGAGTGAACCCATCATCATCAACTTTTACTCCATTTCCTTTATACGTCCAACGACACTTGAAAACTGGAATATAAAACAAATGATAATCTAATAAAATTATATCTGTCAATATTCCATAATAAGTGACCACATCAACCACTTGGGACATATCTTTAGCACTTGCTCTACACATAGTAGTTGCATCAAAAGTCACCCCACAATTCTGAGTTTCTCTCCCTAAATCTTTTACATGAAAACGTTGCTCGTTGATGATATATCCTTTGAAAGACATGACATCATCCTTCAGACCATAAGCAATCCATTTTAACATGTCATTATGATCCTTGGAGGTAATAGGTATCTACAACAAATTTCATTTAGCATGTAAATTTATATAGTAATATTGATAGTTGAATGAGAATATATTTGAAATCTAACTAACCTTCCTTTTAATCCAATCGACAAAACTTTTGTATGTGTTTCCCAAAGTAAGGTCGCATTTTTTGTCATGCGTTGGTCTGAATTTTCTAATTCCTCCAAATGCAAACTAGTATTGAACAATTGATTATAAGTTATATATATCATTGCGAACACATCAAAATATTTAAAACAATATAACATAAACTTACTCTATAAACAGTTCCACCACGGCCATATTCATTAACACAGCTACATGAGCACTTTCTTTCTCATTAACTTGCAATTTAATTGTCTTCGATACTGAAATTGGACGTCCCTCTAATATTCTACTACTTTCATAATCTTCATTTCGAGCTCCTTTATCCTCTATATGTCCTGATTTCTTCAAAAATTCATTGAAAAACAACATGCGTTCTGTTGCAAGATACGATTCTGCAATACATCCCTCTGGTCGTGCATAGTTTCTGACATAATCTTTGAGTGTCTTCATATATCTTTCGAATAGGTACATCCATCGAAAATGAATAGGTCCATACATTTATGCTTCTTTTCCAAGATGAATGGATAAGTGTATCATTATATCAAAGAAAGATGGTGGAAAAAAAATTTCAAGCTCACATAAAACGTCAATAATTTCAACATTGATTTGTTCTACCTTCTCTTTATCAAGAATACGTTGACATAATTTGTTGAAAAAAGAACATAAGCGAATTATCGCTTTTCTTGCCTTCTTTGCCATGAACCCTCTCGATGCTACTGGAAATAAATGTTGCATTAATACATGGTAATCATGTGACTTCAATCCACTAATTTTGCAATCCGACAACGAAATCCGATTTTTTAAATTTGAACAGTAGCCATCCGGTCTTTTGAAATCATACAGTCTTTTGCAAAATATTTTTCTCTCAGATTTTGACAACATATATGGAGCCGGTGGAAGATATGTTTTATTCCCACGAGGTTGTGTATGAAGCTCACTTCGAATTCCCTAATCCTCTAAATCCTTTCTACAGTTGGTTCCATCTTTGGATTTATTTCCCTGCAACATTGTACCCAATAGGCTTTCACCAATGTTCTTCTCCACATGCATCACATCTAAATTGTGACGTAATGGAAGTTACTATGAAAACCAAAACAATAATGCACTATTGGGTTTTTCTTGTATTAAAACAATGAAAAATAAATAAATTAACCACTAACCTTCCAATAAGGCAAATCAAAGAAAACTGATCGTTTTTCCACCTTGATAGCTCTACTTCTGTAGAACTGTAAGTATCATCATATTCATCTTCTTTATCATAGACATGCTTTCTCTTCTTACTTTTCTCCTTTATTCCTTTTCCAAAACCACTATCGGACAAGCCAGTCTCGCATTTAAGATTATACAAGACGGTGATGGCAGATAATTTTGTGTGATCTGTGCAACCAGGATATAATGGAGTTTCTGCATGTTCCAAGTTCTTGACTAACTCATCCTCTTTTCTTCGAGAATCAACATCGTCTTTATCATCATCGAAAAAATCTTGATTCAAAAAATCTTCATCTTCATAGTGAATTATCTTGAATAGTTCATATACGTCAAACGTATTTGTTTTATTCTCTACATTTATCTCTTCACCATGGTTAAACCATACACCGTCAATGTATTTAGGATCCATTCCTTTTATAATTAAATGTTCAACGATGATTTGGTCATCATGAGGACTAAGATTCCGACAATCCTTGCAAGGGCATAAATTTTTTTCTACACTTCTTACATTCCTCTTTGCAGCATGCACGAAATTCATTGCTCCTTGTCGGTATTCTATACTAGTTCTATGAAAAAAGAAAAAAAAAGTGAGCTTTAGTATTAGATTATATGTTCTAATTCTCAAAATACATATTAAGTTAATCATGGTTTTATCACCTGTTTAAAAAAACCCAGCCTTTTTCCATTATCGACATTTGAAGGCAAATAAGTTTCCAATCTTTGACATATAAATTAGTTTTCTGTTGTAATCAAAAAAATAACTAGACGTTGAAGTACAAATACTTGTAGCACTACTGCATATAACCATGGTGGTTTAGTAGACAAAGGCAAAGAATACTTTTCCAAAAATATAAATTTTACACTTATATTTTGCATTTAACCTCAGATTTACATGTATTTATAATTAATCCATGCATAACACCACACACCTACCCACACATAACTGACCAAGTCACAACCCTCCAAACTGCTGCATAACAGTGACAGCTATCTGCCCCTCCTTTGTCAATCCATCCACAAACGCTCCACTTCAACAAACAACATTCCAGTCACTCTACTTCAACAAAACTTTTGCAAATCTCTGCACTTCACCATTACACACAGACCACTGACCAAACTTCCTCCCACCTATCACCAACAAGCGCCGGTGCATTTCCGCTGCCACACATTGCTGCAACTTTCAAAATACGCAGCAACCTCTCATCACCATACTACTCAATCCTCCTATTTTACCACTTCTCACAACATTGTTTAATTCAACCACTTCCATAAATATACTTCAACAGTGAAATCACTCCCCCACTCCACTGTTAAACAATTCATTCACTCCTCACAACAACACAGTTTCATACCAGCCTATAACAATACCCACTTTCATCTCATACACACCACATTCATTCATATCACCAAAGACAATATCCACTTGCCTACATTCCTGTAGCCTGCTTCAATAACCATTCTACAACCTACTGACTACTGCACTGATACAACCAACTGCACCATATTCACACACTACAACAGTGACCACTCCAACTACAAACCCCAAGCAACCACAGACCATCCTCCTTCCCATTTCTCCAACCTGCAACCTGTTCACAACCGCACTTCTTACTACAACTCAACAAAATATCAACAACCCAGCCTCCGCAGCAAACTACCAGAGACTCACGCAACATTCATCAACTTGCCCTCTGACATTCTACCACTCCTTACGAACACATACTCACATCCTTCCCCCAGCCTCGCCCCCTCTTACCAAACCAACCGTCAACTTCACCGCCTCCTCTTCACTACCTCACATCCACACAACTGACATATTTCCAGTGCCTGCCACTCCACAAAAGACTATTTATGCTCCAACATTTACCACTCTCAACCATCCAGCCAGCCAATACCCAATCGCAAACAAAACCGCGACCTCCATCAATGCTACTTGAACCCACCAAATTCCCGAAACACGTAACCTCAACCTCCTCTCAGCAAGCAACCATTGATTCACTGAACCACTTCAACAGAACATTCATATACTCAAAGAAATCAAAGCAGATATCCCAACAGATCATTGCAATTAGGGTTAAATCAACCATTTCAGTAACAGTTTAGGTAAAAATACGAAAATAAGATGCATTCAAATTCATATAAAAGCCAAATAGAATCACAAAGTCGATTTAACAGATTCATACCTAAATATACCTAATCGATTTAAATGATTCATACCTAATTATACCTAGATCTGCTGGCTGCCGCGACTCGATGTTGAGTAAGGAGGAAACGACGGAGTTGACGATGATACTTGAGTGCGATGAAAATTTAACACGATTAAAAGGGGGAATTTTTTTTCTGAAGAAGAAAGCAAATTAGGGACGAGAATTTTGTTAAGTACGAGAGTAAAATGATAGGTTACGTTTATTTAGTTCGCGCGAACTCTTTTTTTTAGAAGCGGGAAACGTGAATTATTTTTTGCCACGTTTATATTATTTGGTAATCTATTTTTTGTTGCATTTACAATAAAACGCCATCGATTTTTGCAACTATAAATGGTTTTTCTTGTAGTGGGATCTACCTTCCGAAATGGGTACACCTCTAGATGGATGTCCCGAGAAACCATCACAAAGCTTCTCTACCAACACAAGACCGGCCTACCTCTTTAACTAGATAGTACCGAATATGTCATCCCTCGGTCGTTACCGACCTTTAACCGAGCGCTCGTTTTCCATACACCACTTAAATTAACATCCCTAACATCATAGCGGGAAGAAATATATCTAGAAGGGGATGATCATACCCTACTTGGGAATGACCCACTTAGCCTTGCTGCATCTAATCCTGTTTTGGACATTTCCGGTTTGATGAGGCTTGAGGCAAACGATTACTTTTTCACGTAGCACATATCACATCTTTGAATGCCACATTGCCATTTCCATTTAACTACTAATTGCCCTCCACAAAAATATAACCCTTGAGCTCGTATGTCTCAAGGAGGGTGTTAAGCTAAGAGAAGTTGCCTTCTCCGCTACCACTGATGTATGTTTGTAAAAACCAATGTACATAATCGTTAGAAATGCAATGTCACACAAACGTCCATACAAGTTGTCCAAGAATAGGACAAACCGAAGGCAGTTTCCTCGGCCATTACTAGGCGAGAAGCCCTCGCAATCCGCAAAATCTCCATCACGAGGAGATCACTGCTATATATAACTCTATAATGGGTGCGACCCCGAGCAAATCAACAAGCAGTCCTCATGCTATGAAGATCCACGGTCTTCAAAAATCATCGTCTTCAACATGTCTTCACGTTCGAACGTATATATTAGTTCGAAGTGGTTTTTGGATAGGAATTAACCAAATCCGACTCTGGTTCCTTCGAAATCCAATCATCGATAAAAAGTGAATATGAGTATATAGGATTTATTAAGTCTCTTTTCACTTTAATTCTTTTCGGATGATTTCGAATTCTCTTTCTTTTGACATAGAGTGATTTCTAAGAAATTCATTCTTTTGCTTTGGAAAATATCTCAAATTTCCTTACTTATCTTTCAATCAAACCCTTTAACTTTTAGGCGGGTCAAAAACAATGTTATTTAAGACACCGTTTACGATAAATCCAAAATCAATCTTCACAAAAACATTTTTGAGTAAATAGGATCGTAGAATTCATTCATCTTGGAGATTGCTTAACTTTTGGTAATAACAATCGTCTTTTAGTTCAAAAACTTAATACATAATCTTTTTATTTAAGAGCATCTAGGCTTTCCTTTCGATCTGTTCCACCCCTCGCCTAAGAAAAGAAAACATAGGCCAGGTATGTTCAGGGCACTGGTTGCTCCATCCCTAACCTTAGTTAAACACCTTGTTTTATCTTCCCAGATCTCACAGGCGGGACAAATGTACTAGTTGTTTTCGCATACTCAGATTTTCAACTTATTTTGGAATTGCTTATAAATATCCAAAATTATCTTTCATAACGCTTAAATATCCCTTTTAAAACATTCACAATTGATTCTGAGAAACGTCTTTACATTTAAACTTATATTCCAAAAGTTATACAATTCGCAGCAGAAAAGTGCTGCCGAAAGTGCTAAATAAGCTTATTTGAATTAAACCACTTTTAAATATTTGAAAACTCATATTTTCCAATCCAAATCTCTTTTAAATCATTTAAATAGATTTATCAAATTTATTCCATATTTTTTCATAATTAAAAACATCCATTTAAACAAATTTTCTGTTATGGTCACTAAACTGCACTTGCGTGATTTTTCTAGAAAATTGATTTGGACTTAATTCAAAATCTACTTATCGAAACTTTGATTTTCTTTCTTCGTTTATAAGATATGGATATAATAGTCCGAAATGTTCTTATCTCGATGAATCCCGAGTCATATTCCACTCTATACACTCATTTGAACTTTTCGGCGCGAAATCACGAACTACCGTTGCGCGACGCGTCTAGTTTTAACTTATTTTTCAATATTTGGAATAATCAATTCAAATTTAGATTTCAACACTTATAAAATCATTAGAAACCATTTTAAATCAATATTTTCACTTTTAAAAGTATTTAAAATGAATTTTCACTATTAACATATTATAATATTATTATATTCACATTATTTTAATATTAAATTTTAAATTCCAATTTCAATTCAATTTCAATTCTAATCTCAAATTAAACACATTTAAAACTTAGATTTCAAATCTAATTTCAATTTAAACTTCAATTCATTCTCAGACTAAACTTTACTTTTTCAAAATCGATTTCAATTTCAATTTCTAATTAATACACTTTTCAAATCCGATTCACTTCAAATTTCAAATTCTCTTTCATTTTAACTTTAATTTCACTTTTAATTGAAAAGAGACTTATTTTTCCACAATTTCTCATATTACTAAAATATGGTCTTTTTAGATAAAGGGATTACTTGATCAAAATGGACATATCCATTATTCATATTTATCACTAACATAACATCCATTCAACCAATCACATGCATATGATTTCAAATCTAACATTCGCTATTAATATCATAATGGGATATATTATCACAATTCACTTAATTTACTAACTATCAAATCATCCATATTAACAATCAATTTGGTATAAACATTCATATGTCATAAGGGTGTAAATACGATTTATAACATAATCAAAATATAAATTCAAAAGTAATGAGAATTTCTCACCATAAACCAAAGCGATTAATTTCCTACCAACATTCTAATCAACCAACACTTCACTAATTAATTCCTACTCCATTAAACACTAGCAAACAAAACCCTCTCCCATCCAATAGCTTGGCCGAGGCTTGAGATGGAGGTTGGCCAAAAATATAGAGAAGAAGCGGTAGAACTTTGAACTTAAATTTTCAAGATTTAGATCCAAAAAATTGGTCATCTTCTCTCTTGTTTTTGACTCTCGTACTCACAAAATTTGAAAAAATTATTAACTGAAAAATTGTTGCAAATTCTTTTATATTGAATTTGAAAATAATAACCATTTCAATCCAAGTTGTTTTGAGGGAGATATGTTCAAAATAAAAGAGCTATTCTCGGATTCACAAAAATAAAGTCTGAAAATACACTTCAAAGAATTAAGTTTCAGGTATAGCAATCCTCAAAACTGGGAAAAGTGATCAACATAAAAGTTGTAGCCACTGAAATTTCATATGGTTTTAAAAAAGAATTTTCTAAATTTGGATCTGTTATTATCAAGTTATGATCAAAACAAAATGGTCTATTTTCTGGCTTAAAAACTGGGCCGAAAATGCACTTGAAATAAGTGGAATTTTGACATAGTAAACTTTGGAATGAAACAAAGTGATAAATATGAAAGTTGTAGCCACTGGAAAAATACATGATTTGAAAAAAAGAATTTTTAATTTTGGTTCTGTATTGAAGAACTTATGGCCGAAAGAAGAAGAGGTAAAATATAGAGAAAAAAGGAGTTTGTTTTGAAGAAAATAAACATTTATTTCTTTTGAAAATTTTGTAAATATTTTGACATTATTTCTTTATAATATTTTTCTATGGCATGGAAGCCATTAGAGAGGATAGGAAGAAGGTGAAGAATCTTGAGAAAAGAAGAAGAAAATATGAATGAAAGTGAAGAAGGAGATGGATATTTATAGAAAAAGAAAGAAAGTGGTAATTTACCAAAATAACCTTTTACCAAATTACCAAACTAACCTTACTTCAACCTAAAACAATCTCCACTTTTTCAAAACTTAACATCACATTTGAATCCTTAGTTTATGTCTTAATCCCTTAAGAACTAAGCTAAGGAAAATAATAACTATGTTGGCTTTTGATGTGATATTGATTTGATGTTTATTTTGACTTTTCTTACTTACTTTTCTTAATGACTTCTCGAAGTTTTCTAACCTTGTTTAGTAAAATTAAACTTGATTAGTTAATTAATTAATACTTACACTATTAGAATATATGTTCCTATATAAGAAAATAAAGGGGCGACGACGTTGCGACAACTTTTAATCGACAAAACGTCGTTTTTCGACAAAATGTTTTACGGTCACATTTTGACGTTTTAGTTAAACTATTTATTTATGTAAACCAAATTTAAAAATAAACTTTTTACTTCTTTAAATAAATTAAAACAAGTCTCTTTTTATTTTAAAATCATATTTAATTAATATCAAAATCTCTAATTTTACAGTGTATGTAAAACTGACAAAATGCGACAATTTTTTTTATTTTTATAAAACGATTATTAACAAACTTTTAAATCTTTTAACATACTTTTATTTTCTTTATTAGATGTTTTAAATAAGATTTATCTTTTTAGACAAATATTAAAATCCATTTATTTAAGCCTTTATTTATTTTTAACAAAACTTAACTTTTGTCGGTTTGTTCTAAAATCCAAATTTTCACTTTTTAATACATTAACTATAAGAATAGATAATTATTATAACATATTTATTTAAGATTTAAAATTCTTTTAAATTTAAATCGAACAAAATCTCTCGTTTTCGAAGTAGCGAAATTATGGATCGTTACAACATGGATGAAGACGATGAGACACACCAACGAGTTGACATTTCGGGTTTCCCTCCCCAATGCGTAGTCATAATATGAGATATAGTTCCATAAGGTTGTAATATTGCATTGATGATGGATCCTGATGTGATGCCAAATTACGGGTACTAGCTGGGAAGTATCTTATCCAACGGGGACCATGGTACTTATATATTTATATATTTACAGATGTAGTTATTGTCTACTTCGGGTAGATGAGGCGTCGTACATGTACGTAGAGTCAAGATGACTAAGTAAAATTAAAAGACATTGTTAATACCTAGTTATTGTATATAGTATAGAATATTGCATAGATGCTGAATTGAAGACCATATAGTGTGATGACTCAAGATGAAGATATGAAGACTCATGATTTTAAAGACAAAAAAATAAAGATCTCAAGGTTAAAATTTAGTATATAGAGTCATTAGTGAATATTGTTAAAGTCTTTAATAGTAATTTATGATCTCTATCTCTAATTTTCGATCTTAGATATTTTTAAATTATTTTAATTTAAAAATATATTTTAAATACTTTATAAAAAGTATTTTAAGTCCAAAAAATATTTAAAATCTTCGTTCAAAATGTTTTAAAGGAATTTTCAAAACATTTTAAAAGATAACAATTTTCATTTTTAACTAGCGTATGGTGACATAAATATGTGGGATAGTCGACATACATGCAGCCGAATGGTTTTTCAAATTTTGAGTGAAATGGGCACATCTATTAATTTACTATATAAAGGGAGTGCAAAATGAATTTTATGGTAACTAGTTACTTTCTTCTCTCCTCCTCTCTTGAAAAATCTCTTAAAAATGCTCTATTCTTCTCGAAATTATATAGAATCAATTCATACTTCATTGTATTGATTCAATACTACTTTCTTATTATTTTGGAAACACTCTCTCCTTTCAAAGATCAAAGTGCAATCCAAGAAGCTATAGGATCCATTATATCCAAAGTAAAAGAATTTGTCTTTGGAAAAAACTAAGTTTATTTATGTTTGCTTGGGCGTACTTGTATCCCGTTTAAACCAAGTGGATGTGCTTAGTATCCCATCCAAATCTAGTGGGTGTGCTTGTAGTCTAGTTAAATCAAGTGAGTTTATCCTATACTAAGAATACAGGAGGGGTGTCCCATAACCTTGAAATTGAGATCGTATTTGGTTTCGACTTCTGCCCGTTGGATGAATGGCATTTGAAAACAAATCTGCATAAGTAATTGTACGGGACTGGATGTAGGAGAAATCCAAACCAGTATAAATTCCCTAGTGTCATCTCTCTAACTCTTTACTTTATTTTACTGCTTTTATTTTTACTTATGATTGCATTTGTGATTGATTATTAGTATAATTTTATGTTTTTAATCTGTGCTTTAATATCAATCTCGAAAGAAAAGTAAAAAGATTTACATAAGTCAGAAAACACCGTTCACTTCCTCTTTATTGTTAAACATCGCTTAATGATGTATAGAAGGTCCATACTAAGGAAAAGTAAGAATCTATATGTTGTAGATATTCGAAAGCAATTGAGTTTCCGAAGGAAGGTATGAAGTTGTCACTCCAGGGTAATAGCCGGATTTTCAGTATATAAAAGAAGATAAATCAGCAAGTTGAATAAAAGTCTGAAAGAAAGGACAAATAGAATCCACTCTGAATCCGACCCCATGAAAGATTTAATAAAAAGTTGTAATGATTTTAATATAAAAGTTTGGGAATACATACATAGATACATGATATTTGAAATGGCTTCTAAAGGAATCATTTTAAGGTAGAAGAACCCTATTTTTGAAAACTAAGTATTAAATCTTTGAAATAAAGATACAAATAACTATGTTATATTTAAATAAAAAAATTTAGCAGAAAAATTGAAATTTGTGGGACCGAGAGTTTTTAATAAAAAGGTTAATTCTTTCATAAAAAATAGTAGAGCGTATATAACTAATTAATTTAAGTTTTTTTAAGGATGGATAATAGAAAGTGGTACAAAGTTGAAATAGGGTAAAAAGAATGGAAAAGAAGATTAGAACCCAAAAATAAAGTAGTAGACGAATATGCTGTAATGGTACAAGAAGACAATAAATTGAGAGTAGAACTAAATAAACACAAGCCATTTAAACAAGAGCAGTTTAGATAGAAGAATGTTAGATAGTAGTAATATTAAGAAATAATGTTAGGAATTTAAGTAAAATAATATCATTAATTAGAAATAATGTTAGGACATTTATTAAAAATAATGCTTGATGTAACGAAAAATAAAGCCAAACAAAGGAAAATGGACATTTTTCGTTGTTATGAGCATTTATTACAAAGTATCTTTTATAAGTCCCCTTCACATGATATTAGAGACTCTATTAAGGATTGAAGTGGAGATAATATGAGTGATAAGAAAATGATAAAGCGAGAGTTGTCCTTATCTACTCTAGTTTTTTTTGTTTAAAAATTATAAAGGATATTTAAACTTACCGTAAAGTACATTTTTGAAAAAAAATGGTTTAGTATAACAATTGAGTTTTAAAAAGAAAAAACTAATCAATGGTTTGAGTAAAAATCCCAATTTTTGAGAAGTAGAAGTTAAAAAAGGTCCTTAAAACGAAAAGAACTTTTAAAAATTTAATTGTAATTTTAAAAGTTAAGACACTAAGTTATTTTTAAATTTCCTAAAAAATTTCTAAGCTTCTACTTTTAAGGATAAAAGTTCTAGGATTAAAATACTTCAAAATTTATAATTTTTAATTTCTAAAAAAAAAATCGATGAAGACCAAACCAAAATTTGAAACATGAAGTAGAGAGAAATGACTACGTAGGTAAGATGGGGTAAATGTAAGACAATAAAGAAGATAATGATGACAACCAATAGAGTAGTAATAAGGAATCACCGTAGAGCGTACAGAATACTGGTGGGAACCTATGGATGTTTTATTAAATGTTTGTGTAAGCCATAAGATGAACCCCTAAAGGAATGATAAATGGTATTAAATTACATTTCTACGAGTACTATAGTATGCTGGTATGAAGAACCAAGGATGAAGAAAGTGAATATTAAAATTTGAATTAAAAGCAGATAGTAGCAGAGGGTAATAATATGGAAAACACACATAGAGTACATTGGTAGACTCAAAGTTAGGGAAGGCAGGATAGAAGGTGAGAAAAGTTATCTCGCCAGGCCAATTTGCCAATGGATTATTCTAAATGTGCATAATTTGTATTTCTTACCCACTATAGTGTGGAGCACAATTTTTTCCGTAATTAGATGTGGTAATGGAAGTAATGGATGAACCTTATTCATCAGAAGGAATAAAAGGAAGTTAAGATATGTGGATTGGAGAATGATTACACGTTGGAAAGATCCATTTAATTACCAGTAAGAGGATAGGGCAACATCGTTAATGTTAGTTGATGTTGAAATGCTGCTTTTAGCAACTCTTTCATTGAGGTTTTGGTTGTAAGAATTAGTTGTTTCTGTTATTGATAAACATGTGCGATGTTTGTGGAAATGTTCCTTTTTATGTGTTTTCTTTGTGGACCGCTGTATTATTAGGAAAATAACATGATAATGAAATTTCATAATAAATACTTAACAAATGCAAAAGAAAAGAAAATAATAAAAAGGCTGGAAATATGAAATAAATTAGCTAAAAAAAGTAAAGTTAATTCCCAAAAGCATTAAAAGTTTTAGAAAGATAAATTTTGGCAAGTGAAGGACAAGAAAAATTTGTTGCAAAGCCATGGGTCAATGTCTCTATACCTTAAAGCCAAAATTTATGAATGAACTTGTATGATGATTGTTATTATAAATAAAATAAAGGTCTTTAAAAAGTTGAAATTAACCACGTAGTAGGATAGAGTCAACTATGACGTTAAACTAATGACTAAATCCCAACTCCATAGGATGTGACATAGTTTGTTTTGAAAAAAAAATTCTTGAAAATTTTTGTTCAAAATTGTCGCCTTCGAAAAATAAAATACTTTTATGAAAAGTCTTGAAAAAAATAGGTTTTTAAATTTTTTCCAAATATTTAAAGTTGATTTAAAAAGGTATATTTTAAAGCTGATTTAAAAAGATTTTCAACAGAAAAAGGGAAGATTTTTTTAATTTTAAAATGCCACATGCTTAACACAGGGAAATGTTGACGGGTTAGGAAGTAGAAATTTAACTATATAGCAGACGTAATTGAAAAAATACAGCTAGAGGCAAAGGAAAAAGCTGTTTACATATGGTGTCACTTTACCTTATCGGTAGGTGAACTAAACTGGTTTTAAAATAAGTCTTGTTCAAAATTTTAAAGATTTAAAATAAAAATACTTATGCGGACTATACTTGGAAAAGTTGGAAGAGAATTGAGGGAAAAAGAAAAGGTTCCAAGGAACAATGGAAAAGAGGCTAATAGGAGATGGATGGAAATATGAAATTCTTTATTTAAACCTTTTTCCGACATAAGAATATAGGTTTAGAAACGTGGATATTTTTGAAACTTGGATGTTTGTAATAGTGTGTAGGATTTTAGATGGTAGGAATTGGATGAAAAATTGGTTTAACTACACTTCTATTCGTAGAAGTATGAAAAAATTTGGATGCAAAAACAAGCTTTTGGTTTTCAAAATTTGCATACATATATAACTACGGGTATATTTAGGTTGTTTTATAGTATTTCAAAAAATATTTCAAAGATGCATTCATGTAGAAGCACCAATTTAGAATTGCTTCATATATGCTATGATACACGTTGCACACTAATTGATTTTTTAGTTTAGAACAGCTGTACATTACGAGAAATTTCAAGGATGAAATTCTTTTAAGGGGGAGAATGTAACACCCCTTAATTTTACGAAAATTAATTATAAGAGATTAATTAACAAATGATAAACGTCTGAATTTGGCTAGAAACTTGCACCATTGGATTCGTGATGATTTTCTGATCAATTTTCATATATAAAGTTTTTTGATCGGAGTTCAAAGAAAATATTATTAACATTTGAAGTTTTTGAATCAGAAATAATTATATGTGTAATTATGATAATAAAAGTTAAATAATGTTAATCACTAATGTCTAGTAGAAACTTAGACATTAAGAAAACATAATGTTAAATGAAATTTGGAAAAAATAAATGTTAAGGGAGACAAATAACATAACCGATTAAAGAAGGAACGAAATTGAAAAAATCACGCGGGATATTAACCAACCCTTAAAGAAAACAATTTGTCGACCCTTGATGTCCCTAGGTGGACCAGTAACGGTCGACCATAGGGCTTAAGCAGTCAACCGTTGCTTGTGTGAAATCGTGATTTTAAAAGGAGGAATGTGTGAACATGATGTACTGTAATATATTACTTATGCACGAAGTAATTGAGGGCTATCCAGGATGAAATTAAAAATTCTCTAGTCTAAATCTAATGGAAGGCATTGATTTGAACCCCTATAAATATAGACTAGACTCTAACTTCCACATTTTACCTCCAGAGCGACGATAGAGCTCTATCATTTTCTTTTCTCCTCCAAATTCTAGATCCTTAGATATAATTATAGATTATACATAAACACAATTATGGACTCATAGAAGATGAATCAGAAGAATATGATCAAATCAAATTGCTAAAGACAACGTAAATTGTAAATCTGGATTTAAAATATAAATCAAATTCCGAATCTCTTTCCTAATCTAGGTCTAAATCTGTGTGCATATGCGGTGTATATATCCAAATAGGGAGAAAAATTCTCAAACTGGAATAACAGATATTAGATCTGGAGATTTGGAAAACTAAGAAAAGGTAAGTGGCAAATTATATATTTTTATATAATGTTTGATTTATATGATTGTAGATTTATTTTTGTATGCCTAAATGTAAATTTGAGTTGTAGGCTAAACTTTTATACATGAAATGAAATTATGAATCCTGCCTACATATTCTGTTAGTAATAACTTGAATTGTATTTTGTATGTACGTAAATCTAGAAATATTGGGTAATTGTAGTCCCTGAATTTTAGATTATACACACACACACACACATATATATGTGTGTGTATATATATATTGAAAATTAGTTAATATTTGATTAGTGGACTATGCGGCCCAACTCAAAACGTACAACCGCAAATAAACAAGAGCTCACTTTACTTTAAAATATACATTCCAACCGCTAACTGAAACATTCCCAAATTACAGAATTAGGTCAACTTTTCACAAGCTATGGCGGCTTCCAGGTTGCTTCTTGATTTTCTTGCTGATCAGCCCTCCAGTTCCAATTCTCCAGTAGTCGTTTTTCTCATCCTTCTAAGCTGGCATTTCCATGTTGTTTTGTCCTTCCAATTATAATAGTTACATCTCTAGCAATTTGTTCTGATAGTTCTAACCCTCCTTTTCGCTTGTTGTTGAAGGTCCGTACGTTTTGTTTATGTCAGAAGTGCCATACAATAGTTGTTAGGCTAATTTTTGCACTTTCCTTCATTAAGTAAGAGATATATGTTTGGTCGTTTAGGTATGTTGCGTCATCTTGGAGTTTTTTGACTACGTCTGTTTGCAAGTTTTTTGATTTCTAAATGACCCAGAATCTTTTATTGTGCATTCGAAGAAAAATGATTGTAGTTTATATTTCCCTAGTATAGAGTTTTCTACAATTCCAAAATTTTTAAGACATTTCTCTAGTTGTCAATTGATAGTTTATAGCTTTGTATGTTGTATGCGCCATTTTCGGACTGTTTGAAGGACTCTATATAACGTTGTACCACTGAACTTTAGGTTGTTGATGTCTACAGTCCTCCCAAACATCTCTTAACTTGAACTGTCCTTTGTTGTTACTTTTCCATGCCCATTTGTCTTTATTACTCCCAGTGAATAAGGGAATTCCTTCAATTTCCTGTTTAAAATTCCTAGTCATTATTTGCCTATATATTGCCCATTCTTGGTCATGTATAATACTTGATACTTTGAATATTGGAGTACCATTAGCTGAGTAACTATCCCAACCGAGTCTATCAATTAAACTTCTTCTATTTATCCACGGACTTTCCATAAATCTGTATTTTCCCCATTTGTTATTTGTCTTTCTATAAGGTTTTTTAGCTGCTCCCTATATCATAGTATATTCTTCCAGGTCATTGAAACACTATTATCTATCTTTATTTTCCAGAAATTCTCTTTTAGGTACCTTTCTCTCATCCATCTTGTCCATAAATTATTTGATTCAAATATTCTCCAAGCTAGTTTGAGTCCACAAGCTTTTATAATTCAAAAGATTTTTAAACCCACACCACCTTTTCTTTTTGGCATGCATAATTCTTTGTCACTCAACTTATGTATATCTCCTTTCCAAATGAAATTAGCACAAACTGCATTAATTTTTCTATATAACAGCCTGGGATTTGAAAAGTTTGTAACCAAAACCTGACTTTAGAGGTTATGATTGGGTGAACAAGCTCAACTCTTCCTGCAAATGATAATGATTTAGATCTCCAGCCTTGCAATTTATCTCTAATGCTATCTATTGACTTTCCACATTCAACATCGGTGATAGTATTATTTGATAGAGAGACACAAAAGTATTTGACTGGAAGCCCCCCTCCATTACACCAAGCTGTGAAATAATTTCAGCTCTATGTTTACAACATTTATTTACGTAACATTTAGTTTTCATCTCACTAACCTTTAAACCATCATATATCTCCATTAGTTTAAAAATCTCCTTGATTGTTTCAATAATAATAGGGTTAGCTTTGAAAACAACTAATAGGTCATCTACATAAATGAGATGGGTAATTTTAGGTTGTATGTTGTAAATTTGTTTGATCAATAGTTGATGATAAGACAATTCCATTTGTAGAGAGAACCATCCCATGGCCACGACAAATAAATAAGGGGAGAGAGGGTCACCGTGCCTAATTCCTCTGTTAGAGTGAATATCTCCCTTAGGATAACCATTGATAATTATTGATAAAGTTGGGATGCATATATAGTGAGCAATTAATTTTAGCAATTTAGCAAGTACCCCCATAGCCTGAGGCATATGTAAAATAAATTACCTATTTACTCTATCATAAGATTCATGCAAGTATATTTTCATACAGACCCAATCAGCTCCTTGTTTGTAAAAGTCTCTTAATAGTTCATGTGCCATTTGAGAGTTTCTTGATATAAATCTTCCTTTAATAAACGCACTCTAACATTGGGGTATGAGATCTGGAAGCACCATGTTTAATATCATACATATAATCCTGCTAAGAATTTTATATGTAACACTGCAACATGCAATATGCCTGTATTCATCTATTCGTTCTGGTTTATTCACTTTAGAGATAAGTGTTATAAAAGTATGATTAATTTCTTGGATAACTCACTAGAGTCAAATGCTTCTTGATAAGCTTTAAGATAATGTCTTTAAAGTCTTCCCAGTACATTTTGAAGAAAGCTGCTCCCATGCCACTAGGACCAGGGCTAGAATTGTTATGGATGAAGAAAGCGGCCTTTTTTAGTTCCCTTACAGTAATATCTACTGTCAGCATAGCAGCAGCCTCCACAGTGATGCGCCTTCTACACTAAATATGAGGTACTGGTTGTAGTTTCCATTATATATCTTTGAAATGTATTTAATGGCGTTATCCTCCAATTATTGTACATTTTTGATAGAGATACCCTATTCATTTAAACAGTTAAATAAGTTGTTATAATTTCTCCTTCGTAACATTTTAGTGTAAAAAAATTTGTTGCATTCAACCCCCTCGGTAAGCCACTTCTCCTTAGCCTTTTGTCATAGTTCAGTAGCTTGTTTGTTTAGTTAGGCCTTGATTAATTTTTGTAGTGCATATAATTTCGAGTTAAGCCTTTCATTTTAGGGATCTGCATCTAATTGATATTGAATTTTTTCTAGTTGTTTTTGTATGTTTTGAATTTCATCACCTGATTTTGGCCTATGTCTATTCCAATCTTTGAGTTTGTATTTCATCCCCTTCACAATCATGATAAACCGGTACATGAACTTTCCTTCAGGTATTTGAATAGCCTTAAAATCCACAGCATCTTTATAACCTTCAATTAGATGTCAGTGATTAGCATATTTAAAAGGCTTGCCTTTTTTAATGTGGTTGTCACTATTAAAGTGTATAAGAAAAGGGTAACATTCACTAGTTTAGCTTGGAAAAACTGTAACTTTAATATTAGGAATTTTATTAAACAATTCGGTGTTACCCAAAGCTCTATTTAGTCTAGAGTGATTTTTTTAGCCTCACCACTTCTCCATGTTAATTTTAGGCATGTAGGGAATGCTTCAGCTAATCCAATCGCTAACACACAATTGTTGAATTTTGCAACTTGGTAGACTTTCAATGTAAGTCCCCCTTGGTTTTAATTTGTCTTTAAAACAACATTAAAGTCCCCAGCTACCAACCAGGACTTTTGTATAATTGTTGAGTTATCAATTAGCTATTGCCAAAGATTGTTTCTTTCAGAGGCCAAATCTAGCATATACAAAAGATGCAATTATGTCTAGACCTCCCATATTTTCCATACAAATAGTTATTTGTTATTCATCTATATTGATCATGGTTACTGACCAAAGGTTAATATCTCATATAATTAAATTTTTGCCTTTCACCATTCTAGAACTATTATGTATGATATCTCATTGATTATCCAGTTGACATTTACATAACTCCATGTTGTCTTTAGGGAATTTATTTTATAGAATAGCTAATAAGGTTGGCTTAAATTTAGCCCAAATATTATAGAGGTCTAATTTTCTCATATCACCATTTAGACCTCTAACATTCCAGCAAATGATGGACATTATATTTCATAGCTCTGTTCCTAGTAATCGGAGCCAAAACTACCTTAGTTGTTTTACCAACTTCATTATACTTTTTATTGGCATATAATTAATCTTATTCCTCATTAGCTTCTGTTTACTTTCTAATATCAGAGTCTTCATCCTCTTCTTCAGAAGATTCTATTTGGATATCCATCTTATGCAATTTATTGTTTTAGGCAGAATCTCTTCTTTAGTATCTAGCTTATCCTGCTTTTCCTATTCAGACTGCGACTGCTTATAATTCTCCTGGCTTGAATTCTCCTACTATAAATACTGAAATTGATGATCTACTACTCTCTCTGCTATAGAGCCTTCTACACTAGTTCCACCATTTCCCTGTATGTAGGGCGGGTCTGGGCTAACTGTGGCAATATTTTGTGTATATTTTTGTAGCTGCTTCAATTTTTTTTGGGAGGGGAGGAGGGTTAGCCCTGTACTACTAGTAGTCTCATTAACTAGGGGTTCTACAGCAATATTGCTAGTTGAAACATTTGTGGTTGCTTTTGATCTTTCAACCCACACTTGTTTAGGTTTAGTGTGATTGTTATTACATTGCATGTTAAAATGTCCAAAGCACTTACACTGCCCACATCTTGGAGGTATGAATTCATACTCCACTTCCTGGATGTATACATTCCCATGTTTGTCAATTGCCTTAACACTTTTTAGCATTTCTGCCTTTGCATCCACTTCTAGAAGAACTCTGGCATATTTGATCCTCTTAACTGATCTAGTGTTCTCATCAATGTTCGGTGATCTACCAATTAGACTTACAAGTTTGCTGATACATCTCATGTTCCATAAGGCTAAATTTAGATTGTTAAATTTAACCAAATAGGATATGTAGTCAACATGGTACTTTCGAAATTGAAATCCGCCTCCTATCTTCTCATGAATATTAGCTTGCTATCTATGAACCAGGGACCTCCTTTAAGGATTCGTTCATAATCATCCTCCTTTTCAAATTTAATTAGATAAAACTATTGTCTCTAGGAAAGACATCTTGGGATCCCTTATGGTTCCAAACCCTTTTGATATAAGGATTGAAATAGACAAAGTAGGGTCTTTTACGAACCATATAGGCATAAATCGAATTCTTACATATCAAATTGGATTCTTCATAGTTTGTGTCATCTATTAGCTCATGGCATTCCTTCCCATCCTTAATCGGTTCATAAAAATCAATTTTACTTTTGATTTAATTTTGCTTTCAACTGCCTCAATCTACGGTTTAGGGTTTTTCTCTACTCTAAATTTCTCCATGCCTATATGTTGCCTCACAGTCTTCGCAAATGACTATTTTCCCTTCTTCTTAACCATCTTCCAACCACCACCATCATTTTCCTTCAGATCGCCTAGGGTTTTCAATTATTGGATGTCGCCATTAAGCTAGGAAGATATATATATATATATATATAATGGTTCAAGTTTTGTAAATTTAGAATGATTTGTGAAAATAAAAATGTAAGTTCAGCTGTCACAGTAATTGTAGAGATTTAAGTAGTATTTTAATTTATTGAATTATATTGCATGTTGCAATGTGCTTTATATATGTTATCAAGTTTCAGATTTATAAATAAAAATGCAACGGTTGAAATAACAAGAAATACACCTAAAAGGAAATAGATGTATATAATAAGGATATTCGCCATATTTTGTACCATCTATTTCAGTAACTATGAAAAGGCAATATCTTGTAATTCCGCACGTAACACAAATTCCCTTTTTGGATAAGTTATAGAAATTTATAGTGTTAACCATTCCATTTAGGAGAAATGTAATTCCACTGCACTAAAATACAAAAATCCCTAAAAATAAAATAAAGATTTATAAATCTGATAAAAAATGATATACGAAAAGAATGTGTGATACAAGCAAAACGAAAGTGAAATAAAAGAAAGACAGATAAGACATAATTTAAAATAAAAGGGTATGAAGAGTCCACTATAATAATGGAGGGATAAAAAGTTAAAATGGGAATAGAAATTAAAGGTTTAATAGTAAAAAAAGGAAAGTAAATGATAAAAGATATTTAAAAGGAAGCGGTAAATGGTCTTAAATCAAATAAGATATAAACGCATAAAAAAAGCAAATATAGTTAACAATAAACAATAAAGGTGTAATAATTGAAACAATAATGAATGAAGACACGCACATATATGTAGCCTCAAATATGCATTTATTTTTGGTTTGAAATATTAAAGTTAATAAATGATTAAATAAGTAGAATGACATGGTCATTAGAATGGGTTGGAAAGCTAGGTCAATAATGATACACAATAGAAGCCTGCACACGGTAAGGGGCTACCAGCAGTTGTATGCACATTATGCTAATGTGAGACATATCCCACTATAGGACCCATTGAGTATATACGCTTACATATAAGTAAAGAAATACCCTTGGTAGATCCCGCTTCAATAAGTCAAAAGAAGGGTATTGCCTATATTGAGTTAGTCAATCAAAATAGGATGGTGAGTAGCTTGACGCTATGTTAGTATGTATTGGTACCAAATCTGGAGTAGCAGTTGTACATAGGTTGAGTGCGTCCTTCACGGTTAACGGGAAAGACATTATTACACCTAATGGAATATGCCTGCTACTAGGGTAGGTCAAGTTAGGTAATGCTGCTACAGTTGTTTGCTAGTTTGTTTGTTAGGGCAAGGCTAGTTAATCCATAAAAAGAATTCTTTCAAAAACAAATGGGGTAGTTCGAGGCGCTAAGTCATCTATAGTCAATGGAGCTAAGTCTACAATATGAAGCGACAAGTAGTAAATCCGCAAGGGAAGATAGAATATGGCTAAGCTATCGTGATAGCATATTAGGCATTATGAGATGCACGATAAGGCATAAATTACCCTTGAGAGGTGGACATGGGTGAAGATGATGAGACACAACGACGAGTCGACATTTGGGTTTTCCCCAGAATGAATAGTTGTACGGGTAGTTGTAATACGAAATGTAGTTCTATATGGATGTGATATTGCATTGATGATGGATCTTGATGTTGTGCCAGATTACAGATAATATTTTTGTAACAACCTACCCTAGAACAGGCTTAAATTTCGACCCGGAAAAGGCTTATCGAAAGTTATATCCATTTTAAGAAAGGTTATTGGTTAGAAAAAGAAATAAAAATACAGAGCCATAACTAATATTTCAAAGCTCAGAGCAGATGAAATAAAATATAATAGCAAACTATACCCATTTATTTAAAAACCATAAAATGTCATAATATAAAATACCATCAAATCATGTCATAAATCTGTTACAATAATTATCTAAATACATGGGTACACATAAAAGCTAGTAATAATGATAAATATTGCCACAAGCCAAGCTTCTCCATCTCTAAGCATCCTCACCGCTGTTACTCCATCCTTAACCTATTTTGTAATGAGGAGGAAGTCAGAAAAACAAGTGTCTGGTGAATAAAAACCTCTTGTAACAACCTGGGATTTGCTTTAATGAAAAAAAAATTTAGGATTTTATTTAAATGGAGCAAATGGATTTTTGGGATAAGGATTATTTATTTAAAAATATGGACATTTTAAATAAATGGGTTTTTAAAAATGAGGCGAAGTATTATTTTGGAACAATTAAAAGTTAATGGGAAATTTAAGAAGGGGATTTGGTTAAGTATGGGTTTTCATGGCTATGTTAATACTTAAATAATTTTTATATATGTTTAGAGCCACTCTCTCTTAAGGGGTCCATTAGCCTAACCCAAACCCACTTACCATTCTATAAATCATCTCAAACTCTTAACCCTCATTCATTCCAACCCTAATCAAAAAAAAAAAATCCTAAAACCCTAAACCTAAAAATGGCCTCCATGCTTAGGAAAGCTCAATCCTCTCTTATATTGGCTTAAGCTAGTTAAAGTAAGGGAAGGTAATGCAAAAACCCTCTTGTAATCCGTTTCTAACTCTCTTTAATTTCTGGAAATCATGTTGTAACTCTTGGTTTTATGTGTTTTGGTATTTTTCTAGCTCCTTGATCATCATCTCTTAGCTTTAGTTAGTGCCATATAGGTGTTTGGTCTTTTGCTTGAGAGGAATACTAGGTAAACCCTCTCCTAATCTATGTATAAGCATCTCTTAATTCTGGAATTAGCCTAGTAACACTTGATTTGTTGTGTTGCATAAATATCAAAGCTTGTTGATTATCATTCCTTCCATTTGGACATTGCACACAAGTTGCTTGCTATATTGGTTGTGAGGTAATGCTAGCTATATCCTCATCATTTTCATGCTATGGCTAGATATATATCTATGGTATGATTTGATAATTGTTAATGGTCATTACTAAATCATTTGAGCAAGAAAAATTGAATTAATTAGCTCATTTCTCTATGTTTTGCAAAATTCTAAAACTGATTTTTGCTGCAACTCTGACCATGAATATCTCTTTCAATATCTGATGAAAACATGCCAAATCACTTCCTAGTGATAGTTAGTATTGCCATCTATAACCCCTCCAAATTTTGTAGCATTCGGTGATCATTTGAATGGTGAAATCCGGGCTCAAAAACGGACCTGAATGCAGTTTTTACTGCTGGTTTCTGAGCATTTGCAGCTGGTGTGTATACTTTACTCCCTGTTTTCAGTTTTGAAACTGAAACTTTGTGACACCGCCACGGTCACATCCATGGTCAGAATCCAACGTTTTTGGACTCGTTGGAAAAATGGAGTTCCGAACTCCATCTCTAGAAAGTTTGATTAGTATCTGAGTTCATTTGACTCTTCGAAATTGCTGTCGAAGAGGGACCCGGATCTCAGCCTGAAATAGTGTATTCACTGTTTCCGGGTCCGAATTTGGAGCGTCGTTGCGACTTCGTTTCAAGTCGGAATCGAGTAATTCCTTTTGCGTTCTGAAGTAGGAATGTCGGACTACGTTCCTACCAATGTTCATGTCATTCGAAATCGGTTTGCTAGTCCGAATAATTTTCCGAATTTGGGTTCGCGTCGGTTTTGGACTATTTTCCAACACTTGGAATATTTTCAGTGATTTTCTGGTTTTGTCGATTTATTTGAGATTTGTCTCTGGATTTCGTACACGGGCCTTATAAAAAGGTTTTAAAAGGATTTTTCACTCCGAAATGGCTTTCGAAATTATTATATAATATTATTTTTAATTATTAAATTAATTACACCATAATAGGAGAGTTTTCAAGGGTCGTTTTAAAGTGATTTCAAACCAATTATAAATCCGTCTTCCGTAATTATTTTCTATAACAAAATCCCACACTCATACTTTAGCACTTCAAGCGATGTGGAAAGGTGCTTAAACGGTTGGGAAAAACTCCGGCCTATGAAACCGTGTGTATTTCCTTTCCACTTAATCCCCGACCTATTCGATTGATCGTTTTGGCCTTTCGACCTAGTTTACCGATGACATGAGGTGAACTTTGTACTGCTTTCAGTGTGGAAGCTTACGATTGGTTAGTAAACCGTTTAGTGCGAGCGTGGGGTATGGGACTCACGTTAACACTTTACGGGTTCCTTGCTAAAAGTTCGTGACACATTCCTTTTATTACCTTTGGAATAGTGTCTTCGGACTGTCTCCCTTAGAGGTATCGTTTTGGCATCTCTACTTAGATGGCCGTTATACATCTCTACATAGATGTATCGTTGTTGGCATCTCTACTTAGATGGCCTGTTATACATCTCTACTTAGATGTATCATCTTTGACATCTCTACTTAGATGTTTTTGTTTTGGCATTTGTGCTTACGTTATGCCGATGATATGAGGCTTGTTATACATCTCTACTTAGATGTTTGTTTCTTCTCTATGTGAGAGATTTTGGTCTTTATTACCATGATATATGTTTCTCTTTTGGAGATTACTATGTTATATGTTTCCTCATTATCTTATCGTGATTATTGTTCAGTTTATCTAACTGATTTGTTTAGCTAGCCTGACCCGAGTATTTTATGCTCTGGTCAGACCGAGTTGTTTCAGGTTAGGTCATTTTGGACTTAGCTTGCTTCAGTGATTCCGCTTTGGATATATCCGCTATACTATAAATAGCTTTACTTGTTATCCATCCTTTATGATACTCTGATATTATGACTATCTTGTGTATTCATTTGACTCACGAATGTGTGAGTAGTGGCTTTGTACGCACTTTTATATTTGGATCTGCACTTGATGTTGTATTGTGCTGAGACTATTTACTTATTATCTGATGCTGTTCTGTGATGATGTTCATTTTGCTATTATGTTTTTTTTCTGATAGATCTTTTAGCCATTGTATTTTTTTTCTTTAAGTATTTATTGAATATGTCGAACCACATGCAAAAAAAATAGATTCCATTTTTCGACGTGTTCGGTAGATAGTTAAAGTAAGATTACACATGGTCGCTTTCATTATACTCTATTGTCCGCATTAGTAGACGGTATTATCCATATAATACTCTTTGTTAATGAGGCTCTCAGAGTGGGGTGTTACATCTTGGTATCAGAGCTTGGTTCAGAACTAAGTATAATAAACACAGAACAGTAACACTTAGTACAATACATCTTAGTATGATTCAAATATTACAATGCCCTTTCCTCATGACATTGGATAGATAAGTTAGGAATACGTTTAGGAATACATTTATATTCCGTAGTATTCCATTTGAATTATCTATCTTTGACTCATGCTTAACTCGTATCTTATCTTATCTTTCAGTATGGTTGGGAGAGGTAGGAACCTCCGTTCTGCTGATGCTGGATAGTCCAGCAACCCTCACCCAGAGGGCGTATACATGACCACGGACCAGATCATGGAGCTGGTTCGTAACTCTCAGTCGCACTCTCAGTCTCCTGTACCAGTTTCTGATGCACCGCGCAAGTCTGCTTTTGCGCGTCTATGCAGCTACTTTATTCATCTCGGAGGGAAGCCGTTCAGTGGCTCCGAGACTATTCTGGAGGTCCAGGCTTGGATCAGAGTTTGCGAGCGTAATTTTACTCACATGGCTATCCCCGACCACGAAAGAGTTCTTGTTTCTTCTATCCATCTTGAGGGTCGTGCCTTGGATTGGTACGAGCTGCTTGTCTCCGAGACCGATGAGGCCTCAATCACTTGGGACCGGTTCCGAGAGCGCTTCTTGCTCAAGTTTGTCCCCGAGTCCGAGAAGATAGCCCTTGCACGCCGCTTTATTGACCTTAAGTAAGGGAAGACCTCTGTTGCTGACTATTCATCATCTTTCGAGGCCCTGTCCAAGTATGGCCTTGAGTTCATTAGCTCTCCTTATAAAAAGAATCTCAACTTTGTAGAAGACCTGAAGAAACAGCTTATGCTAAGCTCCCTTTTGATGAGCTAGTTGATGCAGCGCTTCACCTTGAAGCGGTTGAGCGTGAGAGAGACAGTGATGGAGATGGTGAGGGTTCCAAAAATCCCAATCATAAGCGGGGCCCATTTCAGAAGTCCAAGTCTTGGCATAAGAAGAAGAAGACAGATAGCTCTACTTCTCAGACTCAGCCTTAGTCTATTGCTTAGCTTAGTGGAACACCTTCCATTCGGAAGTGTTTCAACTGTGGATCTACCGATCATATGTTTAAAGAGTGTCCCAAGCCTCTTTTCTGCCGCTATTGTAAGAAGGAGGGTCATCTTAATTCCACTTGTCCTACTGCACCTCCTAGATCTGGCAAGGTTAATGCTGCCAAGGCTCCTACATCTTCATCTCAGCCTCGAGGTACGCATCCTTCCGTTCTCGAAGGTTCTATTTTATTTCATGGTAGATCTTGTAGAGTTCTCTTTGATACGGGTGCCTCTCACTCATTCGTATCAAAGGAACTAGTTGATACTTTATCTTTGGATGTTACTTGTTTGGTTTCTTCACTAAGGATTGTGAATCCCATCGGCGGATCCACGACCCTTAATTTGCTTTGTTATGATATAGATATTGATCTTTGTGGATTTTCTTTCCGTGTGAATCTGCACGTTATGGAGTATTTGGGCTTTGACATGATTCTTGGCATGGATTGGCTCGCTCAGTACGACGCCAAAATCATTTGTTCGGAGCGGATATTATTTCTTCGTCATCCTGACTCGTCCGCTCCATTAGCTATTGCTCTTCGGGATGTTGGGATTTCTGATATTACTTTATTTGCTTTTGATTCACGAGATGAGGATGTGGACATATCTCGTATTCCTGTTGTTCGGGATTTCCCCGATATATTCGAGCCAGTATCAGGCCTACCGCCAAAGCGAGCCATTGAGTTCCGCATCGATCTCATTCCAGGCTCCCACACAGTTGGGCGTCCTCCCACGAGGATGTCTACTAAAGAGAATGAGGAACTCAGGAAGCAATTAGTAGAGCTTGAGGCAAAGCAGTTCATTCGGTCCAGTTCTTCGCCATGGGGTGCTGCTGTGGTCTTTGTTTAGAAGCCCGATGGCTCTCTTAGGCTTTGCATTGACTATCGCAAGCTTAATGAGTTGACCATCATAAATCGTTATCCATTGCCACGGATAGATGATATGTTTGATCAGTTGAGCGGTATGAAGGTCTTTTCCCAGATCGACCTTGCCACCGGATTTCATCAGCTCCGAGTTGCAGAAGATAGCATTCCTCTTACCGCTTTCCGCACTCGTTATGGTTCTTTTGAGTGGTTGGTCATGCCATTCGGCTTGACGAACGCACCAGCTTTCTTCGTCGATCTTATGAATCGAGTATTTCAGGAATACATCGATAGATTCGTTCTGGTTTTCATCGACGATATTCTTATTTGTTCTAGATCCGAGGCAGAGCATGCTCATCATTTACGGATCGTCTTGGATATCTTCGTCAGCATCAGCTTAAGGCCAAGCTCTCCAAGTGCCATTTTTGGAAGAGAAAGGTCAAGTTCTTGGGCCATATTGTATCATCTGAGGGTATTTCTGTCAATCCTGCCAAGATCGAAGCTATTCAGAATTGGAAGCAGCCCGAGAACGTTCATGATATTCGCAGCTTCCTTGGTCTGGCGGGTTATTACCGTCGGTTTATCAAGGATTTCTCTCGAGTTGCACTTCCCCTTACGACGCTGACTTGTAAGGATGTTCTCTTTATTTGGTCTGATAAGTGTGAAGCTTCCTTTCAGCGACTAAAGGAACTTCTCACTCATGCTCCTATTCTGGTGGTTCCAGAGAGTAACCATGATCTTGTTGTATACACCGATTCTTGTGGTAGCGGGCTCGGTGCCTTGCTTATGCAGAAGGATCGGGTAGTTGCTTATGCTTCCAGGAAACTGCGTTCGAATGAGGTTCGCTATCCTACTCATGATCTTGAGTTAGCAGCTATCGTCTTTGCCTTGAAGACGTGGCGTCACTTTCTATTAGGCAAACGCTTCATTCTTTACACCGATCACAAGTCGCTGAAGTATCTATTCAGTCAGAGGGATCTCAATATGAGGCAGCAGCGATGGCTTGAATTTCTCGCCTCATATGATTTAGATATTCAGTATACCCCTAGCAAGGGTAATCGAGTTGCAGATGCGCTCGGTCGCAAGCACTCGGCGGTACTTTCTATGATGATTGCCGAGTGAGATATTCTTGAGAACCTATCTTTGTGTGATATTAGAGATCGAGCTCCATCTTCTGATTCTCCAGTCTTATTATTCATCTTGGAAGCTCGTCCTATCTTATTGGATCGCATTGCCCATGCTCAGCGGCAGGATCCAGACTTATTGCATCTTATTCATCTTCTCGAGTCGGGATCCAGTGATGAGACATTGCTGGATTATTCTCTTGATTTTCATCGGTGTCTTCGTAGGAAGAACCATATTGTTGTACCATCTGATTTATCACTTAGGCGTGACATTCCGGACGAGTGCCATCGCACTAAGTACACTATACATCCCGGTTCGAGTAAGATGTATGCCGATATGTGCCGACTGTATTATTGGGAGGGTTTGAAGAAAGATGTTGCAAGTTATGTGAGCGGTTGCATGACTTGTCAACAGATCAAAGCCGAGCATCAGCGTCCATCTGGTCTTCTTCAGCCTTTAGAGATTCCATTATGTAAATGGGATCAGATATCCATGGATTTCATTGACGGTCTGCCTCGATCGAGGTCAGGCCATACTTCTATCTGGGTTATTGTTGATCGCTTGAGCAAATCGGCTCATTTCATTTCGATTAAGTCCACTCGGACTGCACCTCAGTTGGCCAAGCTCTATGTGAAGGAAGTCGTACGACTTCATGGCATTCCTAGCTCTATCGTATGTGATCGAGACACCATTTTCACTAGTCACTTCTGGAAGTGCCTACAGTCTGCGTTGGGTACAAAGCTGAATCTCTCTACTGCTTATCACCCTCAGACTGACGGTCAGACTGAGAGGGTGAATAGTGTTTTGGAGGATCTTTTGCGCTGTTGTATTCTGGATTTCAGGGGTAGTTGGGAGGATCACTTACCTCTCGTAGAATTCTCCTACAACAACAGCTATCAGTCTAGTATTGGCATGGCACCTTTCGAGGCTCTATACGGAAGGCCATGTCGCTCTCCTGCTTGTTGGTTAGAATCTGGCGAGAAGCTCATTCTTGGTCTAGATTCAGTTCGGGAATATTCTGAGAAGATTGTTCTTATCCGTTAGAGAATGATAGAGGCACAGGACCGCCAGAATTCATACGCGGACAACCGTAGGAAGCCTCTTGAGTTCTCCATTGGTGATTTTGTCTTAAGTCGGATTTCTCCCATGAAGGGGGTTGTGCGTTTCAGCTCTACAGGGAAATTGGCTCCTCGCTATGTTGGACCATTTCCTATCACGGAACGCATCGGCCCCGTTGCTTATCATGTGGCTCTACCTGCTCACTTTTCTAGAATACATGACGTGTTCCATGTGTCTCAGCTTCGCAAGTGTGTGCGCGATCCTGATTCTATTATTGAGCCACATATCGTGCCTGATTTAGAGATCTCACCTAATTTATCATTGGATCAGCAAGCCCTTCGTTTTCTTGATTCGGAGGTCAGACGCCTTCGCAACAAAGAGGTTCAGCTTGTGAAAATTCAATGGTCACCGAATCCTAAGGACTGCACTTGGGAGACCAGAGAATTTATCGAGCGTTCTTATCCTGGCTTTCTTCCATCTTCTAGTACGGGTGATAATCTCTATTTGATCTTCTATCATTTCTTTTGTGGATTAGACATTATAGACGACGTCCATCTTAAGGAATTGCGGGGACGCAATTTTCTTAAGGGCGGGAGTTTGTAACAACCCGGGATTTGCATTACCGAAAAAAAATTTAGGATTTTATTTAAATAGAGCAATTGGATTTTTGGGATAAGGATAATTTATTTAAAAATATGGACATTTTAAATAAATGGGTTTTTAAAAATGAGGCGAAGTATTATTTTGAAACAATTAAAAGTTAATGGGAAATTTAAGAAGGGGATTTGGTTAAGTATGGGTTTTCATGGCTATGTTAACACTTAAACAATTTTTATATATGTTTAGAGCCACTCTCTCTTAAGGGGTCCATTAGCCTAACCCAAACCCACGTACCATTCTATAAATCATCTCAAACTCTTAACCCTCATTCATTCCAACCCTAATCAAAAAAAAAATCCTAAAACCCTAAACCTAAAAATGGCCTCCATGCTTAGGAAAGCTCCATCCTCTCTTATATTGGCTTAAGCTAGTTAAAGTAAGGGAAGGTAGTGCAAAAACCCTCTTGTAATCCGTTTCTAACTCTCTTTAATTTCTGGAAATCATGTTGTAACTCTTGGTTTTATGTGTTTTGGTATTTTTCTAGCTCCTTGATCATCATCTCTTAGCTTTAGTTAGTGCCATATAGGTGTTTGTTCTTTTGCTTGAGAGGAATACTAGGTAAACCCTCTCCTAATCTATGTATAAGCATCTCTTAATTCTGGAATAGCCTAGTAACACTTGATTTGTTGTGTTGCATAAATATCAAAGCTTGTTGATTATCATTCCTTCCATTTGGACATTGCACATAAGTTGCTTGCTATATTGGTTGTGAGGTAATGCTAGCTATATCCTCATCATTTTCATGCTATGGCTAGATATATATCTATGGTATGATTTGATAATTGTTAATGGTCATTACTAAATCATTTGAGCAAGAAAAATTGAATTAATTAGCTCATTTCTCTATGTTTTGCAAAATTCTAAAACTGATTTTTGCTGCAACTCTGACCATGAATATCTCTTTCAATATCTGATGAAAACATGCCAAATCACTTCCTAGTGATAGTTAGTATTGCCATCTATAACCCCTCCAAATTTCGTAGCATTCGATGATCATTTGAATGGTGAAATCCGGGCTCAAAAATGGACCAGAATGCAGTTTTTACTGCTGGTTTCTGAGCATTTGCAGCTGGTGTGTATACTACTCTCTGTTTTCAGTTTTGAAACTGAAACTTTGTGACACCGCCACGGTCACATCCGTGGTCGGAATACAACATTTTTGGACTCGTTGGAAAACTGGAGTTCCGAACTCCATCTCTAGAAAGTTTGATTAGTATCCGAGTTCATTTGACTCTTCGAAAATTCTATCGAAGAGGGACCCGGATCTCAGCCTGAAACAGTGTATTCACAATTTCTGGGTCCGACTTTGGAGCGTCGCTGCGACTTCGTTTCATGTCGGAATTGAGTAATTATTTTTGCGTTCTGAAGTAGGAATATCGGACTACGTTCCTACCAATTTTCATGCCATTCGGATTTGGTTTGCTGGTCCGAATAATTTTCCGAATTTGGGTTCGCGTCAGTTTTGGACTATTTTCCAACACTTAGAATATTTTCAGTGATTTTCTGGTTTTGTCGATTTCTTTGAGATTTGTCTCTGGATTTCGTACACGGGCCTTATAAAATGGTTTTAAAAGGATTTTTCACTCCGAAATGGCTTTCGAAATTATTATATAATATTATTTTTAATTATTAAATTAATTACTCCATAATAGGAGAGTTTTCAAGGGCCGTTTTAAAGTGATTTCAAACCAATTATAAATCCGTTTTCCGTAATTATTTTCTATAACAAAATCCCACACTGATACTTTAGCACTTCGAGCGATGTGGAAAGGTGCTTAAACAGTTGGGAAAAACTCCGGCCTATGAAACCGTGTGTATTTCCTTTCCGGTTAATCCCCGACCTATTCGATTGATCGTTTTGGCCTTTCGACCTAGTTTACCGATGACATGAGGTGAACTTTGTACTGCTTTCAGTGTGGAAGCTTACGATTGGTTAGTAAACCGTTTAGTGCGAGCGTGGGGTATGAGACTCACGTTAACACTTTACGGGTTCCTTGCTAAAAGTTCGTGACACATTCCTTTTATTACCTTTGGAATAGTATCTTCGGACTGTCACCCTTAGAGGTATCGTTTTGGCATCTCTACTTAGATGGCCATTATACATCTCTACATAGATGTATCGTTGTTGGCATCTCTACTTAGATGGCCTTTTATACATCTCTACTTAGATGTATCGTCTTTGACATCTCTACTTAGATGTTTTTGTTTTGGAATTTGTGATTACGTTATGCCGATGATATGAGGCTTGTTATACATCTCTACTTAGATGTTTGTTTCTTCTCTATGTGAGAGATTTTGGTCTTTATTACCATGATATATGTTTCTCTTTTGGAGATTATTATGTTATATGTTGCCTCATTATCTTATCGTGATTATTATTCAGTTTATCTAACTGATTTGTTTAGCTAGCCTGACCCGAGTATTTTATGCTCGGGTCAGACCGAGTTGTTTCAGGTTAGGTTGTTTTGGACTTAGCTTGCTTCAATGCTTCCGCTTTGGACATATCCGCTATACTATAGATAGCTTTACTTGTTATCCATCCTTTATGATACTCTGATATTATGACTATCTTGTGTATTCATTTGACTCACGAATGTGTGAGTAGTGGCTTTGTACCCACTTTTATATTTGGATCTGTACTTGATGTTGTATTGTGCTGAGACTATTTACTTATTATCTGATGATGTTCTGTGATAATGTTTATTCTGCTATTATGTTTTTTTTCTGATAGATCTTTTAGCCATTGTAGTTTTTTTCTTTAAGTATTTATTGAATATGTCGAACCACATGCAAAAGAAAATAGATTCCATTTTTCGACGTGTTCAGTAGATAGTTAAAGTATGATTACACATGGTCGCTTCCATTATACTCTATTGTCCGCATTAGCAAACGATATTATCCATATAATACTCTTTGTTAATGAGGCTCTCGGATTGGGGCGTTACACCTCCGGTCTTACCTTTTCATTACTTAGGCAGTATATTTCAAAATAAGAATATGTCTACAAACATAAAACCATTTAACACTTCTTATAAGAAAAGCAGGTGGGTCCTCAATCAACCACTTAATATCTTCTATTTGAGAAACACGTTTCTAAAATCCAACAACCCAAATCTCACGTCATAAGTAGCTAGCAATGCAAGAGATAGTGCCAAGTCCACTTAATACATTTTATTAGAAAATAGGTAGACGCGAGTCATTCAATACCTTAATTAAGGTAGACCCCATCATTTAATACCTATTTCCAAGGCGTGTGCCCCAATGGTATTATGTAGCTAACATCATATGGAATTGCAAGTCACTTAATACTTCTTTATTTGGAAGAAGGACCCTCAATCAGTCACTCATACCTTATCTAGAAGCAGACCCTTATAGAGATACCAACTAATGTGTTCACTAGGCCATTTAGTACTTTATTTGGGGGAAATAGACGAGACCTAAAAGGACCACTTAATACCTCAAGACCCCGAAGCAGTCCCCATGGAATATGGTTCATACTTATAACGACGTCTCATATTAGTCTGATTATTCGTAGGAACTGGTAGCTAGATTAGCTAGGTAGATTTCCCCTACAGAATTTGGAACTAACGTCGCATCATTATAAATATTTGTCATAAGGATATCTCACATCAATAGGAAGTGTACACAACTAATGGTAGGCTCAATGTGAAGGGTAAACTTCCATCATGTAAATCTATTGATCTCACATCCTTATGACTTAGCCATAAATAAATACGCTCCACATATATAATAATACTCATCTCACCGTTTTACAAATAAGGCATATAAGGAAACTACCTTGCTATGCCTTAGAATAATAATTAGGCTAAGTAAGTGTGATGACCCTTCAGGATATTCGAAATTGAAATATTTAATTGATTTCAAATATTTGAAGGTTAGTTTAACTTGAATTTTAAATATCACTATTTGGTTGACAAATAAACTATTGAATTAAACAATTGGAAATCAGTTAAATATGAATTCTGAGATTTCGAGTTTGTTAAAAGTAATGTAAAGATTTATAAAATTTATATTGATAATACTGGAGATAATAGAACTTTTAAAAGTTGAATTTAAAACTGTTTTGTTCAGTTTGAAAATATATTGTTTAAATCGATATTTTGAAATTGCCTTCTAGGGCACAGTCTTGGAATTCGACGAAACCAGTTTCATTAGATTCGTAATATTTTATCATTATCGGATTTCAAATTTCGTAGCATTTGGTGTTGTCGTGTGATCGTATAGTAGATAAAAGCGCTGAGATTTATATCGAAAATTTAATATAAAAATTGGGTCCAAAATGCTATCTTCTCCATACGACCGAAATAGGACTCGAAACCTCTTCCATTGTATTCGGAATAGGGGTTCAACATTATAAACGCCTAGCGTTATGCCTCGATAGAAGATCGAGATCTTTAGCTCGATTTCAATAGACTTGAAATTCAAATTTAAATGAAAATTGTAAATGTTGACCAGTCAAAATTATAGCCTGGGATTCAATATGTTGCTTACCTCCTTAAGCACGTGTTCAATAGGGTTAATTCGTGCCTTTTGCAGTCAAACACGCGTCTCCTTTATCACAAGAAAAATAATGCCGAACAAACGAAATGCAGAGAAATGTTTTCTTCTCCTCTCTTCTATTTCGAGTTCGACCTCCTCATTTTCACGCCCTAGTTTCGCAACCTAGACCAAAATCCACATCGAATTCGAACCCTTTCTCTGATTTCATAAGATAAGCCGAGCCCCTCTTCCCATTTTTTTCAAATCAATCACAGAACAAAATTGCGATAAATTTGCTTCCTCTCCAATTCATTCTCGAGGTCGAATCGGTTGAGAGAAACGAGTTGTTCGAATTGTTGGCTTGCGACTTTTGGTGGTGGCGTCAAAGTCATGAAGGGTTTGGAGGCCACTCGATTTGGGTAGCGCACGATTTTGGGTCGCGACAGTTTTGGCAACGATCGAGACAAGGCAAGATGGGTGTGGTTTTTTCGAAGTCGCACAAGGCGGCGCTAGGCAGAGTCAAACACCAGCAATGGAAGGATGGGCTTGGTCGATCGTGTCAGGGGACTCGATGCTCGACTGGGTGCGGGCAGTGAGTTATTCGCCACTTATTTCTGTTCTCCATCATCATTTTAGATTAAATAAATATAAATATGAGATTTTTGAAATGAAAATTTCAAATGTTGAATGTTTATATAAAATAAGATTTTTGAAATCAATAAATTACTTTTACTATATGTATGTAGTTTCAAAGGAAGAATAAATATACATATACATTTTAAATATACGAGCTCCTTTTGAAATAATAGATTTAGTGACTAATTTGCTCATTTAATTATTTTAGTCACTAAGTAATTTATCAAAGAAAATTTAATTAAATTTATTAAATGGAAAATTAATTATACGATTTATTCAAATGTTAATAAACCCTATGCATGATGTTTTTACAAGGTCAAAAATCGAAACAAGTCGGAATGGAAATGGGTTGTAAACAAAAATCAAAGGTGAGTTAATCTCACTCATTTGGAATACCCGTTAAATTTAAATAGTTAAATTTAAATAATTGATTGAATGATTGAATTGTCTGGATATGGTATATTATATAGTAGTATATACAGTATATATTAGAGTGATTGATTTCCCGTATTATATAGCGGATGAAACCCTATGTGCCCCGCATAATAGCGTATGACCCTTTATACCGCGATATTCCACCTCGAAGTGGAATTGGTATTTTTATATTGTGCTAACATCCATTGATGCAGGAAAACAGGTTGGAGGAATCCAACTGGATTCCTCAAAATTACTTAGATTTTTAATATTCTGTGATATGGTTTATTTGATAATTTGTGATAAACTATATTAGTAATTGAAAATATTGGATGTTATCGTTTGATCGAATATCCTTTGGGTATATTGTGTTATCAAAAATATGTAGATGGGATTTTTTGAAGGAAAATAAAGGAGAGAATTTTTAAGTAAAATAATTATAGAGAATTTGGATAAACTAAAGAATGAATTAGAAAAGAATAGAAGTTGATTTTTAAATTCTAATAAATAAATGTCCAAATATGGTAAAGGAGATTTTGAATAAATGGGAGTAAATGAATGTTTAAACTTAAGTGATATTATTTAAAGGAATAAGGAATGTATTTTAAATTCAAGGTTAAATTTGTTTGGAAAAGATAAAGAAGAAATTTGGGAAAGTATAAAATTGGTATTTTTAGCTTAAATAAGAATTTAAATCATATAAGGAAGTCAATTCTGAAATCAATGAGTTTTGAAATAAATTGAGTAAGTAAAGATAATTTTTTTAATTGGAGTTTAATTGTTAAAATAAATTTGAAAGTTGATTAAGTGTTTGAAACTGTGTTTTAAAGGGGAACGAGACTATGAAATTTATAAACTGGGTTTATAAGTGAAATAAGATAACAATGGATATTTGGAAGTATAAATTCACGATGGGAATTTAGAAGGAATGGGAAATTTGTTTTAATAATAGTGGTTTATTTTTAAAGGTATGGAAGAAAAGTATATTTCCTTGAAAAGCAAAGTACGTTTTCAAAGCCGATTTTTAAGTATAAATTAAAAAGTTTAAAGTTGTTTTAAAGGAATGTTTTTGAGAAATTAAGAATTTCATAGGTAAATATTTAATAGATTAATTATAGTAGTAATTATTTTAAAAGGTTAATTGGTATTATGATTTGAAAAGATAATTATTAATATTTATATTTTATAAAGTAGTTTTATTTTTAAAGGTAGTTTGGCTAAAAAATTTATTTGATAAATTAGTGTAGAATTTTATAACTTTTGTATTAAATTAGTTTTGGTTTAAATTTTGCATGGAAATTATTATAAGATTTCATAACTTGTATTTAAATAAGTGCTTTAAATATTTTATTTTCAATGTTTTAAAGTGTGTATATATATATAATATATATATATTTCTGAATAAAGTGATTTAAATTATTTTAAAATCTAAGTGTTAAGACTTGGTGAATTTCAGTGGAAATAAAAAAATTTGGAAATTTATTCTGCAAGAGAAAAGTGATTTGAAATTGTTTTCAAAATATTGAAGTTTAGAAGATATCTTGCGAAGATATTTTGAAAAATAAATAATTTGGAAAATTATTAAGGCTGATGGTTGTTTGTAGATGTTATATGATAGTTAAATAACCGACTATCTATATTGACCAATGCGCTGATCGTTTCGAAGAGACCAGGATCGGGACTAAATTCCCGAAAACCACTTCAATCCGATTTGAACGTTTCCTGAGGAAGAGAAGAGCTAGGAATCGAAGATCGAGCAGTGAAGTGCAATGGCTAATCGCCACTAATTCGGAGGGTGATTCCAAAATGGATGTAGTAGGAATAGTGTCTTCGGTTCCGTTCTAACCCGGAACGGACTTGTATGGACGAATGCTATAAGAACATCGTCAGGAGGACGATGAGCATTCTAAGTGAATGTGTGTTGAAAAGGTAACACACAGCGTCGATCCTCATCAACCGAAAATGGCTAAAATAGGGGAGGTGCACACAAGGCTAAGTGGCTAGCAACCAATTAGGATAAGGTCACCCCTGTTTAGATGTCCCTTATTTCGGCTGTGTGGGCGGTTGCTGATCCCAACCGTGGGGTGAACTTATTCGAACTATCCAGTAAGGGGTAGCTCCGGTCTTGTGATGCAGGGGATCAGGGTGGATCCTCGGTACGGTGATCTAGACTACGTACTATGACAGGCAATACCCCAGTAGCCCTGCCATTGATGGAAATCCACTCTCCCTACATGCTTTTACGGTTTTGTTTGTATATCTATTATGCTGGAATTTAATGAATGTAACAATTTTGGCTATTTGAATAAGTATTTGTATATAGACACTATTATAATATCCGAGGATTTTGTAAGAAATGTTTTGGTTATCATAAGGTGAAAACCCGACAAGTTTATGTGTGGCGTGGTCTTACGAGATACCTTTGATTTCAAATGATTTTGAAAATTTTAATAATCCAATTGAGTGTGTTTTCTCATGCTGGTTTTCCAGACCGACTCGGGTGTCATATAACTATAATGCTCGGATCAGACCGAGTATTATAGAGTATAGATTCTGGATGGATTGCTATGGAGCTCAGGAGATGAGCTGGATGGTGAGACGTATCACACGTACTTGATGTATTATCCGCTGTGCAGTATAAGCTGTGTATAGTCAGTTTCTGTAGGGACAAGTTATTATAACTGTCCTTAATTGTATTATTGATTTTTTTGTACTCCGATGATGTAATGTATAAACAGATATAATTCTTTTGTTTTAGTTATTTATCTATTATATATTGTTCTACTGCGATTGTGAGATTTTGATATTGTTTCTATTTCTCCTTCTACCTCCTTCTTCTTTAACCCAATGGTTCGGTTTTCCGGCATTCGATTATTTGGCATTTGATATAGTGGACGTATTAATGTCGATTTTCGGGCATCGAAAAATAGGGTCGTTACAGTTGGTATCAAAGTTGAAGGTTAAGCGAGAACCTTGGCTCTGGTAGGGATTACTCATTAAAAATAGAGTATGTAGTACTCTAGAATGAGTTTGAGTGTATTAATAGATATGAGTGCATATTTGTGAGTGAATATAAAATTTATTTTTATATTGTGTTGACTTACCGGTTGAGTGTTTATGGATTCTGATCGATACATGGGACTCAATGTGATCGATAGGGGTTTTTAAACTCTTAAACAAGATAAACCGACACATTATTGTTTTAAAACAGGGTAAATAAAATAAATTTACCCAAATTATTTTTGTATATAAAAGAAATAATTTTCCGTAAATTATTATAGTTATATATGGTTGCTTGGTTGTTAGGGAATGATAATATTAAATTATTATCATTATTGTATAAATATTAAATAAGAAATTGAAATCATAACTAAAAGCTAAGAAATAAAATTCATATACAAATGGGATTTGTAAATGTAAATTGTAAATGTGATTTATAAATTGAAATAGAATTCCAGGGAAATATTTGAAAATAAATTGAAAGGATTTGAAATTTGAAAATTTGGGAAATTTAAATTTCTTTGAATTTGAAAATTGTTTACAAGGTTTTGGAGAAATAATAGTGGTATTATTTCAGAAATATTTTTGAATTGGATTTGAAATCTGGTGAGATTTGGAATTTAAAATATTTGGAAAGGGTTTTTGAAAGGAATAAAAGCACTGAACTCACTTCGGTTGCTAGAAAATAACTTTGGTGATGACTGCAGCATCATCGATGTTCATTTTTGAGTTTCCAAGGGAGGAATTGCTGCCTGGAGATTTTGAATTGGAGTTGTTTGCAAAACTGGGTTTGGTTTTGAAATTCAAAAGGATAATTGAATTTACCAAAGGATTTTGGATGTAATTGATTTCAAAGATGATTTTGAAATGATGAATAATTGTTTAAAAAACTCTGGAATCTTATTTAAAATGTTTTCAGAATATAAATAAGTTTGATAATTATAAAAATTTGAAATTTTGTGGAATAAGATTCAACTAGAAAAGGGTTAAATAAAAGTTAGTGTGAAACCCAAATAAGTTGGAAGATAAGCTAATTAATTTAAGTGAATTAAAAGAAGTTAGCAAATGTAATTCAATTTGGGAAACTTATAAAAGTTTAAAATTAAATTGAATCGAAATGTAAGTGAATCTAGTTAGGTAAAAGTGAACTTTGGGAAAATGATTATTGAAAATAAGTTTATAAGAATGTAAACAAATGTATATGGTAACAAAGGAATATACATTTGTAAGTAAGTAAAAGGGAAGTTGAATATTAGAATTAAATTGTGTTGAATAAAGTAAAATGGAATTGAAGTTGAATATTGGAATGATACTTAATTTTAATTGTGCAAAGTAAAGTGAAGTTGAAAATTAAGTCAAAGTAGACTAAAAATTATTAAAGTTTGGAAATAAAAAACATTGAGATTTAAAATAAATTAGTAAGTGAAATTAATTAATCGAATTGGTTAATTAAGTATGGGTTTGAGATGAGGCAAATCGAATTCAATATTAAATTTGATTTGGAGTTAAATTAAAAATGGAAGATAAATTGAATTCAGAATGGAATAGAAAATTTATGTTAAATGTAAATAGAAATGAAAGCGTAAATAGTGTAGTGGAAATAGTTATAAGAAGTTAAAGTATTTAAGATAAACTTAAGAAAGTAAAGGGTTGAAATTCTTAAGTGGAAATCGGTACTGGAAAAAAAAATTAAGTAAGGAGTGGAATAAGATAATTGAGAATAGAGAATGAAAATCAAAAAGTTTTTAAATTTTAAAAGGTAAATAAGGAGATTTAATAAAAGTGGTAATTGTGAATAAGTGATGAGATCAATGTAGTTGTGAATAAAAAGGGAATTGATATAGCCGAAATCAATTGAGATAAATACGTAGGATATACGTGTATTATTTTTGCATAATGATTCGATCCAGATTCAAACATAGAATTTCGAGATAACTATATCCATCCGAGTATGAAATTCAAGGAATTTATTTTAAATTCAAGGTTAAATTTGTTTGGAAAAGATAAAGAAGAAATTTGGAAAAGTATGAAATTGGTATTTTCAGTTTAAATAAGATTTTAAATCATAATAGGGAAGTCAATTCCGAAATTGATAAGTTTTGAAATAAATTGAGTAAGTAAAGAAATTTATTTTAAAATGGAGTTTAATTGTGAAAATAAATTTGGATGTTGATTAAGTCTTTGAAACTGTGTTTTAAAAGGGAATGAGACTATGAAATAAACTTGGTTTATAAGTGAAATAAGATAACAGTGGATATTTGGAAATATAAATTCACGATGGGAATTCAGAAGGAATGGGTAATTTGTTTTAAAAATAAAAAGTGGTTTATTTTTAAAGGTATGGAAGAAAAGTGTATTTCCCTGAAAAGACAAGTACGTTTTCAAAGCAGATTTTTAAGTATAGGTTAAAAAGTTTAAAGTTGTTTTAAAGGAATGTTTTTGAAAAATTAATATTTAAGTTGTTAGAATTTTATAGGTAAATATTTATTAGATTAGTTATAGTAGTAGCTATTTTAAAAGGTTAATTGGTATTATGATTTTAAAAATAATTATTAATATTTATATTTTATAAAGTAGTTTTATTTTAAGGTAGTTTGGCTAAAAAATTTATTTGAAAAATTAGTATAGAATTTCATAACTTTTATTTTAAATTAGCTTTGGTTTAAGTTTTGTATGGAAATTACTATAAGATTTCATAACTAGTATTTTAAATAAGTGCATTAAATAGTTTATTTTCAATGTTTTAAAATATATATGTATATTTTTGAATAAAGTGATTTAAATTATTTTAAAATCTAAGTGTTAAGACTTGGTGAATTTAGTGGAAATAAACAATTTTGGAAATTTATTCCGCAAGAGAAAAGTGATTTGAAATTGTTTTCAAAAGATTGAATTGTAGAAGATATCTTGCGAAGTTATTTTGAAAAATAAATAATTTTAAAAATTATTAAGGCAGATGGTTGTTTGTAGATGTTATATGATAGTTAAATAACCGACTATCTATATGGGCCAATGCGCTAATCGTTTCAAAGAGATCGGGATCGGGATTAATTCCCGAAAACCACTTCGATCTGATTTGAATGTTTCATGAGGAAGACAAGAGCTGGGAATCGAAGATGGAGCAGTGAAGTGCAAGGGCTAATCGCTACTAATCCTGAGGGTGATTCCAAAATGGATGTAGTAGGAATAGTACCTACGATTCCGTTCGAACTCGGAACGGACTTGTATGGACGAATGCTATCAGAACATAGTCCGAAGGGCGGTGAGCATTCTAAGTGAATGTGTGCTGAAAAGGTAACACATAGCCTCAAGCCTCATCAACCGAGAATGACTAAAACAGGGGAGGTGCACACAAGGCTAAGTGGCTAGCAACCAATCAGGTTAAGATCACCCCTGTCTAAATGTCCCTTATTTCGGCTGTGTGGACGGTTGCTGATCCCAACCGCGGGGTGAACTTATTCGGACTATCCAGTAGGGGGTAGCTCCGGTCCTGTCGTGCAGGGGATCAGGGTGGATCCTTAGTGCGGTGATCTAGACCACGTACTATGACGGGCAGTACCCCGGTAGCCCTGCCATTGACGGAAATCCATTCTCCCTACGTGCCTTTACGGTTTTGTTTGTATAACTATTATGATAGAATTTAATGAACAAAACAATTTCGGCTATTTAAATAAGTATTTGTATATAGACACTGTTACAATATCAGAGGATTTTGTAAGAAATGTCTTGGTTATCGTAAGGTAAAAACCGGCATGTTTATTCGTGGCGTGGTCTTACGAGATACCTTTGATTTCAAATGATTTTGAAAACTTTAATAATCTAATTGAGCGTGTTTTCTTACGCTGGTTTTCTAGACTGACTCAGGTGTTATATAACAACAATGCTCGGGTCAGATCAAGTATTATAGAGTACAGATTCTGGATGGAATGCTATGGAGCTCAGGAGACGAGTTGGATGTCAAGATGTATCACACGTACTTGACGTATTTTCCGCTGTGCAGTATAAGCTGTGTATAGTCAATTTCTGTGGGGACAAGTTATTATAACTGTCCTAAATTGTGTTGTTGATTTTGTTGTACTCTGATGATGTAATGTATAAACAGATATAATTCTTTTATTTTAAAGATTAGTAATTTATTTATTATATATTGTTCCGCTGCAATTGTGAGATTCTGATATTGTTTCTATTTATCCTTCTACCTCCTTCTTCTTTAATCCAAATGGTTCGGTTTTCCAGCATTCGAATATTTGGCATTTGAGACAGTGGACATATTAATGTCGATTTTTAGGTGTCGAAAAATCAGGTCGTTACAATATGAGTTTCCTCTTATTTTCTCCTAACAGTCAATTACATTCCTAATGGAGGAAATAAATGAAAATAAATACCTAACTAACTACATCATATATGAAATAATTAAATGTTAATTAAGCTAATAGAGATAAAAAAATATTTGCACCTAATAAATTCTAAATGCATGGATTTTACACCTTAAACTAGCATTAAATGTCATTCCATAACCAAATACTATTAAAAGTCCTTTTCTTCAAATTCCTAAGATTTCAACATGCCAAAATATAACCAAATAGAAAATTGTATAAGTATGATTATACATATGAGTTGTAACTAAAAGTGGATTCAAACCAGAACTTAGAAATTTAAATCCTGAAAATTTTGGAAAACGCTTTGAATGAATTGAAACTAAGTATTTGGGAATTTTTAAATCTCAAAGATTTTGGAAATGTTCTCCAAAGTGTTTGAAAAGAGTAATGGTCACTTTAGTTTTGGAATGGAAAATGCTTAAAATTAGAATAAATATTGTTTTAGATTAGGGTTAAAAATTGTAACATCCCGCCTTTTTGCACACTTTAAACCGACACACGTGCCAATTCAAAGCATACGCAAGGGCGGATTGTTATGGGGTAAATAAGAAAACAGAGAAGAAATAAAAACAAAAACAGAATCTCACAGCGGAAGGATAAAATATAATAACAAATATACAGTTCATAAACAGTTTACAAAAGCTTGATCCTTCTTTTACAATAAATATCAGAGTTACACATACCAATACAAGCAATGCAGCGGAATAGAAAGAGTGTGGTGTAATACTATATATAACATAATACTTATTCTTCGTCTTCGTCCTCCAAAGCTAAAATCTGCTATCCTGAAATGCTCGGACTGACCCGAGCGAATTTGAATAGACAAAAACACCCGAGTCAGACTAGAATATCTTATGTGAGTTAAATAAACAGAATATAAATATGAGTACAGTAACTCAAGAGATGTTCGGGATTTACATCTCCTAAGGATCCGTTAAACTATTTACTATGTAGTATATTGCGCTATTATAATAGTGTCTATTTATAAAATAAACTTACTTTTAAATAGCGTTAAGGCTTTACATTTTCCACCTTAACACGTAATAGTCCCAGTAGTCCGTCCAATATCATAGCCCCTCCTGATCGGGAAGCCACTAGAGGATACCACACGGGCTACGGGAGAAAACCAAACTCGTACAAGGCGCGATATGGTAGGTGACACGGCACAACTAGGCAATGCCAGGGTAGATATACCAATTGCTATCCAGGCTGGTGGAAACGCGTAGCCGCAGTTACCGCCCACCTCGGACTAACTCCCCAAAATCAAAATATAGAAGTGGCCACTGAATCAAATCCAAGTCAAATTATAATATCGAAGAGGAGCGTCCGATCAGAGGAATGACCTCATTGGCCTGAGAATCGCTCCTGTTTTAGCCACCTTATGCCAACTCATGGGAGTTGGGTCCACGTATTTACCTTACAGGAAACGTCGCCACCACCTACTTCATTCTGGAATCTCCACCGCGTACACGGTTAGTCAAAGTGGTTTTCGGTATCGACAGAGAGTATGTCCATATCCGATCCCGGTCTCTTTGCCAACCAATCGTTATTATAACACCGCGGTCATTTAAAAATAGTTTATACTTTTAAAACCAGAATATAATCCATTTCAAACCGTAATATTACGATATCATTTCTTCTTTTAAAACCCAAAACAATATGATATCGTTTATCCCAAATAAAATTATTCCTTTCCAAAAAAATTATGTCACTTTTTATTATTTAATATCCCATGTAACCAATATTCTGTTTGTAACTTTCAACATAATTCTTCGAAAATCCATAGTATTTTAAAACCATTATTTTCAAAACTAAATGGTTTGGATATTCAACGGTATGCGAATTAAAAAGGTTTAACTTTACTGTTGCTTTACAAAGAAATAAATTACATGGCTTTCCAAATATTTCTTCTTTTAAAGTTAAACCAAAATCCAAAATATTACTTCAAGTCCCAAAACCATTTCAATTTTATATATATTTATATCCATTTTCGAGCATTAATATTTCAACTAAAGTTGGATTTTTTATCCTTTCAAAATCAATATTCTATTAATTAATCTTGACCATTCACATAAAATCCATAATTAATAAGACTTCAATTTCTAGTAAAATATATATATATATATATATTTCCAAATTCAATTTTTACTAGAATATTCATTTCAAAATATTTTGGGAAAAATCCAATTATAAATATCATATCTTTAAAATTTCCAACTTAATATTTAAACATAGGATATAAATCATCAAACTCCATTTTCTTAATTTCTTCCATTTTCAATAAAGAAATTTATATTCCTTTTAATTTCAAAATTTCAACTTCATAGGTATATAAATATGAAATAAAATATTTATACAATATAAATTTAAGATTTATAGACCGTATTCAATCCAAACCATAGAAATCACATTAAAATAGTTATATATAGACCGCGGTGCCTGTATATAATTTTCTATCCTATGGTCAAGTGATACGGATATTTATCATTTCAATCCGCAATTTAAAAAAATAAAACTTTGCGGTTTTATCATTTCAAACCACAATCCCGAATGAAATGTAAAATGTATGCTAACTTGCAGTTTAATGATATCAAATAAAACATCCATTCAACAAAACATCCATCATCCAGTCACAAACATCAAGCAATATCAATCAATAACAATTATATATATGATCATATATAACAGGTGATAACTGGCAGTTTATTCAAATTAAATTTTTCAACTATTAATCTAACAATTTATATTCAGTGATAATTGACATAACTGTTAACTAGCAGTTCATATGCAACCAAAAATTTCTAACAGCCAATTAACACGCAATAAATCAATTAAATTAACAGTTACATTCAATAAAATGCAATTCAACAGATATGAATGAAATAACATGCCAAAAGCTCATAAATAAATTTCTATTCATTTCTAAAATTTATTTAACAAACATAAAAGCTTCTAGTACTTGTGAGTGGGTTAAAACACTCACCTTTTGAATTTAAATTGAATTCAAATCCAATTTAAACCCAAAAATTGGACAGTCTCCAAATTCATCCAAACCAGTGCCAAAACGTCAGAAATTCCGATACGATCCCAGCAAAACAAACCGCGCGTGAATCCGAGCTCGTATGCAAAAGTTATGAAAATTTGAAAAATGAAAAATTCTGGTCCTGGGTCAACTTCGGGTTCGACTTCGGGGCGCCGCCTCATTTCCCCGATGCTTGCTTGGAGTTTTCGCCAAAACGACCCGGAGCGACCCGAGTCATTTTCTTCCTGACCCGAAGTTGCTCTAGGGTTTTCTCCTCTGAAACCCGAAGCGCGACCAGAAGCTGCTGCAGATCCACAAATTTTTTTTTTTTTTTTTTTTTTTTTTTGAAATAAAATTTTGGAATTTGGGAATTAGGTTTTTTTCTGCCATTGGAATGAGGAGTTGAGAAGGAGATGTACGTATACAAAAATGAAAATAAGGAGTGGCTAGGGTTTATAATCGCAAATATATAGACAGATAAAAGAAGGCTAGGTGGGTACGGATAACGAACGTGCTAAACGATAGTTGGCCCAAAAAGCCCGTTCTGCCTCCGGAGTCGAATTTGTTAAAACTATATATCCAAATAGGTGTTTCAAAATATTCTGAACGCGATGGAAAAAGTTTCGCGACCAAATTCGATCGTATGAAGAAGTTATGCTAAAAAAATAAAAATTTCAAATTGATTTCAAAATGCGTAAATTTCAAGGCGTTTCGAGTCCGTACGATCAAACGACAAGTCCGATCGCAACGAAACTTGAAACATTATTATAATTCACCGTTACGGATCCGATGAAACTAGTTTCGTCGAAATCCGAGTCCGTGACAAAAATGACTATTTTTAATATTTATTAAATAAATTAAAATAAATCATAAAATCCAAATTTTCTTTCAACTTTAAATATTGGCCAAATTTCATTACTTATATAATCCAATCAATTCCCAATAATTTAGCAAGCTTGGATGTGAATTAAAATTTATAAGTATATAAATTTCGCAGTGTTAACCTCTGCGTTTTCTTATTATTTGGGAATTATAAATTTTATTCGCAAAACCCAATTATTTAATCATATACTTATACTCTCATCTTAAATCTAATTATATAAATAACTTGATTTCTATTATCCAACTCAAAATATATCAATTATTCTCCAACTACATAGTTAACGTTTCTTTTATATATCACTGTGGTAATATTTCAAAATGTTCATCTTTTGTTTGCATAAATTACTGTATTTAGATAAAATTGTAATTTTGGTAACTTATCACATAAATAACTTAAAACCTCAACTAATACATTCCACCTTTGTTTCATCTTATTCATTCACTCATCAATATTCCGTACTAACTACAAAATTTAGTGTATTCCTTTAAATTGATCAAAATAAGACTTATCAACTAATAGAAAGATTTACGTACAAAATTTATTGTCATACATCTAATTTACAAGCCTATACTTAATTATTATCCTACAATACGTTTTACGTTACTATAATGTTCATTCTTCCGTTCCTACGTTTCTATAAATTTATTCCTTTATAATTTATTTAACGCAACACTTAATCTACACCTATTGCGATGTTTCAAATTTACTTGAATGAACAATTTCTTTACTTAAAATAGTTGTTGTAAACTCTTAATTCCACATTTATAAGTGTATTATTATTTTCACTCAAATATTATACATATATATAGAGTATTGGGTTTTTATTTAATCATCATTTATCATATATATTAATTAATTAAATTCAATACTTAAGTCTGACTAAATTTATTCCCCAAATACACATTTACATTTCTCAACCAATAAATATAACCAATCAAATTCTCATTTTATTGAACCTTGGTCAATTCCACACGTTAATTTTACTTAAAGTCTCAATTAATTAATTTACCTCGGTTTCATTACCTTATTACCTTATATGCATAATTGACATGGTTATATCTTCCATTACATCAATAATTTATCATTTCATTTCTATGCAATATATACTCATCTTATTCCATTTATTTGGTTACTGCATTGAAATCTATTTATTAACCAATACTAACGTTATTATCATAAAAAAAAATTTGATTCCCAATTTTATTCAATACTTAGAACAAAAATTTTCACATTAAATCAAATCCTTCTATTCAAACCAAATATCATGCTATGATAATATTTTACGTTGGTTACACTGAAATAAAATCAACTTTTTATCGTTATCAATTAAACATACATTAATTGCACAAATTAAAGGAATTAATTGCCATTTATCAAATTAAATTTTTCATACATCAATCTATTTCATCTAAATCCTTACCTATGAATATTGCAACCTTTAATTCCATTAAATACCAATTAACCCAAATTATTTCATTTATTCTAAGTCATATCACTAAAATAATTCATCATAATAAACTTAAAATCTATACGTTTATTGATTTATTTCTATTTGTCTTATGTTAAATTCTAAATTTAGTAAGACAACCTAAAGTACTCCACTCAATCGACAGTCCCTTTCAATTGTTAATACGTACTTAAATTTCTACAGTTGCCTTCCATCTGCACTTCCGTTACTATGATAAAAATTAGTAACGTTTATGCCATCAATCCATCATAATTACTTACCCTTAATTGAGTTTGATTTCCAAATAAATTTGCTGACCCTTAATTAGACAATTTATAAAAGTTTGTCATCATACCTATAGTTCTACGTTTATGCTATGTCTTAAATTTCAATAAATTTATAAATTTTGAGATGTTCATTAGGGTTTACAAATTTATTGACTTGCAATAACAGGGTTTCTTAATCTATTCAATTTATCGTTCACAATCTTTTATTGCATTAAATTGGTTTAATATTCCCATATTAAATTTTATGTACAGGTAAGAATTTTTCTTTCTTTCTCTACTTAATTCATTTGAATTTTATTCAAATGTCTTTAAATAGGTTTCTAAGTCACTTCTATATAATTTATTCTAGCCTTCATTTTAATACTTATCTACCACCTTTATTCTTTCAACTAAAATAAATTACAAAATCCTATTAAACAAACAATTTTAAATGGTCGAACTTAACGGGTCGTTACAAAAATGGACTTTTTTAAAAGTGATAAAGCACTGAACTCACTATAGTCGTTGAAAATAATCCTGGAGATGACTGCGCAACATCATCCGTATTCATTTTCGAGTTTCTATGTGACAGATTGATACCACAGCGATTTGTTATTGGAGTCTTGTTTTTATAAAAGTTTGATTTTAAAAATTCAAGATTAAGATTTGATGTACAAAAGATATATATATATATATATATATATATATATATATATGATTTCAAATTGATTTGAAATAAAACTTGGTGTTTGAATTCTAAAATTGTTATTTAACTGTTGGGTGGAAATTATAAGGAGAATAAACTATTGAACTTATAATTTGAAAAAATAGCATAGATAAGAAAGTAAAATCTAAAAGTTGAGATATGAAATTAAATGGAATTCAATTTAAGCTAAATAAAATAATTTTAAAATAAAATTGATTTGTATTTGAACTGAATTAATGAAGTGTATTAATGAAATGGGAGTTAACTTAAGCAAAGATAAATGGAATAAATAATGAAGTGATTGTAATAATGAAAGAATTAATGAATTAATTAAATGGATTGGATGTTAATTTGAATGCAACTAATTGAATATGGAGAATATAAATGAGAGTGATAAAGGAATGTGTAAATGGATATAAATGTGTAGCAATGAATGTGAATTAATTAAATGAAAATTAATTTGGCGTGAATGAATGAGATACTCTTTTGAAGGTTTGTGAAACCGAAAAGAAAATAAACTTTTGAACTTATAAATCGGAAAATGAATTTTAATATGAAATTAAAATTTTAACTTAAGCTAAATAAATATAATTGGATTGGATTTGAAACAATATCAAATTGAATTGGATATAGGGTTTGAATTGTAAAGTAACTATATAACTATAAGTTATAAATTTTGAAGGGAATAATGTTTAAGTGAAAAATTATGGAATTGTGAATAAATAAGTTTGAGTAACTTATAAATATGAGGAAATGGAAAAGGAAACCCGATTAAATGGGTTAATTGATTTGTTAAAGAATGGAAATTAGAATTTGAATTATAAAATGGAAAGGAACAAATTGGACAAATTAATTAGTGAATTGAATATTGAAATGGAGTTAAAGCCTATGGAATTGAATTGTAATTGTAATCGTAATAACTCCATGGAATAAATATAGACTTGGGTTGTGGAAACTCAATCGATGATAATCGAAAATGGATTAATGGAATGAACTAATTTAATTAAAGTAGTGAATGGAATGAAACTTGATTTATAACAACTTGGTGTTAAAAATAGGATTGGATTTAATTTGTTTTGAATTTGAATATACAGTGTGAATTGAATACTTATAAATAAGTTAAGAAGCATTTGGAATTGTATAAATAGTGTAGAAATTGAATTGAAAGCGAACGATTAAGAATTGGGACCTTTTAATTGCGTATACATTCTAAATGTACATGCTATGGCATGCATTGCTTGTGAAATTCATATGTTTAACTAGTTAATTAAATGAATGTTATTAAATTTCATGTTTTTGGAACTTACATGTTTAAATTGAGCAAATACAGGTACAAGAAGATCATTTTTCTATATTTTGGTTGCACAGTTGCATATAAATTGGACGAACTTGCTTAATAATGCTAAAATATAGTATGCCTAAGAATTTTGCACGCGAAAATAAAAATATTGATATATATTGCTTTTTCCAGCCCTGAAAGATGATGTATATCTTTGTATCATTTTTTTTCATATTCGCAAAAGGCTCTCCATATAATGGAAAATCTGCCAAAAATTTTCAGAAATTTAGTGTGTTAGAAAAAAAATTGATTTTTTTTGGAATATTGTTGTTAACCAAAATTTGATTTCGAATTGTAATTGAAATAAAAGGTTTTGGTTTAGAAATGGAAACTAAATGTTTTGTATGGAACTAAAAGATTTAGAAAAGTGAAACATCGAGTTACAACTAAGTGGGTTCTAACAAGTTAATGGGTTTGGAACATTTTTCCTACCTTAGAAATTTCGAGGACGAATTCTTTTAAGGGGGAGGAATGCAATGACATGGATTCTTAGTCGTTTGATTTTGAACATTTAATTTGTTTTAAATGCTGAATTTGAAATATTAATTAATTTTGAGTATGGAAATTTTGGTTCAATTGGTAAATCTGATTTAAATTTCAAATACAGTGATTCATCGTAATTCACAAATAGTGAATTTAACATTGAAAAGTGTGTAATTGAAATTTTGACTTAATATGAATCGAACGATTTCAAATGTTGATATAATTCTATTTAAATTATAATTGAGTTAGTAAGTTAAAAGATTAGAATTTAAAGTGAATTTGTAAATTTTTGGAATCGTCGATCAAGTCGACGCATTAAAATAGCGATCCGGGGCACAGTCTCGAAATTCGATGAAACCTGTTCCATTGGATCCGTAATTGTGTATTACTATTGGATTTTAAAATTCATAGTGTTTGGAGTTACTATTTTGTCGTACAGGATAGATAAGCATTGAAATTTATATCGAAATAATAAAATCATTGGATTCAAAAAGTTATCTTCTCCATACAATCGAATTGGGGCTCGAAACTTGTTCCATCGCTGTGATATCCCGGAAATTTTGGCAATAACAATTTAATAATCTACCTTAAAAATTAAATTGATTTGATAATATTTGTTAATAATATATGAATCGATTTAATAATCTTCTTTTAAATAAATATTTAACTGATAATTTATCTTTTAAAAGTTAATCAAATTGCCTTCTATTTATAATGTATATATCTGTATATATTGCAAATGGATAATCTTTGTTTTAAATTTAATAAATAGACATGTTTTCTAATTCTAATATTTTTGATAATTTAGAAATTTGATATTAAGCTATTTAATAAATGACCATATGATTTTAAATTGCTCAAGATTTAAGTTTAGTTAGTTTAAAATTATTTTAGCTTAAATTTAAATTAAGCAAAAGGTTTGTTTAATTTTTTTTAAATTTAGCTTGATAAAAATAATTAGTTTATTAATAAAGAGATAAATTATTTTATAAATCATTTTGATTTAATAATGAGCTATTTTAATAATGTAAATCTTTACAAATGGATTTTAAATAAAATTGTTATTTCAACTTTAATTATATATGTGTGTGTTTGAATGAAAGTTATGATTTGGAAATTAAAAATAAAGGTTTCAAAATGTTTAAATTAAAACAAACATTACTAATATCAATATAAGTATAAAATAAAATAATAATAAGTAATCAAATATATTTTTAGTCTATGTTTTAAAATAAAAGAAAATAAAAGTAAACACACATGTTAGAAATAGAACTAAATACTTAGACTAAATTCATAGTAAAGACTAAAACAACTATATATATTTGGACATAAGTAAAACATTACCCATGCAAGTAAAGAAATAAATAAATGCACAGTTAAGAACAAAGTGAAATAAATATCTTTGTATCTAAAGAATGAAAGCAAATCAGGTGTATATGTGTAACCTGTAAGTTGGAAAACAAGAAAAAAAAACAATAAAATGCAAAACTTAAGCTAAAATTCATATCAATAATTTATGTAACATTTTATATGTACTTGAGGTGAGTACAAATCAGGGAAGCCTGTAGAGTTTTGAAATGAAAAAGCACAAAAAAAAAAAAGAAATTATGCAGGTAGCTTACAAATTAAGATGCAGGCAAGAATAGTAAAAAGAGACAAGTATGCAAAACATAATAAAATATCTAAGTATAAATCATGGTATGTAGGAACATAAAGTACAACAAAACATATGCAGGCATAAAAAAATGTAGTTAACCTGTAAGAAAATGCAAAGCAAAGTTAAGAAAACAAAATAAAAGGGAGTTACGTATGCAGGTTGCTTGTAAGAGAAGTGCAAAGCTTAATTAAAATATCTATGGATAAAAAAAATAGTAAGTTGAGACATAAGGTACATCCTCATTAAAAGCTTTCATCTCAGCATAGAATTTTTGTCAATTCGAAATGTTGAAGCAAATTTTCAAGCCACCAAAATAAAATATCTTGCCTAATACAAATAATAACATAATTATACCTGCATGTGCTTAACCAGTTATCACCTTCCCCTATAAACTTCTTTTTATACACGCTTTCTTATTCAGTTCGTTCAACATAGCACAACATAGCAAACATTTATATTTTTATAACTGAAGCATCATACATCAACAAAGGCAACAAGGTTAAGGAAAATTAAGCAAACAATTTCTCAGATTCTAAAGTTTTAGCTGTTTCAAAATAAGAATGCTCTGTCTCTTCTAAATGCAATGGTGAGTAACATTTTTTTAAATAACTTAAGTTCTAAACTTATTGTATGTCAATACTTGATTGCTTAAAAATATTTGTGTGAATGTTTATGTGCTCATTCCTCTGTGCAATTGTGAAAATGAAATATCTGTATGTTACCCTGTAAAGCCATCCTGTTTATGAATTCTGAGCTCATGTATTACTTCAAAAATCATCTCTGCTCGATATATTGATTTATAGGGCTTAGTATCTAAACAAGATGGGTTTGTTTAATCATAAAGCAAATGTTAAAATTTGTATTATAGTCTGTAAAGTAGAAGTGCTCTGTGAAAACTTAAGGAATAGGCAATTGTGTGATATGCATGAAATTTCAAACACCTTAAATCATTAATCCAGGTTTATAAAGGGATTTCCTACCTACAATTAGGATTTTTAAAACTATAATCACATTTTTATATTTAGTAATCGAAGAGCATTTCTGAGGAGATCATTTTGGGTTTTCTTGAGTATATCTGGTGATCTAGGAGGCTGAAGGGGTCGGGGTTTTTCTGGTCGATGGAGGAGCGATCGTTGATGCTAGGAAAAATGGGTGGCGGTGATGAAGTCCACCAAGGAAGATGCGACAGTGAGTTTTCCTCTAGAACCCTAAACTTTGCTGTGTTTTGAAGAATTGATCGCCACGGCCGAAGTAGGTGATCGAGTGCAGGGGTTTTTGGGGTGGTGATAGTTAGGTTGTAGTCGAAGGAGAGGCCGAAGTTATAGACCCTCATATGGTCGGAGGGTGGAGAATTCGATGATGACAGGTTTTGAGGTGGGGAGGTGTTGATGGTTTCCAGGTTTAGGAACTGTCACAGTTTGGTGTGCAGTTTTTTTTAAGCTCGGGGAAGTCTCCGGTCATTTGCATTGTTTACTCGAAGCAGGGGGTAATTGACCCGAAGCAACTTTGCTTTGGTCTCAGGTGAGAGTTGAATTGCTACAGGTTGTATAAACTACCTGTAATTTTAAATTTAAACCAAATTTAAAGCAAAATTAAGTGTAAGTTAGTTGAAATCATGATGTATTTGAATTTAAGTTGGTCAACTAAGATTAAACAAAGTGTAAATCTAATTTGATGTATGAATTCAAATTTATATTTTGAATCAAAAATGAAGTTTTAAAATATTTAAATGAGTTTCAGGTTTAAAACCTGATAGTTTCCAGATTTTAAAACATAGACCTGAAACAAAAGTGTTGCAGCGGCCAAATTCGAATTTTTAAAGGTATTGATTCAAATGGATGTTTGAATCTTAAGGTTTAAAATGGATTTGGGTTTGGATTTAAAAATCGAGTTCCTAATTCTAGTTGTTAAAAGAAAGTTAAATTGAAGTTTTAAATCAAGATAAATTGAGGAATTCAAGTTTACTTAAGATTCAAATCTGAAAGCTTAAATCAGTTTTAAATATGAATGTTTTAAAAATAAGTTCAAATAAAGTAGTTTTGAAAAGTAAATTTGTTTCAATAAAAATTAACTCGATTTTTGAGAATTCTTTGACTAAAGATTTTTGAATGAAAAGTAAATAAATAGTTTAGCTTGAGATTTGCAAGTTAAAATATTAATGTATTTTGGAAATCTTAAATTTGAATTAAGATTCAAGTAGTTTAATTTAAAAGATTTTCTTATATAAGTTCACATGTAAATAATAAATGTTATTTACATTTATTTAAAAGATTTTAAATTGAATTTAAATTATAATCATTTTGACTCTTCAATTCAAATGATATTTAAATTTAAAATGTAATGTTAATGAAGTCATTAATTAAGAAATAAATTATCTTAAGGGTAATAGGGTAATTAAGGAATGACTTGTATATTTAAGTTAATTAATTTATTTTAATCAATATAAGGAAATCATTTGATAAATTGATAAGTATAATTACTTAGTGTATTCAATGGAGCATAATTACTTAAGGAAGTAATTAATGTTAATTACTGAATGTAATTAAGTGAAAGATGATGTGTCAATAAAGTAATTTGGATAATTACTTTTGAAATTAATCAAGGGATTAATTAATGGAGATAATTAATTATGGAATAATTAATTTATTAATATGTAATTAAGAGTAGTTAATTACTGATTGATATTAATCAAGGATGATTAATAATTGTGTTTAATTAAGGATTAATTGCTTGATGTAATTGATTTAAATAAAGTAATTTAATTTAAATCTAAATTAAAGATCATTAATTAATAATTAATGATGCAATTAAGGATTGGCTAATTAAGGAATAATCAATAATGTGGTGATTAATAAATGTAAATAATTAACAATAAATATGATTATTTATATTTAAATCAATTAAAAGGGTAATTAAATGCTAATTACTATGGATGATGTAGGATAATTAATTTGTGAAATTAATTAAAGACTAATTACTTATTGTAACTAAAAATGATTAATCAAAGGTGTTTAATCAAGATGTATATCTAGAGAGTAATCAATTAATTTAATTTATAATTGATTGATGGTTGTATGAGCAGGATTTATAGATGAAGTAATTAATTTAATTTACTTTAAATCAATTAGAGATAGAAGTAGTTAATTTAATTCATTTTAAATTAATTACAAATGGTATGATTATAAATCATTGTTTATGGATGAATGATATTTATATTTCATATGATGATTGTGAACTCAGATATGAGATGAATAATATCTAGGTAACTTGGATGTTTGTTTAAGTATGATAGTATATTATTATCTGATTGGGTTGATAATTTTGATTATCTGTTTATGATGTTGATATGATTATCTACTGTGATATTATGAATTATCTATCTGTGTATGTATTGAATTATTTTTTAAGACTAAATAGACAACTTGGCCTTAAAAGACACGTTTTGGATTTCGATGAGACCGGGATCGGTTTTCCTTATTTGGAACATCCGAAAACCACATCGATTCCAAATTAACGATAGGTCGTGAATCTGAAGTAAAGATGAAGATTCAGAGTGCAAGGGTTATTGTCGTTAACTCTGAGGGTGATTCCAAAATGAGTGTAACGAGATAATGCCTTCGGTTTCGTTCGAACCCGGAACGAACTTGTATGGATTGAATGCTTTCAACACATCGTCAGGTGGGCGATGAGCATTCTAAGAAATGTTTTCTATAAAGGTAATCGCAGCCTCAAGCCTCATCAACCGGGAATGGCTAAAGCAGGGGAGGTACAGCAAGGTTAGGTGGGTCATGCCCAAGCGGGACAAGATTTTCCCCTGTCTAGATGTCCCTTTTATTTCGGCTGTGTGGGCGGTTGGATGTACACCAACTGCGGGGTTAGCTTGTTCGGGACTGTTCAGTAAGGAATGGTTCCGGCCTTGTGTTGCAGGGTGTCGGGAGTGATCCTCGGTACGTTGATCTAGACCACGTACTGTGACGGGTGGTACCCCGGTAGCCCTGCCATTATATGGAATCCATAATCCAATAAGTGCCAACGGTTTTGATTGTATTACCCACTTTTGTGGCTAGTAGCTGGAATTTAATAGATGTAACAATTTCGGCTATTTTCTATTTACTTGAAAACCCTAGACCTATTATAATATCACAGAATTTCCTATCAAATGTTTTGGTTAGCGTAAGGTAAAAACTTTCCCATGTTTATGTGTGGGGAGTCTTACGTGATACCTTTTATCTTTAAAAGATTTTCAAAGTTAAGCAACTTTAACCTGTTACTCATACCAGACCCATGTCTGACCCGGAGTTCATTTTTGTTTTCATAAACTCTCGAGTACCCAAATTTTTACGGGTAGCCAAGGGATTCAGGTTAGCTTTGACGAATTCTGGAGGAGCAATGGAGCAGGTGGCTTCAGCGTTGTAGATATATATATAGTTCCGCTGTGTTGGTATCTCTGAGTCGTTTTATTTGAATTGTTTTGTGTATTGAGTTGTATAACTAGACAGGTGTTTATAACTGTCTAGAATGTGATGTATTATCTGTATAACTCTGATTGATGTTGTATATTATGTAAATACTTATATGATTATTATAATTTATTCGTTCCGCTGAGAGATTCTGATGTTGTTGTTCTTTCTTTTCTATCTTTTCTATTTTCTCATCCCTTTCTTTCTTCAAGACGATACGTCTTCCTGAGCGTAGGAAGTCGGGTCGTTACAGTGGTATCGGAGCATTAGGTTGAGTGAATACCTAGGCTCTTGAGTGTTTTCTTTCCTGAGAGAGCGTATTTGTAATTTTGATATATATATATATTTATTTCTACCTATTGTTGGGTTACCTGTTCGGGCTTTCCAATATAAGTTATAAAGGTAGATAGGTAGTGGTGTGTGTAACACAACTACCAATGGTTGGAAGTGTAATTGTCGAGACTGTAGGCCTAATACTATCTCGAGTAAGTTTTGGACGGTGTAAGGATTTCATTGATCTCTGAAGGAAATTTGTTAAGATTCGGAGTTCATCTTTGAAGTGTAAGAGTTTGGTTGAGCTAGAGTTTGGATCTGTCGGGTGGACAGAAGTAAGTCAAGATATTTTGATACATCAGGGTATAGTAGCTGAGTGATGAGACGCAGTGACTATGGATGTCTCCGAAGATATTTCTTTGGAACAAGTAAGGAAGAGTGACTGCTTTGGTGTTGTAGCTGAGTTCAATAGAATGTTTCTGATAGTTTGAGGTTCGAGTTTCTCGAAGAGCTTTGGATAGGAAATCTTAGCATCTGTGGTAGCAATGCAGCTTGGGATGTTTTCGGTGTTAGCAAGAGATCTTCTGGCTTAGCAGTTTTTCTGGAATGGAATTCAGAAGTAATTAAGTAGACCCGTTTCTTCGATGGATTGGCCACATAAGTGTAAGCTGTTCTGATTTGTAAAAAGAGAGCAGTATCTTTGGAATTTGGCTGTATCGATCGCAAAAGTGACTTGCAATGGTTTGGGTGTTCTTTTGGGGTTTCAGAGATTTTTGTAGATGTCTTCGGGAAGTTAGAGTTTTGTCAACATCTGGAAATTTAGTTTGGTAAAGCAGCTCAGATTTTGGAGGAACTTTTGAGTTTTATTTTTGGAATGTGTTGACCAGTCTGTGCTTGAGTTCATAATCAGCATTTTCATCTGATCAATCAGAGTGGCGCAGTGGAAGCATGGTGGCAGCTGTTTTAGTTTGGAAGCAATGAGATGTTGCAGTATTTGGATTGGAGAGTTCTACAGGGAATTTTTCACATCTTGAGGCCAGATTAGGAGTGCACCTGTTTTTATCCTTTCCAGATGGGAGAAGTGAGATCTTTCTTTTGATTTTGGAATAGAGTTTGTGTTCTGAGTTTTGGTCAATCTTGGAAAGATCATTTTGTTGGATTGTCTTTGGTTCAGTTTGTAAGGATATCAGCAAGAGTTGAGCTGATCAGTAAAGATGAAGGAAGCCCAGGATCGTCCGAAGAGTTTTGTGGATAGGAGACGGAGGAATTTGGATTTTTGAAATCGAGAATTTGATTTTGGATAAGTGTTTAGTTTCAGAATTGGATTGTCAGTTTGGATAACTAGAATTCAGAGTGTTTCACGTATCTCAGAGGGAGTACGTGTAAGATCTATCTTTGATTTTAGAGTCAGCAGTTCAGGGAGTTTTAGTTGTTGATTCAGACTTGCCTGTAGTCTGATATCCTGTCTTGTTTTGTAGATCTAGATGAGTGGAAACTCTGTAGTTTAGTAGTAGTATTGGTTGTTTGGATTCTGTAGAGCGAGTATCCCGGTATTTATACTTGGGGAAACTCGAGAAAATTCTATTTAGAATTTTATATGGATAGTTAGATTTGTTTGTTTGGATGAATTAGTTACTATGATTGTTAGTTTATGGTTGATATATGCTTGTGTTAAAATTTAAATTTTTAATTGGATTATTAAATTACCTTTGTTTTAAATTTCGGGGACGAAATTCTTTTAAGGGGGAAGGAATGTGATATCCCGGAAATTTTGGCAATATCAATTTAATAATCTACCTTAAAAATTAATTTGATTTGATAATATTTGTTAATAATATATGAATTGATTTAATAATCTTCTTTTAAATAAATATTTAACTGATAATTTATCTTTTAAAAGTTAATCAAATTGGCTTCTATTTATAATGTATATATCTGTATATATTGTAAATGGATAATCTTTGTTTTAATTTTAATAAATAGACATGTTTTCTAATTCTAATATTTTTGATAATTTAGAAATTTGATATTAAGCTATTTAATAAATGACATATGATTTTAAATTACTCAAGATTTAAGTTTAGTTTGTTTAAAATTATATTAGCTAAGATTTAAATTTAGCAAAAGGTTTGTTTAATTTGTTTTAAATTTAGCTTGTTAAAAATAAGTAGTTTATTAGTAAAGAGATAAATTCTTTTATAAATCATTTTGATTTAATAATGAGCTATTTTAATAATGTAAATCTTTACAAATGGATTTTAAATAAAATTGTTATTTCAACTTTAATTATATATATGTGTGTTTGAATGAAAGTTATGATTTGGAAATTAAAAATAAAGGTTTCAAAATGTTTAAATTAAAACAAACATTATTAATATCAATATAAGTATAAAATAAAATAATAATAAGTAATCAAATATATTTTTAATCTATGTTTTAAAATAAAAGAAAATAAAAGAAAATAAAAGTAAACACACATGTTAGAAATAGAACTAAATACTTAGACTAAATTCATAGTAAATACTAAAACAACTATATATATTTGGACATAAGTAAAACATTACCCATGCAAGTAAAGAAATAAATAAATGCACAGTTAAGAACAAAGTGAAATAAATATCTTTGTATCTAAAGAATGAAAGCAAATCAGGTGTATATGTGTAACCTATAAGTTGGAAAGCAAGAAAAAAAAACAATAAAATGCAAAACTTAAGCTAAAATTCATATCAATAATTTATGTAACTTTTTATATGTACTTGAGGTAAGTACAAATCAAGGAAGCCTGTAGAGTTTTGAAATGAAAAAGCAAAAAAAAAAAAAAAAAAAATTATGCAGGTAGCTTACAAATTAAGATGCAGGCAAGAATAGTAAAAAGAGACAAGTATGCAAAACATAATAAAATATCTAAGTATAAATCATGGTATGTAGGAACATAAAGTACAACAAAACATATGCAGGCAAAAAAAATGTAGTTAACCTGTAAGAAAATGCAAAGCAAAGTTAAGAAAACAAAATAAAAGGGAGTTACATATGCAGGTTGCTTGTAAGAGAAGTACAAAGCTTAATTAAAATATCCATGGATAAAAAAATAAAATAGTAAGTTGAGACATAAGGTACATCCTCATTAAAAGCTTTCATCTCAGCATAGAATTTTTGTCAATTTGAAATGTTGAAGCAAATTTTCAAGCCTCCAAAATAAAATATCTTGCCTAATACAAACAAGAACATAATTATACCTGCATGTGCTTAACCAGTTATCACCTTCCCCTATAAGCTTCTTTTTATACATGCTTTCTTATTCAGTTCGTTCAACATAGCAAACATTTATATTTTTATAACTGAAGCATCATACATCAACAAAGGCAACAAGGTTAAGGAAAATTAAGCAAACAATTTCTCAGATTCTAAAGTTTTAGCTGTTTCAAAACAAGAATGCTCTGTCTCTTCCAAATGCAATGGTGAGTAACATTTTTTTTTAAATAACTTAAGTTCTAAACTTATTGTATGTCAATACTTGATTGCTTAAAAAGATTTTTGTGAATGTTTATGTGTTCATTCCTCTGTGCAATTGTGAAAATGAAATATCTGTATGTTACCCTGTAAAGCCATCCTGTTTATGAATTCTGAGCCCATGTATTACTTCAAAAATCATCTCTGCTCGATATATTGATTTATAGGGCTTAGTATCTAAACAAGATGGGTTTGTTTAATCATAAAGCAAATGTTAAAATTTGTATTATAGTCTGTAAAGTAGAAGTGCTCTGTGAAAACTTAAGGAATAGGCAATTGTGTGATATGCATGAAATTTCAAACACCTTAAATCATTAATCCAGGTTTATAAAGGGATTTCCTACCTACAATTAGGATTTTTAAAACTATAATCACATTTTTATATTTAGTAATCGAAGAGCATTTCTGAGGAGATCATTTTGGGTTTTCTTGAGTATATTTGGTGATCTAGGCGGCTGGAGGGGTCGGGGTTTTTCTGGTCGACGGAGGAGCGATCGTTGATGCTAGGAAAAATGGGTGGTGGTGATGAAGTCCACCAAGGAAGATGCGGCAGTGGGTTTTCCTCTAGAACCCTAAACTTTGCTGTGTTTTGAAGAATTGATCGCCACGGCCGAAGTAGGTGATCGAGTGCAGGGGTTTTTGGGGTGGTGATAGTTAGGTTGTAGTCGAAGGAGAGGCCGAAGTTATAGACCCTCATATGGTCGGAGGGTGGAGAATTCGATGATGACAGGTTTTGAGGTGGGGAGGTGTTGATGGTTTCCAGGTTTTGGAACTGTCACCGTTTGGTGTGCAGTTTTTTTAAGGCTCGGGGAAGTCTCGGGTCATTTGCATTGTTTACTCGAAGCGGGGGGTGATTGACCCGAAGCAACTTTGCTTTTGTCTCAGGTGAGAGTTGAATTGCTACAGGTTGTATAAACTACCTGTAATTTTAATTTTAAACCAAATTTAAAGCAAAATTAAGTGTAAGTTAGTTGAAATCATGATGTATTTGAATTTAAGTTGGTCAACTAAGATTAAACAAAGTGTAAATCTAATTTGATGTATGAATTCAAATTTATATTTTGAATCAAAAATGAAGTTTTAAAATATTTAAATGAGTTTCAGGTTTAAAACCTGATAGTTTCCAGATTTTAAAACTTAGACCTGAAACAAAAGTGTTGCAGCAGTTAAATTCAAAATTTTAAAGGTATTGATTCAAATGGATGTTTGAATCTTAAGGTTTAAAATGGATTTGGGTTTGGATTTAAAAATCGAGTTCCTAATTCTAGTTGTTAAAAGAAAGTTAAATTGAAGTTTTAAATCAAGATAAATTGAGGAATTCAAGTTTACTTAAGATTCAAATCTGAAAGCTTAAATCAGTTTTAAATATGAATGTTTTAAAAATAAGTTCAAATAAAGTAGTTTTGAAAAGTAAATTTGTTTCAATAAAAATTAACTCGATTTTTGAGAATTCTTTGATTAATGATGTTTGAATGAAAAGTAAATAAATAGTTTAGCTTGAGATTTGCAAGTTAAAATATTAATGTATTTTGGAAATCTTAAATTTGAATTAAGATTCAAGTAGTTTAATTTAAAAGATTTTCTTATATAAGTTCACATGTAAATAATAAATGTTATTTACATTTATTTAAAAGATTTTAAATTGAATTTAAATTATAATCATTTTGACTCTTCAATTCAAATGATATTTAAATTTAAAATGTAATGTTAATGAAGTCATTAATTAAGAAATAAATTATCTTAAGGGTAATAGGGTAATTAAGGAATGACTTGTGTATTAAAGTTAATTAATTTATTTTAATCAATATAAGGAAATCATTTGATAAATTGATAAGTATAATTACTTAGTGTATTCAATGGAGCATAATTACTTAAGGAAGTAATTAATGTTAATTACTGAATGTAATTAAGTGAAAGATGATGTGTCAATAAAGTAATTTGGATAATTACTTTTGAAATTAATCAATGGATTAATTAATGGAGATAATTAATTATGGAATAATTAATTTATTAATATGTAATTAAGAGTAGTTAATTACTGATTGATATTAATCAAGGATGATTAATAATTGTGTTTAATTAAGGATTAATTGCTTAATGTAATTGATTTAAATAAAGTAATTTAATTTAAATCTAAATTAAAGGTCATTAATTAATAATTAATGATGCAATTAAGGATTGGCTAATTAAGGAATAATCAATAATGTGGTGATTAATAAATGTAAATAATTAACAATAAATATGATTATTCATATTTAAATCAATTAAAAGGGTAATTAAATGCTAATTACTATGGATGATGTAGGATAATTAATTTGTGAAATTAATTAAAGACTAATTACTTATTGTAACTAAAAATGATTAATCAAAGGTGTTTATAAAGATGTATATCTAGAGAGTAATCAATTAATTTAATTTATAATTGATTGATGGTTGTATGAGCAGGATTTATAGATGAAGTAATTAATTTAATTTACTTTAAATTAATTAGAGATAGAAGTAGTTAATTTAATTCATTTTAAATTAATTACAAATGGTATGATTATAAATCATTGTTTATAGATGAATGATATTTATATTTCATATGATGATTGTGAACTCAGATATGAGATGAATAATATCTAGGTAACTTGGATGTTTGTTTAAGTATGATAGTATATTATTATCTGATTGGGTTGATAATTTTGATTATCTGTTTATGATGATGATATGGTTATCTACTGTGATATTATGAATTATCTATCTGTGTATGTATTGAATTATTTTTTAAGACTAAATAGATAACTTGGCCTTAAAAGAAACGTTTTGGATTTCGATGAGACCGGGATTGGTTTTCCTTATTTGGAACATCCGAAAACCACATCGATTCCAAATTAACGATAGGTCGTGAATCTGAAGTGAAGATGAAGATTCAGAGTGCAAGGGTTATTGTCGTTAACTCTGAGGGCGATTCCAAAATGAGTGTAACGAGATAATGCCTTCGGTTTCGTTCGAACCCGGAACGAACTTGTATGGATTAAATGCTTTCAACACATGGGCGATGAGCATTCTAAGAAATGTTTTCTATAAAGGTAATCGCAGCCTCAAGCCTCATCAACCGGGAATGGCTAAAACAGTGGAGGTGCAGCAAGGTTAGGTGGGTCATGCCCAAGCAGGACAAGATTTTCCCCTGTCTAGATGTCCCTTTTATTTCGGCTGTGTGGGCGGTTGGATGTACACCAACTGCGGGGTTATCTTGTTCGGGTCTGTTCAGTAAGGAATGGTTCCGGCCTTGTGTTGCAGGGGGTCGGGAGTGATCCTCGGTACGTTGATGTAGACCACGTACTGTGACGGGCGGTACCCTAGTAGCCCTACCATTGTATGGAATCCACAATCCAATAAGTGCCAACGGTTTTGATTGTATTACCCACTTTTGTGGCTAGTAGCTGGAATTTAATAGATGTAACAATTTCGGCTATTTTCTATTTACTTGAAAACCCTAGACCTATTATAATATCACAGAATTTCCTATCAAATGTTTTGGTTAGCGTAAGGTAAAAACTTTCCCATGTTTATGTGTGGGGAGTCTTACGTGATACCTTTTATCTTTAAAAGATTTTCAAAGTTAAGCAACTTTAACCTGTTACTCATACCAGACCCATGTATGACCCAAAGTTTATTTTTGTTTTCATAAACTCTCGGGTACCCAAATTTTTACGGGTAGCCAAGGGATTAGGTTAGCTTTGACGAATTCTGGAGGAGCAATGGAGCAGGTGGCTTCAGCGTTGTAGATATATACATATAGTTCCGCTGTGTTGGTATCTCTAAGTCGTTTTATTTGAATTGTTTTGTGTATTGAGTTGTATAACTAGACAGATGTTTATAACTGTCTGGAATGTGATGTATTATCTGTATAACTCTGATTGATGTTGTATATTATGTAAATACTTATGTGATTATTATAATTTATTCGTTCCGCTGAGAGATTATGATGTTGTTGTTCTTTCTTTTCTATCTTTTCTATTTTCTCATCCCTTTCTTTCTTCAAGACGATACGTCTTCCTGAGCGTAGGAAGTCGGGTCGTTACAATCGCGTTCGAAATAGAGATATAACATTACAAACGTCTGGCAACACGCCTCAATAGGAGTTTGAGATTTCCATGTATATAATACGAGATATGTTGAAAATTTATAATATTATAATTTCAAAGTCAACACTATCCATCTACCCTAACCCCTGAAATGAGCCAACCTATCGTGCACTAAAGCCGCCTTTATCCCTTTTTAAACATGCGATACCTATTTCTTCTTCTTTTCAAAATTGAAGAAAAAATAAGCAAAATGCAATTGGTTCGTGTTTGATAGGATGCAGCATTGACGTGGAGGCGATTCACGGTGGAGAAGGGATGGTGCGATTTAGGGCTTCTCGATGATTAAAGGGAAGTTCGCGGCGCGATGGCAGGGGTTTGGAGGTGCGACTGTTTCGTTCACATGCGCGTATGTGCGGTGGCGGTGGCCGATGTTAGTCACGAATGGAGGTAGAGTTTGGGTCTTTGACTGATGAAGGAGGTGTTATAGAAGGTTTGGAAGAAGAGAAAATTGCTGATTTAGATGCTGAAATTATTTTAAGTGCTTTATTTTCTGATTGGTTAGCTGCGAAAGCACTAATCGGCTCTTGGTTTGAACTGGCATTACTTTATGAGCTACGGTTGTCTTCTATAGATTTATTGCGTACAACATTTTTCTTCTTCTGATTTTCCTTAGGTTGTTAGGAAAGTTTATGTTGGAAACAAGCACAAAGTGTCAAGCAACGACTTGGTATTACAGACCTAATTGCAGATGAAAAAGAAGAGATGTAGGTTGGGAGAGAAAGCACTGTTCATCAAGTTTGGACTGATGGGCATTGTGTTGGATTGGGAATCGCATTGACATCAACAATAATATGGAATTGGATTGGTTAAGATTACAGCTTGCAGAATTTTCAGCTAAGTTCGAATGCTTTCCAAATTTAGTCGGAATCAGAATGCAGATATGGAACCGAATCAAGGTGAGTAAATATCACTCATTTGGATTACAGGATTTAATTTATAACAATTAAAATTAATTATTGGATGATTGGTTGAATCGATATATTATTATCAGTCGAATATTATATTATATATATATTAGTATATATATTAGTAGTTAGGTATGTACCCGCCATTGGAATGGATGAGACACTATGCTCCCTACACAATTGCGGACAACCCTATATTACCACGATATCCCGCCTCGAAGCGGGATTAGTATTTTATACGGAAGTAGGGAACCAGGTTGGCGGGATCCAACTGAATTCCTCAAATATATTTATTGTTTTCTACATATAGTGATATATGATTAAATTAAATAATCTTTTATGGATTGTTGTGTGATTTGATTAATTGGATGCTACAGTAGCACATGCCTAAATTTTGGTTTTAGAAATACCATAAATAATATTTTTTAATTTTAAAAAGGAAATTCAAAGGCGATTTTGAAATGAAAATATTTATATAAAATTTTAGGATTTGTAAAAAGGAATTGATTGGATAATATAAATAATTTGATTTTGGATATTTAATTAGCTAATTCGAAAAATGGTTTTCAAATGGAAAATTTTGAATTGAGTATTTTTAAAATGATGAATTATTAAATGAGATTTCTTTAAATATGAAATGGAAGTCAGAATTGAGATTTGAATGGTTTTGTATATAGTTTGGATTATTTAGGAAATAGCTTTCCAAAATGAAATTTTAATAGAAAGCAATTTTGTAATTGGATTTAGTAATATAAAGCTGTAATAAATTGGAAATGAGTTTATAAGATTTGTAATGATGTTTATAAATTAAGTGGAATGATTATCATTTGATACATTCGAAATATAAATTCATAGTGAGAATTTATAATGAGATATGGAAATCAGTTTAGAAAGAAATAGTGGATTCTATTTTGGAAATTATAAATAGTTGTGAAATTAGAAATGTAAATTGATTTGTGATAAATCGAGAGAGATTTATAAGTACAAAATTGGCTATGTTGAATTTTAAAAATAGTCTTTCCATGAAGTAAGTTAATTTTCAGAAAGGATTTTTATCTATTAAACTATGTAGTTTTAAAAACTATTAATTAGAGTAAAATATTTCAGGAAGTCGGTTATTTAATATTTAAATTGTTGAAATGGATTCTAAATTTTATAAATAATTTTTGTAAATCGGTTAGAAATTTTATAAATGAATTGGAATTAGTTATTGACGTTTATTTTTAAAGTGCTTTGATATTTTTAATAATTATTTAACCATGTTTTTGAAATGTATTATTATACATATAGAATTTAAAAGTACGTGATTGGATTTTCATTTATAAATTCTCTCGATATTTGTAAATATGGTTTACTTAACGGATATGATTTTTGTAAAAGAAATCTTATGACGGAATTTTGGAAAACTTAAGGAATTTCCTAAATGGTCAAATAAGTGAACTTCGAAAAATGAATCTGAATTCATAAAAGCAGTTATAAATTGGTGAATGAGATTTCAAATAAGAAAAATCGATTTTGGAAATTTTAGAAGGGATTACGAAAATTTCGGAGATTTATGAAGTGAATTATAATGAGTTGTGGCTTTACAAAAGCATTGTAAATGGTTTTATGAAGTTGGAATAAAATGGAGATTTCTCCGTTCATGAATATACCTATAAAATCAATAAGATATAAATATTTCCTAAACATTGAGAAGTAAGTGATTTTTAAAAATATATTTATAAATACTTTTCTAAGTATTGAGATAAAATGATTTGGGAATGTTTTGACTATGGGAAGGTTATGCGAAAATATTTCTAAGTGTTAATATGGTTTGGAAATATCCCGTTAAGGATATAAGGATTTGAATTTGTTTCCAAGCGTTGGAATACTGGAAGAGATTTGAATATATATATATATATATCTGTGTAAAGATATTTGAAATGAATGTTTTGAAAAGATTTAATAAATTGCGCCTAGATGTGTGAAATTTGAGAGTTAAATAACCAACTATCAAACCTGGCCTAATTCATTGATTATTTCGGAGAGACCGGGATCAGATATAATTATCCAAGAAAAACTTCGATCTGATTTGTGTGTTATGAATTGCGATATCTCGAAGATAACGGATACGGTGATATTGAAGGAGGGTCGGTTTGTTCGGATCCATAACAACTTGTTTGGATGAATGCTATGATTTGCATCGTTGCCTAGAAGGCAGTGTTAGCATTCCAAGTATGAATGCTATTCTAAAGGTAATAACGTTGCCTCAAGCCTCATTAACCGGAAATGACTAAAACAGGGGAGATGCAGCAAGGCTAAGTGGGTCACACTCAAATAAGGTATGTTATCACTTTTGTAGATACCCTCGGATATATTATAATTATGGATATGGTTGTGCATGGAAAGGAGAGTGATGATTAGGGTGGGAACACTCGGGGTGATAAAATATTTGGTTCTATCCAGTTAGAGTTAGGCCGGTCCTGTGTTGGCAGGGATCATTAGATATAATCATCGTACATTTTCCTAGAGATGTTATGTGATAAGTGGTACCTCGGTAGCCTTGTCATTGTATGGAATCCAATATCCACTACGAGCCTGTATGGTTTTAGATGTTCCCAACTATGTTAAAACGTGAGATGCAAGCATTTCAGTTATTTTATAGTTTAATTTCTATAGACACTATTATAATATCAGGTGATTTTGATATAAAATTTTTGATTATCGTAAGGTAAAAACCCTTCGTATTTATGTGTGGCGTGGTCTTATGAGATACCTTTGTTTTCAAAGGACTCTGATATCTGTAATAATTTAAATTGAGTGTATTTTCTCACGCCGGCTTTCCAGAATGACACAGATGTTGTTTTATTATAATACTCGGGTCAGACCGAGTATTACAGATTCAGGTTAGGAGACTATGGAGCTCAGGAGATGAGCTAGACGAGTCTCAGGCGTATTCCATGTATTTGATTATATTCCGCTATGTGTGTATGATGTATATTCTGCACTTATGAGGACAAGTTATTATTGTCCATATTGATTTTGTTGATTTTTGTCTCTGATGATTGTATGTATATTAACAGTTGCAGTTTCTTTTGTATATATCTATTATATATTATTCCGCTACGATTGTGAGATTCTATATTGTTGTTTCTATTTTCTTCTATCTCTTTCTTCTTCACCCCAAATGATCTGGTATTTTCGGCACTCGATTGCTCGGCATGCTATACGGAAACGTATTGATGTCGATTTTCAAGGGTCAAAAATCCTGGGCCGTTAGAATTTTTCAAAAAAAATATTAAAAAGTTGTTGTTTTGAAAATGTAAGGAGAATTGGAAAATCATAATTTAAAAAGAAGTTGTGGACACGTTTCGATTAAAAGATTTTTGGTAAAAATGGGTTTTTCATTTTTGAAACATTTAGTCTAAAAAGTTAGTTGAGTTAAAAAAATTCGGTTTAAAGTTTTTTGATTAAAGGATTTTTCTTTTTGAAATAAATGTATAACAGAGCATAAGATAAACTTGATGATTTTTTCTATTTCATAAATTTGAATGTTCTCATAAAATTCTTCTTTTTAAAAATAAAATCAAAACTTGATTAAAATGATGCAGGAGCCATCTAAATAGGAAAAATTATAAACAGAGGTAATATTGGAAGATTTTGGTAGGAATAGCACTACGAACTTACAAAGTAGAAATAGTAATCTAGTTAGAGCAAATGTAGGAGAGAAACGATGAAAATAGGATAGGAAAACAGTAGGATGGAAGTTATCTTTGTCTACTTCACTTTTCATTGTTTAAAGTTGTAAATGATATATTTCAATGTTTCGAATAAAAGTACCAACTTTTAAAGAAATAAATATTTAACGTACAAAGTTTTTGAAAGAGGGAAATTATTTGCTCCATTTTTGGGATTAAGCCATTCTTTTTGAAATTTTGATGATTTGGTTTAATAAATTAGTTTTTGGATGTTGGATTAAAGTCCCTATTTTTAAAGAAGTAAGTCTTTGAGGTGAAAGTATTTGATAAGGTAAATTACTTTACTAAGCAATTTTATAACTTATAAATTTGGGGTTAAGAATAAAGTGGTAAATGGTTTGAAAATTGTGGAAAGTCGGATTCAAATATTTTTGGAAAGTAATTTCCAAATATTTAATAAAAATGGAATAAATATATGGAATAAATATATGGAACAAAATAACATATGGTTTTTAAAGGCTTTGAGAATGCAGTTCCCCAAACTGTTTTTGGAAGTTGGAAGTTCATTCGAAAAGTATGCTCAAAAGTTTTCTTTCGAGATGCGGAAAATCTTTTACAAGTTTGAATTTCAAATGTTTCAAACTAGCGTAACGTGGATGACTATGTAACACTCATTAATTTGGTGTTATTTATTTAATTAGTTAGTTAGGGAATTAGTTTGACTTCGAAAATGAAATTTATGCAAATGATGGAATTTGACCAAGAAACTTGCACCATTGCATTTGTAGTGAAATTTTGAGCAATTTTCATATTTGGAGTTTTGCAATCGGAGTTCAAAAGGAGTTACGGATGAAAAATGAATTCGAAACGAAAATAAATAAATAAGAAAAATTAACGTTTATTAATTAATCGCCCAGGCAGATGTAACGACCCGAAAATTTCGATCCCGAAAATTCCAGATAGTTAGTGAAAAGAAGAAAAAGAAAGAAGAAGAAACCGAAAACACAAACTCAGAATCTCACATTCGCAGCGGATAAAATATAATATCACATAAATAATAGTTTTACAAAGAAGAACTGTATCTTTACACTTATATTTTATACATCAGAGTTACAACCATTACACAACACTGGACAGTTTAAAAGAACCTGTCCTAGATAAACTACAATATATCGCAGCGGAATTACCCCATACGTTCCTACCATCCATATCGCCTCCTGAGCTCCAGAACATCCTTACCTGAAAAATATGTAATACTCGGTCTGACCCGAGCATTACATCAAAGTAACACCCGGGTCGGGCTGGAAACCAGCGTGCGTAAACTCATCTAACAAGAAATTCCAATCCATAGAACTTATTTAAAGCCCGGGTAACTCGTAACAATTTACAAATTCACAATTCATTATAGACATCACTTATTTCATACATCAATTTCTAAGTACCCAAACTTAGATTAAATAGTCCAATTCACTTAAATCATTCCATTCCAGTCTATTGATTTCACATATCAATTTATAAAGAATCAAAGTGGTTTCGGGTATTAACTAATACCCGACTCCGGTCTCTTCGAATTCAAACCCATCTTAATCCAAAATTTTCAAGTGAAATACAATTCAATTTTAAATACAAGATGTCACTTTTTACACAGCAATTCATCATCGATAGATAACCACATTATCATTGTCCATCCATTCATATCATATCACAAAACAATTCATATCAGAGATATCAATCAATTCAAGGTATTTAATCATCAATCAATCATTCATAAGCAAGATGGATCATTTTCAAAATCAATTTAATTTATCTCTAAATAAATTAATTACTAATCCTTTAATCACTTAGATTACTTTTACTTAATCATTAATTAATTGCAAATCAATTTATAAATGATCTTTTAATTATCCATCTTAATTAATCATTCTTGATTAATTATCTTCAATTACATAAAGTAATTATCCTTAACCATTTACAGTAATTAATCTTTAATTACTTCCATTAATTTCATTCATTAATTACATCAATTAATGATTCTTAATTAATTACTTCCCTTTATCAATCTTAATCAATCATAAACAGTAGTTAACCATCCTGTAATTACTTTCCTTAATTAATTAACTCATTAATTAATTATATTAATCTTTTAGTTAATTACATCAAGTAATTAATCCTTAATTACTTCTCCAAAGTAATTAACCTTAATTACTTTCCATTAAGTAATTTCCCTTATATTAATTACATCCAGTAATTTATCCATCAATTGCTTCACTAAGCAATTACCCTTATCAATCTAATTAAGCAATTATACTTAATCAATTATCAAGTGACTATCTTTAATTAACAAATTAATTAATCACATTCATTCATAAATTTCAACAGGGTAATTCATTCCTTAATTACCCTATAAATCAATTAATATTTAATTAACTAATTAATTATCCATTAACAATTGATTAATAACCTTAATTATTAATCAATATCTCTCAATACAATTTAATTAATCCATAATTATTTTTATAATTAATTAATTAATCTTTAATTATAGATTAATTATTCTTAAATTATACAATTAATTATTCTCTGATCATTAATTAACAATCTTTAATAAATCTTATTAACAGATTTCCCATTGATTACTTACCTTGCTTAATTTCATTAATCAAATTCATTGATTAATTAATCCTCAATAAATCACTTGAATTAATCGTTAATTATTAAATCTTTAATAATTGATTAATTATTTACTTAATAATAAATCCTTGATTTTTAAATTTATCTACAACAATAAACCCTTAATTATTCTTGTTTTAATCTTTCTAATTAAGCAAACTTCAAAAATTAACTTACAAGTTAAATAAATAATTCTACTCAATTTATCAAACACTTAAACAGTATTTTAACATCAAAGAATAATTAAGTGCAATATTAAAACTCCATTATGTTAACTTAAAACACTTATCACTATTCATTCTTCCCGAGGCAAAACCCACGACTACTCGAAACAAACCTGAGTTCCACTTTCCTTCTTCTTTTCCTTTTTCTTCTTGTCTAAACTTTAAACTGCTATATGATATTACACACGCAACAACGCGAACGAGATTTTCCCGAGGCTCTCCCTTCTTCACCCTCACAAAACATCACTGATACACAGCGACCATTGTGGATGTGCACACACTATCTAGCCGGCGGTGAACTTTTCTCCGACCATCCATACGTCGACTACCATGCCCTGAGTCGACTCTCCACTCAGATTGTCGAATCACCTCAAAATTTCAAAATCGACCGAACGAACCTCAAAGACTTCAGGAACCAACGCCTAAGGTCACCCCGCGTTGCCATCTTCGATCACCGAAGGTGCTCTCCTTATGTCAAAACCTTTAGCCGATCTCCATTGTTCTTTTCCTCCACCCATGTCCAACTCGATGCTGGCACGAGGCAGCAATCATCCATGAAACAACCCCGTTCCAAACGCAACCAAAACCCTTAAATCATCTCGTACGGGCGATCCATCAATTAGGAAAATCAAATAACAATTTTCCTAAGATCACCATTTCCCAAGCTTCCCTCTATGACAATCCCAAAACCCGACCTGCCGCCGTTCATCACGAATTGTCAAATGCCCCAATTCCGATCGTTCCTCAAATCCTCACTAACCACAAGCTTTAAAAATCTAATTTTACCTCTAAAACTCAATGTTTCCAAGATCAATTCAGATTATATACTCAAAACATGAGATTAAACTACTTTAAATTTCAATTTAAATCGACTTACCACTGTAAATTTCAATTCTTGGCATTATTACTTTATGGATATGATTGAAACTATTTTTAAAAATCGAATCTGACAATTACAAACCATTTTCTTTCAAAGATCCTAATATAAAAGTATTTATACAAGGAGTTATTGATTTTTGATTAAGTTTTGTGTCTGTAAACTAAGAACAGAGCATAACATTTACATGCACACAGACATATCCTCATACATATATACATACAATCAAGAGATCAACATGCAAATCATTATTTCTAATTTAAACTCAAGTTTATTGCATGAATCAGGGTTTAAACAAATTTAAAGAATTTGTTTACTCACCTGTGTCTGAGAGTGACAGAGGACAGGCTTCATGATTTAAAAATCTAAAAAATCTAGCTTAGATTACTGAACTTGTTCACTTGAATTTTCTTGAATCCTTAATCTGGTTACTTAGTTGAACTGAGTTGCTAGAAATTTGCAGAAGAAAAAGCTTTGAAACTGATTTAATTAGAAGCTTGCTTTGAATTTGCTTGAATTCTTGGATTTGCTTTACTGGAATTTGTTTTACAGGGTGAAGATAAAAACGTTTACATGTTTTTTTCTTCTTTCTTATAGTTTGTTATTCTTTTTGTAATATCCCGGGATTTATGGCAATATAAATTTCATAATCTGTGTTTAAATTTAAATTGAATTGATAATTTTTGTTAATAAATTTGAATTGATTCTATAATCTTCTTTATTTGAATATTTAATTTGTGAATTTATTTTTAATAAACTAGTAAATCTATTTTCTATATAATAATGTATATGTATTTATATATATTTTAAATAGATAAGTTGTTTTTAATTAAATTAGTATAACATAATTTTAAAATTTTGAAATTAGGAATTGTGGTTTATTTTTTATTTAAGCTTTTCAAAAATATTTAATAAAATAACTAACTGATTTTAAATATGTGAGATAAATGTTTTACTGGTTTAAAATTCATTTTAATTTAAGTTTGAATATTTAAAATAAGTTACAAAAATGTTTGTTTTATTCTTTTTAAAAAATTTGATTGATAAATGTGATTTGTAAATTTAATATAAAATTTAAAATAAGAAACATGTATTCATTTAAATTACGAGTAAGTTATAACCTCTTTTATAAATCTATTTAAATGATTAAAAGTATCTTTGTCAAATAATTGATTTGTATATTGTTTTCAATTATAAAAATACTTCGTTTTATTTTTAAAAAAAATTATTTATCTCCATAACTAAGTATTAAAAACTAATTTACTAAGTTTAAACATTTATTAACACTTAATTTAAATAACAAATTACTTAAAGATACATGTGTAAGTTTATTAAAAACCTAAGTTAACATGTGTTATGAATTTAAGCATGAGAATTTACAAGTGTCCATTTCTTTTTACAAGTGTCATGTTGTAATTTTATTTTTCTTTGATTTTAATTAAATCATATTTTCATCTTATAAAAGAATACCTCTTCTCTTCAATTCTTTTTTTTCTTCTAAAAATCAAAAGTTAAGAAACTTAAGGCATGAACTCAAAACAAATCTGAAAACATACAAATCATTTTCAGATTCAAAATCAAATCCTCAATTTCAAAATGAAAATCCTGCACATCACTTCCCTGCAAATCATTCTCTGTAAAATATTTTCAAAATGCAAAGCTTTTTTCTTCAAGCTGTGAATAACTCCTCAAAACCTGCAAAATTAAATCCCTCTTCATAATCATAACCTGTAACTCAGGTTCAACATGCAATTTAAAAGCATGCATTCATTTTTTTTCAAAAATCTGGAAATAAATGCAAAACAAAACCTGCATGCAACAATTTCAAGCAAGCATCTGCATTTCTTTCAAAAGCCTGGAAAATAAAGTAAGGAAGCCTGCATTTCAATTTTAAGCAAGAAGGCCTACATTCATCAATTCTTTAAATCTGGAAGCATCTTTTAAAAAACAAGTTTAAAAGCGTCAAAATTTGAAGCAAGTTTCAAAGGGGCATTTAACAGTTGAAGCATATTACAGAGGGTGTTCTGCATGTTCAATCTGGGCTCTGCATTTTTATTTAAGGTGAGTAACTCATTTTTTTTAAAATTTGTTAATAGGTAAAGTTGTGCATGCTTTTTAAATCACAAATGAACTTATATGAAATTGCTATAAATATTACACCTGTAATTATATGCATGTATACCTGAAGTTAACTGTTGCATGACTGTGCCTCAAAATCTTAAGCTCCTGTTGATTCTTGAATTCTTTGTTTTGAATTGATTGCTGTTAGGACTCAAACTTTTGAATAAAACATGTTTGTTTTAGAATAGAGTAAATACAAATTTTATATGAATCGAATTAAATTATTTGTAACCTGGAAAATTTAATTATACAGAGTAAATTAGCATAGAGTGAAAATTCAAACTTTATGATTTATTGTTTCAGGTTTATTAATAAAAACATTAAGTGAATTCATGAATTTTAAATCAAAAATTACAATTTATAGTGCTGTAAACATAGAACAGTTTTAAATTTACTGTTTTATACATAATTGATAAGCACAGTTGATGCTTGCAATTGAATTGGTTGAATTTGTTTCTAGAGACAGTGTATCTATCATAGATTATAGGAAAATTATTAGATTAGGATGCATTTCACTTTGGAAGTTGTGATTGTGATTTATTATATAGAACCCTAGTTTTACTAGATTGGGTAAGATTGAACTTTTCGGTCATTACAGTTGATCGAGTTCAACTATTCTTTAGAAATTGGAAGATGATGGTTAGTCGAAGTCGTCGCTGAAATTTGGGTGGAGATGGTGGCCGGAGGCGCGTAGGATCGCTGTTGACAGGTTGGGGATGTTGGTTGCTGACTGCAGTTCCAGGTTTTGAAATTTGAGTTTTAAACCTGAATTCAAGCACATGATGTAGAAGTGGGTGTTGAGTTGGCCTGAGGGAAGGATTGTTGATCGTGGGATGGTCGTGGGTTTGGGCAATGATGGCCGGAGTGGATGGGCAGGTGTACGGTGCAGAAGTGTACATGGTGGTGTTGATTTTTGGGTTACAGGGTTTTGTCCTCGGGATGGTCTCGGGTAAATGGGAGAGGTGACTCGAAGTAGTGTTGCTTCTGACTCGAAGTAAGTTTGAATTTAACTCGAAGCAAAGTATAGGGTAGCTCGGGTTTGTGTAGTGTTGCAGGTTTTAGAATTTGAGCAAAAACCTATTTCCCAGGTTTTATAAAAATTTAAGTGAAAGTAGAAATGCAAACTTAAAATTTGAAAACTAGCTTGTAACCTGAATTTAGATATAAATTCAAATAATTTGAATCTTGGTCTTTGTAATTATTGAGTTTTTAAAATTTAGTTTGGGTTTTAAACAAAACAGAAACTGTTTTCTGTTTTTTGTTTAAATTTAAAAGTAAGTTTAAAGTTGTAAGGTTAAGTTCAAATTGGAATTTTTAAACCTGAAATTTAATATGTAATCAATAACTTAAATCCTGGATTTTTAAATATTTTGAATTCAGGAAGTTTAAAATGTTTTTAAACCAAACTGAAACTGTCTTTCTGTTTTTAAAATTTGAAGTAAAATTTTGAATTGCAACTGAAAATTTAAAACAAAGTTTGAAATCTGGAAAACTAGAATATGAAGCTCAGGTAGAAGAATCTAAGTTTGAATTTAATTTAAATCTGGAATTCAAATTTAGATTTTAAATTTTTAAAGTATAAAGGAACATTGGATTCGAATTTAAAACTATGGGTTTTAACTTATGAATAAGGATTTAAATGGGTTTAAATTCTGTTTTAAAACCTGAACTTTTATTTAACGTCGGTTTTTTTTTAAAAAAAAATAAGTTTTTAAAATTTAAATTTGTTATAACCAATTTTAGAAAAGGTTAAATAATTTGAATTTAAAAAAAATGAAGATGGAAGAGTAGGTAAAGTTTTAAATTTTTAAGATTTAATCTGGAATGAAAATTTAAATTGTGTTTCAGTTTGAAATTTAAAAAGAAATTTTTTAATTGAATTTTGTTTGAAACAAATTGTTTAAAATATTTTATATAAGAAGAATGTTTCTTAATTTAGAACTTAAGGAATTGATTTCATTTAAATTATTAAATTAATTTAAATGGAATATTAAATTATTTAATTAATGGATAATGAGGATGTTTAATGAAGTGATTAATAATTTTTAAGTTAATTAATTAGATTTGAGATTAATTAATTAAGGTTAATTAATCTATAACTAAGGATGGTTAATTAAGTTTTAATTAATGATTAAGATTTATTTAATCAAGTGATTAAAGTAATTAAGATTTTAATTAACACTTAATTAATTAAAAATTAGAGATTAATTGAATTATAATTAAATATTAATTGATTGATAATTAATAATGATTTAAATAAGTTAATTATTAATTAAGTAATTAAGAAATGTTAATGAAGGTCATTAACTTAGGAATATTTTAACAATTAATTAATGTGATTTAATTTTTAATAATTAATTAGATTAATTAATTAATAATAATCAATTGTTTAAGTTTAATTACTTAATGAAAGTAATTAATGAATTAATTACTTGGTGTAATTAATTTGATTAATGTGATTAGTTTAGATTAATTAAGTTTAATTAATTTAAACATTTGTGGATTGATTGATAATTATTTATGTAATTAATGGGTTTGTAATTACTTAAGGAAGTAATTAAATCAATAATTACTGAATGTAATTAAGGATATTTATTATAGAAGTAATTTGGATTTAAATTACTTTGAAAATTAATCAAGTGATTAATAAAGATAAATAATTAAGAGTAATTAATTTATGGGATGAGTAATTAAAGTGGTTAATTACTGAATGGTAATTAATCAAGGGTGATTAATATATATGTGGTTTAAATTGAAGATTAATTACTTATGTAATTAATTTATAAAGAGATTGTTTAAATATAATCAGAAATCATTAATAAATTAATTAATGATGTAAATTGGAATTGATTAATTAAGGTATAATCAATAATGAATAAATGATTAATGTAATTAGTTTTAGCTAATTAATTAATTAAGTAATTACAAGTTAATTAGTTGCTTAGGGTTTAATCTAATTAACTTGTGTAATTAATATTAAAGGCTAATTATTTATTGTAATTAGAGAGGGTTAATCAGTAATGATTAATTAAAAAGAATAGTGAGATGATGTTTTATAAATTGATTGTAATCAATCGATGGTTAAGTTAAGCAGGATTATATTGATAAAGTAATTAATTTAATTCATTTTAAATTAATTAGAGATTAAGTAATTAGTTTAATTCATTTTAAATTAATTATAGATGGTGTGATCATTAGGTCATTGCTTATGTTTGATGATTGATATTAATTGCCTGGTATGGTTTGTAATCTCAGTTATGAGATGAGTAATGATTATTGATATGGATGCATTGGTTGCTTTTGGGTGATAATATGGATCATCTGATTATGATATGAATTATCTGTTGATAATGATAATGTTGATTATCTATTATGTTGTGAATTATCTATCTGTGTGTATTTAGATAATGAATTGAATTGTTTTAAACTTTAAAACAACTTGGACTTAAAAGACACGCTTTGGATTTCGATGAGACCGGGATCGGGTTTCCATATTTGGGATCCGAAAACCACATCGATTCCAATTAAACGTTAGGTCGTTAATCCAAGTGGAGCGAGTGAAGAATCGAGGTGTAAGGGCTATACGTCAGTATAACTCTGTGGGTGATTCCGTAATGAGTTGACGGAATAGTACTTATAGATTCGAGATGGTGATTCAGAGTGCAAGGGTTATTGTCGTTAACTCTGAGGGTGATTCCAAAATGAGTGTAACGAGATAATGCCTTCGGTTTCGTTCGAACCTAGAACGAACTTGTATGGATTGAATGCTTTCAGAACATCGCCAGGTGGACGATGAGCATTCCAAGTGATATGTCCTATAAAGGTAATCGTAGCCTCAAGCCTCATCAACCGGGAATGGCTAAAACAGGGGAGGTGCAGCAAAGCGTCGGGGGTAGCCCCCACTTGAGAGCAAGATTTATCCCTGTCTAGAGGACCCTTTATTTTCGGCTTAGTGGTGCGGTTGCTGATCACTGTTGGGAACTGAGTTGATGATGTTTTGATGACAACAATTATACTTTACTTTATAAAATATATACTAACATTTTCATATAGATAGATAAATGTATATGTATATAGGAAGTATATGCAGGTATTATCGAAGACTGATCAGTATAAAGACTCAAGCATCAAGATGAAGATTAGAGATTCCAGATTCAAGACTCTAGAGAATCAAGATTTCAAGATCTCAAGGTAAGTGTCTAGTATTTTGTTAAAACTTCATAATAGCACTCTCATCTTTCTTCCAATTTTCTTTTGGGATGGAACCTAATTTCTATCGAGAACAGTGGCTTACAAACCCACGACAAGTAGCTTACAAACCTACGACAAGGGCTTATAAACCCACGAAAATCAAAATCATTTAAACTACTTTGTACAAGTTCTCGAGTCCTATGGAGGAGCTCTGTAGGAAGGTTCTTGCAATTGCAGTTTGAATAGATTTTTCAAAATGTTTTTAAATCTGTTTTCAAAATGTTTTAGCTTTCAAAATCATGTTTTCAAATTTTTTTTCAAACTTTGTTTTAGCCTTGAAATATTCCTCCATTCCGATTTTAAAAACTTCTATTTTTAAAACATCAAAACTTATTCTGATTTTAAATATTACTTATATAATTGACGGTCTATATCAATTATATATATATATATATATATATATATATTTAAAATAATGTTTTATATTCATTCTCTATCTCAAAATATTGTTTAAACACTTTATTTTGCTTCAGAGAAGTTTCAACTTGTTTTAAATTCAAATGCTTTTACAAAACAACATCTCTACAATTTTGAACTGAGGGATGTCGACATATGGGGATACCCCATGTCGACATGGTGACAGTTGGATTCAAAATTCAAATTTCAAAAGAAGTGTCCGTTCGTTCAAAAACCTTTCGCCAATGGTTATGACCGTTGAGCATCTATATAAAGGCTTCCAAAACGAATTTTTTAAAAATAACTTTCTTATTTTCTTCACTCTTTCTTCTCCACCATTCCATATCCATAAAACTTAATATTTTCAAGATCGTGCCATCAATCTGCCAAATCATCAATAGGAAATCATTTAGATACTCTCTCTATTTGATTCTCCATCATTCTACTAAAGATCAAAGTGCTATTCAGAGTTATAGGATTAATTTGTATTCAAAAAGTCCATAGAGTCTATCCATTCAAAAGGATTGTTATTAGAAAGTATTAGGGTGATCTTGTGTCCCGTAAATCAAGAGAGTTTACCCCAGACTCGGAGATAGGAGAGTTCCTCAAGGCCTTAGAAATTGAGGGTTGTAAATTGGATATTGGCTTATAAAAATCTGTACAAGGATATTGCCTTGGTGCAGGACTGGATGTAGGAGGATTCCGAACCAGTATAAAATCTAGTGTGTTCTTTCCTTTTACTTGCTTTACTTTACTATTTGCATTTGTTATATGTTCTGTGATCATTCTGTGTTAGAATTCTGTTTAGATTTGTGTTGAAAGTTTTAATTTAGTCATATAGTTCATATATTCTTTAAAACAATATTCACCCCCCCTCTAGTGTTATTTCTGCCTTAAGATCCTTAATCCGCATCCCCAACAATTGGTATCAGAGCATTGGTTTTCATTATTTTCATAATCTGAAATTTTGAAAAGTTTTAATGGCACACACACGAATAATGTCACTCCTGTCACCACTACTTCTGTCAACACAAGCACTAACACTAGTTCATTTGTAGAGGGTCAGTCTACTGTCAGACCACCACTTTTTAATGGCAGTAATTATGCATATTGGGCATGTAGGATGAGAATTTATTTACAATCCATAAGTTTAGATACTTGAAATATGACATAAATTGAATATGTTGAACCAACTACAAATTTTGCCCAGTGGACTACTGAGCAAAAGACAGTTGCACAAAACAATTCTTAGGCTATGAATATACTATTTTGTTCACTAGATAGGAATGAGTTTAATAGAGTCTTTGTTTGTAAGTATGCATTTGAAATCTGGAAAACTTTGCAAGTAACTCATGAAGGAACTAGCAAAGTTAAACAGACTAAAATTTCCATATTAACTAACCAGTTTCAATTGTTTAAAATGCATGAAAATGAGTCTATTTCTGACATGTATTGTCGATTTCAAGACATTGTACACTCATTGATTGCTTTAGGAAAGGGTTTCTCAAAAGAAGATCAAGTCAGAAAAATACTCAATTCACTCACTCCAGAATGGGATCAAAAGACACTTACTATTGAAGAGGCAAATGATGTTAGTCAAATGAAGATCGAAGAGTTAATCGGTAATCTAATGTCTTATGACGTTCAACTACAAGGGAGAAAAGAATCTAAGGCAACGGAAAAGAAATCGATCGCATTCAAAGCAACAACTGGAGATTCAGAACAAGAGAGTGATGAAGAAATTGCTTTCATGACCAGAAATTTTAGGAAATTTCTGAAGTATAGAAAGATGAATCACTTTAAAAGAAATGATCATAGAAATTCCATAAATACTTCGAAAAACTACAACAACAATAATAATGGTGATAGATGCTATAACTGCAACAAAACAGGGCACTACAAGATGGATTGTCCATATACAGACAAACAGACATTTCAACCAAACAACGAGCAACCAAAGAAAAGAAAGAAGGCATATGCAGCAACTCTTGACGATTCAGATTCATCCAGTGATGACGAGAAGAAAACTGATAATTCAAATCTGTGCTTCACGGCTATTCTCGAATCAGAAGACGATCGGAGTTTGGATCTAAAAATAGGTACACATTTATTTTAATTTTATTGAATGCTTGCTTGCTTTGATTTTGTTTGCAATTCCTTGAATTTTTAAATTCAAAACCACCCTTTGAAATTTGAATTTTTAAATTTAAAATAATATTATTTTAATAATATTTTAAATATTAAAATATTTTAATATTATTATATTTAATATTATTACTGGAATTAAATATAGATATATAATATAGATTAGTTTTCTTAGGATTTTAGGAATTTATTACATTTTAGAAATAGACACATCTTTTCAAATTCAACAGGCACATGTCGACATGCCATGATACCCTATGTCCACATGCCTCTCAGAAATTTGATTTCAAAATTTGAATTCAAACTTTTGAATTTCCCTCCACCTTTTCACTTACTTCAAAATTCTGAAAAGACACCTCTTGACCAGAGAACATGACTTTAGAGAATCTATTTAATATACTTCTCTTATCATCTCTTTTCACTTTATTCTCATAATTCAAACTTTCTTCATTATCTTCTACTCCTCTCAAACACTCATCAATGGCTTCCTCAAGTAACCCATCAACTATGAGGCTGCCCAAATCCATCAAAAATGATCTTTTCAATGACCTGGAGGCTATCAAAGCTTACATAAACTATGTAAACTATGGTAAAGTCAATACGGGAAAATTTGCCATTTTTGATGATTTTTCTTCTTATGAAATCGATCAACTTTTTAAAGAAAACTCCATTCTTAGCTTGATTGATAACAAGCAAAATGATTTCGTTTGTTATCCAAACCTTTTCAAAATGTTTTATGTAAACCTAAATCGTGGATTTTATAATGGAAATGAAGATCAAATTTGGAGTAGTGTTAAAGGAACACTTATTGTTTTGGATTCCGATATTTTGGGTACTATTTTGGGTTGCAAATCTACCGTTATGAATCTCTCGAAATTTCAAATCAATGAAACTGATCGAGAGACTTTTCATCACATTTTTGAAAGCGATGACCACATGGATTTTAAGAATCGCTTTTTCCGCCCAAAAGCAAGAATTGTCAACCTTCTTATTCAACACACAATTATTCCTAGGTCGGGAAACTACAATAATCCCACCTCAAAAGTGTGTAAAGCTCTTTTTGCTATTTTTGGAAAATATGATATTAATTGGGCACAAACTATTTTGGATGAGTTAAGACCCAAAAATTTTAATATGCGAGAAAACACTCTTTATCATGGAATTTACCTTACTCGGATTTTCAATTATTTTGGCGTGGATGTTAAAAAGGAAGAGTTTGTAAGTAGAAAAGTGTTCAATCATGGGAACATTTCTCTTATGAAAATCCCACTCATGTTTCAACCATATGAAACACTTGCCGAAAAGGAAGAGAGACTTGCTCATGAAGAGATGGAAGAAGAGGAAGAAGAAGAGGAAGAAGAAGGGGAAGGAATGGAAATTGAAGAAGAAGAGGAAGATGAATAAACTTCTTTGGAAAGTATAGAATATCCACATACACCCGCCAATCCTTCCAACAAAACCATACTCAAGAACCAAAAGATACTTTCCCAAAACCAAAAGGTTCTTAAGAGATCTATTAGCAAGAAAATGGATAAAATCTCCAACAAGATCGACAAGTTCTTTGGGAAGATAGGCAGGAAACTTGGCTTGTCTTCATCATCATCTTCATCAAACTAATCCTAGCCATTATCTCTCTAGATATCGTTTATCTATCTTTGTATTTTCTACTTTCTTAGTTAAGATTATGTAATGTTAACTAATATAAGTAATGCTATCTTATTCTCTGTTTTCCAGCTTTATATATCTCTGATAGTTATTTATTTTAAGTTTATATAGGTCCACTAGTATAAAAATAAACTTAAAAATCAAAATTAACTCAACTTGGTCATTCTGTCTAGACCATGTCGACATGCCCCATCCCCCCATGTCGACATATAACAGTCAAAAAGTAGTTACAATTTCTAACTTCAAATTCTTGTAACTACCAAATGACAATTCATTTTGAATGGCCAATAACTCCTATAATTACCTATTTCTTCCAGAAAAACTTCTCTACCTCCATTTCTATTCATCTCCTCTCATACTTCAACTTATTTCTTAAATTATGGCTTCTCCAATTAAGAATTTAAGTGAAAATCTTGAAGAAACTCTTGCTTCTTTCAAGATATTCTTTCTTTTATACTTAGAAATCAAAGGCACTTAGAATTAAGCCAAATGCAGATGATCAAAGAGCAAGAGAAACACTTCGACGCACTTTGTTGGATGATCTCAAGCCTTAGAAAAGACGAACCCGAAGCAAATCCACGAGTCACTCTAGACAAAGATAATTGGGATGTTATCAAAACTGATCCTATCTTTGGAGAAGATGGATGGGTGGAAGTCCCAAGGAATGTTTGATCATTATGTATGTTTGTATGTTTGTTTGTTTGTTTGATTTGATTTGATTTAGATTTGATTGGATTGTTTACTTAAGTTTGATTTGGATTTGGTTTGTATATAACTCCATATACTATATATGATTGGTTTGCTATGTATGATATTGATTTGATTGTCAAGTTACGCTTATATATATGCACACACACTTGATCACTTACACGTTCACTTTACACTTTTATTCTATATATACTTTAGAACAGGTAAATCTTTTATTCCTTTTTGTTGATAAAAAAGGGGGAGAAAGTTATAAAAATATATGTGCTTGGTGTAAGGGGGAGTCATGGAATAAAGGGGAGTTGTAGTTTTAAGAAGAAGTCACGGAGTAAGGGGGAGTTATGGGGAGTTATGGTATGGTAAGAATATTTTATAAATAAAGGTTGTCATCATCAAAAAGGGGGAGATTGTTAGGAGCTGAGTTGATGATGTTTTGATGACAACAACCTTATATAGTTATTATACTTTACTTTATAAAATATATACTAACATTTTCATATAGATAGATAAATATATATGTATATAGGAAGAATATGCAGGTATTATCGAAGACTGATCAGTATAAAGACTCAAGCATCAAGATGAAGATTAGAGATTCAAGATTCAAGACTCTAGAGAATCAAGATTTCAAGATCTCAAGATAAGTGCCTCGTATTTTGTTAAAACTTCATAATAGCACTCTCATCTTTCTTCCAATTTTCTTTTGGGATGGAACCCAATTTCTATCGAAACCAGTGGCTTACAAACCCACGACAAGTAGCTTACAAACCTACGACAAGTGGCTTACAAACCCACGAAAATCAAAATCATTTAAACTACTTTGTACAAGTTCTCGAGTCCTATGGAGGAGCTCTGTAGGAAGGTTCTTGCAATTTTAGTTTGAATTGATTTTTCAAAATGTTTTTAAATCTGTTTTCAAAATGTTTTAGCTTTCAAAATCATGTTTTCAAATATGTTTTCAAACTTTGTTTTAGCCTTGAAATATTCCTCCATTCTGATTTTAAAAACTTCTACTTTTAAAACATCAAAACTTATTCTGATTTTAAATATTACTTATATAATTGACGGTCTATATCAATTATATATATATATATTTAAAATAATGTTTTATATTCATTCTCTATCTCAAAATATTGTTTAAACACTTTATTTTGCTTCAGAGAAGTTTCAACTTGTTTTAAATTCAAATGCTTTTACAAAACAACATCTCTACAATTTTGAACTGAGGGAGGTCGACATATGGGGATACCCCATGTCGACAAGGTGACAATTGGATTCAAAATTCAAATTTCAAAAGAAGTGTCCATTCGTTCAAAAACCTTTCGCCAATGGTTATGACTGTTGAGCATCTATATAAAGGCTTCCAAAACGAATTTTTTAAAAACAACTTTCTTATTTTCTTCACTCTTTCTTCTCCACCATTCCATATCCATAAAACTTCATATTTTCAAGACCATGCCCTCATTCTGCCAAATTCTCAATAGGAAATCATTTAGATACTCCCTCTATTTGATTCTCCATCATTCTACTAAAGATCAAAGTGCTATTCAGAGTTATAGGATTAATTTTTATTCAAAAAGTCCATAGAGTCTATCCATTCAAAAGGATTGTTATTAGAAAGTATTAGGGTGATCTTGTGTCCCGTAAATCAAGAGAGTTTACCCCAGACTCGGAGATAGGAGGGTTCCTCAAGGCCTTAGAAATTGAGGGTTGTAAATTGGATATTGGCTTATAAAAATCTGTACAAGGATATTGCCTTGGTGCAGGACTGGATGTAGGAGGATTTCGAACCAGTATAAAATCCGGTGTGTTCTTTCCTTTTACTTGCTTTACTTTACTATTTGCATTTGTTATATGTTCTGTGATCATTCTGTGTTAGAATTCTGTTTAGATTTGTGTTGAAAGTTTTAATTTAGTCATATAGTTCATATATTCTTTAAAACACTATTCACCCTCCCTCTAGTGTTATTTCTTCCTTAAGATCCTTAATCCTCATCCCCAACAATTGGTATCAGAGCATTGGTTTTCATTATTCTCATAATCTGAAATTTTGAAAAGTTTTAATGGCACAACACACTAATAATGTCACTCCTGTCACCACTACTTCTGTCAACACAAGCACTAACACTAGTTCATTTGTAGAGGGTCGGTCTACTGTCAGACCACCACTTTTTATTGGCAGTAATTATGCATATTGGGCATGTAGGATGAGAGTTTATTTACAATCCATAAGTTTAGATACTTGGAATATGACACAAATTGAATATGTTGAACCAACTACAAATTTTTCCCAGTGGACTACTGAGCAAAAGACAGTTGCACAAAACAATTCTAAGGCTATGAATATACTATTTTGTTCACTAGATAGGAATGAGTTTAATAGAGTCTCTGTTTGTAAGTCTGCATTTGAAATCTGGAAAACTTTGAAAGTAACTCATGAAGGAACAAGCAAAGTTAAACAGACTAAAATTTCCATATTAACTAACCAGTTTCAATTGTTTAAAATGCATGAAAATGAGTCTATTTCCGACATGTATTGTCGATTTCAAGACATTGTACACTCATTGATTGCTTTAGGAAAGGGTTTCTCAGAAGAAGATCAAGTCAGAAAAATACTCAATTCACTCACTCCAGAATGGGATCAAAAGACACTTACTATTGAAGAGGCAAATGATGTTAGTCAAATGAAGATCGAAGAGTTAATTGGTAATCTAATGTCTTATGACGTTCAACTACAAGGGAGAAAAGAATCTAAGGCAACGGAAAAGAAATCGATCGCATTCAAAGCAACAACTGGAGATTCAGAACAAGAGAGTGATGAAGAAATTGCTTTCATGACCAGAAATTTCAAGAAATTTCTGATGTATAGAAAGATGAATAACTTTAAAAGAAATGATTAAAGAAATTCCAGAAATACTTCGGAAAACTACAACAACAACAATAGTGGTGATAGATGCTATAATTGCAACAAAACAGGGCACTACAAGATGGATTGTCCATATCCAGACAAACAGACATTTCAACCAAACAACGAGCAACCAAAGAAAAGAAAGAAGGCATATGCAGCAACTCTTGACGATTCAGATTCATCCAGTGATGACGAGAAGAAAACTGATAATTCAAATCTGTGCTTCACGGCTATTCTCGAATCAGAAGACGATCGGAGTTTGGATCTAAAAATAGGTACACATTTATTTTAATTTTATTGGATGCTTGCTTGCTTTGATTTTGTTTGCAATTCCTTGAATTTTTAAATTCAAAATCACCCTTTGAAATTTGAATTTTTAAATTCAAAATAATATTATTTTAATATTATTTTAAATATTAAAATATTTTAATATTATTATATTTAATATTATTACTGGAATTAAATATAAATATATAATATAGATTAGTTTTCTTAGGATTTTAGGAATTTATTAGATTTTAGAAATAGACACCTCTTTTCAAATACAACAGGCACATGTCGACATGCCATGATAACCCATGTCGACATGCCTCTCAGAAATTTGATTTCAAAATTTGAATTCAAACTTTTGAATTTCCCTCCACCTTTTCACTTACTTCAAAATTCTGAAAAGACACCTCTTGACCAGAGAACATGACTTTAGAGAATCTATTTAATATACTTCTCTTATCATCTCTTTTCACTTTATTCTCATAATTCAAACTTTCTTCATTATCTTCTACTCCTCTCAAACACTCATCAATGGCTTCCTCAAGTAACCCATCAACTATGAGGCTGCCCAAATCCATCAAAAATGATCTTTTCAATGACCCGGAGGCTATCAAAGCTTACATAAACTATGTAAACTATGGTAAAGTCAATACGGGAAAATTTGCCATTTTTGATGATTTTTCTTCTTATGAGACCGATCAACTTTTTGAAGAAAACTCCATTCTTAGCTTGATTGATAACAAGCAAAATGATTTCGTTTGTTATCCAAACCTTGTCAAAATGTTTTATGCAAACCTAAATCGTGGATTTTATAATGGAAATGAAGATCAAATTTGGAGTAATGTTAAAGGAACACTTATTGTTTTGGATTCCGATATTTTGGGTACTATTTTGGGTTGCAAATCTACCGGTATGAATCTCTCGGAATTTCAAATCAATGAAACCGATCGAGAGACTTTTCATCACATTTTTGAAAGCGATGACCACATGGATTTTAAGAATCGCTTTTTCCGCCCAAAAGCAAGAATTGTCAACCTTCTTATTCAACACACAATTATTCCTAGGTCGGGAAACTACAATAATCCCAGCTCAAAAGTGTGTAAAGCTCTTTTTGCTATTTTTGGAAAATAAGATATTAATTGGGCACAAACTATTTTGGATGAGTTAAGACCCAAAAAATTTAATATGGGAGAAAACACTCTTTATCATGGAATTTACCTTACTCAGATTTTCAATTATTTTGGTGTGGATGTTAAAAAGGAAGAGTTTGTAAGTAGAAAAGTGTTCAATCATGGGAACATTTCTCTTATGAAAATCCCACTCATGTTTCAACCATATGAAACACTTGCCGAAAAGGAAGAGGGACTTGCTCATGAAGAGATGGAAGAAGAGGAAGAAGAAGGGGAACGAATGGAAACTGAAGAAGAAGAGGAAGATGAAGAAACATCTTTGGAAAGTATAGAATATCCACATACACCCGCCAATCCATCCAACAAAACCATACTCAAGAACCAAAAGATACTTGCCCAAAACCAAAAGGTTCTTAAGAGATCTATTAGCAAGAAAATGGATAAAATCTCCAACAAGATCGACAAGTTCTTTAGGAAGATAGGCAGGAAACTTGGCTTGTCTTCATCATCATCTTCATCAAACTAATCCTAGCCGTTATCTCTCTAGCTATCGTTTATCTATCTTTGTATTTTCTACTTTCTTAGTTAAGATTATGTAATGTTAACTAATATAAGTAATGCTATCTTATTCTCTGTTTTCCAGCTTAATATATCTCTGATAGTTATTTATTTTAAGTTTATATAGGTCCACTAGTATAAAAATAAACTTAAAAATCAAAATTAACTCAACTTGGTCATTCTGTCTAGACCATGTCGACATGCCCCATCCCCCCATGTCGACATATAACAGTCAAAAAGTAGTTACAATTTCTAACTTCAAATTCTTGTAACTACCAAGTGACAATTCATTTTGAACGGCCAATAACTCCTTTAAATACCTATTTCTTCCAGAAAAACTTCTCTACCTCCATTTCTATTCATCTCCTCTCATACTTCAACTTATTTCTTAAATTATGGCTTCTCCAATTAAGAATTTAAGTGAAAATCTTGAAGAAACTCTTACTTCTTTCATGAATATTCTTTCTTTTATACTTAGAAATCAAAGGCACTTAGAATTAAGCCAAATGTAGATAATCAAAGAGCAAGAGAAACACTTCGACGCACTTCGTTGGATGATCTCAAGCCTTAGCAAAGATGAACCCGAAGCAAATCCACCAGTCACTCTCGACAAAGATAATTGGGATGTTATCAAAACTGATCCTATCTTCGGAGAAGATGGATGGGTGGAAGTCCCAAGGAATGTCTGATCATTATGTATGTTTGTTTGTTTGTTTGATTTGATTTGATTTAGATTTGATTAGGATTTGATTGGATTGTTTACTTAAGTTTGATTTGGATTTGGTTTGTATATAACTCCATATACTATACATGATTGGTTTGCTATGTATGATATTGATTTGATTGTCAAGTTACACTTATATATATGCACACACACTTGATCACTTACACGTTCACTTTACACTTTTGTTCTATATATACTTTAGAATAGGTAAATTTTTATTCCTTTTTGTTGATGACAAAGGGGGAGAAAGTTATAAAAATATATGTGCTTGATATAAGGGGGAGTCATGGAATAAAGGGGAGTTGTAATTTTAAGAAGAAGTCACGGAGTAAGGGGGAGTTATGGGGAGTTATGGTATGGTAAGAATATTTTATAAATAAAGTTTGTCATCATCAAGAAGGGGGAGATTGTTGGGAACTGAGTTGATGATGTTTTGATGACAACAACCTTACATAGTTATTATACTTTACTTTATAAAATATATACTAACATTTTCATATAGATAAATAAATATATATGTATATAGGAAGTATATGCAGGTATTATCGAAGACTGATCAGTATAAAGACTCAAGCATCAAGATGAAGATTAGAGATTCAAGATTCAAGACTCTAGAGAATCAAGATTTCAAGATCTCAAGATAAGTGTCTAGTATTTTGTTAAAACTTCATAATACACTCTCATCTTTCTTCCAATTTTCTTTTGGGATGGAACCCAATTTCTATCGAAACCTGTGGCTTACAAACCCACGACAAGTAGCTTACAAACCTACGACAAGTGGCTTACAAACCCACGAAAATCAAAATCATTTAAACTACTTTGTTCAAGTTCTCGAGTCCTATGGAGGAGCTATGTAGGAAGGTACTTGCAATTTCAGTTTGAATAGATTTTTCAAAATGTTTTTAAATCTGTTTTCAAAATGTTTTAGCTTTCAAAATCATGTTTTCAAACTTTGTTTTAGCCTTGAAATATTCCTCCATTCTGATTTTAAAAACTTCTATTTTTAAAACATCAAAACTTATTCTGATTTTAAATATTACTTATATAATTGACGGTCTATATCAATTATATATATATATATATATATATTTAAAATAATGTTTTATATTCATTCTCTATCTCAAAATATTGTTTAAACACTTTATTTTACTTCAGAGAAATTTCAACTTGTTTTAAATTCAAATGCTTTTACAAAACAACATCTCTACAATTTTGAACTGAGGGATGTCGTCGACATATGGGGATACCCCATGTCGACATGGTGACAGTTGGATTCAAAATTCAAATTTCAAAAGAAGTGTCCATTCGTTCAAAAACCTTTCGCCAATGGTTATGACTGTTGAGCATCTATATAAAGGCTTCCAAAATGAATTTTTTAAAAACAACTTTCTTATTTTCTTCACCCTTTCTTCTCCACCATTCCATCTCCATAAAACTTCATATTTTCAAGATCGTGCCATCATTCTGCCAAATTCTCAATAGGAAATCATTTAGATACTCTCTATTTGATTCTCCATCATTCTACTAAAGATCAAAGTGCTATTCAGAGTTATAGGATTAAGTTGTATTCAAAAAGTCCATAGAGTCTATCCATTCAAAAGGATTGTTATTAGAAAGTATTAGGGTGATCTTGTGTCCCGTAAATCAAGAGAGTTTACCCCAGGCTCGGAGATAAGAGGGTTCCTCAAGGCCTTAGAAATTGAGGGTTGTAAATTGGATATTGGCTTATAAAAATCTGTACAAGGATATTGCCTTGGTGCAGGACTGGATGTAGGAGGATTCCGAACCAGTATAAAATCCGGTGTGTTCTTTCCTTTTACTTGCTTTACTTTACTATTTGCATTTGTTATATGTTCTGTGATCATTCTGTGTTAGAATTCTGTTTAGATTTGTGTTGAAAGTTTTAATTTAGTAATATAGTTCATATATTCTTTAAAACACTATTCACCCCCCCTCTAGTGTTATTTCTGCCTTAAGATCCTTAATCCGCATCCCCAACAATTGGTATCAGAGCATTGGTTTTCATTATTTTCATAATCTGAAATTTTGAAAAGTTTTAATGGCACAACACACTAATAATGTCACTCCTGTCACCACTACTTCTGTCAACACAAGCACTAACACTAGTTCATTTGTAGAGGGTCAGTCTACTGTCAGACCACCACTTTTTAATGGCAGTAATTATGCATATTGGGCGTGTAGGAAGAGAATTTATTTACAATCCATAAGTTTAGATACTTTGAATATGACACAAATTGAATATGTTGAACCAACTACAAATTTTGCCCAGTGGACTACTGAGCAAAAGACAGTCGCACAAAACAATTCTAAGGCTATGAATATACTATTTTGTTCACTAGATAGGAATGAGTTTAATAGAGTCTTTGTTTGTAAGTCTGCATTTGAAATCTGGAAAACTTTGAAAGTAACTCGTGAAGGAACAAGCAAAGTTAAACAGACTAAAATTTCCATATTAACTAACCAGTTTCAATTGTTTAAAATGCATGAAAATGAGTCTATTTCCGACATGTATTGTCGATTTCAAGACATTGTACACTCAGTAGCCCAGCCATTGTATGGAATCCAAAATCCAATAAGTGCCAACGGTGTTGATTGTATTACCCACTTTTGTGGCTAGTAGCTGGAATTTAATCATGTAACAATTTCGGCTATTTCTTATTTACTTGAAAACCCTAGACACTATTATAATATCATCGGATTTCCTATCAAATGTTTTGGTTAGCGTAAGGTAAAAACTTTTCCATGTTTATGTGTGGGAAGTATTACGTGATACCTTTTCTTTTCAAAGGTTTTTCAAAGTTAAGCAACTTTAACCTGTTACTCACACCAGACCCATGTCTGACCCAGAGTTATTTCTGTTTTTCTTTAACTCTTGGGCACTCAAATTTTTACGAGTAGCCAAGGGAATTCAGGTTAGGATTCAGGTTAGCTCTGACGAATTATGGAGGAGCAAATGGAGCAGGAGGCTTCTGCGTATAGTTATATAGTTTTCCGCTGTGTTGGTATCTCTGAGTGTTTGTCTGTAATGTATTGAGTTGTAATAACTAGACAGGTGTTTATAACTGTCCAGTATGTGTTGTACTGTCTGCGTAACTCTGATATTTGATGTATACTATGTAATACTTATGTTATTAATATAATTTATTCGTTCCGCTGTTGAGATTCTTGTGTTGTTTCTTCTTTCTCTTCTTTCTTTTCTCTTTTCTATCACTTTCTTTCTTAAGGATGATACGCCTTTTTGGGGAGAAAAAGTCGGGTCGTCTCATTTGGTATCAGAGCATTAGGTTGAGTGAATACCTAGGCTCTGTAGTGGTGTCTATCTTGAGAGAGCGTATTTGTGTGTGTGTATATATATATATATATATATTTATGGTTCAACCTATTTGTTGGTTTACCTGTTCGGGTTTTTCCAATGTAAGTTATAAAGGTAGATGAGGTAGAAGTGTGTGTAACATGATTACCATTGGTTGGAGTTTGAATGGATGAGGTTGGAAGTGTACTTGTCGAGACTGTAGACCGATTACCATCTCGAGTGAGTTCTGCAGTGATGAAGGACTTCATCGATCTCTGAAGGTAACCTGTAAAGGTTCGGAGTTCATCTTTGAAGTACAGAATTTGGATGAGTTGAGTTTTGATCTGTCGGTAGGTTGAAGCAAGTGAGTGAAGATATCTTGTTATCTCAGGAAGTAATAGCTGCGTGATGAGATGCAGTGACTATGGATATTTCCGAAGATGTTTCTTTGGAACAAGAGTAAGAAGTGAGTTAGCTCGGTGATGTGGCTGAGTTTAGCAGAGTGCTCTGAGTTGGTAGGGAGTCTTCTGGCTGAGTAATTTCTCTGAAGTGGAGTTCAGAAGCGGCAGAATGGAGTCATTTCTCGGGTGAGTTGGCTAGGCCAGCATAAGCTGTTCGATTTGGTTGAGAGAGAGCAGTTTCTTTGGATTAGGCTGAGTTGATCGCAAAAGTGACTTGCGATAGTGTTCTTTTGGATTGTTGGAGATTGTCTGGATGTCTTCAAGGAAGTCAAGAGTTTGTCAGCATCTAGAGATCGAGTTTTCTTTCCAGGATTGGTACTGGTGGTTCAGTTAGTAGATGGATGGTTCCTTGAGATAGAAGTTGGTGAAGTAGCTCAGGTTTCGGAGGAACATCTGAGTTTTCTTTATGGATATATGGAACCATATTTCTGTGCTAGGTTGTCTAGCCTGTGCTCATGTTCTTCAGCATTTTCTTCTACTTCAGATCAGAGTTGTGCAGCAGAAGCAGTTTGAGGGTGTTTCTGTTATGTCTTTTCCGGATAAGAAGAAGTTTGTTCTGTCTTCTGTTGTTGAGAAGCAGGGTTTGTGTTCTTGTTTTTGAGTAATCTTGAGGAGATCATTGGATTGTTTTGATTCGGTCTGTTTCTAATGGAATCAGCAAGAGTTAAGCTGATTAGGATGGATGTTGGTAGCCCAGGATCGTCCGAAGAGTTTTTATGGATAAGAGACGGAGAAATTTGGATTCTGGAGTCGGAGGTTGGGTTTTGGTTATGTTTTTCTCCGATCCAAAGAGCTATAAGTTTGGGAAGCTAGCTCCGAAGTGTTTTGGTTTCTGCTGTGATGAGTAAGATCAGTGTTTGGTTTTCTAGAGTTGAATTGCCAGTTTGGATAACTGCGATTCAGAGTGTTTTCACGTATCTCTGAGGGAGTACGTGTTTGATATTTCTGGCTGTAGAACCAGCAGTTTAGGATGGTTTGGTTGTTGAGTCAGACTCGTTTGTAGTCTGATATTCTATATAGAATTGTTGTTAGAAGCTCTATTGCTTAGTAGTATTGATTGATTGGATTCTATAGAGCGAGTATCCCGATATATATATATACCGAGGAAACTCGTGAAAGTTTTATCCAAAATTCTTTTGGATAATTAGATTTGTTCTGACTATGTGAATTGGTTGCATTGGTTGTCAACATATGATTAACATGTGCTGTATTTTAAAATAAAATCTGTAAATAGATTATTAAATTACCTTTGTTTTAAATTTCGGGGACGAAATTCTTTTAAGGGGGAAGGATTGTAATATCCTGGGATTTATGGCAATATAAATTTAATAATCTGTGTTTAAATTTAAATTGAATTGATAATTTTTGTTAATAAATTTGAATTGATTCTATAATCTTCTTTATTTAAATATTTAATTTGTGAATTTATTTTTAATAAACTAGTAAATCTATTTTCTATATAATAATGTATATGTATTTATATATATTTTAAATAGATAAGTTGTTTTTAATTAAATTAGTATAACATAATTTTAAAATTTTGAAATTAGGAATTGTGGTTTATTTTTTATTTAAGCTTTTCAAAAATATTTAATAAAATAACTAAATGATTTTAAATATGTGAGATAAATGTTTTACTGGTTTAAAATTCATTTTAATTTAAGTTTGAATATTTAAAATAAGTTACAAAAATGTTTGTTTTATTATTTTTAAAATATTGATTGATAAATGTGATTTGTAAATTTAATATAAAATTTAAAACAAGAAACATGTATTCATTTAAATTACGAGTAAGTTATAACCTCTTTTATAAATCTATTTAAATGATTAAAAGTATCTTTGTCAAATAATTGATTTGTATATTGTTTTCATTTATAATAATATTTTGTTTTATTTTTTTTTTAAATTATTTATCTCCATAACTAAGTATTAAAAACTAATTTACTAAGTTTAAACATTTATTGACACTTAATTTAAATAACAAATTACTTAAAGATACATGTGTAAGTTTATTAAAAACCTAAGTTAACATGTGTTATGAATTTAAGCATGAGAATTTACAAGTGTCCATTTCTTTTTACAAGTGTCATGTTGTAATTTTATTTTTCTTTGATTTTAATTAAATCATATTTTCATCTTATAAAAGAATACCACTTCTCTTCAGTTCTTTTTCTTCTTCTAAAAATCAAAAGTTAAGAAACTTAAGGCATGAACTCAAAACAAACCTGAAAATATACAAATCATTTTCAGATTCAAAATCAAATCCTCAATTTCAAAATGAAAATCCTGCACATCACTTCCCTGCAAATCATTCTCTGTAAAATATTTTCAAAATGCAAAGCTTTTTTCTTCAAGCTGTGAATAACTCCTCAAAACCTGCAAAATTAAATCCCTCTTCATAATCATAACCTGTAACTCAGGTTCAACATGCAATTTAAAAGCATGCATTCATTTTTTTTCAAAAATCTGGAAATAAATGCAAAACAAAACCTGCATGCAACAATTTAAAGCAAGCATCTGCATTTCTTTCAAAAGCCTGGAAAATAAAGTAAGGAAGCCTGCATTTCAATTTTAAGCAAGAAGGCCTACATTCATCAATTCTTTAAATCTGGAAGCATCTTTTAAAAAAATAGTTTAAAAGCATCAAAATTTGAAGCAAGTTTCAAAGGGGCATTTAACAGTTGAAGCATATTACAGAGGGTGTTCTGCATGTTCAATCTGGGCTCTGCATTTTTATTTAAGGTGAGTAACTCATTTTTTTTAAAATTTGTTAATAGGTAAAGTTGTGCATGCTTTTTAAATCACAAATGAATTTATATGAAATTGCTATAAATATTACACCTGTAATTATATGCATGTATACCTGAAGTTAACTGTTGCATGACTGTGCCTCAAAATCTTAAGCTCCTGTTGATTCTTGAATTCTTTGTTTTGAATTGATTGCTGTTAGGACTCAAACTTTTGAATAAAACATGTTTGTTTTAGAATAGAGTAAATACAAATTTTATATGAATCGAATTAAATTATCTGTAACCTGGAAAATTTAATTATACGAGTAAATTAGCATAGAGTGAAAATTCAAACTTTATGATTTATTGTTTCAGGTTTATTAATAGAAACATTAAGTGAATTCATGAATTTTAAATCAAAAATTACAATTTATAGTGCTGTAAACATAGAACAGTTTTAAATTTACTGTTTTATACATAATTGATAAGCACAGTTGATGCTTGCAATTGAATTGGTTGAATTTGTTTCTGGAGACAGTGTATCTATCATAGATTATAGGAAAATTATTAGATTAGGATGCATTTCACTTTGGAAGTTGTGATTGTGATTTATTATATAGAACCCTAGTTTTACTAGATTGGGTAAGATCGAACTTTTCGGTCATTACAGTTGATCGAGTTCAACTATTTTTTGGAAATTGGAAGATGATGGTTAGTCGAAGTCGTCGCTTAAATTTGGATGGAGATGGTGGCCGGAGGCGCGTAGGATTGCTGTTGACAGGTTGGGGATGTTGGTTGCTGACTGCAGTTCCAGGTTTTGGAATTTGAGTCTCAAACCTGAATTCAAGCACATGATGTAGAAGTGGGTGTTGAGTTGGCCTAAGGGAGGGATTGTTGATAGTGGGATGGTCGTGGGTTTGGCCAATGATGGCCGGAGTGGATGGGCAGGTGTACGGTGCAGAAGTGTACATGGTGGTGTTGATTTTTGGGTTATAGGGTTTTGTCCTCGGGATGGTCTCGGGTAAATGGGAGAGGTGACTCGAAGCAGTGTTGCGTCTGACTCGAAGTAACTTTGAATTTAACTCGAAGCAAAGTATATGATAGCTCGGGTTTGTGTAGTGTTGCAGGTTTTAGAATTTGAGCAGAAACCTATTTCCCAGGTTTTATAAAAATTTAAGTGAAAGTAGAAATGCAAACTTAAAATTTGAAAACTAGCTTGTAACCTGAATTTAGATATAAATTCAAATAATTTGAATCTTGGTCTTTGTAATTATTGAGTTTTTAAAATTTAGTTTGGGTTTTAAACAAAACAGAAACTGTTTTCTATTTTTATTTAAATTTAAAAGTAAGTTTAAAATTGTAAGATTAAGTTCAAAATGGAATTTTTAAGCCTGAAATTTAATATGTAATCTATAAATTAAATCCTGGATTTTTAAATATTTTGAATTCAGGAAGTTTAAGATGTTTTTAAGCCAAACTGAAACTGTCTTTCTGTTTTTAAAATTTGAAGTAAAATTTTGAATTGCAACTGAAAATTTAAAACAAAGTTTGAAATCTGGAAAACTAAAATATGAAGCTCAGGTAGAAGAATCTAAGTTTGAATTTAATTTAAATCTGGAATTCAAATTTAGATTTAAAAATTTTAAAGTGTAAAGGAACATTGGATTTGAATTTAAAACTATGGGTTTTAACTTATGAATAAGGATTTAAAATGGGTTTAAATTCTGTTTTAAAACCTGAACTTTTATTTAACGTCGGTTTTTTTTAAGAAAAAACAAGTTTTTAAAATTTAAATTTGTTATAACCATTTTTAGAAAAGGTTAAATAATTTGAATTTAAAAAAATGAAGATGGAAGAGTATGTAAAGTTTTAAATTTTTAAGATTTAATCTGGAATGAAAATTTAAATTGAGTTTCAGTTTGAAATTTAAAAAGAAAATTTTAAATTGAATTTTGTTTGAAACAAATTGTTTAAAATATTTTATATAAGAAGAATGTTTCTTAATTTAGAACTTAAGGAATTGATTTCATTTAAATTATTAAATTAATTTAAATGGAATATTAAATTATTTAATTAATGGATAATGAGGATGTTTAATGAAGTGATTAATATTTTTTAAGTTAATTAATTAGATTTGAGATTAATTAATTAAGGTTAATTAATTTATAATTAAGGATAGTTAATTAAGTTTTAATTAATGATTAAGATTTATTTAATCAAGTGATTAAAGTAATTAAGATTTTAATTAACACTTAATTAATTAAAAATTAGAGATTAGTTAAATTATAATTAAATATTAATTGATTGATAATTAATAATGATTTAAATAAGTTAATTATGAATTAAGTAATTAAGAAATGTTAATGAAGGTCATTAACTTAGGATTATTTTAACAATTAATTAATGTGATTTAATTTTTAATAATTAATTAGATTAATTAATTAATAATAATCAATTGTTTAAGTTTAATTACTTAATGAAAGTAATTAATGAATTAATTACTTGGTGTAATTAATTTGATTAATGTGATTAGTTTAGATTAATTAAGTTTAATTAATTTAAACATTTGTGGATTGATTGATAATTACTTTTGTAATTAATGGGTTTGTAATTACTTAAGGAATTAATTAAATCAATAATTACTGAATGTAATTAAGGATATTTATTATAGAAGTAATTTGGATTTAAATTACTTTGAAAATTAATCAAGTGATTAATAAAGATAATTAATTAAGAGTAATTAATTTATGGGATGAGTAATTAAAGTAGTTAATTACTGAATGGTTATTAATCAAGGGTGATTAATATATATGTGGTTTAAATTGAAGATTAATTACTTATGTAATTAATTTATATAGAGATTGTTTAAATATAATCAGAAATCATTAATAAATTAATTAATGATGTAAATTGGAATTGATTAATTAAGGTATAATCAATAATGAATAAATGATTAATGTAATTAATTTTAGCTAATTAATTAATTAAGTAATTACAAGTTAATTAGTTGCTTAGGGTTTAATCTAATTAACTTGTGTAATTAATATTAAAGGCTAATTATTTATTGTAATTAGAGAGGGTTAATCAGTAATGATTAATTAAAAAGAATAGTGAGATGATGTTTTATAAATTGATTGTAATCAATCGGTGGTTAAGTTAAGCAGGATTATATTGATAAAGTAATTAATTTAATTCATTTTAAATTAATTAGAGATTAAGTAATTAATTTAATTCATTTTAAATTAACTATAGATGGTGTGATCATTAGGTCATTGCTTATGTTTGATGATTGATATTAATTGCCCGGTATGGTTTGTAATCTCAGTTATGAGATGAGTAATGATTATTGATATGGATGCATTGGTTGCTTTTGGGTGATAATATGGATCATCTGATTATGATATGAATTATCTGTTGATAATATTAATGTTGATTATCTATTATGTTGTGAATTATCTATCTGTGTGTATTTAGATAATGAATTGAATTGTTTTAAACTTTAAAACAACTTGGACTTAAAAGACACGCTTTGGATTTCGATGAGACCGGGATCGGGTTTCCATCTTTAGGATCCGAAAACCACATCGATTCCAATTAAACGTTAGGTCGTTAATCCAAGTGGAGCGAGTGAAGACTCGAGGTGTAAGGGCTATACGTCAGTATAACTCTGTGGGTGATTCCGTAATGAGTTGACGGAATAGTACTTATAGATTCGAGATGGTGATTCAGAGTGCAAGGGTTATTGTCGTTAACTCTGAGGGTGATTCCAAAATGAGTGTAACGAGATAATGCCTTCGGTTTCGTTCGAACCCAGAACGAACTTGTATGGATTGAATGCTTTCAGAACATCGTCAGGTGGACGATGAGCATTCTAAGTGATATGTCCTATAAAGGTAATCGTAGCCTCAAGCCTCATCAACCGGGAATGGCTAAAACAGGGGAGGTGTAGCAAAGCTTCGTGGGTAGCCCCCACTTGAGAGCTAGATTTATCCCTGTCTAGAGGTCCCTTTATTTTCGGCTTAGTGGTGCGGTTGCTGATCACAACTGCGGGGTGGTCTTGTTTGGAACTGTTCAGTAAGGAATGGGTCCAAATTTGTGTTGCAGGGGAGCCGGCGTACTCCTCGGTACGGTGATCTAGGCCACGTACTGTGATGGGCGGTACCCCAGTAGCCCAGCCATTGTATGGAATCCAAAATCCAATAAGTGCCAACGGTTTTGATTGTATTGCCCACTTTTGTGGCTAGTAGCTGGAATTTAATCATGTAACAATTTCAGCTATTTCTTATTTACTTGAAAACCCTAGACACTATTATAATATCATCGGATTTTCTATCTAATGTTTTGGTTAGCGTAAGGTAAAAACTTTTCCATGTTTATGTGTGGGAAGCCTTACGCGATACCTTTTCTTTTCAAAGGTTTTTCAAAGTGAAGCAACTTTAACCTGTTACTCACACCAGACCCATGTCTGACCCGGAGTTATTTCTGTTTTTCTTTAACTCTTGGGTACTTAAATTTTCACGAGTAGCCAAGGTAATTCAGGTTAGGATTCAGGTTAGCTTTGACGAATTATGGAGGAGCAAATGGAGCAGGAGGCTTCTGCGTATCGTTATATAGTTTTCCGCTGTGTTGGTATCTCTGAGTGTTTGTTTGTAATGTATTGAGTTGTAATAACTAGACAGGTGTTTATAACTGTCTAGTATGTGTTGTACTATCTGTGTAACTCTGATATTTGATGTATACTATGTAATACTTATGTTATTAATATAATTTATTCGTTCTGCTGTTGAGATTCTTGTGTTGTTTCTTCTTTCTTTTCTTTCTTTTCTCTTTTCTATCCCTTTCTTTCTTAAGGATGATACGACTTTTTGGGGAAAAAAAGTCGGGTCGTCTCACTTTTCTGAACAATGAAAAGAAAAAGAGAGATAAGGAGAGATATATTTATATAAATTTAATTTAGGTTTTTATTAAAATAAAAGAAAAAGAAAATAAAGTGACACTTGTCCCTAATCTCATTTAATTTCTTAACACATGTATTTAGGAGTGATTACAAGTTAACACATGTATCTTCATGCATAATTAGTTTTTTAAATATTTAATAAAGCTTTTATAATTAATTCTTTCTAATTTATGAATACTCTTTTAATTTATATAAATAAATCTCTTTAAAAGAAACTGATATAAATAGATTTTATGTTCTAAATTAAATCATAAAAATACATTTTAAAATCAAATTATGATTTAAGATATAAATAACTAAATTTTGAATTTCAATTTAAACATCCAAATTCAAAAATTAAATTTCAATTTAATTTTTTTTTAAATCCAATTAATGGATACATAATATTTTAACAAATCCAAATTCCATTTGTATATAATAATTCTATTTAAAATCTATATATATATATATATATATATATATACACACACAACACAATTATTATTATTTGTTTGAAAACATCAATTTTAGTATTTTATTTATTTATTAACCCAGTTATATTATTAATTACAATGCCCAGAAATCCGAGTTATTACATTCTCCTCCCTTAGAATCTTTTCGTCCTCGAAAAGGAACGAAGCCAGAACTTATTAAAATGCTTATAATTAGAAAAAATTATTCTTTGAAAGACTTTTAAAACACTTTTGAAATCTACATAATATTATAAAATTGTTTTTATTAAAATACTTTTTATTACTCGATGTTTCAATAAGTCTGTCCTCGTTCTCATAGAAATTCGGTCATACGTTGATCAGGCGTAAGACTGAAAATCTACAAGTGCTTGGCAGACCCGTTTTCAACATCCAGTGAAAATACTTTGAAAATAATTTTATTGTAAATATAGAAAACAGTTTTTGAAAATAGAGGATATATCTTTGATGAGAATGCTGTGGGAATCATCACCCCCATCCATGGTCGCAGTTACATTCCAGGGCTACGTTGCCATCGCAGCAAAAGTCCTTGTAACTGAAGGCTCTCCGCGGCCTCTCGATTACGCCATGGAACCCATGACAGATCGTAGTTACATTCCAGGGTTACGTTGCCATCACAGCAAAAGTCCATGTAACAGCAGGCTCTCTACGGCCTCTGATTTTCGTTGTCGAAATGAAACTTCTCCACTCCTACATAGGTCGCAGTCTACCGATATAAAATCAAACGCAGATTGTTGGCTCTCAGCGGCACACACGACTTTCGCTATGTTACCATATGTCGCAGTCTACCGATATAAAATCAAATGCAGACTGTTGGCTCTCAGCGGCACACACGACTTTCGCTATAGTATACTCTACTCATAATCCCCAGGAACTTGTTTTGTCCGGACTCCTCACGGGATCAACTTTAGAACCCCCCTTTGAGGCTCAAGGCAGCACCACCCGGTGGCACTCTCCAGAGTCATCATCAAAACATTTTATACTATACACATATAGTATCTTTCAAATCATACACCTAGTATGATCTCATACAACGCTTCTTTACACAAAATCGATTATCCCAAAATCGATTATTCTCAAACTAGGCTTTCCAAATTTCAATATTGATTTTACCCAAAAATCAAAAGCCTTTCCAAATCCAAAGGTTCCCAAAACCTTTTTCCAAAATCTTCATATGATCCTTTATATATATATATATATTCAGATATATATAATCTTTAAAACTTTGGATCATCTCAAACTTGTATAAAACACCTTTTATACTTCAAACATTTTCAAAAACCCATTTCTTCTGGCAAAAGATTCAACAAGGGGAGTTACATTTTATAAAACAAAGATATTTAACTTTTTTACTCAAAATCAAATGTTCAAATTTGATTACTCCTTTCAATATCATTTTCATTCAAATCCGTATGATGCACACATATCATCTGTACGCTATACCAATCTGATCGCTCACTCGACCACACAATTTCACTTCCGAACTAGTATCATCCACCCGACTTCCTAGTGCGGACACAGATCTAGTTTCTTGATCAGAAACCGTCATTCTCCTTGCATAGTCATAACTATGATAGAGAATATCCAGAACCAATCAACAATCCATATCCAGGTTCGCCGTCGAAAATCGAGTGAAAAATCCCAACTCGGATCGACATACTATCTCGAAATTCTGTGCTCGAATTTGGATCAAATAATTATGCGAATAGAATAACATACGTACACCCTACGTATTTATCTTTATTGGTTACTAGCCAAATCAATTTCTCTTTCTATTCACATTTCCTTTAATCCCCATTTGGATTATTACTTCAATTCTTATTTCAGTTGAGTATTTAACGAATAACAGTTTGAACTCCGTTAAATTTATATTTAGAAAATAGCTTGAAAATTTTAAAAATAGATAAGTAGATGAAAAATAATTATTAGTTTGAAAAATAACTGTAAAATAGTTGAAAAATAGTTAAATAGTTATAGAAATTTTAAATAATTGCAAAATAGTTGAAAAATAGTAATTAGTTTATAAAATCGTTGAAAAATTGTTTAATAGTTCCAAAAATAATTGTAAAACAAGTATAAGATAGTTTTTGGTTTAAAAAAAAAGTTGTATAGCAAATAGTTTGGGAAAATAGATTTGTATTAAAAATAGTCCAGAGTCAAAACTGCTCACTTCCCAATCTCCATTCTCATCAATTCAATTTAAATTTCCACTTCCATTTAAATTGACACAATTCCAATTTAAATAACTTCAATATCCATTGAAATTGGTTTATTCCCAATTTATGTTGAATTAATTCTCAATTTCATTCCAAATTTAAATCAAATTCGATTTGATTAAACATATTCAACTTGAATTACAATCCCAAGTTATTCCACTAACTTTGGACTAATATCTATTTAATTGAACCCACTTCAGTTTCAACCATTTCAATTCAACCCAAATTTTCCATTTGAATTTTTAAACTTATACACCTTCAATCTCAAGTCCAATTAATTCAAGTCAAATTCAATTTCAATCTCAAATTTAAACCATCTCGAATTATATAAATTCGAGTTAAATTCACTAAGGTTGGTTTAACCCTTAAACCAAGTTAACCTTTATTAAAAGCTTTTACACAATTTAATTTCTGAGCTCAAATTCTAGAATTTTCATTTTAAATTATCTTTACTTAACTTTTTCCAAAGTTCAAATAAGAGTTCAAAACAATTTTATCTTAAAAAATTAATTTATTACTCAATTTTATCTTCCAGTTTAAAACTAGTTCCTTAAACAATTTTAATTTACAAGTGTAATTATTCAAATTTTCAGTTCAAAGTAATTCCTTATCCTTAATTTCAAATTAAAGTGTGATTTTCCTTTTATTCCAAATCATGAATATATTACCACATCTCATTTCTCATTTATTTAAACAAATCCAATTTCATCTTAAAGATTTTTAATAACAACGGGATGGTATCATTCAAATTATTTTAAAACATCCATCCATTTCCAATTTTCGGATCTCAAACCCATTTTGAGATCACTCAAACTTCCTAATTCAAATCAACCATTTAACTTTCCAAGTTAAATCCCAATTTCATCTTGAAATTTCCAAATCAAGTTGACCATTCCAACTTATTTAACTTTTCCCAAGTTAAACTCAATTCACTTAATCCAGTCAACCTTACCCAATTTGAACTTCGATTTCAAATTTTAAACTTCTCATAAATAATCTTCCCACTTATTAAGTTCAAAAACTTATAACTTTGGGTATCATATCTCATTCCAGATTTAAAACTTAATATTTATAGTTTATTTCAAACCATCTTTGGTATTATGCATATCCATACATATATACATATTTACTTCTTGGTCCTCTAAGCCAAATTTAAAAATTTAAACCATCCTTGCTTTTAATTCAAAACAAAATTCCTTTAAAGTTTATAAACAACTTCCTATTCTAGAATAAGATTACATTCAAAATAGTTTGAATAATATTATTTCCTTTTAAATTTTGAAAACAATTTTCAAATGTTTAAATTTAAAATTTAGAACTTCACAGTTTGAAACCCACTTCAATTTGCATGTCATGCTTATTTAAAGGTTACCCCCTTAAAACATTTTATTTTTGCTTACACATTAATACACATTTTATTATTAAATACAACAATTATTTATGATAATAACCCAGATTATCATACCTGAATTCCAATTTATTATTATCTTATTCTGAAACTCTTTCCCAAATTCATGATTTTAATTTCCGTTTGAATTTATTTCAAACTTGTTTTTATTCAATTTCAATTTCAATTTGGTTGTATTCTGTTACTTCTTAATTTAATTCCAATAATCGAAAACCAACTTCTTTATATATATCAAAAGATAAGCTTATATAAAAATCATTTCGAAAACCATTTAAAATCTTTATATAAGTAAATAACAAGTACGATCTTATATATATATATATATATATATATATATATATATATATATATATATATATACACGCTCAACTCATTCTAGGGTACCGTTGACCCTATCCTTAATGAGTATCCCCCACCAGAGCCAAGGTTCCCACTTAACCTTCAGCTCTGATACCAAATGTAACGACCCGGAAATTTCTATCCCGAAAATTCCAGATAGTTAGTGAAAAGAAGAAAAAGAAAGAAGAAGAAACAGAAAACTCAAACTCAGAATCTCACATTCGCAGCGGATAAAATATAATATCACACAAATAATAGTTTTACAAAGAAGAACTGTATCTTTACACTTATATTTTATACATCAGAGTTACAACCATTACACAACACTGGACAGTTTAAAAGAACCTGTCCTAGATAAACTACAATATATCACAGCGGAATTACCCCATGTAACAACCCGGGAATTTGTGAAAAATTTATTATCATCAATAAACGATTATTGTTGACAGCTAATTGCTGTTTGTTGTTGGAGTTTTTGGAATCGGTTGAAATTTGTTTGAAATTGGTTAAATTGTTTTACGGGCTTTAAAATTTATATTGGGCCACATTTTTAATTGGTGTTGTGAAATTTATCTAAGGCCGATATCACCATCCCTCTACCCATTTTTCGATTCGAACCCTAAACCGAAAGAAAAATTAAAAATGTCGGCTTCCATTTTCATGCGCGTTCGTTCCTCTTTCTTCGTCAACTAGGGCTTTGAAAATAATTGGGAGAGGCCGGCGTCAATTTCTTCGATCCAGTGGATGTTGCTTTGCCGATCGGTGACAAAGCACGGCTCCTTCAATTTGCGTAGAAACAAGGTGAGTGATTTCTTATCACTCACATCTAGTTCAATTTTAATGATTTCTGATTTCTTCGATTTGTATAATTTGTTGCTTGTCACGACCTGATTTGCAGTTGATTTCGTGTTTCCTAAATTTATTTGAAACTGTCAATTGTTTTTTCTCGGCCATATGATTTTGATTGAATGTTGAGATTTATCTCTGACCTTTTTCCAATTCGTATATATTTTGTGATGCTTGCTTACTGATTTTCATGGCATCAATTTTCTTTGACTTCGGTATCCTTTGTTGGCCACGGCTTCGATTTTTGACTTGGTGATGAAGGTTGACTCATTCATCATTGACTGTGACGATTTTTGGTTGACTGCGTATTCTCTGTCATTGTTCAAACTGCTACTTGACATTGTTTATGCGATTCCTTGGCTTTGCATTTGCTTGATTTGTACTGTTCCGGCCTGTTGTGCATGTGACATTGCTCTTGAGTTTTGTTTCTGGCCATTCTTGTTGCCTGTATTCATTTGCAATATTGTGGTTCATGTGTTTGATTTACTATTGAGTCTTTGATATTGGTATGGAGTACATTGTTGGCTATGTGCATTCTGATCATTTTGGCGCTGGGTCTGCATACATGTGCTTACTTTGAACATGTTTCATTTGGTCGTCTGCACCTCTGGTATGCTGCAGCATAGTCTTGCCATTTGTATTTAGTTTGCGTTCATGTCTGATCATTGAAGAGTTGCATTGTTCCATGTATTTGTGCTTTGATGCAATTTTGATTTGTCGAAGCTTTGCATTTTTGTTGAGTCATGACAACAATGGCTTGACCTTTGCATTCAGTTTATTGTTTGGTGCCTTCTTGAATTTTGCAGTCTTTCATGAGCATATTGACTTTATAGTTGGACTGTGCATTAACCTTGAGTTGAACCCAGTTTTTAAAAAACTCGGGTTTGACCTTGTGCTGATGACGAGATTTTATTTATATTGCACCTGTGTTCATTCCTGTATATCAATGATGCTTATGTCTTTGACTTCGCTTGCATTTGTGTTCTGACCATATTTATTTGCATTGTGTAGTTGACTTGAGTCACTGATTTTTGGTCGAGACTTATTTTAGATGTCTTGACCACTTGTACATTTTTAACTTTGCACCTGTGTTGAATCCAGTTTCACAACTCGGATTTGACCTTGTACTGAAGTCGATATTTTATTTATATTGCTCCTGAGTTGAACCCGTCTTTTTATTTGGGTTTGACCTTGTGTTCGTTTGTGGACTTTCATTGTACCCTGTCACTTGTTAACTTCGATCGCTTGACTTTTGTGGTCATGTTGTGTACTTATTTTGTACTTCACTGTACTGCATATTGATCATCACCTTGCATGCATATAGTCTGGTAGATGGTGTAGTTGCTATGCCTTTGTTCCTGGTTGCTATTCTTTTATATGTAATGTTTAGATACACTTGGGAAATTGTTAGTTTTCACTGCAACTTTTGTTTGCGTAATTAATATGCAAATATACTTTGCTGTGTCGCTGCTGCGTTGCCTTATCTTTGAGCATTGATGATCTACTTATTTAAGTGAAATTGATTTCGAGTTGTATTATTGAACACTTGAGTTTCACTGTGCATAGTGTATATCACTTTTACCACTTAAGTCATTCAGTTTGAATTTATATTTCATGAATGCTTGCTGCCTTGACCTGTTGCACTATAACTATTGAGGCAGTGGCATTGATATTTGAATCTTCATTGATTTTGGTTCGTTGATCTTTTGTGTACATCATCACTGTAGTGGTAAGGCAGTGCACGCAAGCGTGAACTGCAGCCACACGGTATTGATTTTATTGGTATTTATTTTGCTTTTGATGCGTTGATCTTTTGTGTAATGCATGTTGTAGTGGCGAGGCAGTACACGCGTGCGTGTACTACAGCCCTACCCGAGTTGGCATTTTAAATGGATATTTCAATGGTTTGAATGGTGTTTTGATTTGGTTTAATATAAACATTTTGTTGATGTCTAATTATCTATTTGATAGATTATGAGTTTCTAATTATTTATTTAATAATTAGATTTTGTTGTTAATTGCCGATTAGGCAATTCTGATGTTTTTCTAAATTATCTTCATTGATTCACTTATCTTTGTTGATGATTTGATTATGTTGATTTGTTGTTTAACACTGTTATGTGTTATATTTATCGTTATCTGATTTCTTTATTTAAGAATCGGATAGGTAAATTTATTGGGACCGTCGTCTATTTGATTATTTAATTATTATTGCTTCTACGCATTAATAACTGAGTTTGAATTAGACTGACCCGTGTATTATTTTCTTTTGAATGTAATACTCGGGTCAGACCGAGTTATTACAGGTTGTAGATATCTTGCTTTGGGTTGCTGCTAGAGCTATGAAGTTTCTTTATATCATTTAGAGTAGATGTTGTCACTGTATAAGATGTTGTATATTCATGTATATTATTTACAATAATGTACTTGTGTATATAACTTCCTGAGTCGACAGTTGTAGTTGTATCATATGTATTGTATCACATGTATTGTAACTGACATCAGTTATTATATATATGAGACATTTTTGTTTTATCTGTGTTCCGCATTTATATTATCTATGTTATTATTATATCTATTGTCCTAAACTATTATGAACCATCGTAGTTCGTTTTATACTGGAATTGGATATGTTGATGGGAGTAAATAAATAAGAGATGAAAAATAAAAATATATACCACTCCTATCAAGATAACCAATACTAGTGTAAGGCCTAACTACGGATGGCCGCTCCTATCCAGCCTTATTCTTCGTAATAACGGATAGTATTTCTTTTAATACTCTTTGTTATTGTGAGCATAGAGGTGGGGCGTCACAGTTGGTATCAAAGCTTGGGGTTTATGGACATAATATAAAACATAACTTAGATGGAACATGTGTTACAACTATTTGTCTATGTTTTATTGTGCTTTGAGTCAAAACTAAAGTTTTGAAAATATGTTGAAATTTTTAAATATCTTTATTTAAAAATAAAAAGTGAAAATGTGTTTTGATGATTGGTTGATTCGTGTTTTGTTTATCTGAGCGCGCAGCGAAAACAGTGAGACTGTCTTCGCTGAGTACGGTTGATAACCTTTTTGATTTAAAGATTAAAATATGAAATTGAAATAAATTTCATTTGTTGTTTACATAGCTGTGTTTATTTTGTTTTCTTTGAAAATTTCGAATCCGATTGAGGATCCGAAGCGATTGCAGTTATGTGATTTTGTTGAGATTTTTGCTGTTTTGAATTATCTTGGTTGAAGGTATATTTGAATGATTTCTTTGTTCATTTTGCGGTATACGTGCAAATTTATGTTGCACGTTGCTCCATTATTTTTACGTTGAACCGATGTTTAGTTCTAAACGTATTTTGTTGCCGTTATTTTTATAATGGGATTTTTACACCAACGCTAAATCTTTGAAGCACGGTGTTTTGTTGATATTTTTAATGAATGAAAATTCACTGGTGTTATATTTTGATGCAAATTATTTTAATGAGATTTTGACGTTTAAAAATCACTGTCGCTTTGAGTTCAATGACCGTCAAATTTTAAAGTGGATTTTCAAGCGGTTATCCCGCAATGCTGATTTTGAGATCCGTTTTTATGGTGTTTTGAGAAATACAATTTCCTTGTTGAAATTGCTACTGATGTTGCTGTTTTAAGCACGTGGATTTGCAAATCGTTTTAAAAAATAAAATAAAATTATTTTCCAAAATTTTTATGGTTTACGCTTTCAAAAGAATGAGAAAGCAATTTAAACGATTCAGCAAAATCGAGGACTATGACCCCTTTCTTTTACTGATTCGCTTTATTCCGGACTTGTCCGTTTGAGAATGTGAAATGTTATTTTTGAAATACACAATTTTGCACTTTCAAGGAAACGATGAAGAGAATTAAACGATTTAGTAAAACTCGTGGTTATGGGACATGTGCGTTTGCTATTTTGGTTAATTCCGGACTCGTTAATTGAAATAATTGTTGTTTTGATGATTTTCGTGTGCTTTCGAACCACTATGTTGGCCCTTCGGGTCATATGTTGGACCTTCGAGTCAATACCAGTACCAGACCTTCGGGTCATTTGTTGGACCTCCGGGTCATTTGTTGGGCGCCAAAATTATGTTGGGTACTTGGTAGGCTTCGGCTATTTGTTGATGCACGTGCGGCGTAGCTTAAAAACTCACCATTTGTTGGGATTGATCCACCTTTTATGTTGATTTTCTAGATTATCTTAATTGATTCTAGATATTTGTTGTTTCCAATTATCTGCAGGTAATTGGATATTTGTTGATATGAGTTCTAATTATCGTTTTTGATAATTAGATATTTGTTGATTTGATTATCGATTATGATAATTAAATATTTGTTGATTTGAGATTTGATTATCATTTTTGATAATTAAATATTTGATGATTTGAGATTTGATTATCGATTGTGATAATTAAATATTTGTTGATTTGAGATTTGATTATCGATTGTGATAATTAAATATTTGTTGATTTGAGATTTGATTATCGATTGTGATAATTGAATAATTGTTGATTTGAGATTTGATTATCGATTTTGATATTCGGATATTTGTTGATTTGAGAATTCTGATTATCGATTTTGATAATCGGATATTTGTTGTTCTGATTATCGTTGTTGATTTTGATTATCGTTTTTGATAATTAAATATTTGGTTATTTAATTATCGCTTGAGATAATTAAATATTTGTTGATTTGAAATTTGATTATCGTTTTTGATAATTAAATATTTGTTGATTTGAAATTTGATTACCGTTTTTGATAGTTGAATATTTGTTGATTTGAGAATTCTGATTATCGTTTATGATAATTAGTCCTTTGCTGTTTTCTAATTACCGTTTTGGTGACTAGATATCTGCGGTTTTGTGATTTGTGATTTGTGTTTTCTAATTATCTTTGTTGATAATTAGATTTTGTTATTTTCTAATTATCGTATCGATAATTAGATATTGATGTTTTGTGATTTCTGTATTCTGATTATCTAATTGATAATTGAATATTGCTGATAATTGCATTTATTCAGTTTTGTTGTTTTCTGATTATCTATTTGATAGTTAGATTTTGTTGAAAATTTGTGAATTTCTTTTATGAAGTTAAAAGATTTCTTTGGGCATTTATATTCTTGACCTTTATTTTCTAACCTAACCAGTTTATGTTAGAAAAATAATTGTTACTGACGACCTTAATTATGAAAATTGTGGGGACGTAATTTTTATAAGGAGGGGAGTCTGTAACAACCTGGGAGTTTGTGAAAAATTTATTATCATCAATAAACGATTATTGTTGACAGCTAATTGATGTTTGTTGTTGGAGTTTTTGGAATCGGTTGAAATTTGTTTAAAATTGGTTAAATTGTTTTACGGGCCTTAAAATTTATATTGGGCCACATTTTTAATTGGTGTTGTGAAATTTATCTAAGGCCGATACCACCATCCCTCTACCCATTTTTCGATTCGAACCCTAAAACGAAAGAAAAATTAAAAATGGCGGCTTCCATTTTCTTGCGCGTTCGTTCCTCTTTCTTCGTCAACTAGGGCTTTGAAAATAATTGGAGAGGCCGGCGTCAATTTCTTCGATCCAATGGATGTTGCTTTGCCGATCGATGACAAAGCATGGCTCCTTCAATTTGCGTAGAAACAAGGTGAGTGATTTCTTATCACTCACATCTAGTTCAATTTTAATGATTTCTGATTTCTTCGATTTGTATAATTTGTTGCTTGTCACGGCCTGATTTGCAGTTGATTTCGTGTTTCCTAAATTTATTTGAAACTGTCAATTGCTTTATCTCGGCCGTATGATTTTGATTGAATGTTGAGATTTATCTCTGACCTTTTCCAATTCGTATATATTTTGTGATGCTTGCTTACTAATTTTCACGGCATCAATTTCCTTTGACTTCGGTATCCTTTGTTGGCCACGGCTTCGATTTTTGACTTGGTGATGAAGGTTGACTCGTTCATCATTGACTGTGACGATTTTTGGTTGACTTCATATTCTCTGTCATTGTCAAACTGCCACTTGACATTGTTTATGTGATTCCATGACTTTGCATTTGCTTGATTTGTACTGTTCCGGCCTGTTGTGCATGTGACATTGCTCTTGAGTTTTGTTTCTGTCCATTCTTGTTGCCTGTATTCATTTGCAATATTATGGTTCATGTGTTTGATTTACTGTTGAGTCTTTGATATTGGTATGGAGTACATTGTTGGCTATGTGCATTCTGATCATTTTGGCACTGGGTCTGCATACATGTGCTTACTTTGAACATGTTTCATTTGGTCGTCTGCACCTCTGGTATGCTGCAGCTTGGTCTTGCCATTTGTATTTAGTTTGCATTCATGTCTGATCATTGAAGAGTTGCATTGTTCCATGTATTTGTGCTTTGATGCAGTTTTGATTTGTTGAAGCTTTGCATTTGAGTTGAGTCATGACAACAATGGCTTGACCTTTGCATTCAGTTTATTGTTTGGTGCCTTCTTGAATTTTGCAGTCTTTCATGAGCATATTGACTTTATAGTTGGACTGTGCATTAACCTTGAGTTGAACCCAGTTTTAAAAAACTCGGGTTTGACCTTGTGCTGATGACAAGATTTTATTTATATTGCAACTGTGTTCATTCCTGTATATCAGTGATGCTTATGTCTTTGGCTTCGCTTGCATTTGTGTTCTGATTATATTTATTTGCATTGTGTAGTTGACTTGAGTCACTGATTTTTGGTCGAGACTTATTTCAGATGTCTTGACCACTTGTACATTTTTAACTTTGCACCAGTGTTGAATCCAGTTTCACAACTCGGATTTGACCTTGTACTGAAGTCGATATTTTATTTATATTGCTCCTGAGTTGAACCCGTCTTTTTATTTGGGTTTGACCTTGTGTTCGTTTGTGGACTTTCATTGTACCCCTGTCACTTGTTAACTTCGATCGCTTGACTTTTGTGGTCATGTTGTGTACTTATTTTGTACTTCACTGTACTGCATATTGATCATCACCTTGCTTGCATATAGTCTGGTAGATGGTGCAATTGCTATGCCTTTATGCCTGGTTGCTATTCTTTTATATGTAATGTTTAGATACACTTGGGCAATTGTTAGTTTTCGCTGCAACTTTTGTTTGCGTAATTAATATGCAAATATACTTTGCTGTGTCGCTGCTGCGTTGCCTTATCTTTGAGCATTGATGATCTACTTATTTAAGTGAAATTGATTTCGAGTTGTATTATTGAACAGTTGAGTTTCACTGTGCATAGTGTATATCACTTTTACCACTTAAGTCATTCAGTTTGAATTTATATTTGATGAATGCTTGCTGCCTTGACCTGTTGCACTATAACTATTGAGGCAGTGGCATTGATATTTGAGTCTTCATTGATTTTGGTTCGTTGATCTTTTGTGTACATCATCACTGTAGTGGTAAGGCAGTGCACGCAAGTGTGAACTGCAGCCACCCAGTATTGATTTTATTGGTATTTCTTTTTCTTTTGATGCATTGATCTTTTGTGTAATGCATGCTGTATTGGCGAGGCAGTACACGCGTGCGTGTACTGCAGCCCTACCCGAGTTGGCATTTTAAATGGATATTTCAATGGTTTGAATGGTGTTTTGATTTGGTTTAATTTAAACATTTTGTTGATGTTTAATTATCTATTTGATAATTAGATTATGAGTTTCTAATTATTTATTTAATAATTAGATTTTGTTGTTAATTGCCGATTAGGAAATTCTGATGTTTTTCTAAATTATCTTCATTGAAATTCTTTTCACTTATCTTCGTTGATGATTTGATTATGCTGATTTGTATTTTAACACTGTTATGTGTTATATTTATCGTTATCCAATTTCTTTATTTAAGAATCGGATAGGTAAATTTATTGGGACCGTCGTCTATTTGATTATTTAATTATTATTGCTTATGCGCATTAATAACTGAGTTTGAATTAGACTGACCCATGTATTATTTTCTTTTGAATGTAATACTCGTGTCAGACCGAGTTATTACAGGTTGTAGATATCTTGCTTTGGGTTGCTGCTAGAGCTATGAAGTTTCTTTATATCATTTAGAGTAGATGTTGTCACTGTATAAGATGTTGTATATTCATGTATATTATTCACAATAATGTACGTGTGTATATAACTTCCTGAGTCGACAGTTGTAGTTGTATCATATGTATTGTATCACATGTATTGTAACTGACATCAGTTATTATATATATGAGACATTTTTGTTTTATCTGTGTTCCGCATTTATATTATCTGTGTTATTATTATATCTATTGTCCTAAACTATTATGAAGCATCGTAGTTCGTTTTATACTGGAATTGGATATGTTGATGGGAGTAAATAAATAAGAGATGAAAAATAAAAATATATACCACTCCTATCAAGATAACCAATACTAGTGTAAGGCCTAACTACGGATGACCGCTCCTATCCAGCCTTATTCTTCGTAATAACGGACAATATTTCTTTTAATACTCTTTGTTATTGTGAGCATAGAAGTGGCGCGTCACACCTCATATGTTTCAACCATCCAGCTCGCCTTCTGAGCTCCAGAACATCCTTACTGAAAAATATGTAATACTCGGTCTGACCCGATCATTACATCAAAGTAACACCCGGGTCAGGCTGGAAACTAGCGTGAGCAAACCCATCTAACAAGAAATTCCAATCCATAGAACTTATCTAAAGCCCGGGTAACTCGTAACAATTTACAAATTCACAATTCGTTATAGACATCACTTATTTCATACATCAATTTCTAAGTACCCAAACTTAGATTAAATGGTCCAATTCACTTAAATCATTCCATTCCAGTCTATTGATTTCACATATCAATTTATAAAGAATCGAAGTGCTTTCGGGTATTTACTAATACCCGACTCCGGTCTCTTCGAATTCAAACCCATCTTAATCTAAATTTTTCAAGTGAAATACAATTCAATTTTAAATACAAGATGTCACTTTTTACACAGCAATTCATCATCGATAGATAACCACATTATCATTGTCCATCCATTAATATCATATCACAAAACAATTCATATCAGATATATCAATCAATTCAAGGTATTTAATCATCATTCAATCATTCATAAGCAAGATGGATCATTTACAAAATCAATTTAATTTATCTCTAAATAAATTAATTACTAATCCTTTAATCACTTAGATTACTTTTACTTAATCATTAATTAATTACAAATCAATTTATAAATGATCTTTTAATTATCCATCTTAATTAATCATTCTTGATTAATTATATTCAATTACATAAAGTAATTAATCTTTAATTACTTTCATTAATTTCATTAATTAATTACATTAATTAATGGTTCTTAATTAATTACTTCCCTTTATCAATCTTAATCAATCATAAACAGTAATTAACCATCCTGTAATTCCTTAATTAATTAAGTCCTTAATTAATTATATTAATCTTTTAATTAATTACATCAAGTAATTAATCCTTAATTACTTCTCCAAAGTAATTAACCTCAATTACTTTCCATTAAGTAATTTCCCTTATATTAATTACATCCAGTAAATTATCCATCAATTGGTTCACTAAGCAATTACTCTTATCAATCTCATTAAGCAATTATACACGCAACAAAGCGAACGAGATTTTAAACTGCTGTATGATATTACACACGCAACAACGCGAACGATATTTTCCCGAGGCTCTCCCTTCTTCACCCTTACAAAACATCACTGATACACAACGACCACTGTGTACGTGCACACACTATCTGGCCGGCGTCGAACTTTGCTCCGACCATCCATACGTCGACTACCATCCCCTGAGTCGACTCTCCACTCAGATCGTCGAATCACCTCAAAATTTCAAAATCGACCGAACGAACCTCAAAGACTTCAGGAACCATCGCCTAAGTTCACCCCGCATTGCCATCTTTGATCATCGGAGGTGCTCTCCTTATGTCAGAACCTTCAGCCGATCTTCATCGTTCTTTTCCTCCACCCATGTCCAACTCGATGCTGGCACGAGGCAGCAATCATCCATGAGACAACCCAGTTCCAAACGCAACCAAAACCCTAAACTCATCTCGTACTGATGATCCATCAATTAGGAAAATCAAATAACAATTTTCTTGAGATCACCATTTCCCAAGCTTCCCTCTATGACAATCCCAAAACCCGACCTGCCGCCGTTCATCACGAATTGTCAAATTCCCCAATTCCGATCGTTCCTCAAATCCTCACTAATCACAAGCTTTAAAAATATAATTTTACCTCTAAAAATCATTGTTCCCAAGATCAATTCAGATCATATACTCAAAACTTGAGATTAAACTACTTTAAATTTAAATTTAAATCAACTTACCACTGTAAATTTCAATTCTTGGCATCATTACTTTATGGATACGACTAAAACTATTTTTAAAAATTGAATCTGACAATTAAAAACCATTTTCTTTCAAAGATCCTAACATAAAAGTATTTATACAAGGAGTTATTGATTAAGTTTTGTGTCTATAACTAAGAACATAGCACAACATTTACATGCACACAGACATATCCTCATACATATATACATACAATCAGGAGATCAATTTGCAAATCATTACTTTCAATTAAAACTCAAGTTTATTGCATGAATCAGGGTTTAAACAAATTTAAAGAATTTGTTTACTCACCTGTGTCTGAGAGTGACAGAGGACAGGCTTCATGATTTAAAAATCTGAAAATTCTTGCTTTGATTACCGAACTTGTTCATTTGAATTTTCTTGAATCCTTAATCCGGTTACTTAGTTGAATTGAGTTGCTAGAAATTTGCAGGAGGAAAAGCTTTGAAACTGATTTAATTAGAAGCTTGCTTTGAATTTTCTTGAATTCTTGGATTTGCTTTACTGGAATTTGTTTTACAGGGTGAAGATAAAAACGTTTACAGGTTTTTTTTCTTTCTTATAGTTTGTTATTCTTTTCTGAACAATGAAAAGAAATAGAGAGATAAGGAGAGATATATTTATATAAATTTAATTTAGTTTTTATTAAAATAAAAGAAAAAGAAAATAAAGTGACACTTGTCCCTAATCTCATTTAATTTCTTAACACATGTATTTAGGAGTGATTACAAGTTAACACATGTATCTTCATGCATAATTAGATTTTTGAATATTTAATAAAGCTTTTATAATTAATTCTTTCTAATTTATAAATAATCTTTTAATTTATATAAATAAATCTCTTTAAAAAGATAATGATATAAACAGATTTCATGTTCTAAATTAAATCATAAAAATACATTTTAAAATCAAATTATGATTTAAGATATAAATAACTAAATTTTGAATTTCAATTTAAACATCCAAATTCAAAAATTAAATTTCAATTTAATTTTTTTTAAAATCCAATTAATGGATACATATTGTTTTAACAAATCCAAATTCCATTTGTATATAATAATTCTATTTAAAATCAATATATATACACAACACAATTATTATTGTTTGTTTGAAAACATCAATTTTAGTATTTTTTTATTTATTAACCCAATTATATTATTAATTACAATGCCCAGAAATCCGGGTTATTACAGCAGATATGTCGGCCTATCGTTGGAACCGTTCGACTCCTAACGCTCGACCAGTGCTCCATGGGCGGTCGATCGGTCGTTTTCAAGCGGCTAGGGTTAGCCTAGGCCACAATGGTCCGGATTTAATATATTTCGATCTAACGATTCTAGTAGATTCTAGCGCCTATAAATTCAGGCCCAGCCTTCCCTTCTCTACTCATTTTTTTATGGAGGCCGTAGTGAAGCTCTGTCATTTCTTCTTCTCCGCATTCTTTCTAAATTTTAAAGATAAGATATTTGTATCTATATTCATACATATCGGAGAAGTGTAGAAATTTAATAAAAAGGAGAAAAGAATCAACATATGCGTATTTGAGGTAATTTATATATTTGTATCTAATTTTTCTGTCTATCCCAAATCTCTTCTTAGATCTGTAATTCTAATGTATGTATATACCTTTTTATACATATCTCTTAGATCAAAAAGGATTTGGAGACGAATCAAAGGTTCCACTTCAAGTTTGAAGATATGGTTCACTTTTAAAATGCGAGTTAGAAATTTATAGATTGTTATAATATGAAAGTTATCTCATTATTGTTTATTTGATTTTTATGCCTAATTATATAATTGTATATGAGTTTTAGGCAATAAATTTAATATGATCTAAATATAATAAATATTGCTTACATATCTTTTTTATGAATAGATTTAGAATTGATTACAACTTGATTAGGAAATCAGTCCCAAAAGTATAATTTTAGAATATTGGTTTGAATGAAGTTTCTTCCAGATCTGAAATAGGTTGTATAATAATTTTATGAATTTGATTAATACCCTAATCTTATTGGAATATAAACTTTTCTACATTCAGAATTGTTGGACTTGTATATATTTAATATTTGTAAATTAGTTGATTTCTTTCACTTTTTGGAAAAATATAGCGTTTGATCTAGTAAGGAATAAATGCAAATAAAAAGAGAAAGAGATGTGTATAGTATGAATTCATTGGAGTTTACACTATCAATTTGAGTAAAAAGAGAAATGATTATTCCTTATAATTTCAAATAATGCAATCTTTTATATTTTAAAGCTAAACCTTTTGTTTTGGACAAATTTATGGAAATTATAGTGGATAATCTTTTTAGACATGATTGCAAAATTTAACATGGAAAAGAATATTCTAGTGAAGATATATAACTAGAATATATCTGATGAAAGTAAATATTTGTACGTAATTTACTCTGCTTATAATAATTAAATAAAAAGCTAATAATGATGCTTGCACTTAATATTTGCGTTTAGAATGATTAACCATGGGAAATGAATTTAAAAAGTTGTAACTCCAACAAATGGGGAATAAATGGAAATAAGTTTGGGAGTTGCAATAATTTGATAAGGTAAATGGATTAATGGGACTGATAAAAATGAAATATATATAAAAGGTTAATAATTTGAAATTAGTAATGATCATAAATATCTTAAGAAATGTCTGTTAGGATTTTATGGACAACTTGACATTTATGAGCATTAAGTGGGGATTTATGGATAGATATATATTTAAGGTAAATCTTATTTCCTAACATAAAAAGGGAATTAGTAAACTAAGTCCAATGTCCATCTAAGATAATTTAAGTAAAGATTCGGATGGTTAGTTAGATTTAGTAGATTAGTGATGCTAGAACAGTAAATTCACCCGGTGGAAAACTGCCCTTCACTTTAAGGTTACCAGTAGTCGGGTGCACTTACTACTGATGTGAGATATCAGTAATCCTAGGACCCATGACGATTTGAGAGATTGAGCGTGCATTCTTAATTGGAAAGTATTTAATGGTCTAAAATTAGGAAATAAGAGCGGTGAGGGAGATCTCCATTGGGGTTCGCTTCTGATTTGAGGTCTTAAGTGGTTGTAGGGTCTGCTGCTCTCCTAAATGGAAGAATTAAATATTCTAATGAGATTCCAAATAAATAAGAATGTCTCTAGAAAGGGTTTACTTCAGTGTTAAGATCTTAAGTGGCTGCAGGGTCCGCCTTCTTACCGAAAAAGTAACCTAATGAGATTCCATGTTTATAATTAAAGAGTTAGGTGTTGAATGACAAAGGCCTACCTATTAATGAGTATTAAATGGTCAAGGGTCTACCTAGTCCTTATTAAGGAGGTATTAAGTGGCTTGAGTATAGTTTCTCACAATGCTAAGGCCATAAAAACAATAGTGCCATTAAGGAGCATGCCTTGGGAATATGTATTAAATGATGGGGTCTGCCTTAATAAGGTCTTAAATGACCAGAGTCTACCAATTTTTTAATAAAAGGTATTAAATGGCTTAAGTAATATTTATTACATGGCTATGATTTTCTCGGCGGTAGATGTAGTAGTATTTGGACATTAAATGTCGATAGCCTCAAATAGTAGTTAGAGGTCATGTAGCTAGGACCCACCAACCATTGACAACATTGTGAGGAAACCACATTGGGAATTGGTCTAAATTAATGGGATCCATCTAGATTAAGGTCTTAAACAGCAGAGTATGCCTTTTTCTTTTTTTAAAAAATATTATAAAAGCCCGCTTCATATTTAGAAGTGTTAAGTGACAAATGGTTTAAAAGAATTGGACGGTTGATAAGGCTTCATTAGTATTTTGTACCTTGGAAAGAGGTAAGTAAGTAATCGTGTGTGCAATACAAGGTTAGATTAGAATTGCTAACCTTAATGGACTAACTATTAAATGAAAACCAGTTGGTATAAATTTATCTTATGGATGGGTAATTGATTTTCCAGTCACCGGAACGTTGTTCTGACCCCCTTCTCATTACAGCCCACATGATAAATTTAGATGAACATGTCGCTGGATTTGGATATACTTTGTTGTTGGAGAAGTCTTCTTTTTCTCTCATGCTCGATGTTGATGTGGCAATCTACTATCCAAGGAATACCATTAATTCCAAGGTAGTAGCCATAGTCAGTATTCTTATCCTATTATTATTTCCGTTAGGTTTAGATTTCTATCAATCTCTGATAATGCTTATGCTTATTAGTAGGTACCAAATCCAATGATCTTTGCTTTGATGGACTTGGATTTTGATTTTTGTCAAAATTTAGGCCTATAAAGGTATTGTATAACGACCTATAAATTAATAGATTTGTATTTGAATATTTAAATAATTTTTAGATATTTAAATAATGGATTTTAATAACCAAATAAACATATTTTAAATATTAATTAATGATATAAAATTATTTAAAATTTTGTTTATCAAAATAAATAGTTCAAATAAAAGTAGAAAATGTGATGGAAAAACGTTTTTCAAAAATTCGACATTTTGACATTGGAAAGCCGTCGAAAACGTTGTGCACATTTTTATATCAGTCATATACACATGCACACACATGTGCATATGTCATGTGATAAGATAATCAATGAGTAAAGTTAATAATCTAGCTTAGTTTAAATATGAAACTTAATTTGACATTAATTGCACAAAAATAAATTAAATAACCTTAGAAAATTAATTAAATACACTAATCACCACGTACATTAGGACCGAAGGCATGTTGTAGGTGGACCTAAGGAGGGGGTGACGTGTGTATTAAGAGTGGTAGAGAAGCATGGTTTCCATGTTGCATGATAACAGTTATATTATTTAAATGTTTAAGTTAAATTAAATAATACTCCACCTCATTACCTATAAATACCACCATACAAGCTCTTTTCTCACTTTGAATCTTCATTTCCAAAGTTCATTACCATAACTTCATGTTTATGAAATGATCCATTGCTTCCATACACTCAAAATCCTAAAACAGGTTTAAAAAGCTTGCCCTTCTTCATTTCTAAGCTCACTACATCCACTCCTCTTCAAACAAACACCTCTTCAGCAAAACAAGACCCTATACCCTCATATATCCACCATTGCCAAGCCCCATATGCTCTAGACCGAGCCAAAAGCCCATAAAAGATCCACTAAATCGAGCCATTTGCAAAGTAGAGCATAGATCTTGTCGCATTTTAGAAGTTAGTAAAAGTTCGGTAAAGTTAGTATGTTTTTTGGTGAGTGAAGCTTCCAACTTTGAATCATAAAGTTTATGCTACATTCATGCTCTTATTTGTAGCTATTAAATGCTTATTGTATAGTGGTTATAATCATTTGGTTGATGGATTGGTTTGTTGCTTAAAAGTTAGTCGCTTTGGAAAGTTAGCAAGCGAATCTTAAGTTATGTGAAAATGTAGTAGTTAAGTCAATCCCATTGTAGATAAATGCTTGATATATGTTGTATTAATGTAAATCATTGTGTTTGTATGCTCATTTCCTTGACATGTGATGTTTGGTTGTATTGCAAATGACATAAGTTTGAATTCTGAACCGTCCATATAACGATAGTCGCTATGTCGACACTTTCAGAAAATCACCTTTTTTGAAAACAGTTTATTTGATTATCATGCTTGGAAGTATTTTACAAGTTAAGCAAGTTATTAATTAACGATGTTTTCAAAAACAAATAATTATTTCAATAATGATTATTTAATTTAATTAATTATTTAATTTAATTAATTATTTAATTAATGAGGATTAAGGTTGACTAATTAATTTATTAATGATGCGTTTTAAATTTAACTAATTACTTAGTTAATGATGTTTCAAATTGAATTAAACATTTTATTTAATGATATTTTAAATTTAGTCAATCATTTTATTTAATGATGTTTAAGGCTAATTAATCTTTTGATAATGATGGATTAAGACTTATTAATTTATTATTTAATAATGTTTTTAAAATTAATTAACCTTTTTAATTAATGACTTTTAAAGGTTAATAAATCTGTTTAACCTTAATTAATCTTTCCTTAAATAAAGTTATAAATTAATTAATCACTTTTAGATAATGGCATTTAATTTATTAATTAAGTATATTATTAATTAATTGAATTAATGATGTCTAAAGGCAATTTACCCTTTTTAATTAAAGGTTATTGAAGTAAATTATTAACTAGTTAAAAATGTATTAAAGTTAGTTTATCAATTTAATACGAATGTTTTATTAATGATGTTTCAAAGTTAGCAAACTCTTATAACAAAGTGTTTTAAAACTAATATTTATAATGTGAAGCCAAGTACTAATTTGGATTTTAAAGAAAAAAGTCTGAATTTTATATGGAAATGAATTAATTTATGTACAGCGATTCACTTGTACGGAAATGATTTATTTGTATAATTAGCACTGAACATTGAAGAATTAGACCTGTCACTATTTTGAAAGTTAAGAATAATCATGGGACATGACTTTGAGGTAACACTACCTTGTTTTATTCGGTATTATTGTTAACCAAGAAATAGTACAAGTTTGAATTCAGTGAGTGGTGGTAAGTATACTAGATGTAATTTCCATATACGATCATTTTATATCGTCGATAGTTGGTACCTCGGTTAGCAGTTACTTCAGCTTCTTTATTATCGTCATTCTAAGATGATTTGTTGCTCTGTTGATCTTTCTTATCCTATCGGTAAATGACTGAAACCTAAGCGCAAAAGGAGGTCCAACTATGTGAGGTTGCTCCTATTAGGGTAATTTCACTTCTCGACTAGATCAGATTCATTTGTTCATTAGAGGTGGAATATTCGGATTCTCGGTAAGGTTTGACGGGCTCTGGTTAGTACATTTTCGAGAAGTGTCACAGAGTACATGAGCTTCTTAGAAGTATATTACTAGAGGTATACGTCAAGGGTGGTGCATCTTCCTAGTCATTTGTTGGAGATTTTTTATTTTCTTATTTGATTCAAACCTTCAAAATAATTTCCTTATTTGCATTGGGAAGAGTCAACCACTCTTCGTGGTGCTTAATTATTTATCTATTCTTAACGTTTGGATGTTGCTTTGTGTGATAGTAAACCGTTCCACATTTAGCGGCATTGTCTCACATGTTTGTGTTTAACTTCACACCTATGGTTTAAAAGTTTTACTCTTATGAGACATATCGCCTGCCCCAAGTAGTTTGTTTTCCCCAAAACTCTCGGGTACTTATTTTATTTGAGTAGTCCAAAAGTAACAGGTCTTTTTAGGGCTCTTTTGCAGATGATGTCCGAGCAAGAGCCTTTCATCTTCTTAATTATCTCTTCCATCGTATTTCTTGTTTGTGTAAGTATATTTTACCTCAACATATATAGAGGCGGGATGTTATTACTGCCTAAACTGATTTGCAGTACTTTTGTGTAACTTTGATAACTCCCTGTTAAGGAGTAACCTTATGTACTATTGATTGTTATGATTTATTTAGCAGTTCCATTGTGAGGTTTTCTATCCTTTTCTTTATTTTACCTCACGATGATTCATTTTCCAATTCTTGAGCGACGACACACGAACACCAAGGATGTGTTAAGTGTCATTCTTAGGGGTCAAAAATGTGGGTCATCATAGTTGATAGCAGAGCTTCAGTTGAGCGAACACCTTAGCCTGATTAAGGTATAACTCATTAGAGATAGAGCGAGGCGAGCCCTAGAATGAGTTAATATTGAGAGAGCGTTTTCTTTTTCTCCCTTAAAAGGTTGATTTTAGATAATTTATTGCAAATTTCCTTTTTATCATCTTGACCCTATCTTTGATTTCTAATAATATATGTCACTTATCTAGGTTATTGAAAATGGATACAAGAGGAAGAAGAGAGAAGGGATTTGGAACCAGCACGGCTATAAATGGCATAGTTCCTAGAAATGAGTCAGTTGTACAATTGGTAGTAGAAGAGTGATGCAAGTTCAGCCGCCTAAATTCTTTGCGACCTTGTAAATTACACTACTTGTAAAGACCTACCTTTTGGACATTTTAAGCAGATACACATGTCAGACTCAAACCATTCAAAAGGGCATATTGTTACGGGGTAAATAAGAAAAAGGGAAAGAAATAAAACAAATATAGAATCTCATAGCGGAATGATAAAATATAATAATTAAATAACGGTTCAAGAAGCAGTTTACAAATAAATTTGATTATTCTTTTTACAATGCAAAATCAGAGTTACATAAACAGGAATAAATATATAATAAATGCAGCGGAACAACATGATGTAGTGGAATACATATCATAAATAATAATAGTACAAATCTTCGTCTTCGTCCTTCAGCAATAAGGTCTTCAACCCTGAAATGCTCGGGCTGACCCGAGCTAATTGAAAAGACAAAACACTTGAGTCGGAACTAAAAGATATTATGTAAGTTAAATCAATGATAAATATGTGTATGACGGCATCAGAGATGTTTACGGGGTTTGACATTTCCTATCCAATGTCTAATGTGAGTGTAATAACTTAAGAGATGCTTGGGATTACCATCTCCAAAGGATCCGTTAAACTATCTACTATGTAGTACAATACGCTATTATAATAGTGTCTACAATAAACTAAGAATATCAAAATAGCATTACGGCGTTACCCATATCCCCCTTAACACATTTTATATATTCCCATAGTCTATACAGTATCGTACGCTCCTCCGTAAACTGGAGGTTTACATAGAAGGCAACCCATAGGTATGGTACAAAACAAATTCGTAGAAGGCGCGCTAGGGAATGTGAACACAACATTTGAGGCAATGCCAGTGTAAATATACCAATTGTGTATCCGGACTGGTGGTAACGCATAGCAGCTACTACCGCCCACCTCGAAACACACTCCTATAATCAAATCGAGGGGTGGCCACCAAATCATCACAAAGTCATAATATGGTATCGAAGAAATGTGTCCAATCGGAGGTGCGATCTTACTTGATGCGGCGTGGCTCCTGTTTTAATCACATCTAAGCTAACTCACAGGAGTCAGGATCATGTCATACCTCACACAGAAATCGTTCACCAAACCATCCTACTTCATTCCTAAAATATCCACCACGTACACAGTTGTTAAAGTGGTTTTTGGTATTGGCAGAGAGTATGTCAATATTCGATCCCGGTCTCTTTAACAACCAAATGCTTATTTCACATCGGATGGTTCTTTTACATTTCAAAAATCATTTCATAATTGATATCAAAATATCATATTCTCGAACCATATCACTTTCGAAATTATGTTCACTTTCGAAATCATATTCACCTTTTGAAATCATATCACATTTGAAGTCATAGCTTCGGAATTATATTTTCTTTCAAAAGTCATATTTCCAAAATAGGTTAAACTCTCATTTCAAAATCATCATATTAAATCAAATATGCCATTTAAATCCCAACTTAAGTTATAACATCATTTGACTATATTCACTTCTAAATCAAGGTTTTGAACATAAACACATGTACTTCACTTAGTCTGAAATTTAGAAATAATTTAGATATTTATAATGGTTTAAATAGTTAAGATGCTCCAAAATAGTTTAATTATAGATTAAAAGTACTGTTAAATTGAATTAAGATAGTTAAATAGATTTAAAATAGATTAAATATAATTAAAATAGGTTAAATAGCTTTAAAATAGATTAATTAGACTTAAAATAAGTTAAAATGGGTTAATTAGATTTTGAATAAATTAAGTGGTTTAAAATAGGTCAAAATGATTTAATATAATTAATATAGGTTAAAATGGTTTAATAATTTGAAAATATTTAAAATTTTGAATTTTTAAAGAAAAATATCTTTAAAATAGTTTATATTAAAATATGAATTTGGAATTAATATCAGTTTAAACTATTTATTGCATTCCAACACATCTGGACCATTTAAATTTCCAAAAACCCAATTTCAAATCTTTCTATTCAAATTCTCAATAAAATGTTTAATTTTATATCGCTTCCAATCTATGTTAGAAATATCAATTTAAATACCCCATTTTCAGTATATTTCAAAGCTATATTTCATATAATTTTAATAACTCAATTTCGATAAACTTCACTTATACTTCAAATTCGACTTTAAAATTCAATTTAATTTCTTTAAACCATTCCTTTAAACCAATTCCAATTTTTTTTTACATAAAAACTTGAATTTCGATAATAATTCAATTTATTTGGATCAAATTTTATTTCAAAATATCATTTAACTAAATTCAAAAATTTAAGATTTTAAAATCATTTAATTTAACTAATCTAGTGTCTGCATATAGTTCTCTACCCTAGGGTCAAGTGATACAGATATTTATCATTTCAATCCACAATTTAAAATTTTACGTTTATATATCATTTCAAACCGCAATGCTGGATTAAATAAAATCCATAAAATTTCTCAAGTCTATAATGATTTTTTCCTAATCTATAGATCGTTCGAATATATATCATTTCAACTAATGGTTATTTTCCTAGACAATAACTAAAGGAACTTGCAGAGTGATGACAATATATAATTTAAACATAACATCCAATATCAACAATCAAACATCCATTATAATCATCATCCAATTCAACCAATAATTTATAACAATAACAGATTATGATTTACAAGTAATTAACTGGAAATTTTAAATTCAATAATAATTTAAATAACAATTTAATTCACAAATAAATTCAAAATAACAGGAATGGCGATTTAAATATACCAAATGGAAATAAATAAATTCCTAATCACATCATAAATTTAATTTAACTAACATAAGAAATTTTAGAAGTTGTAAGTGGGTCAAAACACTCACCTTCGAATTTAAATCGACTTAAAGTCCAATCTAGGGCTCAAATTCAAACAGTCTTAAAATTCGTCCAAACCTACAACAAAATGTCTGAAATTTTAATACAATCCCAGTAAAACAAACTGTGTGAAACGGACCTCATATGAAAAAGTTATGATCATTAGAACATTCGAAAAATAAAGTTTAAATTAAATCAAAAAAAGGAGGCCACGTATGCATCGTAACAGGCTCATAATGAAACCCTAATCCTCGAACGAACCCTCGAAGCCTCTCATCTTCGATCGAATGTGGCCGCCGCCACCTCACGAAGCCGCTCGCCGCTACTGGCGACCAAACCGAGCTACGCCATTGAGGACGAGCTCTCCTCCACCCGCTTTGCACCGCACGACCATCATGACAACCACCTTGCCATCGAAAAGCACGCATCCGCCACCCGTTATTTCAAACCCTAATCGAATTTCTATGCTGATCCAACCATCAACTCAACGAACGAACCTTACCGATGAACTCCCCACGGTCCCCTCTACAAAACTGTACCATTGATTTGACGATCAGTCGAAGATCATCAACCACCAACAAACGGCCGAGAATTATTCCTTGAATTCTGGAAACACATAAACCTAATTTGAAAAACTATCCACTGATTTGACTTGCGCTCGTCGAGAGCTTTAAATCGATATATAATTTTATATATTTTGAGGAGTTTAAATTTTTGAAATTTATTTTGAATTTGGATTGAGGGTTTTGAAGTTTGAATCTGTTTCTGCCATTGAGGAGGAGATGAGAAAAAAGAATTGTATGTATTGTAAATGGAAAATGAGAAAAAATTAGGGTTTATAACAAGCTATTTATAGGTAGGACAGAAATAGAGATGAACGGACAAGATCGATTTTCAAGCTGAACGATAAACAACCCGAAAAACCCGTTCTGCCTCTGGAACGAAAGTGGGTCATCCCATATATCAAAATGGATGTTTTCGATATTTTTAAATCCAATGGAACAGTTTTCAAGTTCTAATTCCATCATATGAGGAAGTTAGCTTAAAATCAGCTTAATTCAAATTGATCCAATTAAATTGATTTCTAGGCGTTTCAGCCTGTACGATCAAACAACAAGTTTGATCGCTACGAAACTTGAAATCCTATAATAATTCACTATTACGAATTCGATGATACTGATTTCATATAAATCCAAGCCCGTAGGCAAAATGGCTAATTTACGTTAAATTAAATAAATTAATAGTAAATTAATTAAATCAACTTTTTAAATTCCAATTTAATAATTTACAATTTCTCTCGTTTTAGATTACTTAATACCTTATAATCTTTTAGTACAAATTTCTGTATCAATTCAATATTCAATATTTCACAAATTACAGTATTTAATTTAAATTTCAAATAATTCAATAATTATAAATTTTAAATTTCAATGAATCTATTTATTTGATTGTCAATCTTGTTATTCAATCGGTTATCATCTTATGGGTATAATTAACATTGGTTTATACCATAGTACATTAATATTCTCCAATTTCATCTTAATGCCCATTAACGTAATACTTAATTCCATTTAACTGCAATTGGTTTCAAATTAAATTTAATAGATCAAATAATAGGTAACATATAATAATTTTTACCATTAACTTTTAATCACACTTACAAGTTCATTATTTACAAACAAATGTTACAATTCCTTACATAATACTGATTTTATTCAATTTCCATTAATTTTACACGAGTTCATAAATTTATACAACATTTACATTTATTTACTTATTTAAATTATAACCTAGCATAATATTTAAACTATTTCAATTGATTGGACCATCATTAAAATATTTAATAATTAATCATAAATTTACATTATTACATTTCACTCCAGTTATTATCTTAACTCCCATTAATGTAACATTTATTTACATTTATTTGTAATTAATTAATTAAATTCGTAACAAATATTAATTGTCACAATTTCTACATTTAATAACATTTGTAAGTTTATTATTTACCACCAATTGTTGTAATAACTTATACAACACTACTTTCATCAATTTCAATTAATTACATCTTGTTTCATAAATTAATCAATATTTGAATTAACAATTGCTCTTTTAATTCAATTTCCCATTAATACACACATTATTACAATTTATTTACAGTATATTGCCAATTATAACCCTTTGTCATTTTAATTAATTGAAATCTCATTCGAAGCAGTTATTAATTACCGTATTTAATAATATTATATTTTATTCAAATTACATTCCTATGATTAGCATAATTTTTTATTTCTTCCAACATTAAATTCCAAAACTTTATTTAATTAACAATTTTAATTATCGAAAATTACGAGTCGTTACACTACTTTAGGTGGTAAGCCTTTCTACCACTATAGGAAAATCAATTTTTAGTTGCATATATTGGCAGCATTTGTAACTAAATGCCACCGTAGATACTTAGGTTTGTTTTTATTTATGCGAAAAACGCAATGATTGATATTTTGTTAACCCGCCAAAAATTTCTAAGTCCCTCCCAGCCAAAAATCTCTAACTCTCTCTCTTCTCTCAAATTTTCTATGTTTCAAATTTTTTTATTCCCGTTATACTTCTCTCAAAACTACAAATCTATATTCCAATTAAAACCCTAGATCCATAACTAAAAAAATTCATCTCTCTTCCCCTGCAATCACATCGCTTAACTCGTCGGTGCCGCTCGGATCTAGCGTAGTCTATCACCAAGTCTCTAACAAATCTTGCTCTCGCATCAACGCAGTTGAAAATTATTTAGTTGGAAAGCTGAAGCAGCTGAATTTATTCAAATTGAAAAGGTAATGCTTTTAATTATTAATTTTTGTTTAAATTCAAGCTAAACCATTAATAGTATAATGTGACTACTAGGTAGGAATCTTGTTGTGGTTCATGGGAAGAATATGATTATCAAGTTTCTTCTTTATATTTTACACGATTGTGATGGTAGCGGTTGAGAATAGTTTAGATTATTGTGTCATTCAAGCTGATGAAAAGAATTCCTACTATGCATCTATGCTTTAATCATTTTTTAGTGTTAGTATCTATTCATTATGTAATATAGCTCACGAGTACTACATGCATATGATTAATGATTATATGAACATATATAGTAAGTCTTATATTTTAACAACTGTTTTTTTGAAACTTTGTAGAATTTGTGTAATAGCCCGTTTTTCTGTACCCTTTGAATCGACAATAAACCACACATGTCCAGTTCAAATTGTACGAATATGCGGATCACTAAAGGTAGAAAGAAAAATAAATACAGAATAGAATCTCACACGAATGGAATAACATATATTATTTCAATAATAATCTTTACGGCGTAAAAATTTAAAGACAATATCAAAGTCTAACCTGGATTCAGCTTGGACAGTTATAACACCTGCCCTTACAAATGCTGACAAACTATAAAACAAATGCACTAGAGGAAGCAGATAATAGAATACGTCCATACAATGATGAAGATCTCCAACTCTCCGCTGGAAACTCCAACAGTCTTCAACTCAACATAAAACTACTCGAATCTGACCCGAGTATTGAAAATACCCAGATTAGGCTTGATAAACCAGCGTAAGATACTTGAAATTTAAAATGACGTTGTCAATAAAATCTTGAAAAGAAGGGTATCTCATAAGACCACACCCACACATATACACGGACGGGTTTTTGACCTTACGATAACCAAAACACTTTTATATCAAAACCTTTGATATTATTTTTAATGACATCTCTCTGAAAACATTTGCAAATAAACTTATTCAAATAGGGTATCAATGTAACAACCAGGTATTTTCAACCATTTGCATCCATTATAAGTGTATAGGTAGACACTCATGCCGGAATTGAATTGCTCAAAATACCGCGTTGTAAATAAAAATTTGGCAAATCTCAGAATATACAATAAATAAAAATCACAGATCACAGACACAGAGTAATAATAATGCAGCAGAAGTAAAAGAAATAGTAGTTCATGAAGCTACTATATAAAAATATCAGAGTTACATAAAATACACCAAAAGAAATAAAGTACAAAGGAAGTCTCACTACATAGAAGTCTACTAATACAAGAGCTGAAAGGAACAACAGACTGAAAAGATAAAACTTGACAAGTAGATAATCTCCAGCGATTCCAATCTCCTGAAAGTGGAAATCAAAATCTGTGAATAATTCAGGCTGACCCGAGCGTAAATAAAAATACAAACACTCGAGTCAGGACATACATACTTATACAATGTAAACCAACTCAAGTGAACCGTAGTAAAGGTACAAGTAACTTAGAAGATGCTTGGGACCGCCCATCATCTAAGGATCCATTAAACTATTTACTATGTAGTAAATATGCTATATACAGTAGTGTCTAATCAGTAAAGTATAATCATATAGAAAATAGCATTAAGGAGACGGTGAACCTTAACGCAGTCGGATCTTTAAAACCAAAATCGTAGTGGGCATGCTATAAGGAGATGACACTGCACGCGAGGCAATGCCAGGATGGATACACCGTTTGCACTCCCGGACCGTGGTGACGACAAGCCAGCAACTTCCGCCCACCTCGAACAATACCCCCGAATCAAAGTGGCGCCACATATCGAATCACAAAAATAATAGAATGGTTTCCGATTGGAGCATGCTCGATGAAAGGGTGCGACCCTTTATGTAGCCCGGTATAGCTCCTGTTTTAGTCATTTATGCCAACTCACGGGAGTTGGGTCCACGTAATATACCTCGAGAACGTCGCCACCATTCTACTTCATTCTGGAATCTCCACCGCGTACACAGTTGTTAAAGTGGTTTTCGGTATTGACCGGCTATAAGACAATATCCGATCCCGGTCTCTTTAACAACCAATCGTTATTATAACCCGTAGTTATAATTTAAAAAAAATATATTTTATACTTCAAAATAAAATATCATTTCAACCCAAATCTTTATAAAAATAAAGATTAAATTATTTCCAAACCATTTCAATATATCATCATACCATATCTTTCGCTTCAAATATTTATCAAAATAAATATCAAGTCATTTCTAACCATTTCAATATTTTAAATTATCATATCCTTTCAAAACTTCCTTTCAAATCATTTTAATATATCAAAATATCATAACCTTTCAAAACTTCGTTCAAAATATCTTATCTTTCAGCACTTCCTTTCAAATTATTTTAATATCAAAATGTCATATCTTTCAAAACTCCATTTTAAAATCATTTTAATATATCACAATATCATATCTTTTCAAACCACATTTCAATCATTTAATATATCAAAATATCAAAACCACATTCATTTGAAATCATTATTCATTTTATTCAATTTAAAATACCATTTCAATTCACATTTCAAAACAGTTTATATTCAAAAAAAATCATTTTTAATCATTAAAATGAAGTTATTACGTTCAATAATTAAATTTCCAAAATTTTCCACTTCCAAAGTTCATTTATTCACTTAAGTTTATCAAAACAGTGAAAATTCACTTTTCGTGGCATTTAGAAAACGCTACGGAAAGATACATTAAAAACAGTTCAATTTAACAAAAGACAACATTTAAAAATGTTGTAATAGGGTTTACTTAAATTTCAAATAAACTTAGTTAATTCAAAAATTATAGCACTTACAAAAATTGCTATAATAGCTTTTAATTCAATTTAGCTTTTTAGTTCATTATCATCAACTACAACATTTACAAATGCTGTAATATCATTTACATTGTAATTAATAGCATTTCAAAAATGCAGTCAATTAACTTCAAATATTCAATAAAATTTCTCAACCAATTATATTTTTTTATTTAAAGCATTTTTAACTCATAAAATCATACATTTTCACATTTATAACATCATTTAATTTTCCTCAAGTTCATGATTTTATAAAGTTAAATTTCCATTCAAAAATCAAGATTTAATAATAATTCACTTATTAAATTGCAACATTCAATTTTAAATTCATTGCCTTAAATTTCAACTTAACACTTAAGTTCAAATTCTTAAATATAACTTAGTTTTATTTTTATTTACTTAACTAAAAGTTCACTTTTAAGTCAATTTAATAAATTTCCAATTTTAGTTATATTTCAAAATTTCAACTTAAAGTATTCATTCATTTCACATTTCAACTTTATTAAAAATCATTAATATGATATAAAATCACTTTGAATTCATTTAAATTCAAATTATCATAAATTTATCATAATTTCATATTCAATTTAATTTCCAATTATAATTAAATCAAATTTTCCAAAATAACTTACGTTCAAAATTTTCTAACTTTTCATTAATTCATTTTACTTACAATTATTCAGAGAATCAATAATACTTTACAAAAATCCTTTTTAATTAGATTTTAAATCAAAATGTTTTAATATTTACATTTCTAAAATAATTTTAAAATTTTTACAAAACATATATTAACTACGGGTCTGTATATAATTTTCTACACTAAGAAAAGTAATACGGGTAATATATCATTTCAACCCGTAATTTACAAAGAAAATCCGGGTTTTATCATTTCAAACCCGCAGTCCCAAGTAAATGAAATAAATTGAAAATCATTCAGGCCTATCATTTCAGCCCATAACAATTTTCCCTTATTCTAAAGTCCGTTCGGGTACGTATCATTTCAACCCATAGTGATTTCTAATTTACAGGGAACTTGCAGTGTGATAAACTGATAAAATATACAGAATAGCATGAAATAACAGTAACATATGATATAGCAAGTGTAATAACAGGTGTGAACATCATATGATAATAATATAAGCAGTTATAACATGTTAATATAGTTCTACAGATTCACAGGGTGTCAATTTACTACTTGTATAAGTACATAATGTCTGGTGAGAAATACTCACTTGTATTAGCTGGAGATGACAAACAACTACACACAACAAAGATCTTCGTAGGCATGAAAGCATGAATATGATTTGAGAGTAGAGAGATAAAGATTTATAGCCTTGGATACATTCAAATAAAACAAATATACGAAACGTAAGTTTCACAAACAAGATATACTTAACAATGTTAGAAATAGATGTATAAAACAAAACCAAAGACTTTGCACTTGCTTCCTATGCTTATTTGCATGGCCTAGGGGAATAATAAGGTCAGGTTTGAGAATGGTTTGGATCAGGTATGGGTAGGAAAAGGCGTGGTTACAAGGTGATGAAGTGGGTAGGAGTTTAAATGTAGAAAATATAAAAGGTTAAGACATATATAAGAGTTTTGGTGAACTTTTTGGGCTCGGCTAAGGCATGTTTGGGCTCATCCTTTCAGGTTTCAGATCTAGACAGTAGCTTAGGTGATGGGTGGTGGTCATATCAAGGTGGTGGTGGTGGCCTAAGGTGGTGGCCTTGGTGGTGGATGAAGGTAGTGAAGCAACTAGGCTAGGCTAACATGTTTTTTAGGAGTTTTCAAGGCTTTTGTGTGGAGTTTTGTCAAGGGGGAGGGTGCGGCCTGGTCAAGTCAGAGGAGGAGATGATGTTAAGTGGTGGATTGCAAAGAGGAAAAGGTGGTGGAGGTGATGGCCAACGCTAGCTAGTGGTGGCCGAGTAAAACAAACAAAGAAAACAAGGCAAAAACAAGCAAAAAGGAAGGAGAAAAAGTAGAAAAATGTAGAGAAGCCATTACCAATTTTTCTCTAGCCGTGGAAATGAGACGAGGAAGATGTTTTCACATGAAAATAAAGAAAAAGAAGTCAGTTGAAGATAGTATAAGGAATGGCCAAAATTACTGATGTATTGATTGAAAAAGAAACGGTAAAAGAAACGGTGAAACGACTTTACGTTTCTTAGCTTTTAAAACCTTCCATACTTCCTTTGCTTTTAAATTAAATAAAACAAAATAAAATTCAGAAAGTACATCTAAAAACTGAAACAAAGTGAAAAAAAATAAAAATATATAATTAAATTTAAAGAAAATATAAAAGGAATTAAGGAAATTGCTTAAAAATTGGAAACAGGGTTCAAAAATTATAATTAAAACATCGATGGCTTTGGAAAAATATCTACTTCATATTAAAAATATTCTAAAGCAAAATTTTGAAATAAAATAATTTATTTATCATTTCTAAAATAAAATAAATAATTAAATTTTAATTAAATAGAATTTAAGTTAAGAAAATGGCTTAAAATTGCGAAGTAGACTTTAAAATTAGAAATAAATTCAATGCACTTTGGAAAAAATTTATATACTTGAAAAATATTTATAAATAAAGATAAGTACACAAAATAAAAATGAATTCACAAAATAAATATACAAAATTAAATTTAAATAAAATTTTAATGAAGAAAATAACATAAAATAAGAAAACAGCCAAAAAAAAGAAATCAACACGGTAAACTTTGGAAAAATTATAACATCACAAAAAAATGTTTTTAAAAAAATATATATATCTAACATGTCATATAACACATATTAGAACATGATTTGACAATTAAAAATATAATTTATAAAATTTAACATAAAGAAAATTGTTAAATAATTCAATGTACACACAATACTGAAAACAATATAACTTTCACAAATTAAATCCGTTTTCAACGAAACAAAAAGCAGCGTTCTTAAAATTTTATATACTTTTATAATAAAAGATAAAATTTAAATTTTCTAACTTTTAAAAATTTAAATTAAAAGTCAAAATTTGATTATTTTGACCAAAAATTCACTTTTTGGAAAATATTCTTTTTAGTCATGCTTTGGAATGATAATTCATATCAAAACTAAAGCTTATCATTCAAAATAAATAAAATAAGTTTTTAAATCAAAATTTTAATTAAAATAATTAAAATATACAAAAAAATAAATCACAAAATACAGGGTTGTTACACTCTCCCCCACTCAAAACTTTTCGTCCCCGAAAAGGAATGAGGTACGGGAAAGCACAGAAAAAGATAGAGTGAAACAAGATTAGGACAAGATGACAAGGAGATTGAAATTATACATGATGGCTATTGTTATAGGTAAGTTTTACAAGGTGGAGATGATCTTTCCAAGATTCTCCAAAATTAAGAACACAAGCATGAAAAGGTGGATTCAAAGTGATTACCAAAGATCTATCAAAGATTATAGAAAGATGCCTATACCAATCTATAGCAAGATAAGGATGATAAGGATAACCAAAAGATAGTTTGGAAAAAAAAATAAGGAAATAAATTTGAAAGCACGGAAATTTCAACTTAAATAGAGAATAAATCTGTACACAAGTTAAATAAATCTTAACTATCTCAAATTTCATTATCTTATTATCCAATCATCTTAAATTAACAATTTTTAAAACCAAAGGGTTTGAAGAATAATCATTTATTATACTCATAATGTACTTAATACATTTAATTCTTCTTTATTCCTAATTAAAATTAAATTTATTCCGCTCAATATATTTATCACTTATGTTAAATATACTTACACTTATTATAACTGCTTTCTTTTATTCTTAGTTCTTTTAACATTATTTCGTTGTAAGTTATTCAATTACCCTTTATTATATTTACCTCTGTTAATCATTTTATAATTAAAATTTAAGTGTATAACATTTATTATAACCACTCAAATTTCATTTATAAAATCTTTTTATATTGTATATTATCCAATTACATTGTTAACTTCTGAAATTAAGGTACGTTATATTGGAATGCGATTGAGTTTTATACAAATAAAACTTTCCAATTCAATTATCTCAAGTTTAAATCATTTATTCAAAAATTTTGATTTTTTTATTGAAATTATTCTTTAAAAATAAAATTTAAGAATTAGATTTCCGATTTCTTCAAACCATTTAGAGATAAGTAATAATATATACATAATATGTCAAATCAAATTTCAATCATATATCTATATATATTAATATCAAGTCATATTTTAGAAATTCAAATCAATTAAATTTCCCAAAACAAAGCTGTAGCAAGACTACAGAGCGGTCTCTTCACTTCGAAACTCGAAAATGAACGTCGATGATGTCGCGGTCATCATCGAAGTTATTTTCCAGCGACAAAGAGAAGAGCACTTTAAAATTCTTTGGAAACAAATTCTATTTGAAAATACTTTAATAGTATATCCCTTTTTTTAAAAAACTTTAAACCAAAGTTTGAAATAATCAAAATTTAAATTCTCAAATTCTTGTTTTAAATTCATTTCAGTTCCCAAATAAATTTATAAACAACTATTTATAGATTCATTTATAGAACAATAAATGATAAATCAAGTATTATCACTTCAAATAATCAATTTAAATCAGTTTATTAAGTTTCATAAATTTACTTATCAAAATTTTATTTCATTAACCAAATTTTAAAATAATATCGTGTCGGTTTGTTCTGTCAAAGTGTTTTGGAAATCTTATCGATAGCATTGATCAAACGAATCGATCGGAAACCCAAATCAACATCAACAACTCAAACAACACAATATATAAAACATTTTAATTTTAAATATTAGTTTACAAATACACTATACATGAATAGATTTCAAAGAAGGATAGAGATTCAAATATGATTAACTCAAATCAAAAGAAATTCTGATTTGGAAATAAGTTAGAAACAAGGATGACATGATTAAATAATAGAATAGGAAGACGGATAAGCTTATATATATCGCGGGCAACCTTAACCGGGTCAACCGTGACTTAAATAATAAGATCGATGCGGATTTTCTAGGGTAAATCTACATTCGATATCAATAGATAAAGTTTGGAATAACAAAAGGTATTAGCATCTAAACCAAGGATAGATATAAATCTTTGGTGAATCGATGCTAATTGTAAAGGAGTTTCCCCTTTTTTCAATTCAATTTGAAATTGGCGTGACCGCCGACTCACTTGAAAGATTATTCGAAGCGGAGTTATGGAATACTGCAGAGTCAAAAGAAGATGAATAGTGAGGGACACGAATGGATTTTGGAACCGTAGGGAATGTTCCTAAATTCAAAGGAATCGAGTCAAAAAGGAAGAGATTCACACTCGAATGAAAGTGGTTCTGTAAATACATTCACTCCATATGCTGAGTTTTGCCAAGAGCTACCAAAGCTCTGATACCAACTGTAACAACCAGGTATTTTCAACCATTCGCATCCATTATAAGTGTATAGGTAGACACTCATGCCGGAATTGAATTGCTCAAAATACCGCGTGGTAAATAAAAATTTGGCAAATCTCAGAATATACAGTAAATGAAAATCACAAATCACAGCCACAGAGTAATAATAATGTAGCGGAAGTAAAAGAAATAGTAGTTCATGAAGCTACTATATAAAAATATCAGAGTTACATAAAATACACCAAAAGAAATAAAGTACAAAGGAAGTCTCACTACATAGAAGTCTACTAATACAAGAGCTGACAGCAACAACAGATTGAAAAGATAAAACTTGTCAAGTAGATAATCTCCAGCGATTCCAATCTCTAGAAAGTGGAAATCCAAATCTGTGAATAACTCATGCTGACCCGAGCGTAAATAAAAATACAAACACTCAAGTCAAGACATACATACTTATACAATGTAAACCAACTCAAGTGAACTGTAGTAAAGGTACAAGTAACTTAGAAGATGCTTGGGACCGCCCATAATCTAAGGATCCGTTAAACTATTTACTATGTAGTAATATACGCTATATACAGTAGTGTCTAATCAGTAAAGTATAATCATATAGAAAATAGCATTAAGGAGATGGTGAACCTTAACGCGGTCGGATCTTTAAAACCAAAATCGTAGTGGGCTCGCTATAAGGAGATGACACGACACGCGAGGCAATGACAGGGTAGAACACCGTTTGCACTCCCGGACCGGTGGTGACGGCAAGCCAGCAGCTTCCGCCCACCTCGAACAATACCCCCGAATCAAAGTGGCGCCACATATCGAATCACAAAAGTAATAGAATGGTTTCCGATGGAGCATGATCGATGAAAGGGTGTGACCCTTTGCGTAGCCCAGTATAGCTCCTGTTTTAGTCATTTATGCCAACTCACGGGAGTTGGGTCCACGTAATATACCTCGAGAACGTCGCCACCATCCTACTTCATTCTGGAATCTCCACCGCGTACACAGTTGTTAAAGTGGTTTTCGGTATTGGCCGGCTATAGGACAATATCCGATCCCGGTCTCTTTAACAACCAATCGTTATTATAACCCGTAGTTATAATTTAAAAAAATATATTTTATACTTCAAAATAAAATATCATTTCAACCCAAATCTTTATAAAAATAAAGATTAAATTATTTCCAAACAATTTCAATATATCATCATACCATATCTTTCGATTCAAATATTTATCAAAATAAATATCAAGTAATTTCTAACCATTTCAATATTTTAAATTATCATATCTTTTCAAAACTTCCTTTCAAATCATTTTAATATATCAAAATATCATAACCTTTCAAAACTTCGTTCAAAATATCTTATCTTTCAACACTTCCTTTCAAATTATTTTAATATCAAAATGTCATATCTTTCAAAACTCCATTTCAAATCATTTTAATATATCAAAATATCATATCTTTTCAAACCACATTTCAATCATTTAATATATCAAAATATCAAAACCACATTCATTTCAAATCATTATTCATTTTATTCAATTTAAAATACCATTTCAATTCACATTTCAAAACAGTTTATATTCAAAAAAATCATTTTTAATCATTAAAATGAATTTATTACGTTCAATAATTAAATTTCCAAAATTTTCCACTTCCAAAGTTCATTTATTCACTTAAGTTTATCAAAACAGTGAAAATTCACTTTTCGTGGCATTTAGAAAACGCTACGGAAAGATACATTCAAAACAGTTCAATTTAACAAAAGACAACATTTTAAAATGTTGTAATAGGGTTTACTTAAATTTCAAATAAACTTAGTTAATTCAAAAATTATAGCACTTACAAAAATTGCTATAATAGCTTTTAATTCAATTTAGCTTTTTAGTTCATTATCATCAACTACAGCATTTACAAATGCTGTAATATCATTTACATTGTAATTAATAGCATTTCAAAAATGAAGTCAATTAACTTCAAATATTCAATAAAATTTCTCAACCAATTATATTTTTTTATTTAAAACATTTTTAACTCATAAAATCATACATTTTCACATTTATAACATCATTTAATTTTTCTCAAGTTCATGATTTTATAAAGTTAAATTTCCATTCAAAAATCAAGATTTAATAATAATTCACTTATTAAATTGCAATGTTCAATTTTAAATTCATTGCCTTAAATTTCAACTTAACACTTAAGTTCAAATTCTCAAATATAACTTAGTTTTATTTTTATTTACTTAACTAAAAGTTCACTTTTAAGTCAATTTCATAAATTTCCAATTTTAGTTATATTTCAAAATTTCAACTTAAAGTATTCATTCATTTCACATTTCAACTTTATTAAAAATCATTAATATGATATAAAATCACTTTGAATTCATTTAAATTCAAATTATCATGAATTTATCATAATTTCATATTCAATTTAATTTCCAATTATAATTAAATCTAATTTTTCAAAATAACTTACATTCAAAATTTTCTAACTTTTCATTAATTCATTTTACTTACAATTATTCAGAAAATCAATAATATTTTACAAAAATCCTTTTTAATTAGATTTTAAATCAAAATGTTTTAATATTTACATTTCTAAAATAATTTTAAAATTTTTAGAAAACATATATTAACTACGGGTCTGTATATAATTTTCTACACTAGGAAAAGTGATACGGGTAATATATCATTTCAACCCGTAATTTACAAAGAAAATCCGGGTTTTATCATTTCAAACCCGTAGTCCCAAGTAAATGAAATAAATTGAAAATCATTCAGGCCTATCATTTCAGCTCATAACAATTTTCCCTTATTCTAAAGTCCGTTCGGGTATGTATCTTTTCAACCCATAGTGATTTCTAATTTACAGGGAACTTGCAGTGTGATAAACTGATAAAATATACAGAATAGCATGAAATAACAGTAACATATGATATAACAGGTGTAATAACAGGTGTGAAGAACATATGATAATAATATAAGCAGTTATAACATGTTAATATAGTTCTACAGATTCACATGGTGTCAATTTACTACTTGTATAAGTACATAATGTCTGGTGAGAAATACTCACTTGTATTAGCTGGAGATGACAAACAACTACAAATGACAAAGATCTTCGAAGGCATGAAAGCATGAATATGATTTGAGAGTGGAGAGCTAAAGATTTATAGCCTTGGATACATTCAAACAAAACAAATATACGAAACATAAGTTTCAAAAACAAGATATACTTAACAATGTTAGAAATAGATGTATAAAACATAACCAAAGACTTTGCACTTGCTTGCTATGCTTGTTTGCATGGCCTAGGGGATTAATAAGGTCAGGTTTGAGCATGGTTTGGATCAGGTATGGGTAGGAAAAGGCGCGGTTACAAGGTGATGAAGTGGGTAGGAGTTTAAATGTAGAGAATATAAAAGGTTATGGCATATATAAGAGTTTTGGTGAACTTTTTGGGCTCGGCTAAGGCATGTTTGGGCTCACCCTTTCAGGTTTCAGATCTGGACAGTAGCTTAGGTGATGGGTGGTGGTCATATCAAGGTGGTGGTGGTGGCCTAAGGTGGTGGCCTTGGTGGTGGATGAAGGTAGTGAAGCAACTAGGCTAGGCTAACATGTTTTGAAGGAGTTTTCAAGGCTTTTGTGTGGAGTTTTGTCAAGGGGGAGGGTGCGGCCTGGTCAAGTCAGAGGAGGAGATGATGTTAAGTGGTGGATTGCGAAGAGGAGAAGGTGGTGGAGGTGATGGCCAAGGCTAGCTAGTGGTGGCCGAGTAAAACAAACAAATAAAACAAGGCAAAAACAAGCAAAAAGGAAGGAGAAAAGTAGAAAAATATAGAGAAGCCATTACCAATTTTTCTCTAGCCGTGAAAATGAGATGAGGAAGATGTTTTCACGTGAAAATAAAGAAAAAGAAGTCAGCTGAAGATAGTATAAGGAATGGCCAAAATTACTGATGTATTGATTGAAAAAGAAACGGTAAAAGAAACGGTGAACGACTTTACGTTTCTTAGCTTTTAAAACCTTCCATACTTCCTTTTCTTTTAAATCAAATAAAACAAAATAAAATTCAGAAAGTACATCTAAAAATAGAAACAAAGTGAAAAAAAATAAAAATATATAATTAAATTTAAAGAAAATATAAAAAGAATTAAGGAAATTGCTTAAAAATTGAAAACAGGGTTCAAAAATTATAATTAAAACATCGATGGCTTTGGAAAAATATCTACTTCATTTTAAAAATATTCTAAAGCAAAATTTTGAAATAAAATAATTTATTTATCATTTCTAAAATAAAATATTAAATTTTAATTAAATAGAATTTAAATTAAGAAAATGGCTTAAATTGCGAAGTAGACTTTAAAATTAGAAATAAATTCAATGCACTTTGGAAAATTTTTATATACTTGAAAAATATTTATAAATAAATATAAGTACACAAAATAAAAATGAATTCACAAAATAAATATATAAAATTAAATTTAAATAAAATTTTAATGAAGAAAATAGCCGAAAATAAGAAAACAGCCAAAAAAAAGAAATCAACACGGTAAACTTTGGAAAAATTATAACATCACAAAAAAATGTTTTTTAGAAAAATATATCTAACATGTCATATAACACATATTAGAACATGATTTGACAATTAAAAATATAATTTATAAAATTTAACATAAAGAAAATTGTTAAATAATTCAATGTACACACAATATTGAAAACAACATAACTTTCACAAATTAAATCCGTTTTCAACGAAACAAAAAGCAGTGTTCTTAAAATTTTATGTACTTTCATAATAAAAGATAAAATTTAAATTTTCAAACTTTAAAAAATTTAAATTAAAAGTCAAAGTTTGATTATTTTGACCAAAAATTCACTTTTTGGAAAATATTCTTTTTAGTCATGCTTTGGAATGATAATTCATATCAAAACTAAAGTTTATCATTCAAAATAAATAAAATAAGTTTTTAAATCAAAAATTTAATTAAAATAATTAAAATATACAAAAAAAATAAATCACAAAATACAGGGTTGTTACAATCCACATCTGGACTAAGTCTAAGGTAATATCCTGGACTAGGTCAACGGAATATATGATACCAAAAGGGGTAGCTGAAATATTTGCAAGTCATTACAGCTTTTTTGGGAATACAATCAAAACCGTAAATCTTGTATTAGGATTGGATTTCCAACATGATAGGGAACTAGTGGCCTTTTCTCCGATCCACGCATAATAAACGTAGTTCCCATGGTGCCTTAATCGCTTTTCTCAAACTAGTCACTTGGAACTATACTTGTTATACTACCACTGATAACCGGTAGTTCCCTACTTTTCTCAAGCTAACCACTTTATCAAAATGGGACAATAAATGCCTTGAGGGACGTATCCCCCAAAGGGCCAAACATATTTGACACCACCATACACACTCACTTATTCCAAATTTGCATCAGCTAGACCACATAATATCCCATCATAACTGGGGTGTAAGGCTCGCGAAGCTACGATCAGTTTCTTCAAAGCCACGCTTTTCATAAAAAACCATGCTTTGATCATAACAAGTTCCACTTTGAATGCCACATTGTCATTCCACGTCGCATGAATGATTTCAAGAAAAGTATAACTTCTGAGCTCATATGTCTTGGAAAAGGGTGTTAAGCTAAAAGAAGTTGCCTTCTCCGCCACCAACTGATATACATTTATAGAAACCACTCAAATGTGATTTAGAGCACAATGTCAGACAAACATCCATACAAGTTCATTCTGGGACTGAACGAAACCGAAGGCACTCTCCTACCACCACTAATAGCGAGTAGTCCTTGCAATCCGAAAAATCCCCATAACGAGGAGACCACTACTATAAATAACTCTATAACGGGAGCGACCCAGAGCATGCTCAACAAGCAGTCCTCACGCTATGAAGATCCATGGTCTTTAATAATCATCATCTTTAACATGTCTTCACTTTCGAACGTATACATTGGTTCGAAGTGGTTTTCGGATAGGAATTTTCCAAATCCGACTCTGCTTCCTTCGAAGCCAATCATCGCTTTAAAAGATGTTAAGTTTATACGTGGATATCAATCATTAATCAATTACTTCATCTTTTATCTAATCAAATATCTTTCTTAGACATATTCTTTTCAATTTATTCCATTTTCTTTTCATATTTATATGGAATCATTAAGCCACATTTATCAAATCATTTTATTTATTAAACTTTCCTTAAATCCTGGAATAATTCCAAATCATTTTCTCTTTTACTTAGTAAAACCTTACCAAATCATTCATTAAATCTTAATCAAAGATTTTTATTCTTAACTTTTAACTTAGGGAAAATATTCCCCTTTTATAATATCACTTTCCAAAAATCCATTTATTTTAAAGGATTATTCACTGTCCAAAATCGCAGATATAATTCCTTTAATAAACTTTCTCATTTAACTTGTCAAATTAAATTGATTTCAGATTTACAAAACGGTGTTTATAAATTCCATTTATATTTTATAAACTTACATATATGAAATTTATTTACTAACAAATTCCATTTACATCTCACTTATAAGTCAAAATCCAATTATAATTTAATTACTTATAAAACTTTTATTTACAAATTCATTCCTTTCAAATATTATTATTACAAAATCCATTTTAAATTCTTTTCTAAATTTCAATTGCAAATCCATATATAAATTTGATTACAATCCCATTTAATATTTATAAAACACTTTTATAATTCCATAACTTTTCTTTATAAAATATCAATTTTATAAATTTTCTATATAGACCATTTATAATAAATTCAAAGAACTTATTTCTTTTCTTTTATCTTAGAAAAACTTAATTATGATCTTTTAGAGCATCCGGGCTTTCCTTTCGATATGTTCCACATATGCGAGGTAAGTTCAAGGCACTGGTTGCTCCATTCCTAACCTTAGTTAAACACCTTGTTTTATCTTTTCAGATCTCACAGATGGGACAAATGTACTAGTCGTTTCCGCATACTCAGTTTGTGATTATATTCAGTCTTCTTCACTTTTTGTTTGAGTGGTATAAACAATTTCTCTTAACCATGTATTCAAACTCTTATTAAAACTTCCAAATCATCTTTAAATAACTTAATTATTCTTTTAAAATCATTCATAAAATATATAGGAAAGAATGTTAAATTTAAAACTGCATTTCAAAATTTATTTCAAACTGCTGCGAAAAGTGTTGCAAATAGCATTTTAAAAGCTATATTCTTAAAAACAACTTTTATATCATTTAGAAATCTATATTTTCAACTTAAATCTCTTTTAATACATTTTAAAATATTTTTAGGATTTTTTTCATATTTTTTTCATATTAAAAATATCAATTTTAAACTTTAGTCACTTTACTGCAAAAGCGAGATTTTTCTGGAAAATTGTGATGACCCGCCTTTCATTCCACAGAAAGACGTATCATCAATAAGAAAAGAAAGAGATAGAAATAGAAATGATAGAAAGAAAGAATAACAACATCAAAATCTCACAGCGGAAACAGAAAAAATATAATACATCACATAACTATTAGATAGTTTTATATATATCAGAGTTACATAACATCATTTAAACAAGACAGTCATATATACATCTGCCATTTACATACAACCCAAAATACAACATACATCAACTAACACAGTGGAACTAGATAGATATATACGTCTGGACTTCTGGTCCAAGCTCCTTCATAACTCAACTATCCAAAACCTATCACTTGGCTACTCATAAAAATTTGAGTACCCAAGAGTTTATGAAAAACAGAAATAAACTCCGGGTCATACATGGGTCTGGTGTGAGTAAATGGGTTAAAGTTGTTTAACTTTGAAAACCATTTGAAAATAAAGGTATTACATGAGACTCCCCATATATAAACACGGGTAAGTTTTTGCCTTACGCTAACCAAATCATTTGATAGGAAATCCGGTAATATTATAATAGTGTATAGGGTTTTCAAGTAAATACAAAATAACCGAAATTTTTACATGATTAAATTCCAGCTACTAGCCACAAAAGTGGGTAATACAAATCAAAACCATAGGGTCTCATAGGGAAAATGGGTTTCCATCAATGGCAGGGCTACTGGGGTACCGCCCGTCACAGTACGGGGCCTAGATCACTATACCGAGGATCACTCCCGACCCCATATAATATAAGGCCAAAACCATTCCTTACTGAACAGTCCCGAACAAAATAACCCCGCAGTTGTGGCTAATAACTGCCCACACAGCCCAAATAAAAGGAACATCTAGACAGGGGTATATATCGTCCTGCTTGGGTGCTACCCACCTAACCTTGCTGCACCTCCCCTGTTTTAGCCATTCCCGGTTGATAAGGCTTGAGGCTGCGATTACCTTTATAGAACATATCTCTTAGAATGCTCATCGTCCGCCTGACAATGTTCTGAAAGCATTCAATCCATACAAGTTTGTTCCAGGTTCGAACGAAACCGAAGGCATTATCTCGTTACACTCATTTTGGAATCACCCTAAGAGTTAACAACGATAAACCTTGCATTCTGAAACACCATCTCGATCTTCACTTGAGATGCCACAACCTATCGTTTAAATTGGATCGATGTGGTTTTTGGATAATCATAACTGACACCCGATCCCGGTCTCATCGAAATCAAAATGGCATTTTAAAGGCCAAGTTGTTTAATAGTTTAAACAATTTAATTCAACACTTTGAATTCACATAGCATTTATCACAGATAAATCATACATAGTCATCACAAATATATCAAGGCATATCACATAGTATCACAGAATATCACCAAATAAATATCACAAATTCAGATATTCCACTTATACAATCATCCATAAGCAAGCATCTTTAATCCTTATTGTAATTAATTCAATTTAAATTAATTACTTGAGAATTAATCGCTTAATCCTGCTTAATAAATCATTAATTAATTAATTATTCCATTTCAAACTATTTAATTAATTAATTAATTACTTCTTAATCAATTTATTTAACCTTAATTACTTAATTCATCACTCCTTAGTTATTAATTAATCAATCATTGATTACTTAATTAATTAACTATTAATTATTTATTAATTAACTTTAATTATCTAATTAACAATTCTTAATTACAAAGTAATTAAACGCTTAATCACTAATTAACCAATCTTTAATTACAAATTGATAAATCTTTAATCACTTAGTTGACTACAATTATTAATTAATCATTCTTAATTACTTTCCAAAACAATTGATTAATTAAATGATAATAATTCATCTTAACTAACATCTTAAAAATCTCTCCCTAAACTTTGAAATTAAATTATTACTAACTTAAAAACTTTAACGTTAATTAAATTTCAACACTTATCTTCAATTAACTAATTAATTAAGATTTAAAACGTTTCTTAAGTATTAACTTAAATCATTAAAATTTATAATAAATTCGTAACTTAAATTTGTCAAATACTAACTAAATCATTAATACATAAAATTTGTTTAAGAAAATAACTTCAAATTTAATTACGTTAAGCACTTCAATGTCAACCCGAGAAAAGTCCCCAGTTTACTCGAGTTAAACTCGAGTTTCTCCCACCATTTTCCCGAGTCCTTCTTCCTTCCTCACATACGTTTCTTCCTCTTCTTCTTCTTTTTTAATTAAAGCTTAAGTACATCAGGTAAAATACTATCCAGACAACACAGTGAATAACTCGAGCTAAAACACCAAAATCACGAGTTCCCCTTCGAGTCACCACGAACCAAAATCTTCCACACACCAATTCGTTGCCGTGCACGTGCATGACACTTCGCTGTCGCTCTGGCGAACTTCGCATCCTTCGGCGAGTCGCGATACTCCCCTACGCTCGAAAGCAAAACTCGATTCGATGCCAAAAATTCCAAATCGAAATTTAGCCCTTCGTTCGAAAACCTGTAACTCGACCCATTCAACAAATCACTACGCCCCAGTTGCTCCGACCATCGGAGATGCTCCAACTCCGTCCACACCTCGCCTATCTCCCATGCTACCATCCCCTTGAATATCATGCAACTCGATCAACCAGAGGTGGTGAAAACACCTCATCTCCGACCTCGTCCAAATTCGAGAGTTAAACCCTAAAGTTGCTTCATTCAATCAATTCTTGCAATAGAAAAATTATTTAGCAATTTTCCTAACTTCATCGATGGCCAAGCTAGCTTCAAGGAAAAATTCAACCTCCAAAATTTGTTTGATCACCAAAAATTGATTAAAAAGTATTTTTTGATCAACTATGAACTGCTCGCAGAATACTTAACTAAAAATTTCCATTTTTGTTTTAAAAATCTTATTTTGCAGTGTGGATTCAAGTTATGAAATTGAATTAGCATTGTAAAACACTCGAATTTAACATATAATTTTATGTTGTACTGTAAAACAAGTTTCCCAGATGATATACTTCACTAATATGTCTAAAACAAATTTGTATATCTTGATTTGTGTTTAAGCAAATTGTTTTATTTTAAACTATAAGATAATAAATGGTTTGATGAAGAAGTTTTGAATTTTGATCAACTATTTAACTCCGTAACTACGACAGAGACGAACAGGTTGATAAGATTTTCACAGAACAATTTCTATATATACAGAGCTATATTTAAAAAAAATACATATGTAACACAATATTATTCATGAATATCCCGTACAGATTTAAATATACTTAAGTCTTTTTAAAAATATGTTTACTCACCTGAAATATGTTTGAACAGAGAACAGCTTTTGTTTTTAAAAGCTGCAGTTTTGATCTTCCTTTAAATCTTCTTTTTATTTGTTGAATGAATTTGAGTTTTTAAATATAGTGATGTTTACTTTTCTTTTCTTTCAGGCTCGCTAAGTTATGAACGAACTAGAACAAGAGGATTTATATATAGAAACAGTTTTACAGGGGTAGGAGCTTCTGGTACAAGCTTTCTCTGTTTTCTAATACTTTTGTCAAAGATCTTTTTTCTGAAAATTGAAATGATATTTGCACATTTGAAATGACGTTATTTTGGTGCTGGGATGATAGTATTAAATGTAATTGTCTTGTTTCATGTTACATACTTATCCCCTTTCATTTTGTATGTATTTATATATATATATATATATATATATATATATATATTCTTGCCTTGCATATACATATGAATTTCCATGTGCATTTCATAGGTTATATATTTCTAGAATTATCTCATGTATCCATATTACCATATAATTTAACTTATATATTTATTTCTATTTTTTTATTCCTAACATAAATGCTTATTTTTGTTTCTATTTAAGTTTAACTATCAAACACTTAATTCATATCCATATATTTTTATAATTATATTTTATACTTATATTTAATATTGATAGGATTAATTTTATTTTAAACATTATTATCTATATTACATCAATATGCATATATTTAGATTAAATGTTAATAATGTAGAGCATTAATTAAATCGAATAAGGTAAATTTTATTGTAAATATTTTTGAAAGATTTTATTTTAAATTTTCAAATCAAAGTTTCTTCCAAAATACATACATACATACATACATATATATAAATGGTAAATGTCCCAAAAATCTTCTTTATTTTTAAATGATAGGCTTGTATTTTATTTAAATTAGGTTAAATACTTATTAAAATATTAGTGCCAAAATCCCGGGTTGTCACATTCCTTCCCCTTAAAAGAATTTCGTCCCAGAAATTTAAAACAAAAGTTAATTCAAAAGCTTTTATATCAACAATCCAAGCATACATATCATCCATGCATTAACAATCAACCAAACAGTCTATCCTAACAAACATTACTAACTATCCGGACACAAATCCGGATAAGCTTTTCTAAATCTATCCAGATTTTCCCAAGTACAATCTCTGGGATCTTCGCTCCACTGCACCTTGACGAGCTTCACTACTTTGCTCCTGAGTTGCCTCTCGTCTTGATCGATAATCTGAACAGGGTTCCTGACCACAGTCAAGTTTGGCTCGACCTCCAAATCTTCCTGGACTAATGGTTCTACAACCAATGATGGGTCGTGAATAAACTTCCTTAGATGGAATACATGAAATACATTATGAATTCCAGACATCCGTTCCGGCAATTCAATTCTGTAAGCTACAGCACCAATCCTTTCCAATACCTGGAATGGTCCAATATATCTTGGGGCAAGTTTTCCCATCTTTTCGAATCTAATAGCTCCTTTGATTGGGGAAACTTTGAAAAAAAAACTAAATCTTCGATCTCAAATTCCAATTGTCTCCGCCTATTATCTGCGTACTTCTTTTGACGGTCCTATAAAGCTCTTATTCTCTTCTTGATAAGTTCAACTTTCCAAGAAGCTTCACGAATTAGATCGGGTTCAAGCACAAGACAATCTCTCGACTCTATCCAACAGGATGGGGATCCACACGGTCTTCCATATAATGATTCATAAGGAGCCATCTTAATACTCGCTTGGTAACTGTTATTATAAGAGAATTCCACTAGATGTAGATGGTCTTTCCACGATCCACCAAAATCCAAAACACAAGCTCGCAACATATCCTCTAGAATTCGGTTAAGCTTCTCCATCTGTCCATCTGTCTGAGGATGACAAGCTATACTCAATCTCAAACTCATTTCCATAGCTGATTGCATAGCCTCCCAGAATTTGCTAGTGAAGATAGGATCACAATCACTTATTATACTGACTGGAACTCCATGCAATCTGACTATCTTTCTCAAGAAAATCTCTGCTAGAGAAGCTGCAGTACGAATTGCCTTAACAAGTATAAAATAGGCGCTTTTAGTTAGACGATCCACAATCACCCATATTCCTTCATTTCCTTTCTTGGTTCTAGGAAAGCGTCGATGAAATCCATCGAAATCATCTCCCACTTCCATTCTGGAACTTCTAAAGGCTGCAACAAACCTGCTGACTTCTGTTGATCTTCTTTAACTTGTTGGAAGATAGCACAACTATTTACGAATCTATCAATATCTTTCTTCATGCCCGGCCACCAGAAAACCCTTCTCATATCCTTATACATCTTTGAGATTCCCGGGTGGATATTTAATCTGGAGCAATGACTCTCAGATAAGACCTCCTGCTTCAATTCCTTGAAATTCGAAACACAGATCCTCCCGTTGATCCTCAGTGTCCCTTAGTCATCAATCTTGAAACAGGAACACTGACCCTTTGTAACGCTTCGATTTTTCGTTGCCGAAAAACCGAATAGTTAGGGTTTTTAAAAAGAATTTAGGAAAAGAAAAAGTAGAAAAGAAGAGAAGAAAAGAAGATAATAGATGGAGGGAAAAGAAAATAGAGAAAATTTAGATAGGGAAAAGAAGATAGAAAATTTTAAATAGGGAAAAGAAATAGAAGAATAGAAGAAGAAGAAAAAAACAGAAGAAAATAGGACGGAACAGAAAACAACAGAATCACATCAGAATCTCACAATTCGCAGCGGAACAACATATAATAAATAAATGAATAATCTTTAAACAAAGAACTATATCAGTTATTACATTACATCACATTACATTACATCATATCATCAGAGTGTACAACAACATACAACAACAACAGTGCAGCGGAAAAGGAATACTATATAAGTAATACGCCATGCCATCCAGCTTGCCTCCAGCAACTCCAGAATATCCAGAATATCCTGATAAACCTTACTCTTGACTGCCCGTGTGAAAATTGGTGGGCACCCAGAGTTTAGGAAGGAAAACAATAAACTCCAAGTCAGTCATGTGACTGGTGTGAGAACTCAAAACAGTTTATTTACTTTAAAATCAAAATAGAAGAATATTTTAAATTCAATTCGCAATGCTTTTAAAAATGAGACTACCATAAGGCCTCCCGCACACACACACATGCAAACGCAGAATCGGAGGAGATTTCTCCTTATGATAGTCAAGAATGCTTGATACGCATTAAAAATAACATTTGATATTATTACTAGTGCACAGTGTAGGGGAAAAATTCATTTTTGAAAGTAGAATATAAATCTTAGCCAACATACGACCATTATCGTATGCCTACTATAGCTACCATCCAAACAGTGGTGACCACCATAAGTGAATGGCAGGTTCTACAACTAATACCGTACAAGTTTCGTATTGGGAATTGGATTTCCAACAAATGGTCAGGCCAAGGAACTTCCCATTGCCACATGAGAATGCCTCTGGAAAGACATCCCCGAGAACCAAACCGGAACTCTGCCAACACAAGGCCGGGTTACCCCTAACTGGGTAACTACTGACACGAGCACGCCATTCCCCGATCGTAAACGACCTTTCTCACGGGATCCCGAAAACCAACAACCACAAAGTAATAAATTCGTAGTAACCACATAGGTTAAATATCTGGGCTCCATACCATGATACCACCTCTATCCAGAAGGAAATGTACATACCCTAAAGGGTGCTACCCCTCATAACCTTGCTGCATCTTTCCTGTTTTGACCATTTCCGGGGTGTGAGGTTCGACGAAGTCACGTCCACAAAAACATACTTTATACAAAAGCCATGCTTTGGGTCAACAAATGATCAACACAATGATCACCAAGATAGACGATCAAATAAACGATCCTATCACAATAATCAAAACAATGATCATTTCAGCATCACTCAGCATATCACATTACCAAATTGGGAATATATCGCTGATAACTTCAACTATATAACCTCTGAGCTCGTACGTCTCAGAGAAGGGTGTTAAGCTAAAAGAATAAATTCTCCGCCACCAACAGAAATATATTTGAAAGAAATCGGCTTTATATCTCAACTTGTAATGTCAGACACACAATCCATACAAGTTTGTTCCGGGATCGAACAAAACCGAAGGCACTTACAAAGAAGTCCTTGCAATCCGGATATTCACAATCCTGATCGGATTCACCATCACATATGGAGAACTCTATACCGTAGCTACTCGGTGCAGAGTAAATCGACAGGTCATCCTATCGCTCTCGCAAATACCGGGTCTTCAACACCGATCTTCAAATGCAATTCACAACGACGTATCACATATTCGGAATGGGTTATACGACCCCATGGTCCTTTCCCGGTTAACCCGAATAGTGAGCGCTTATTTAAAAATAAGTGTAGCATTCACATTCAAACAAATCACATCAATTACCCATTCAAAGGGAAATATTGATAGTCGGTTATTGAACTATCAATGGATATGCACACATCACCAGTTTCCAAATAATTTTCCAAATTATTTATTTTCCAAAAATATCTTCACTAGATATATAATTTCACACTTCAAAAATAAATCAATATTTATTTTTAAACCAATTCCACTTCCTTTATAAATCCCTTAGTGAATTTACATTTCACAATATCTATTGATATACGTTTTCAATTATCCATTTTCAATTTATCTTCAAAAAGATAAATTCTAATTATTCATTTCATATTGGAAAACAATTCCATACTTATTAAAAATAAGTAATTCACAAATCTTTTTATTTTCAACACTTGGAAAATATTCAATATACTTAATCGAGATTAAGTATATATTTCATTCTTTAAGGTAAACATGCTCTTAAACATATTTATTTGGGTCAAAACGAATGTTGCGTAAAACATCGTTACGACAACCCAAAGTCACTAGTATAGAGATTCGAATTTTAAGATAGATATATAAATCCCAATACTATACAAAACATTTCCTTTCGGAAATCATTTACTATAACAACAATGTTATAGTCCACCATTTCCTTTTATTTCTCGAAAACGTCTATTTCAACAATTAATGTTGAAATCTATGGTTTCGAATCTCAACACCTTTTTAAAACATCGTTAGATCGTTTTAATTCTATTTAAAACATTCACGTTCAAAACAATTTCTTTAACATCTTATTCACTATTCAAAAACGTGAATATACTACGTTAACAATTTCATCCTTTTATTCATTTTAATTCAAAGGATTATTCACAGTCAAAAATGTGAATATAACTCCATTAATAAGTTTCAACAATTTACTTATCAAAATAAGTCATTTCGAATTTATAAAACAATGTTTATAAATTCCATTTCTATTTATTTATAAAAGCTTCCTTTTTATAAATTCTTTATTAACCTATTTCAGTTTATAACTCAATTATAAACTAAAAATTCACATTATAAGTTAAATGCTTATAAAACGATTATTTTACAAAATCGTTCTTTGAACTTCATAATTATAAATCTTATAACTTATAAGATTCAATGATTTATTCAAAACTATTCTTTTAATAACTTCATAATTTATAAATCTTACTATTTATAAATCTCATTTATAACTTCACCGTTTATAGTTCTATAAATTTCATTCTTTAATGAAATTCATTTTCACTCCATTCTAACACTTATAAAAACTCGTTTTATAATTTCAATATCTCAATTTATAAATATCCATTTATAAATCTCTTAATATAATTCAATTTATATTATTCTTTAAAACGTCTTTAATCTCCTTTATTATTTCACCATTTTGATTCATAAAATAATTAAATTTTATAAATCCTATATTTAAACTTTTCACAATAAATTCTAAAATCCCGATTTAAACTATTTATAAAATCACTAGCATCGTATTCTCAAAAATCAGCTTTTAACTGTATTTCACAAAAACTATAATTTTATTACTTTAAAAATTATAACGTTTATTTATTTAAAATGAATCTATTCCAAAAATATAGTATATTTTCAAAAATCACTTTATAAATCATTTTAAAATTCCAAAATCTGGGTCTAATGATGCTACACACCAAATAGTCAATCACGACTACAACGATATCATATATCGATATGATAGTCCATCAAATATCAAAATATCTGAAATCAAATAAATACTGTTGAGGAATCCAGTTGGATCCCTCCAACCTGTTTTCCTGCATCCAAAAACATTAGCACAATACCAATTTCGCTCCAGTACGAAATTATCGCGGTATATGTTCTTATTAAATATTATCCGCTTAATAACGGCGTAATAGGGTCTCATCCGCTAAACAAATAAATGCGGGAAATCAATAACTCCAATATATACATATGCCAATATATATATATTGCTATTATATATAATACCAATTTCACTGTTTATGAAATATTCGCGGTATATGTTTTTAATAAATAACGTCCGCTTACTAACGGCGTATAATGTCTATTTTAACAATCAATAGATATCAATCAACATTCAAACATGCATTCAAATATTTTAAATCTAACTATTTAAAATAAAATCGAAACTGATTCGATTGAGTGAGAAATTCTCACCTTGATTTTAAATTCCGTTTTAGCGATTTATTTCGAATAAAATTAAACGCGCGTTTAATTTTACCCAAAATTCTCACTAACTCCAAACGACTCCAAACCAACTCCATCGCGTAGTGCTCGTCCATACGATTCCAACGCAACTGAGTTCGTAATTTTTCGACCTCGTATGAAAAAGTTATGAATTTTTAAAGATTGTACACGATTTATATAAACAATTACAACATAACTTTAAAAATTTAAAACCTACAACTAACATGGGCCATTGGATCCCTCATCTTTCCATCATAGCCGTTCACCCTTTCTCTCCTCTTCACGTTCTTCTACAGGAAATTAGGCCGCACTTGAACCCATTCACGTCCAACTAGGGTTTCATTGTTCTCCTCCATTTCTCAACGAAATTCGATCAAACCACCTTCATCTCGAAGCTCTCGACGCAAGCTACCACCACCAGGAAGAGCTCGAAGCTCGGCCATCCCTGTAGCATAGAAACGCGTGCGAAAATCTGCAGGTTTGGCCCCCCATAGCTCCCTCTCCGTTGCACCATTTCCGATCATCACCGTATGGAATCGAAGCTCTCGTCGTGCATTACGACTTCCGTGTTGAACACTTCGCGTAATTCTTTACGGATTGAGAGAGATTGATGAAGAAGTGAGAGTGATTTCTGGCCGTGCATTGTATAAGTGGCGGCTAGGTTATAAAATTAGGGTTTAGTTTAAATTTTTATCAAATTATGAAGAGTAGGGGCTATTTATAAGGAACGAGCGACACTATTCATCCCGGAAATTCCGAACTCCGATTTAGGCGCCGTAACCAGCGTTTCTAGGGTTTACCCCGCGTTCCGGACACAATGGAACAGGTTTCGAAAGCTAATTCGGAAGTATGTGCGAGTTATGGCTATAAACGCTCAATTTAAATTAAACCGATTTAAGTCGATTTCTAGGCGTTTTAATTCGTACAGGACAAACCGTAAATCCAATTGACTTGAAATTTGAAACCTTACAATAATATCACATTACGGATCCGATGAAACTGGTTTCGTCGAAATCCGAGACTTTTTGAAAAATGGCTATTTTAGCTCGCCAAATTTAAATTAAAAATAAACCGATGCGTTTCGAGCTGCCACGATCAAACGGTAACTCCGATTGACACGAAATTTGAAATTCGGTAATAACTAACTATTATGGATCCAATGAAACTGGTTTCGTTCAATTCTGAGACTGTTCAAAAATTGACTATTTTTACTAGTCGATTTAAATATTAAAATATTCAATTTTCACAAATTAACTTTTAATTCGATTTTAAAAGTTCTAAAATATCCTTCTAACTTTAATATGATAAAATAAAATTTTACAAATCATTTTCAATCATATTTAACCCAATTTTCAATTATTTCCATAATTTAACGTATTAAATTATCGATTTAATAATCCAATTAAATCCAATAATTCAAATAAAAATTTATTTGACTTATAAATTCACTTATTAATATTTAAAATTAATTAAATATTCAAATTTTAATTTTTAAAAATTCTGGGTCGTTACACCCTTCTTAACTCTCCTGATGATTCCCCTTAATCTATTATCTGATTCTTTCTTACTTGCTATCCTCTCCAAAAGAGACGGAACCACTTCCAAAAGAGATAGAACTGCATTCCTACTAAGAGCATCAGCCACAACATTCATCTTTCCCGTGGTATACAGGATATCCAAATCATATGATGCCAGAAACTCGACCCATCGCTGCTGCCTCAGATTAAGATCCTTTTGAGAGAAAAGATATTTCAATGGTTTGTGATCCGTGGATTACTCGAACTTCTCCCCCAAGAGATAGTGCCTCCAGATCTTCAAAGCAAAAACAATGGCTAACAACTCAAGATCGTGCATAGCGTAGTTCCTTTCATGTGGCTTTAATTGCCGACTTGCATACGCAATTACTCTTCCATTCTGCCTCAACACTGCTCCCAGTCCAACTATAAAGGCATCTGTATAAACCTCAAATTTGCTTTTTCCATCCGGAATAGCTAGCACATGTGCACTGGTTAGCCTCGTCTTCAACTCCTGGAAAGCTTCTTCACACTAAGGTGTCCATTTAAACTTAGCTCCTTTCCTTGTCAGCTTAGTCAGATGCGAAGAAATATTGGAATAATCCTTGATAAACTTTCTGTAATAGCCAGCTAATCCCAGAAAACTACGAACTTCAGTCGGAGTCTGTGGCTGCTTCCACTCCAGAATAGTCTCAACCTTCGCTGGATCTACAGAGATACCTTCTCCAGAAACAATGTGCCCTAAAAATTTGACTTTCGATTTCCAAAAATGGCACTTAGAGAATTTCGCCTTCAAAACATGCCTCCTCAGTGTCTCTAACACAATTCTCAAATGCTACTTGTGCTCCTCTTCAGACTTAGAGTAGACCAGGATATCATCGATGAATACCCGAACAAACTTATTCAATACATCTCGAAAGACTCGGTTCATCAGGTGAATAAAGTAAGCAGGAGCATTGGTTAACCCGAAAGGCATAACCAACCACTCATAAATACAATTTGGTCCCCTAAGTGCAGTCAAGGGGATACTGTCCTCAGCTACCCTTAACTGATGGAAACCTGATGCTAAATCCAGTTACGAAAAGACAGAAGCTCCATGCAGCTGGTCAAAGAGATCATCAATACGAGGAAGAGGGTATTTATTTAGAATGGTCACTTTGTTCAATTTTCTATAATCTACACAGAACCTTGGCGATCCATCCGACTTGGTGACAAATACCGTAGCAGAGCCCAACAAGAAAAACTAGGCCTGATCAATCCCTTCTCCAAAAAATCCTGAGTTTTCTTAACTAACTCTTCCCTCTCCCTAGGAGCCATCCTCCTACTAGGATGAATCACTGGTACTGCTCCTGGAACCAAATCAATGCGAAACTCTATCTCTCGGTGAGGAGGTAAACATTTGACTTCCTTGAATACATTAGGGAAATCTTGTACCACATCGATATCTTCAACCTTATCTTGAGAAGTCTCAACTTCATGTAAAAGACTACTCAAATGAATTCCAAAATTATCACACGTCACTCTAGCAATTCTACCCAGATCGTTTCCAACAAAATTGTTCTCTCATCACAATTTAGGACAACTTTATACTTATCAAGCCAATCTATTCCCAATATAAGATCAAACCCCTTAAAATTCAACACATAAGGGTCACAAGAAAAACTATGGGATAGATAGGAAATCCACAACTCCTTACAGATCATGTCTAATTTGGTCACCCCTCCTATAGGATTAGATACAAAGATGGGATAGTCAACAGTACTTGGGGTACGAAAGAACTTCTCTATAGATTCCAGATAAATAAAACTCAAAGAAGCACCCAAATCAAACAAAAATTGAATATACTTGCCATCTAAAAGTAATGTACCTTCCAATACTCCCTTGCCTTTGGATGAAGTAGATGGCACACCATCCAAAGCAAATACCTTATTCTGCCGAGCTTTATGAAGTAGCGGGCAATTCTTGATCATATGACCTGGTTGGTGGCAATTAAATCATAGAGATTTATGAACCAAAGCCGAACCCGGTCCACTATAATGCGATTGCTATTGCTGCTGCTGGAATCCTTTCTTGGGACACTTATTCGCCAAGTGACCTTCTTGTTGACATATATAGCATTTGCGAGGTCCATTATTACTTCCAGTCTTCTTCTTGTTCTACTTCCTCCAATTAGGATTGAACTTCCTTTTATTTGGATTAGCAAAATTCCCTCCCGATGCTGCTACTGGTGCCACTGATTTCCTGTTTATCAAATCCTCATATCTCAGAGCCATATCAATTAACTCAATAAAAGATCCCTTCAAATGCGCCGTCATCTTTTCATGAAATTCTGGCCTTAAGCCTTGCACAAACATTTCGTTCTTTTTGAGTGGAGTATCAATGATCCCCGATCTATAGCAAGAAAGTTCATTGAACTTGGTCTCATACTCTGCTATAGTCATGCTTCCTTGCTTCAAATTCAGAAATTCCCGGTACATACGAGTTTTCCCTGCCGTTGGCATGAATTTCTCCTCAAATAACTCTTTAAATCTTTCCAAGAAATATCATCCTCAGAGACATTTGCTGTCGCTGCATCCCACCAGGCTGTAGCGCCTTCCTGTAATTGCCATGAAGCGATTTCCCTTTTCCGTTCATCAGACAACTTCATACTCTTAAAGATCCGCTCACAAGAGCGTAGCCAAGCTTGGACTTCAATTATCGATTCCGACCCTTTAAATGGTTACCTCCAATGTTGATGAAGTCCTTGCATAAGGCGGTAAAACTAACCTGAGGCGGTACTGGATCCACAACCTCACTAGAAGTTTGACTTCGTCCATTATCAGTTGAGGTACTGCCCCTACCTCTGCCTCTCCTTCCCGAACTCATGTTGGCCACCTGAACAGGTAACTCAACAAATTTAGATAGGTATATAATTGTATGAAAATACAAATACGCACTCTCAAGATAGATATTACTCCAGAGCCTAGGTATTATCTCAACCTATGCTCGATACCAACTGTGACGAACCGCCTTTCATTCCACAAAAGACGTATCATCAATAAGAAAAGAAAGAGATAGAGATAGAAAAGATAGAAAGAAAGAATAACAACATCAGAATCTCACAGCGGAAACAGAACAAAATATAATACGCCACATAACTATTGCATACTTTTATATATATCAGAGTAACACAACATCATTTAAACAAGACAATCATATATACATCTGCCATTTACATACATCCCAAAATACAACATACATCAACTAACACAGTGGAACTAGATAGATATATACGTCTGGACTTCTGCTCCAAGCTCCTCCAGAACTCAACAATCCAAAACCTATCACTTGGCTGCTCATAAAAATTTGAGTACCCAAGAGTTTATGAAAAACAATAATAAACTTCGGGTCGGACATTGGTCTGGTGTAAGTAAACGGGTTGAAGTTGTTTAACTTTGAAACCATTTGAAAATAAAGGTATCATGTAAGACTCCCCACACATAAACACGGGTAAGTTTTTACCTTACACTAACCAAATCATTTGATAGGAAATCCGTTGATATTATAATAGTGTCTAGGGTTTTCAAGTAAATAGAAAATAGCCAAAATTGTTACATGATTAAATTCCAGCTACTAGCCACAAAAGTGGGTATACAAATCAAAACCGTAGGGTCTCGTAGGGAAAATGGGTTTCCATCAATGGCAGGGCTACTGGGGTACCGTCCGTCACAGTACGAGGCCTAGATCACCGTACCGAGGATCACTCCCGACCCCCTACAACACAAGGCCGAAACCATTCCTTACTGAACAGTCCCGAACAAGATAACCCCGTAGTTGTGGCCAACAACTGTCCACACAGCCGAAATAAAAGGGACATCTAGACAGGGGTATATCTCGTCCTGCTAGGGTGCTACCCACCTAACCTTGTTGCACCTCCCTTGTTTTAGCCATTCCCGGTTGATGAGGCTTGAGGCTGCGATTACCTTTATAGAACATATCTCTTAGAATGCTCATCGTCCGCCTGACGATGTTCTAAAAGCATTCAATCCATACAAGTTCGTTCTGGGTTCGAACAAAACCGAAGGCATTATCTTGTTACACTTATTTAGAATCACCCTCAGAGTTAACGACGATAACCCTTGCATTCTGAAAAACCATCTCGATCTTCACTTTATATGCCACAACCTATCGTTTAATTTGGATCGATGTGGTTTTTGGATAATCATAACTGACACCCGATCCCGGTCTCATCGAAATCCAAACGGCATTTTAAAGGCCAAGTTGTTTAATAGTTTAAACAATTTGATTCAACACTTTGAATTCACATAGCATTTATCATAGATAAATCATACATAGTCATCATAGATATATCAAGGCATGTCACAGAGTATCACAGAATATCACCAAACAGATATCACTAATTTAGATATTCTACTTATACAATCATCCATAAGCAAGCATCATTAATCCTTATTGTAACTAATTCAATTTAAATTAATTACGTGAGAATTAACCACTTAATCCCGCTTAATAAATCATTAATTAATTAATTGTTCCATTTCAAACTATTTAATTAATTAATTACTTCTTAATCAATTTATTTAACCTTAATTACTTAATCCATCACTCCTTAGTTATTAATTAATTAATTATTAATTACTAATTCATTAATCCTTAATTAATTACTTAATTAATTAACTATTAATTATTTATTAATTAACTTTAATTATCTAATTAACAATTCTTAATTACAAATTAATTAAATGCTTAATCATTAATTAACCAATCTTTAATTACAAATTGATAAATCTTTAATCACTTAGTTGATTACAATTATTAATTAATCATTCTTAATTACTTTCCAAAACAATTGATTAATTAAATGATAATCATTCATCTTAATTAACATTTTAAAAATCTCTCCCTAAACTTTGAAATCAAATTATTACTAACTTAAAAACTTTAATGTTGATTAAATTTCAACACTTATCTTCAATTAACTACTTAAATTAATAAGTTTTCTTTTTTGACTTTCATGGCCGCTTCCGCCCATGCCCTTCCCCTCTCCCCGTCCTTTCAAACTGTCCCTCCCGTTCCCTCAACTGTTCCCTCTCCATCTTCTCCAAGGGCCCCTCTACCAAATTCTCCTCCTTCCTTGCCTCCACCCATTCCTCCTCCCCTTCTCAAGCCGATTCCATCTGCAGTTCCTTCTCTTGCTTCACCTGCCTGGTCCTCTCTCTTCAAAAACAAACCTCGCAATGCTGGCCAGTATACCTTAATTGATTTTCCTCTTACCTATGATGGGCTTGCTCTGGTGCCTCCTAACGAGGTGATCAAAGCTGGTAGTGATATTTGGAGTGATTGGTTAGTTGGTTTCTTTCTCGACAAACTTCTGGCTTATCTTACTGTTATCAATCATATAAAGAAGCTTTGGAAGCTTAAAGGCGAGATTGCAGTCAAATCCGACGGAACCTTGTTCCCTTTTCCATCTGTCATGTGCTGAGGACAAAAGGAAAATTTTAAAATCTGATCCAATTTTTCTTAGGAACAAAATTTTCATTGCTAAGGCTTGGGATCCAACAATTGGTAATAGCTGTAGCACCATCAGATCAGTGCCAGTTTGGTTAAAGCTATCCAATATTCCCATATTTGCTTGGTCTCACCTTCGCATAAACTGGCTAGCCTCAAGAATTGGAAGACTGATTTGTATGGATTCTTCCACTAAAAGGCTGGAGAGGATTGGTTTTGCTAAATGCTTGGTGGATGTTTCTCCTGATTTTCTTTTGGTTGATGAGTTTCCTGTTAAACTGCTTGATGGATCAATTCAATTGGTACAAGTAAGCTACCTATGGAAACCTGATATATGTACACTATGTAAGGAGTTTGGCCATTTGTACAATTGTTGCATGAAAGATTGTTGTGAAAATAATGGTAATAAGGTAGAAACAGCTTTGAAAAAGAAATATCAAGAAGGAATAAATTCGGATTATGGGGTAGGCAAATATTCAAATTAAAGTAAGCAAGTCTGGATGAAGGTACCAATAAAAAAGCTTTTACCAGAGAAAATTTCTCTCAGAATTTGCCTGTTCTGAAAGAGAATAAGGTGTATGATGATGGACATGAGGGTAAAACTGATAAGCAACAACAAATTGTGAATGAGAGTAGTGATGATAAGAGTGGAATTGATATTAATATGGAAGTTTGGATTCCTGACAAGGAACAAGATGGTGTTCTATCTTATAACAAATTTGAAGTGCTAAATGATAAGAATGATGATACTATTGTGGGAAATGAAACAAAAAGTGGGGAAGATGTTGATGAGCAGGGAGTTATTGTAGTTGAGGAATTTATCCCAAATAAAGGAGATGTGTCTGATATGAATGATTGTAATGTTCCTTCTGTATCTTGTGTTGACGAAGCACAACATTTGCACAGTATTTCTTTTGTGCATGGGATTCATACTTTTCCTACTACTGAAAATTTTCAGTTGCAAGTTAATCAATCTGATCACAACAAGAAAAGCATGATTCAGCCCTAACTATGCATAACTCCTATTCCTCATACCAAGCAAATTCAAAATCCCGCCCTAAACCTGACCATGATGAGCTTTTCTGTAAATTACCGCAAAAGAAAATTTCTGATTTAATTTTCTCCATGAATCCTTTTTCACATTCATTAGTTACTTCAGCCTCTTCTCTTTCAGTTCCAACAAGCAAATCTCCCTTAAGTCAACCATATGTTTTCTTAGGAACTATTCCAGGTTGGATAATGTTAGTCCGTGAGATGATGGTTTTGATGACAACAACCTTAGAATAGATTATAAAATATAAATACTGACATTATAAGTTTAGATATATATATGTATATGCAGGATTTAACCATGCAGGTACCAAGAATGAAGACTGTATAGTATAGAGATTCAAGATATCAAGATAGAAGACTCATGAGTATCAAAATTTCTAGGTTAGGTATTTTTTATTAGGAATTTTGTTAAAACTCATAGAAAAGCACTGGCATCTTAAAATCCAATTTATTCGTGGAATGGAATCCACTATGACCTGTTAAAGGGATGTAACCCTAAGTAGGATGGAACCTACGAAAAATCTAGTGGAACATTGTTTTGTATCCGCTAACTTTTTATTCAAAATGATTTTTCAAAATTATATCCTGTTTTCAAAATGTTTTCAAAACTTTCCTTTTAAAGATTCAAAACCCTCTATCCTGATTTTAAATAATTTTAGCCTCAAAATTATCTTTAATTTCAAAAGTCAAATTACTCCTGATTTTAAACTATCTTTTAATATAATATATTTAACTTTTAAATATTTATACTTAGATTTAAAATATAAAATTAGAGCTAAATTCTATATATATTGTTCTCTATATTTACTTATGAATTTTAACTATATTCAAGTATATCTATAAAGATTAAATTAATTTTAATATAAGATAAAGGTTATTTTCAAAGAAAATCAAAACATCAAAAAATGCTTTGGGATGTCGACATGTCTATGTACCCCATGTCGACATGATGTCAATTGAGTTCAAAATTTAAATTTCAAAAGAAGTGTCTATTCTCCATAACTCTTCACGAATGGACATGGCTGTTGTTCTTCTATAAATAGGGGTTCGTTTCAATGAATTTTATATCAGATTTTTTGGTTTTTCAGTCCTCTTCTTCTTCCACTTTTCTTAATACATATTCTTACCATTACTCTGCTGAAATCAACATTGAATCGAACTCGATTACTTCTAGTTTGATTCTCTATCACTCTCTCTACAAGATTCTCAGTGCTATTCAAGGTTATAGACTTCTTTGTAATCTATTAAGCGAGAAAAGGTGTGATTGTAGCCTTGAAAATCAATCAAAAGAGAAAATGTGTCATTGTAGCCTTGGTAAATCAATTGGGGGAACTTGTGGCCCGGAAATCAAGTATCTCTACCTAGAGGATCGAAATTCTGGAGGGTGTACCTCGTAGCCTTGAAACCGTGGGTGTCAATGTACAATTGCTTTTGAAAGGAAATCCATACTTATGTTGCGGGACTGGATGTAGGGTAACTCCGAACCAATATAAAATCCGGTGTGTTCTTTCCTTTACTGCTTTTATTTTATTTCTGTATTTGTGTTTGTTTCTGTGATCATATCTGTGTCTGTATATTGCATACATCAGCGTCTAAATTAACATAAATCGAAAAGACTTAGTAATTCTTGATTAACACTATTCACCCCCTCTAGTGTTAATCCTAGCGTTAAGATCCGTAATCCGCATTTCTCACGATTGGTATCAGAGCAAGGTTTTCAAAGTTTCATAATCTGATTTTTGAAAAGTTTTCAAAATGGCTACCAACACTGGTACTGTTACCAACACTAGTATCCATATCACTAGTTCATTTGTAGAGGGTCGGTCTACTGTCAGACCACCACTTTTTAATGGCAGTAACTATGTATATTGGGCATGTAGGATGAAAATATATTTACAATTATAGGATTAGACATTTGGAATATCACACAAACTGAATATTCTGAACCCACAACTAATTTTGCACAGTGGACTGCTGAGCAAAAGAGTATTGCACAAAATAATTCTAAGGCAATGGATATTCTGTTTTGTTCACTAGATAGAAATGAATTCAATAGAGTGTCAGTTTGTAAGTCTGCATATGAAATCTGTAAAACTTTGCAAGTTACTCACGAAGGAACAAGCAAAGTTAAACAGACCAAAATTTCCATGCTCACAAATCAATTTCAATTATTTAAAATGAATCCTAATGAGTCTATTTCAGATACATATAGTAGATTTCAGGATATTGTGCATTCTCTAATATCTTTGGGAAAGGAATTTTCTGACGAAGATCAAGTCAGAATTTTTTTAAATTCTCTAACTCCAGAATGGGATTAAAAGACACTTGCGATCGAAGTGGCAAATGACATCCGTACTTTAAAGATAGAAGAATTAATTGGAAATATAATGTCATATGAAGTTCAAATGATCGGGAGAAGAGAAAGTAAAGCATCTGAAAGAAATCAATGGCATTCAATGCATTAACCGATGGATCAGACTCAAACAGCGATAATGATGAAGAGATAGCCTTTATGTCCAGAAATTTTAGGAAATTCCTGAAATACAGAATGATGAATAACCTCAAGAGAAACAACTATAAGAATTCTGGAAATCAGAATGTAGTGTCAAATAATGACAAATGTTACAACTGTGATAAACTAGGCCATTTCAAAAGAGACTGTCCGTATCCAGATAGGAAAAATTCTCCTATGAACAATGATCCATCAAAGAAACGGAAACGTGCATTTACTGCTACTCTAGATGACTCAGATTCATCCTCAAGTAATGATGATCAGTAGATAGATAATTCAAATTTGTGTTTCACAGCTGTTCATGACTCCAACGAATTCAAAGAGACGGACTCAGAAAAAGGTACGCGTTTACAATACAATTGGTTGAAATTGCTTGCTTAAAATTAGTTGCTTGATTGTTTGATTGACGGATTTTGAATTGGTGTGTTGTTTGAATTTTAAAATTTGTTTTCTATTTTTTATTATTATTTCATTATTTCATTATTATTTTTATTATTTATTATTTTTTAATAGTATAATAATATTTTCTGAAATATACTCGAAGTTTAATAATATTTCAGATATATATATATATAGGCATTAATAATAATAATATTTATATATATTAGAGATCTTAGGAAAAATCAATTCACGAAAATTCAAAGGCACATGTCGACATGGTCCCTACCTTGATGTTGACACGGATACCTGAATTTGAATTTCAAAATTTGAATTCAAATGTTTGAATTTCCCATCACCTTTTCACTCCATTCAATTCTCTGAAAAGCTACTTTTTGACCAGAGAATATGTCCTTTGAGAATCTATTTATTCACTATCTTTTATCATATCTTTTCACTCTCATTTTCAAATTCAAACTCTCTCTTCATAACTTCAAACTCTCTACTCTCAACTTTAATGGCTTTTTCAAGCAACCCCTCCACCATGCGAATTTCCAGAAAAATCAAAGAGCAATTATTCAATGATCCGGAGGCAATAAAAGCATACATCAATTATGCTAACTATGCCAAAGTCCATCCCGGAAAGTTTGCTATTTTTCAATATTTTTCTTCTTATGAACTTGATTCTCTTTTTGCAAACAATGGAGTTCTTAGTCTTATTGATGCTTCTCAAAATGATTTTGTTTGCTATCCAAATCTTGCCAAAATTTTCTATGCTAATTTAAACCGTGGATTTTATCATGGAAATGAGGATGAAATTTGGAGTAGTGTCAAAGGCATTAGAATTGTTTTGAATTGTGATCTTTTGGGTACCATTCTCAATTGCAAGTGTACGGGAATGGATATTTCTAATTTTAAAATCGATGAAAATAATCGTGAGACATTTCATCACATTTTCGAAGGGATTGATAATTTTGAATTCAAAAATCGAAATTTTCGACCAAAGGCAAGAATTGTCAATCTTCTTTTGCAACATATTTTGACCTCAAGATCGGGGAATTTTAACAATCCTACTTCAAAAGTTTGCAAAGCTCTTTTTGCTATTTTCGAAAATTATGACATAAATTGGGCGCAAGTTATTTTGGATGAACTTTATCCTAAAAATTTTGAAATGGGTGAGAATACCTTATACCATGGAATTTATCTCACTCGGATTTTAAACTATTTTGGACTGGATTTCAAAGGCGAAGAATTTGTTTCTAGAAAAGTTTTCAACCATTCCAACATTTCGCTTATGAAAATTCCTTTTGTTTTTCAACCTTATGAGACCCTTGCCGAAAAGGAAGAGCATTTGGCTCATGAGAAAATGGAAGAAGCGGAAGAGGAGGAAGAAGAAGAAGGGGATGAAATGGAAATTGAAGAAGAAGAAGGTGAAAAGTCTTTGGAAAACATTGACTATCCTCCTAATCCATCCACCAAAACTCTTCTCAAAAACCAAAAGACGATTGTTGAGAATCAACGGATTCTTAAAAGATCCGTTAGTAAGAAGTTGGACAAAATTTCATCCAAGATGAACAAGTTCATTTCCAAAGTCAGCAAGAAACTTGGACTATCTTCATCTTCATCATCCTCTAACTAGTCTTATCTTTTCATATCTTGTTGTATTTGTTTTAGTTTGCTTTATTTCGAATGTTCATGTAGTTTGTTGTGTGCTTAATCATTGTATTATTGTAGTATGCAATGAAATGAAATTTCCTTTCTGTTATCTATCTTATCCTATCTCCAAAATAAATGTTAGTATAGTATATAAATACACGCACACACACACACACAATTATTCACAAAATCAAACTAGTCATAATTTTTCACTGACCCATGTTGACATGTACTGGTCAGAAATGACAATTGATTTTGAATTTGAAATTTGAATAACTACCAAATGTCTATTCATTCCAAACGAATTTCTACACCTATAAATACCTGTTCCTTCCAGAATTCTTCATTGAAATTCATTTCTTATCATCTATATCATTTATTTCTTTCATAAATTCAACTATGGCTAATCCTATTCACAATCTATCCGAAAATCCTGAAGAAACTCTTAATTCGTTCAAAAATATTCTCTCGTTTATTCTACGAAACCAGTGTCACTTAGAATTGGGTCAAATGCAGATGATCAAGGAACAAGAAAGGCACTTCGATGCGATACGATGGATGATCTCCTCTTTGCACAAGGATGATAACAAAGCACATCCTCCTGTCTCTCTCCCCAATGACAATGATAATTGGGATGCTATTAAGCCAGACCCAATCTTTGGAGAAGAATGATGGGTGGAAGTTCAACGTAACATTTGATTTTATTTGTTTGCTTTGTTTGATTTGTTTGAATTGATTTGGTTTGGATTGATACTCTGTGTGGATTGACTTCTTGATATTGGTTTGAAATTTGTTGTATAAAACATATATATACATTGAAATGTATATAGTCTTTGATTAGTTATCATGTTCATAAGTATAATTATTTCTTAATCTATATATTATATATTCTGTTGTATAGTTTATCAGTGCAGGTACTGATGCCCAAGAATGAGGGGGAGTAAGTTTTTTTTGTTGATGACTAAGGGGGAGAAATATAAAATAGGGTAGTTAGGCATAAACTAAGGAGGAGTTATTAGTTTTAGGGGGAGTTATTAGGATAGAGGTAATATTTTATAAACAAAGCTTGTCATCATCAAAAAGGGGGAGATTGTTAGTCCGTGAGATGATGGTTTTGATGACAACAACCTTAGAATAGATTATAAAATATAAATACTGACATTATAAGTTTAGATATATATGTATATGCAGGATTTAACCATATAGGTACCAAGAGTGAAGACTGTACAATATAGAGATTCAAGATATCAAGATAGAAGACTCATGAGTATCAAGATTATCAAGAGTTCAAGATTTCAAGGTTAGGTATTTTTTATTAGGAATTTTGTTAAAACTCATAGAAAAGCACTGGCATTTTAAAATCCAATTTATTCGTGGAATGGAATCCACTTCGAGCCCGTTAAAGGGATGGAACTCTAAGTAGGATGGAACCTACAAAAAATCTAGTGGAACATTGTTTTGTATCCGCTAACTTTTTATTCAAAATGATTTTTCAAAATTATATCCTGTTTTCAAAATGCTTTCAAAACTTTCCTTTTAAAAGATTCAAAACCCTCTATCCTGATTTTAAATAATTTTAGCCTCAAAATTATCTTTAATTTCAAAAGTCAAATTACTCCTGATTTCAAACTATCTTTTAATATAATATATTTAACTTTTAAATATTTATACTTAGATTTAAAATATAAATTTAGAGTTAAATTCTATATATATCATTCTCTATATTTACTTATGAATTTTAACTATATTCAAGTATATTTATAAAGTTTAAATTAGTTTTAATATATGATAAAGGTTATTTTCATAGAAAATCAAAACATCAAAAAATGCTTTGGGATGTCGACATGCCTATGTACCCCATGTCGACATGGTGTTAGCTGAGTTCAAAATTTAAATTTCAAAAGAATTGTCTATTCGCCATAACTCTTCACGAATGGACATGGCTGTTGTTCTACTATAAATAGGGGTTAGTTTCAATGAATTTTATCAGATTTTCTGGTTTTTCACTCCTCTTCTTCTTCCACTTTTCTTAATACATATTCTTACCATTACTCTGTCGAAATCAACATTGAATCGAACTTGATTACTTCTAGTTTGATTCTCTATCACTCTCTCTATATGATTCTCAGTGCTATTCAGAGTTATAGACTTCTTTGTAATCTATTAAGCGAGAAAAGATGTGATTGTAGCCTTGAAAATCAATCAAAGGAGAAAAGGTGTGATTGTAGCCTTGGTAAATCAGTTGGGTGAACTTGTGGCCCGAAAATCAAGTATCTCTACCTAGAGGATCGAAATTCTGGAGGGTGTACCTTGTAGCCTTGAAACGGAGGGTGTAATTGTACAATTGCTTTTGAAAGGAAATCTGTACTTGTGTTGTGGGACTGGATGTAGGGTAACTCCGAACCAGTATAAAATCCGGTGTGTTCGTTCCTTTACTGGTTTTATTTTATTTCTGCTTTTATTTTATTTCTGCATCTGTGTTTGTTTCTGTGATCATATCTGTGTCTGTATATTGCATACATCGGTGTCTAAATTAACATAAATCGAAAAGATTTAGTAATTCTTGATTAACACTATTTGCCCCCCCCTCTAGTGTTAATCCTAGCCTTAAGATCCGTAATCCGCATTTCTCACAGATAACTCCTCCCTCTTCTCCTAAAGTTCAAACTCAAATAATCAGTGACTCTTATAAAAATGAAAAACTCAAGAAAAATAAGAAATCAAAGAAACAAAACCCTGTCTCATTAAGAACACAGTCTCCCATTACTAGGAGCATGAAAGAAGTTGCTTCTCTCTCTCAAGTTTAATCAATGATGCATAACTTTGGAGCATGGAACATTAGAGGATCTCATAACTTCCTCAAGTTAGATCATGTAAAGCATTTAATATCTTCTCATCGGCTTTCAATTTTTGCAATCCTTGAAACCAAGTTGAATCTTCCCCTTTCTATTTCTGCTGCTAAGTATGTTAACCCTTCCTGGACCCTATCTCACAATCTTAATGAAGCAAGCTATGGTCATATTATGGTGCTTCATAATCCTGTTAAACTCTCCCTTGATCTTCTTCTATCTACTCCCCAAATAATGCACTTTCATGCCAAGTACTACAATCCTCCCTCCTCCTTTTACATTTCTTTTGTCTATGCTTCAAATTCTCATGCCTCTAGGCAATCTCTTTTCAATCTCTTTCCTTCTCTCAAGCAAGAAACTCATCCTTGGGTAATTATTGGTGATTTCAACAGCTGCTTCTCTTTGACTGACAAGCATGGGGGTCTCCCTCTTATGCCAAAGGATATCATCCCCTTGTACTCTGCTATAAATGAATCTTCACTAATTGCAATTCATAAGGAAGGTTCTCTCTATTCTTGGAATAATAGATCCAGGAGTGGTGTTAGAACCTTTTCGAACATTGATCATTCCTTTTCCAACTTCAAAGCCCTTACCACTTGGCTAAAACTTTCTACCTTCCTGCCTCATCCAATCCACTCTGACCATTCTCGTCTCATCTTAACCTCTAGTAGGAAGCCCATGAAGTCAAAAGAGGATTTAAATTCTATAATACTTTGGTCCATGAACCTGATTATAATAATTTAATAAAGACTGCCTAGGCTAATGAATTTTTTGGAAACCCCATGTTTATTTTTTGCAGAAAGCTCAAGGCAACTAAAGAAGCATTAAGGGTATGGGCAAGAAAAAAGTTTGGCTATGGCAAGCTCAGATCCTCTTTACTCAAGAATCGGCTTAAGGAGGCTCAGGAGTTGATGGTGGCTAATCTAGATAATATTGATATGGCTGAAAAGGAAGCTGCTCTATTCTATGAACTAAACCAAGCTTTGGCAGTTGAATGTGATATGAACAAGCAGTAGTTGAGAATCAAATGGGATGTTAATGGAGACAGGAAGTCAAAATTTTTCCATGCCTCCCTAAAGGTTAAACCGTCATAAAACAACATCAATTCCATTTATGATGAAGCAGGAACCTCGCACTCTTCCCTTGAGATAGTAGACAAAGCTTTTCACATGTGTTTTTCTGCTCTCCTTGGTAATAAAAATAATTTTATCCCTGAGCAAGATCACCATTCAAACATTTCTCTGCCTAAAGTCAATAATGTTGAAGCTGTAAAGCTGGTGGAAAAAGTGACTAATGAAGAAATAAAGTACACCCTTTTTGCTATGAATAAGAGCTCGAGTGGTGGTCCTGATGGTTTCAACGTGGATTTTTTTACTACTAGTTGGGATACTGTTGATGAGCTCTTCTGTAAAGCTGTCCATAATTTTTTTGATAAATTTAAACTTCTTAAATCAGTGAATGCTATGAATTTGGTTTTGATCCCTAAGAGCATGCCTGCTCCTAATGTGTCTTCCTTCAGACCCATTTCCTGTTGTAATGTTTTATATAAATGTATTTCTAAAATTATTGCCATGAGACTTGTTGCTGTTTTGGTGAGAATCATTTCTAAGAATCAGGTTGCTTTTTACCTAATAGAAACATTCTCGACAACATAATGCTGGCACATGATCTTTTAAAGGGATATAGCAGTGTTAATGCTTCTAAGGGAGCTATGTTAAAGCTTGATCTTAAAAAGGCTTATGATAGTCTTCAATGGAAGTCTGTTGTCAGAAACATGTCTCTCAAGGGTTTTCCCAAAGAATTTGTCGCTTGGATCCATGAATGCATCTTTACTCCCTTTTTCTCTTTGATTTTGAATGGAGCTAATTCTGGATTCTTTGCCTCCAAGCAAGGCCTAAGGCAGAGGGATCCTCTTTCCCCTTATGTTTTTATTTTGGTGATGGAAGTTTTTACTTGCTTTTTAAAGCCTTTGTATCATAACAGGCAGATTCACTATCATCCCAAATGTAAGGACCTTCAAATAACTTCCCTTCTCTTTGCTGATGACATCATGATATTCACCAAGCCTAACCAATAATCTATTGAATCCATTAAATGTGCTCTTCATAGTTTCTACTTGATGACACGAGTTGAACTTAATCTTAATAAATCTAGTATTTTGTTTGCTGGAGTTTCTTGTTTGCAGAAACTGTGTCTCTCAACCTTTGCTGGAATGCAAACAATGAATCATGACATGACCTACCTTGGACTACCTCTTTGTACATCAAGAGTAACACAATCAAACTATTTATCTCTCTTTAATAAAATTACTGCTATCATGGGGAGGTGGGCTACCAACTTCTTGTCTCAAGCTGGAAGACTTGTTCTCATCAAGTCAGTGTGCTTTTCCATGATGGTCTATTGGGCTAGGGCTTTCATCCTACCTACTAAGCTTTTGAATATGGTTAGATCTGCCATGATCAGATTTTTCTGGTTTGGTTCTGTTCATTCTAAGAAGACTTGTCCATGTTCTTTCACAATTTTTGAGAAACCAAAAAGCAAAGGTGGTCTGGGCTTGTTCAATATTCTTATTTGGAACAAGGCATCTTACAGCTATCACTTTAATGCTCTATTGCAAAGAAAGGACTCTTTGTGGGTTAAGTGGACACTCAGGCATAAAGTTGGTGCTAATAATTTTTGTCTTATGGAAGTTCCTCAAGCTTGTAGTTGGATATGGAGAAGTATATTGAGATTAGGAATACCTTAAAACCTTTTGTTCAATTTCAACTTTCTATCAGAAGCAATTGTAGGTTCTAGTATGAACCATGGATAAGCAAGGGTATTATACTGGATCAGATCTTCACTTCACAACGGAAATTTCAATCTGTCATTAGTTCTAATACTCTGGCTATTGATTATATTGAAAATTGTGTGCTGGTGCTGCCTTATTCTAGTAATCAAGCAGTCAGATCCTTATGGAATCAACATGCTGCTAACAATTATGTTCCGCTTTATCATGATTCTGTTCAATATAATGGCAAAGCGCACTCTATATCTTGTATTTATAACGCTCTCATGGAAATGGACACAATTCTTTGTTGTAAGTGGCACAGGGTTACTTGGGTTTCTTACTCTTTAAGCAGTGACAACTTGATACTTTGGAAGGTTAGGAGCAAGGCTCTTTTAACTAGAGATAAGTTGCTTGGTTTTGGTATGTCTGTTTCTTCCAACTGTGTACTTTGCAGTATTCATGATGAAAGTATCCAACATCTGTTCTTTGAGTGTCCATATGTTATTCATCTCTGGAGCAATATGTTGAGCAATACTTTAGGGATGGTTGCTGTTCGTAATGCTTCTGCTGAACAATGGGATTTGATTGAGAATGCTATAAAGTGGCAAGAAGAAAGAAACTATCCATTCTCCTTCATTTTAAAAAAGCCGATGAAATTAATTTAGGTTGAAAGGAATAAAAGGATGTTTGATGGAACTATGAGAAGCCATGAAGTTTTATGGGCTGTTTTCAAGCATGATATTCTTATGGGAATGAGATCAAGTGTGCATGCTTTTCTAGAGTATCAGATTGAGCCTTGGATCCCTTAGTGCTTTCTGTGCTCCCCAATTGTTATTTTTTCTTTTCTTTCTTTCTGTTCTTTGTTTCTCTTGTGTGTTTGTTTCTTCCTGTATATTCTATATCTTCGTTTCTCTTCTTTTTAATAAATCTGGTAGGGGCCTAGTTTAACCCCGCTTGCTCTGCAAAAAAAACTACTTAATTAAAATATTAATTAAGATTTAAAACGTTTCTTAAGTATTAATTTAAATCATTAAAACTTATAATAAATTCATAATTTAAAATTTTCAAATACTAACTAAATCATTAATACATAAAATTTGTTTAGGAAAATTAACTTCAAATTTAATTACGCTAAGCACTTGAATGTCAACCCGAGAAAAATCCCCAATTTACTCGAGTTAAACTCGAGTTTCTCCCACCATTTTCTCGAGTCCTTCTTCCTTCCTCACATACGTTTCTTCTTCCTTTTCTTTTTTTTTTAATTAAAGCTTAAGTACGTCAGGTATACTATCCAGACAACACAGAGAATAACTCGAGCTAAAACACCAAAATCATGAGTTCCCCTTCGATTCACCACGAACCAAAATCTTCCAGACACCAATTCTTTGCCGTGCACGTGCATGACACTTCGCCGTTGCTCCGGCAAACTTCGCATCCTTCGGCGAGTCGCGAAACTCCCCTACACTCGAAAGCAAAATTCGATTCGATGCCAAAAATTCCAAATCGAAATTTAGCCCTTCGTTCAGAAACCTGTAACTCGACCCATTCAACAAATCACTTCGCCCCAATTGCTCCAACCATCGGAGATGCTCCAACTCCGTCCACACCTCGCCTATCCCCCATGCTACCATCCCCTTGAATACCACACAACTCGATCAACCAGAGGTGGTGAAAACACCTCATCTCCGACCTCGACCAAATTTGAGAGTTAAACCCTAAAGTTGCTTCGTTCAATCAATTCTTGCAACAGAAAAATTATTTAGCAATTTTCCTAACTTCATTGACGGCCAAGCTAGCTTCAAGCAAAAATTCAACCCCCAAAATTTGTTCGATCACCAAAAATTGATTAAAAGGTATTTTCTGATCAACTAAGAACTGCTCGTATAATACTTAACTGAAAATTTCCATTTTTGTTTTAAAGATCTTATTTTGCAGTGTGGATTCAAGTTGTGAAATTGAATTAGCATTTTAAAACACTCGAATTCAACATATAATTTTATGTTGTCCTGTAAAACAAGTTTCCTAGATGATATACTTCACTAATATGTCTAAAAAAATTTTGTATATCTTGATTTGTGTTTAAGCAAGTTGTTTTGTTTTAAACTGTAAGACAATAAATGGTTTTATGAAGAAGTTTTGAATTTTGATCAACTATTTAACTCTGTAACTACAACAGAGAAGAACAGGTAGATAAAATTTTCACAGAACAATTCCTATATATACGAGCTATATTTAAAAAAAATACATATGTAACACAATATTATTCATGAATATCCTGCACAGATTTAAATATACTTAAGTCTTTCTAAAAAATATGTTTACTCACCTGAAATATGTTTGAAAAGAGAACAACTTTTGTTTTTAAAAGCTGCAGTTTTGATCTTCCTTTAAATCTTTTTTTTGTTGAATGAATTCGAGTTTGTAAATATAGTGATGTTTACTCTTCTTTTCTTTTCTTTCAGGCTTGCTAAGTTATGAACGAACTAGAACAAGAGGATGTATATATAGAAATAGTTTTATAGGGGTAGGAGCTTCTGGTACAAGCTTTCTCTGTTTTCTAATACTTTGGTCAAAGATCTTTTTTTTGAAAATTGAAATGATATTTACACATTTGAAATCACTTTATTTTGGTGCTAAGATGATAGTATTAAATGTAATTGTCTTGTTTCATGTTACATACTTATCCCCTTTGATTTTGCATGTACACACACACACAAAGATATATATATATATATTCTTGCCTTGCATATACATATGAATTTCCATATGTATTTCATAGGTTATATATTTCTAGAATTATCTCATGTATCCATATTACCATATAGTTTAACTTATATATTTATTTCTATTTTTTTATTCCTAACATAAATGCTTATTTTTGTTTCTATTTAAGTTTAACTATCGAACCATTAATTCATATCCATATTTTTTATAATTATATTTTGTACTTATATTTAATATTGATCGGATTAATTTTATTTTAAACATTATTATCTATATTACGTCCATATGCGTATATTTAGATTAAATGTTAATAATGTAGAGCATTAATTAAATCGAAATAGGTAGATTTTATTGTAAATATTTTTGAAAGATTTTATTTTAAATTTTCAAATCAAAGTTTCTTCCAATATATATATATATATATATATATATATATATATAAATGGTAAATGTCCCAAAAATCTTATTTATTTTTAAATGATAGGCTTGTATTTTATTTAAATTAGATTAAATACTTAATAAAATATTATTGTCAAAATCCCGGGTCGTAACAAAAATTATTTTGGACATATTTAAAATATACAAGATAAAATCTTGATTTTATTCCTTTATTTCTTTAAACATATTTAAATGTTTATAAAACATTTCTATCTCATTTTAGAACTATTTCCAAAAGGTTTAAGCATTCCATATACACCGTTTCTTTTTCAAAAGGAAAGTAGTTTCCTTTGTGCTTATCGACGTGTATTAACGTGACTCGGTAAAACAATTTAACAATCATATCAAACAATCCATACTTAATGACCAAAACATATATAAACATTCATAGAACTCATAACATATCATCAAACATGTATATATATATATTAAATAGAGATGCTAAATAGAGTTTCTTACCATAAACCAAAGCGATTAACTTCCTACCAACATTCTAATCAACCAACACTTCACTAATTAATTCCTACTCCATTAAACACTACCGAAAAACACCCTTTCCCTTCCAATAGCTTGGTCGAGGCTTAAGATGGAGGTTGGCCGAAAATATAGAGAAGAAGCGATAAAGCTTTGAACTTGAATACCCAAGATTTAGATTCGAAAAATGGGTTATCTTCTCTCTTGTTTTTGACTCTCTTACTCACAAAATTTGAAAAACTTTTTAACTGAAAAGTTGTTTAAAACTCTTTTCTCTTTAATTTTAAAAAAAGAATCATTTGAATCCAAATTGATTTGAGGGAGCTATGATTGAATGAGGAAGAGGTATTGTCGGATTGACAAAAATGAAGCCCGAAAATGCACTTCAAACAATTGAGTTTTAGGAATAGCAAACTTTAAAACTGGAAAAGGTGATCAACGTAAAAGTTGTAGCCAATAGAATTTTATATGGTTCCAAAAAATGAATTCCTTAATTTGGGTCGTTTATGTTCAAGTTATGATCAAAACAAAATGGCCTATTCTCTGCGTTAAAAACTGGGCCAGAAAGTACACTTGAAAGAAGTATATTTTTGACATAGATATCCTTAGGATGAGATAAAGTGGTCAACAAGAAAGTTGTAGCGACTGGAAAATTAAATGATTTGAAAAAAGAATTTTATGTTTTGGTTCGGTTCTGAAGGAGTTATGACTGAGAGAATGAGAGATAAAATATGGAGAAAAGAGGAGTTTGATTTGAAGATGATGAACATTGATTTCTTTTGAATATTTTGAAAATATTTTGACATTATTTCTTTCTAATTTTTTATATGGCTTGGAAGCTATTAAAGAGAAGAGGAAGAAGAGGAAGAAGATGAAGAATCTTGAGAAAAGAAGAAGAAATGTGAATGAAAGTGAAGAAGGAGGTAGGTATTTATAGAAAAAGAAAAAAGTGGTAATTTGCCAAAATAACCTCTTACCAAATTACCAAACTAAGCTTACTTCAACCTAAAGCAATCTCCACTTTTTCAAAACTTAATATCATCCTTTCACTTCTTACTTTATATCTTAATCCCTTAAGACTAAGCTAAGTAAAATAATAATTATGTTGGTTTTGATTTGATGTGATTTGATGTTTACTTTTTCTCACTTTTGTTAATTCTTACTTACTTTTACTAATGACTTCTAGAAATTTTCTAATCTTGTTTAGTACAAGTAAACATGTTTAGTGAATTAATAATAACTTACACTATTTGAATATATGTTTCTATATAAGAAAATAAAGGTGCGACAACGTTGCGACCACTTTTAATCAACAAAACGTCGTTTTTCACAAAATGTTTACGATCACATTTTAGCGTTTTAGTTAAACTATTTATTTATGTAAACCAAATTTAAAAATAAATTTGTATAATGCTATTTAAAAATATAAACATTCATAAATAAATTAAAATAATTTATTTAACCATTGAAACTTACTTTTTTAAAATCAGCATTTTGTCACTTTTGTCGACTAGGCAAATATTACTATTTTTGTGTATACTTCCCTTTCCAAATCCTATCTAATATTGTTTGAATCATATAACCTTACTTATTTTACATTTAAAATTACTTTATATATTATATTTTAAAGTGGTCAAATTGTGGGTCGTTACAATTTGGTTAGTTCTATTGAAGCAAAGTTTGATGAAATGAGAAGTAATATGAAGAAACAACTAGATGGTGAATCAGGTGGATGAAGGCTTTGAAAGCCAAAGCAAAGATATCCGGGCTGAACTATTCCATTTGAAGGTTGAAGAATACAGGTTTGCTTTCATAGTTTGTTGTATGTAATATATTTAGTGATTTTAGAATGACAAACAAAATTATGTAGATATTTGTTGCTTGATTTGTAAAAACGAAAATATGGTTTGTGCTATATGCATCATTGAAATACACTATTTAGTTTGTGAAAATAGAAAGCAATTAATCAAAATATTACATGACTATATTCAAATTAAAATTACAAGCTATTATACGGAAAATTAAAAAAAATTGCTATAGGGAAAATAAAACAAACATAGTCTAATGGTGATAGCAGCAAAATTTTGAACACGCCAACCAATATTTAAGCAAATCCTTCATCTGAATTTTCCTAGTTATCTGTAAAGTATTAGAGTTGCAAGCTTTTCAATATCTTGAACACTTTCATACTCACTTTTGTACCTTTTCATTATGACCATACTTTTTGTTGGTACTTGCTAGAGGTTAGCTAAACTTTTTGTATCCAGTTGATTTTTTTTATTGATGCGATTGCCTCATCATTTAGTTTTAACCACTTTATTTTCTTTAGTAGACATCTCGGTTCCTCCTCACCAGAACCTAACCTAGGAAAAAAAGAAAAAAAAGAAAGAATGAAATTATGAGGGAAATAAAAGAATAATGGAGTTTGTGTTATGACAAAACTATATCATATCTCTATCTTTTCTTTTTCTTTAGCATTCTCTACCTTGAAAAAAGGAAATATGCAATATTACTAATCAGCAATAAAGATAAAAAATGAAAAAGAATAGTTACTTGCAACTTCATATATACAAACATTTCATGTGCATAATTAATGTAAACTAAAAGATGAAAGAAAGAAAACAAGAGTATAGACAGGTACTTAAAGAAAGAAGTACAAACAACAGTATGAACATATAAAAGAGAGCCAGGAAAGGGTCCTGGATGAAAAGACATACTTGTAGTATTATTTTTAAAACTTTGATGTTGACCATCGCATATCAATAGAAAACTAACTATGGGAAATTAAGAGAGAGATGTTAGCAAGATGAAGTAGACTGACTGATCCTTATATAGAAATAGATAATTGGTAGCAACTGCTAGAATGTGTAGATAGTACTTAGAGTGCACAAAAAGATGAAACATTTCGATATAGTCACTTAATAATCCTTCATGCACATTTCAATATATTTAGATATTAAAATTAAAATCCTCATAAAGCATGTATAAAATATAAGTCCAACCATTATTCCATCAGTTTTTTTTAGTTAATGAGAATAGTTTTTTTGTAAAATGCAAAATGTCATGATTTCATGATATACGCAGAATAAGAAACTGTTTGGTATACGAAGTTCATTGAAAAATGTGTTTGATTGGAGCACAAATTACATACTCATTGTGCTCCAACTCAACCAGAACGTGCTTCGTCACAACTGTCTTGCACTGCTGCCCAGAACATAGTGTTACACTACACTGCTGCCATCAGCAACAGTGTTTTACACACTTATACACTACTGCCTAAGGGTAGTAGTGTTCGTGGTTACACTGCTATCTAGGTAGTAGTGTGGTGCGCACTGCTGTCTTTATACCACTGCCTAGTGCAATAGGGTATATTGTTACATTGCCGCCCATGGCAGTAGTGTACACTTTAACAGTGCGGCCACTAGGCAGTAGTGTACACACTGCCCCCACTAAGCAGTAGTGTACACACTTCCCACAAGCAACAGTGTACACACCACCAACAGGCAGTAATGTGGTATACACTACGACCAGGTGGCAACTATGTACACATTGTTGTCGCAACAGCAGTGTGAAATACATTGCTGCCCAGTGGCAGCATTGTATATTCTTACACTGCTACCTTTAGGCAGTAGTGTATGCACTGCTAGCAGTGCACAGATTTGTGCACTGCTGTCCATTGCAGTATACCCTTTATTTCAGGCAGTAGTGTATGTTCCTATTATAAGGAGTTACCAAACATGCTTGTAATGGCTTTTTGGAAAATCTAAAGGGAGAGTGATGCCATATATCATAGGAACAAAGGGTGGCGACTTTTTACCAGTCTATTGTGTTAATAATGCGTAGCATATATAGTATTTATTTATAGACACTTTTATTAAGGTGGTTATGTCATTTTATTAACAGATAGATCAGTAAAAGAATTTGTGGAAGCATGCAAAAAGGCCACAGGAGTCAACATAAAGGTTGATTACTTGAGTAGACGGCCGGAGGACTATGCATATTATTGGGTAATAGTTTTATGTCAAGATTGCACTAACTCCGTGTAAAACTTTTGCATGGTTATTGGGTACATTGATATCCTAATTTGAATAAACTATGTCAGTTACTTGATGTCTTTGTTTCATTATTTCTTTATAGTTTGTATCATTTTTGCATAACCGTTAGTCATGCAGTTGTTTATTTTTGATTACTTGAGTTTGAATCTTCCTTTGATTAACAGGTAACTAACCTTCTGTATCTAGTTGAGAAGTTTATAGTTTTGCATTGGAGACCGTTTTACACTTGATATCTGTAAATTTTAACATTGTAGGAAATTCACTCTACCGTGTTTTTATGCATGCAAGCACACAAGTTCAGTCATTTTATATACTATAAGTTTGACGAATGTAGCCTTTATGACAAGTTTCTCAAATTTGGCTAAAGATATTGTTCAAGTTTCTGGTAGAAAATTGTTGATTTCTAAATTCTATTCTTCATCCAACCATATCCTATAAGTTGCATCCGAATCTAAGTATACATTGCTCGTGGTCATTGAACATTTCACAATATTTCATTACTTTGTAGAATTTTATAGTCTGGTAGTATTTTTGTTGCATTATGTTGGTATTATTTTTCTTTAAAAGAAGTCACTTACAATGTGTAATTTTTTTATTTTATTTTGACATTATTATAATGTAATACCCACATAAAAACACCTTGAAAAATTCTATTGTATTATATAATCGTATATATGAGTCTTATATATATGCATTGATTTTAAATATTATGTATATAAATGTTAAGTGTAATATATGTTTTAAAAATTTGAAACTAGAATATGATATTATCCAAATATAGTGATATGCATAAGTTCGTTGGTACCAATTATCTTCATCAATCCGGTTCTGATTCGTTATCTATTTCTATTATCAGCTTCGTCCATCGTTCCTTCTTTCTTCATCGAATTGTGTCCATCCAGCGTTGTTTTGAGATTCGTAGCTCGTCTCCTTGTCAAATCTATCTAGCCTCGAAAGGTGAGCAACCACTCACGATTAATGTTCTTATATTTAAATTTGATTTCAATTGGAATGACAATTGAAATATGCTGATGTTAGTTATTTACATTTTTATATATACGAAATTATATGCTATTTGTTCACCTATGACATCTGACACCTTTATCTGTTATTTATATTGATGATATATGCCCATTATATTATTATCATATATGTTATCATTCTGCAAGTTCCCTGTTAGTATAGAATCACTATGGGTTAAAAGAATACCCGAACGATCTATAGTATAGGTGAAAATCGTTATGGGTTGAAATGATTAAACCAAGCGATTTTCATTTGATTTGAATTTGGGATTACGGGTAAAAATGATATGTATACCCGTATATATTTAAATTGCGGATTAAAATGATAAATATCCGTATCACTTGACCATAGGATAGAAAATTATATACAGACACCATCGGTCAATATATAAATATTCTGAAATGATTTCTATGGTTTTGGAAAGAAATTTACGGTTTATATAAATATTGATTTTTGATATTGTATAAATATTATTTTATATATAGTTGAATTCTTAAATTTAAGCTATATATAAATTGGTTTAATATAGATTAAGTTTAATAATAAAGTTTGATTTTTATTAAAATATAATATGGGTAAGTATTTAAATTGTATTTTAATACGGAGTTATAATGATTTAATAAATTATGGTTGAGAAGATAGATTTGAAATTGACTTGAAATTTTATTTAATTAAGAAATATATTTAATTAGAAAACGATTGGAAACTTATGGAATTTGAGATTTGAAAGAATATGATTTTATAACTTGATTTGGTTTAAGGTGATTTAACGAATATTTCAAGTTTAAATGAATTGAAAGAAATATTAAGTCATTTGAAATTGGGGTTTTATTTAATTGGTAATGGATTTAGAGAGCAAATATTTCAAAATAAACAATAGTAAAGTGAATTTGATATATATATATACATACATACATACATATATATATATATATATATGTATGTATGTATGTATGTACGTATATGTATGGAATTATCAAATCTTGTTTTGAAATGTTCGAATATTTAAAGCTTTGAAAATATTGAAACTAAAATGGTTTATTTTGTGGTTAAAATTCTGTATTTGAAATCAATATAATTTGAAATGGCTTATCGAGAAACTGAAATAAATTAAAATTGATGATTTGAGATTTGATTAAATTTGAAATTTGAAATTTAAAATTTGAGTTGACTTGAATCGATTTGTGAAATTTGAGGAAGCTATTTTATTATATAAATTATTTTTAAATTTTATTTAAAACTATTTATATATGTTACATTATAAATTTATTTCATATAAACTATTTTAATCAAAATTATTTTTGATATAAACTATTTTAAATTATAACTATTTTTATATAAACTATTTTAAATTATAAACTATTTTATTATATATACTATTATTTATATTTAAACAGTTAAGTGGGAAGCGTTATGATTTCAAAGCATTATGATTTCTAAATTTTGATTTTCAAAGTATTATGATTTCCAAAGTGTTTGATTTAGAAAGTGTTATAACTTTATAGTACTACGATTTTGTAAACAGAAATATTTGAGATGGATATATATTTAAAATAGAAATGATATCATATTGATATGGTTTTGAAATGGCAATGATATTTTGGTTTTGAAACATAAACTATTTTGAAGTTTATTAAATGACCAATCGGTGTAACAATTACGTAGTTATTGAAGAGTCCAAGATCGGTTAGGGACATACTCTCTGTCTAAATCGAAAACCACTTTAATAACTATTATACGTGGAGTGTGATCCAGAATGAAGTGGTTGAAATGATGACGTTGCTGGATTTTAAGAAAGAGAATGATAATGGATAGCCTTGACACTTGTATCAAATTTGAAATGACTAAAACAAGAGTCGTGCCGGGCCAATGAGGTTTGCTGCCTCTAGCAGACACACTTCTTCGTAAACTACTCATTACTTGTTTTTGATTGGTACGCACCCTTGAATTGGGAGTGTTGTTTCGCGGTGTTGCGATCGTTGCGGCGATGCGTTCTCACCAGTCCGGATCAGGCAAACGGTAGTTTCACTAGCTTGGGTATTGCCTCATGTGCTTTGTCACACTCGTATCCCTATGCGCGACCACTACGATTTTATTTGTGTTATACCTATGGAGTACTCCTTGATAGCCCACTAGTTTATGGTAGAGTTTACAGTGCTGTATAGACTATGACGCTTATATAAAATGTGTTAAGGGGGATAATGGTAACGCCTTAACACTATTTTGATACTTTATATTACTGATAGGCATTATCTACTTAGCATACATATAAATGTTTAACGGATCCTTAGAGGATGGTTATCCCAAACATCCTTTGAGTTACTTGTATTTTAGTTGTTATTTCACTTGAGTTGGGTATATTGATATAAGTATGTTAATCCTGACTCGAGTGTTTTGTGTTTTGCTTTACACTCGGGTCAGAATGAGTATACCAGTATTCGAAACACACCTTTGGAGTTGTAGCTTTGCTTGGAGATCCAGATATCTATTCAGCTTTCAGATATTCAGTTGATCCTGGTGATGTATTCTTATATTGTATTTGACTATTATATTTGAGACTTCTATGTATTTGTTTAACTCTGTTATATATATAGTAGCTTCATAAACTACTATTCATTCGTTTCCGCTACATATTGTTATATTACTCTGTGTCTGTGATTCTGTGATTATTTATTTACTGTATATGCCGAGTTTTGCCAAATATAAACTTACAATCTGGTATTTTGAGCGATTCAATTCCGGCATGTTCGGATGCGAATGGTTGAAAATACTAGGTCATTACATTTGGTATTAGAGCATTGGCTCTAGGCAAGACTTAGCATGTATGGTAAATTTAATTATGAAATCACTTTCGTTCAAGCTTCAATTCTTTCCTCTTTGATTTGAATTTCCTTTGAACTTTGGAACGTCCCTCGGTTCCAAAGTCCATCATTGCCTCTCCCTATTCATATTCCGGAGTATCCCATAACTCCACTTCGAATGATCTTTATAATGAATCGGCGGTCTCGCCAATCTTCGGATGATTTGTAAAGAGGTGAAACTCCTTTACAATAGACATCGATTTACCGAAGATTTATGTATCCTTGTTTTATGATGCTATCTATCTCATGCTATGCCTGAATTCTATCTCTTGCAATCGAATGTCGAATTGCCTTAGAATTATGCATCGATCTTATTCTTGAAGTCACGGTCGACCCGGCTAAGGTTGTCCACGATTTATATAAACTTATCCATCTTCCTATTATGTTATTTAATCATCTTATCTTTGTTTCAACCCTATCGTCGAATCGAAATTCTCTTAATCTGAGTCTTTCAAAAAAAAAAGAATTGAATCTCTATCCTTGCTTTGAAATCCATTCTTGTAATCGTCGAGCGAGAAAGTGTATTTGTAAATTAATATTAAACTCTTTTATATATTGTGTTGTTTGAGTTGTCGATGTCGATTTGGGTATCCGATCGATTCGCCTGATCAACACTATCGATAGGATTTCCAAAACACTTGAATAGAGCAAACTGACACAATATTGTTTTCAAATTTAGTAAATGGAATAAAATTTTGTATGATTATACTATATGTGTGTGTGTGTGTGCATTTAAGTAAATATTTTGATAATTGATAAATGCATTGGTTAACAAAACGATAATATTTAATGTACATTCATTGTTCTGTAAACCAATGACTATCGTCCCATAAAATAAATAAATCGAATTATAAAACTTAGATTATAAATTGATTTGGAAATTTAAATGAATTTAAAGTGAGAATTTGAGAATTTAATTTTCGAAAATTTCAAACTTTGGTTTTAGCGGTTTTAAAATGTATTATCTAAAGTATTTTTGAATAGAAATTATTTCCAAAGAACTTTTAAATGAAAAATTAGCGCTCTCCTATTTTCTCGCTGGAAAATAATTTCGTTGATGGCGTCCGCATCATCGACATTTATTTTCGAGTTTCGAAGCGGAGAGACCATTCAGTAGCGTTGCTACTCTTTTGTTTGGAAAATGAATTTGATTTGAACTTCTTAAGAATGACTTGATTTATAATATATATTATATATAAGTATATGATTATAGATCTGATTGATATATATATATATATAGTATATGTATATTTATCTATAAAATGGTTTGAAGTTAATCGAAAATTTAATACTTGAAATTATGTTAAACGATGATTTTAAATAAAGCCAAAATTTTGAATAAATATTTAAACTTGAATTTTTTTTAAATAAGGAAATTTACTTGTATAGTACTCAATTACATTCCAACATAACTTACTTAAATTACCCAGAAGTTAACTATATAATTGAATAATATACAATATAAAATGATGTTAAAAGAAATTTTAAATAAATTTGAGTAGTCATAATAAGTCTAAATATACTTAATATATGTGATAAGATATATTAAGTGGAATAAATTTAATAATAATTTGGAATAAAGAAGAATTAAATTTGTTGAATAAAATATGATTGTACTAAATGACTATTCAAGTTTATGACTTTAGAAAATTATTAATAGTGGATAATTGGATAATAAGATAAGGAATAAATGAGATAAATTAAATTAATTTTTGCTTTGAAGAAATTAATAAATTAACAGTAAAATAAACTTAATGAAATATCTTGAATTTAAATCAATTATTGAATAGTAATTAATTTAAATTGAATTTTTGTTTTTGAAAGAAACCTTTTTGTATCTAACATTAGTAAATGAGAAATTAAATAAATTTAATGGAAACCTTGAATTCAAAAACCAATTGTTGAATATAAATTTATTTTGAAACTTATATGGTTTGAACTAATTGTTTATTTTGTTTTCAACCTATTTTTTTCCGTTCTTTCTATTCTCCTACCTCCTTCCTTTTCGGGGACGAAAAGTTTTATTATATATTAAGTATCTCGAACCCTTCTTTTGCCAACTACCTACTCTTATTTCCTCCACCGAGAACCACTTTTGCTTGTTTTCCCTCCACCATGACAACCGGCCCTCACCAAAACCTTGACCTCCGCCATGCCACACTTCTTCTCTCCGACACTTAACCGTATGCATCACCACCGCTTAGTCCTTCCCTTCTGCTTCACAACCCAAACCAACCGAGCCGACCCTTCCCCGAGCCATATCCACATGGCAGCTGCGACCGCCTTGCTGACATCCGCCTCACCACGGCTCCTCCGCCTACTATTGCAACTGTCGAGCACCACTTCCCTAGGCCGAAGCTCCTCCCTGCAAATTCCATCATCGGCCTTCCTCCTCTTGTTTGTGGCTCTCGTATATATATAGGTTAGTTATATATATTTATATATTTAATTATACATACTCTTCTGTTTATATGTGTTGTTTGTATTGGCTTTAGAGATTAGTATGACATATCTGTTTGCATATTTAGTTTATATATGTATACTTATGTAATTATATAAAAATATATAAATTTATAAGCTATTCACATTTACATTTTACCTGTTTGTTTGAAGCCTGCATATAGAATTTTTAAAGGTAAGTATATTTGGTGTGACTAAATGTATATAGCTTGTAGATGTAAACTTACTATATCTAGATATGCGGTTATTATATTATATTTATATTTATTATTTATTTTATATGACAGCACTTGAGTTGAGCTGAAGTGCTCTCTGCCCCTCCTCTTTCTTATAAGTATTTTTCGTATATATTGGATTTTAAAAAGGAATATATATATATATATATATATATATATATATATATATATAAAAGAGATTTTGGTAAATTATTTGAATGGGATTCTTTGTGTTGAAATTACATATATTATGTTTGAATAAATAATGCATGATTGTTTATATTTGACCAGCAAGTTCTTTAGCATTGGGTCTCTTAAATTCAACACAAAGCCGTATCAAATCATTTCTTAACAGTTCTACAATTTATACATCATTATTCAACTTCAAACCTTTTTAAATTAACTCATTATTATGCTTCTTTTCGGCATGAATATTTGTAGTGACTGTATTTTATGATGAAATTCTCATTTCAAAACATCGAGTTCTTTTTGAAATACCGCGCATTCTTCAACTAGTCTCCTATTATCGGTTAGTAGCCTATGAATTTCATTTATCCGGTTCTTTTAAAAGGACAGACTCATACACACACACACACGATTTATAATAACAGATTTGAACAGCAAATTTTAACATGTTTAAGTGTTGTACTATGCGAGTCTTATATATATACATTGATTTTAAATATTATGTATATAAATGTTAAGTGTAATATATGTTTTAAAAATTTGAAATTAGAATATGATTTTATCCAATTATAGTGATATGCATAAGTTTGCTGGTACCAATTATCTTCATCAATCCGGTTCTAATTCGTTATCGGTTTTTGTTATCAGCTTCATCCATCGTTCCTGCTTTCTTCATCAAATCGCGTCCATCCAGCGTTGTTTTGAGATTCATAGCTCGTTTCCTTGTCAAATCTATCTAGCCTCGAAAGGTGAGCAACCACTCACGATTAATGTTCTTATATTTATTAAATTTGATTTCAATTGGAACGACAATTGAAATATGTTACTGTTAGTTATTTACATTTTTATATATATGACATTATATGCTATTTGTTCACCTATGACATCTGACACCTTTATCTGTTATTTATAATGAAGATATATGCCCATTATATTATTATCATATATGTTATCACTCTGCAAGTTCCCTGTTAGTATAGAATCCCTATAGTTTGAAATGATACATACCCAAACGATCTGTAGAATAGGAGAAAATCGTTATGGGTTAAAATGATTAAAACAAGCGATTTTCATTTGAATTGAATTTTGGGATTACGGGTTGAAATGATATACATACCCGTATATAATTAAATTGCGGATTAAAATGATTAATATCTGTATCACTTGACCATAGGATAGAAAATTATATGCAGACACCATCGGTCAATATATAAATATTGTGAAATGATTTCTATGGTTTTGGAAAGAAATATATGGCTTATATAAATATTGATTTTTGATAGCGTATAAATATTATTTTATATATAGTTAAATTCTTAAATTTAAGCTATATATAAATTGGTTTAATATAAATTAAGTTTAATAATAAAGTTTGATTTTTATCAAAATATAATATGGGTAAGTATTTAAATTGTATTTTGATACGGAGTTATAATGATTTAATAAATTAAGATTGAGAAGATAGATTTGAAACTGTAATTAATTAAGAAATATATTTAATTAGAAATCGATCGGAAACTTATGGAATTTGAGATTTGAAAGAGTATGATTTTATAACTTGATTTGGTTTAAGGCGATTTAACGAATATTTCAAGTTTAAATGAACCGAAGGAAATATTTAGTCCTTCGAAATTTGGGGTTTTATTTAAATGATAATGGATTTAGTAAGCAAATATTTCAAAATAAATAATAGTAAAGCGAATTTGATATATATATATATATATATATATATGGAATTATCAAATCTTGTTTTGAAACGTTCGAATATTTAAAGCTTTGAAAATATAGAAATTGAAATGGTTTATTTTATGGTTAAAAATCTGTATTTGAAATCGATATAATTTAAATGGTTTATTGAGAAACTGAAATAAATTAAAATTGATGATTTGAGATTTAATTAAATTTGAAATTTGAGTTGATTTGAATCGATTTTTGAAATTTGAGGAAGCTATTTTATTATATAAAGTATTTTTAAATTTTATTTAAAACTATTTATATATGTTACATTATAAATTTATTTCATATAAACTATTTTAATCAAAATTATTTTTGATGTAAACCATTTTAAATTATAACTATTTTTGTATAAACTATTTTAAATTATAAACTATTTTATTATATATACTATTATTCATATTTAAATAGTTAAGTGGAAAGTGTTATGATTTCAAAGCATTATGATTTCTAAATTTTGATTTCCAAAGTGTTTGATTTAGAAAGTGTGATAATTTTGAAGTACTAAGATTTTGTAAACAGATATATTTGAGATGGATATATATTTAAGATGGGAATGATATCATATTAATATGGTTTTGAAATGGCAATGATATTTTGGTTTTGAAATATAAACTATTTTGAAGTTTATTAAATGACCAATCGGTGTAACAATTACGTAGTTATTGAAGAGTCCGGGATCGGTTAGGGGCATACTCTCTGTCTAAACCGAAAACCGCTTTGATAACTATTATACGCGTAGTGTGATCCAGAATGAAGTGGTTAAAATGAAGACATTGCTGGATTGAAGAAAGAGAACGATAATGGATAGCCTTGACACTTGTGTCAAATTTGAAATGACTAAAACAGGAGCCGTGCCGGGCCAATGAGGTTAGCTGCCTCTAGCGGACGCACTTCTTCGTAAACTACTCATTACTTGTTTTTGATTGGTGTGCACCCTTGAATTGGGAGTGTTGTTTCGCGGTGTTCCGATCGTTGCGGCGATGCTTTCTCACCAGTCCAGATCAGGCAAACGATAATTTCACTACCTTGGGTATTGCCTCATGTGCTTTGTCATACTCGTATCCCTATGCGCGACCACTACGATTTGTTTTGTGTTATACGTATGGAGTACTCCCTGATGGCCCACTAGTTTACGGTGGAGTTTATAGTGCTGTATAGACTATGACGCTTATATAAAATGTGTTAAGGGGGATAATGGTAACACCTTAACACTATTTTGATACTTTATATTACTGATAGGCATTATCTACTTAGCGTACGTATAAATGTTTAACGGGTCCTTAGAGGATGGTTATCCCAAACATTCTTTGAGTTACTTGTATTTCAGTTGTTATTTCACTTGAGTTGGATATACTGATATAAGTATGTTAATCCTGACTCGAGTGTTTTTTGCTTTGCTTTACGCTCGGGTCAGACTGAGTGTACCAGTATTCGAGACTCAACTTTGGAGTTGGAGCTTCGTTTGAAGATCCAGCTATCTATTCAGCTTTCAAATATTCAGTTGATTCTATTGATGTATTCTTATATTGTATTTGACAATTATATTCAAGACTTCTGTGTATTTGTTTAACTCTATTATATATATATATAGTAGCATGAACTACTATTCATTCGTTTCCACTGCATATTGTTATATTACTCTGTGTTTGTGATTCTGTGACTATTTATTTACCGTATATGCTGAGTTTTGCCAAATATAAACTTACAATCTGTTATTTTGAGCGATTCAATTCCGGCATGTTCGGATGCGAATTGTTGAAAATATCAGGTCATTACATTTGGTATTAGAGCATTGGCTCTAGGCAAAACTTAGCATGTATGGTAAATTTAATTACGAAATCACTTTCGTTCAACCTTCAATTCTTTCCTCTATGATTTGAATTTCCTTTGAACTTTGGAACATCCCTCGGTTCCAAAATCCATCATTGCCTCTCCCTATTCGTATTTCGGAGTATCCCATAACTCCACTTCGAATGATCTTTATAATGAATCGGCGGTCTCGCCAATCTTCGGATGATTTGTAAAGAGGTGAAACTCCTTTACAATAGACATCGATTTACCGAAGATTTCTGTATCCTCGGTTTACGATGCTATCTATCTCCTGCTATGCCTGAATTCTATCTCCTGCAATCGAATGTCGATTTGCCTCAGAATTATGCATCGATCTTATTCTTGAAGTCACGGTCGACCCGGCTAAGGTTGCGCACGATTTATTTAAACTTATCCATCTTCCTATTTTGTTATTTAATCATCTTAACTTTGTTTCAAACCTATCGTCGAATCAAAATTCTCTTTAATCCGAGTCTATCAAAAAAAAGAATTGATCTCTATCCTTGCTTTGAAATCCATTGTTGTAATCGTCGAGCGAGAAAGTGTATTTGTAAATTAATATTAAAATGTTTTATATATTGTGTTGTTTGAGTTGTTAACGTTGATTTGGGTTTCCGATCGATTCGCCTGATCAACGCTATCGATAGGATTTCCAAAACATTTGAATAGAGAAAACTGACACAATATTGTTTTCAAATTTAGTAAATGGAATAAAATTTGGTATGATTATATTATACATATATATGTGTATTTAAGTAAATTTTCTAATAATTGATAAATGAATTAGTTAACAAAATGATAATATTTAATGTACATTCATTGTTCTGTAAACCAATGACTATCGTCTCATAAAATAAATAAATCGAATTATAAAACTTGGATTATAAATTGATTTGGAAATTTAAATGAATTTAAAGTGAGAATTTAAAATTTTAATTTTCGAAAATTTCAAACTTTGGTTTTAACGGTTTTTAAACGTATTATCTAAAGTATTTTCGAATAGAAATTATTTCCAAAGAACTTTTAAATGAAAAATCAATGCTCTCCTATTTTCTCGCTGGAAAATAACTTCGGCGATGGCGGCCACATCATCAACATTTATATTTGAGTTTCGAAGTGGAGAGACCATTCAGTAGCGTTGCTACTCTTTTGTTTGGAAAATGAATTTGATTTGAACTTCTTAAGAATGACTTGATTTATAATATATATTATATATAAGTATATGATTATAGATCTGATATGATATATATAGTATATGTATATTTACCTATAAAATGGCTTGAAGTTAATCGGAAATTTAATTCTTGAAATTATGTTAAAGGATGATTTTAAATAAAGCCAAAATTTTGAATAAATATTTAAACTTGATTTTTTTTTTAAATAAGGAAATTTACTTATATAGTACTCAATTACATTCCAACATAACTTACTTAAATTACTCAGAAGTTAACTATATAATTGAATAATATAAAATATAAAATGATGGATTTTGGAAATTCAAATATCCTCTATCAATAGGGAGAGGCAATGATGGATTTATTTATTCAAAAATTCAAAATCCAAAATACGAATAGGGAGAGGCAATGATGGATTTTGGATTTATTTAAACTATTCAAGTTCAAAAAAAAAATTAAGTTTAAATATTTATTCAAAATTTTGGCTTTATTTAAAATCATCCTTTAACATAATTTCAAGTATTAAATTTTCGACTAATTTCAAACCATTTTATAGATAAATATACATATACTATATATATATATATCAATCAGATCTATAATCATATACTCCTATGTTTATATGTTTGGTTTGTATTGGGTTTAGCGATTAGTATTGTGACGACCCGGAATTTCTAACAATTTAAATTGGGATATTTGATTGATTTTAAACATTTAAAAAATTAATTTTTATTCGAATTCAATATACTAATATTTACTTGATAATTAATTTATTGAATTATATAAACTGAAAATTGGGTAAAATGTTGCAGCTGGAATTTTAATCCTGGTAAAAATAATTTGAAGGCTTATAAAATTTATAATGATGATACTGAAGATAATAAAATGGTTGAAATTTAATTTAAAAGTAATTTGTTCAATTTTAATAATATATCGTTTAAATTGAATTTAAAATAGCCTTTCGAGGCACAGTCTCGGAATTTGACGGAACCAGTTCCATTGGATCCGTAATAGTTAGTTATTATCGGATTTTAATTTTCGTAGCAATCGGGGTTGTCGTTTGACCCTGGCTGCTCAAAACGCTTAGAACTATTTTTAATCGATTTAAATTAAAATTGATCGTTTTTCTTATGTAACTCGCGCATACAATCAAATTAGCCTCCGAAACACGTTCCATCGTGTTTGGAATACGGGTAAAGCCTTATAAACGTCTGTCGGCATGTCTGATTCGGGGTTCGGAATTTCGCGTTATGCAATGAGATATTTTCAATATTATATTATTTTATAAAGCGTACTCAAGAAGCTTATCCTCCAAATAAATATTTTTCCATTCCCTCTCCTTTCATCAGATAAGAAACCGAGCCCTCTTTCCTTCATTGTCCAAAACCGATTCATTTTGTTTAAAAAAAACAGAGAGAGAACAGGGGGGTGACTCGTACACGATGGGAAGGGCGTTGTCGCGAGATTGGAGAGGGGGGAAGATTGCAGGCCGCGATTGGATCTCGCGTACGCGCGCGATAGAGGCGAGGTCGATTAGGGATTTTCGAACGTGCGAGGTGGCGATGCAGTCGCGAGCTCGAGCACGATTGCCGAGTGAAGGCTGCAACAATCGAAGGGGTTCGTCAAGTTGGAAGGGTGACGTTGAGGGCGAAGACAAGATGGCTATGGAGCTCGATGTGTTCAACTCCGATTGTTTGGAGCTCGGATTCGAGCGTGGCGATTGCTCGCGCAGTGGGGGGGTTCACAGGGCAAGTAAGCAGTGGTTAGGTGCTCCACGATCATTTTCTGTGAGTACATTCTATTTTCTTTATTTTTAATTATTTCGGCTTTGTTGTTTTAAACCCTAGGCTGAATAAAAAAAAGGGAAGGTAAATAAAGGAAAATGGAATTGTTTAGTCATTTATAAATCCTTTAAATTAAGTGCCTTTCAAACTTAAATCAAGACAGTTGATTTATTGTTAAACTAAGTATGTTAAATACAAAAAAGATATTTGAGACTTAATCCATTTACAAATAACATTAAATGTTTTTGTGATTTAGCATTTAACAAAGAAGATGTTGACCTTAAGTATAATTCAGATTTGATAATTTATGAAATAAGTTGAAGATTAATTAATTCATTAGCAATTATTGATTGAGTAATTTGTAATTAGTGAGTTACAAATGGGAATTAGGTTTTAGAAAATAACAATGCAGGTTAATAATTAATTGCTAGGGAGTAATGAATTAAAATCTCTTGGGAAAGTAATAAATTTATAATTCATTGAATGTAATTAATTGAATGAAGAGGATTTCCAATTGTGAAGCAAAGGTGAGTAAATCTGTAACGACCCAGAATTTTTATTAATTAAAAATTGAATATTTAATTAATTTTAAATATTAATAAGTGAAATTTATAAGTTGAATAAATTTTATTTCGAATAATTAGATTTAATTGAAGAATTAAATCGATAATTTAATATGTGAAAATACAGAAATAATTGAAAATTGGGTTAAATATGATTGAAAATGATTTGTAAAATTTTATTTTATCATATTGGAGTTAGAATGATGTTATAGAACTTTTAAAATTGAATTTAAAGTTTATTTGTGAAAATTGAATATTTTGATATTTATTCGACTAGTGAAATTAGTCGTTTTTCGAACAGTCTCAGAATTGGACGAAACTAGTTCCATTGGATCCGTAATAGTTTGTTATTATCGGATTTCAATTTTCATAGCAATCGGAGTTATCGTTTGACCGTGGCAGCTCGAAACGCATCGAAATTATTTTTAATATTAATTTGGCGAGTTAAAATAGCCATTTTTCAAACAGTCCCGGATTTCGACGAAACCAGTTTCATCGGATCTGTAATATGATATTATTGTATGGTTTCAAATTTCATGTCAATTGGATTTACCGTTTGTCCGGTGCAAACTAAAACGCCTAGAAATTCGTTTAACCGATTTAATTTTAAATTGAACGTTTATTGCCATAACTCGCACAGATGATCGAATTAGCTCCCGAAACACGTTCCATTGTGTTCGGAACGCGGGGTAAACCTTAGAAACGCCAACGGGCACGCTTCGTTTGGAGTTCGGAAATTCCGGAATGAATAGTGTTTGCAAAATTTTCTATATAAACCCCTTCACTCTTCATTTTCGCAAATAACCTAAAACCTAACCCTAATTCTTCGGTAGCCGCCAGTGAAAACACCAATGGCCGAAAATCTCTTGTCTTTCCTCCTCATTTTCTTCAAATCTAAGCATTGTTTCAAGAAACTTTCAACTACAAAGTTGAAGAGCACATTGAGATCTTGAAGATGAACGGCTATGATCGTGTTTGGAGCGTCGTGGAGGCCAGAATTTGCTCATGTTCGTGCTCGGTTGCGCACGCATTTCGAGGCCATAGGGGGGGCTGAGTTTGACCGGACCTTGGCCGGGGGTAGTGCGCGTGAGGAGCTTCGAAATGCCACTGCCCGATCGTCTTCAAACCATTTGTGGAAGGAGCAAAGTTTAACCCTAGTTTCTACTATAATGGGTTCTTGCGCGTGATGGTTACTGGAGAAGGAGTTGCGTGGGAAAGAAGATGGAAGGGGACGACTCAGATGTGGAAGCATGGATCTTGTGGCTGAGATTAGATTTAGGTTTAAAAATTTAAAATAAAGGTTGCAAATTTATAAGTATATAAATCGTGTAGCTTCTAAAATTCATATATTTTTCATACGAGGTCGAAAACGCGCGAAACTTTTTGCGTTGGAATCGTATGGACGAGCACTACGCTATGGAATTGGATTGGAGTCGTTTGGAGTTAGCAAAAATTTCGGGTAAAATTAAACGTCCGTTTAATTTTATTCGAAATAAATCGCTAAAACGGAATTGAAATCAAGGTGAGAACTTCTCACTCAATCGAATCGGTTTCGATTTTATTAAATAGTTAGATTTAAAATTCTTGAATGTATGTTTGAATGATGATTGTATCTATTGATTGTTAAAATAGACATTATGCGCCGTTAGTAAGCGGATGTTATTTATTAAAAATATACCGCGAATATTTCATAAACAGTGAAATTGGTATTATTTATGTACTTGGAATTGATTTCCCGCAGTATATAGCGGATGAGACCCTATTGTGTCGTCTATTAAGCGGATAATATTTTAAATCCCATATACCGCGATAATTTCGTACTGGAACAAAATTGGTATTGTGCTAACATCTTTGGATGCAGGAAAACAGGTTGGAGGGATCCAACTGGATTCCTCAACAGTATTTATTTGATTTTGGATATTTTGATATTTGATTGATTATCATATCGATATATGATGTTGTTGTTGTCGTGATTGACTGTTTGGTATGTAGCATCATTGGGCCAAATTTTGGAATTTTAAAAGGATTTTAAAGTGATTTTTGTAAGTATATGTTTATAAAATATTTTTGGAATTGATCCATTTTAAATTAATAATGTTATAATTTTAATGCTCTAAAAATTATGATTTGTGAGAAATATAGTTAAAAGTTGATTTTTTTAAATATGGGGTTAACGATTTTATAAAATAGTTTAAATTGGGATTTTTGAATTTATTAGAAAAAGTTTAAATATAGGATTTATGAAATTTGATTATTTTATAAATCAAAATGGTGAAATTATGAAGGAGTTTAAAGATGTTTTAAAATAATAGTATAAATTGATTTATATAAGAGATTTATAAATTGATATTTATAAATTAAAGTATTGGAATTGTAAAACGAGTTTTTATAAGAGTTAGAATGAATTGTAAATGAATTTCATAAATGAATGAAATTTATAGAATTATAAACGGTGAAGTTATAAATGGAATTTATAAGCAGTAGGTTTATAAAATTTGTAAAGTTATTAAAAGAATAGATTGGGTAAATAAATGAATCCTATAAATTATAAGATTTATAATTTGGGAAGTTTAAAAAGAACGATTTTATAAACAAATAAATTATAAGTATTTAACTTATAATATGGACTTTCGGTATATAATTGAGTTATAAATTGAATAGGTTAATAAAGGGAATTTATAAAAGGAAGTTGTTATAAAATAAATAGAAATGGAATTTATAAACATTGTTTTATAAATTCACAACGACTTATTTTGATAAGTAAATTGTTGTAACTTATTAATAGAGTTATATTCACGTTTTATACAGTGAATAATCCTTTAAAATAAAATGAATAGAAAGGATGAAATTGGTTAACAAGGTATATTCACGTTTTTGAAAAGTGAATAATATGTTAAAGAAAATGTTTTGGATGTGATGTTTTAAATAGAATTAAAACGATCTAACGATGTTTTAAAATTTGTTAAGATTCGAAACCATAGATTTCAACATTCATTGTTGAAATAGACGTTTTCGAGAAATAAAAGGAAATGGTGGACTATAACACTGTTGTTATAGTAAATGATTTCCGAAAGGAAATGTTCTGTTTAGTATTGGGATTTATATATCTATTTTAATTTCGAATCCCTATACTAGTGATTTTGGGTTGTTGTAACGATGTTTTACGCAATATTCGTTTGGCCCAAATAAATATGTTTAAGAGAATGATTTCCTTAAAGAATGAAATATATACTTAATTTCGGTTTAAGTATATTGAATATTTTCCAAGTGTAGAAAATAAAAAGATTTGTGAATTACTTAATAAATAAGTATGGAAATGTTTTTCCAATGTGAAATGAAACGTTTTGAGAATTTATTTTTTTGAAGATAAATTGAAAATGAATATTTGAAACCTATTTAAAGTCGGATATTAGTAGATATTGTGAAATATAAATTCACTATGGAATTTATAAAAGAAAGTGGAATTTGTTTAAAAATAAATAGTGATTTATTTTTGAGGTATTGAAATTATATATCTTGTAAAGATATTTTTGGAAAATAAATAATTTGGAAAATTATTTGGAATTTGGTGATGTTGTGCATATCCGTTGATAGTTCAATAACCGACTATCAATATTTACCTTTGAATGGGTATTTGTTGTGATTTGTTTGAATTTGAATGTCACACTTATTTTTGAATAAGCGCTCACTATTCGGGTTAGCCGGGAAAGGACTATGGGGTCGTATAACCCATTCCGAATATGTGATACGTCGTTATGAATTGCATTTGAAGACCGGTGTTGAAGACCGGATATTTTCAAAAGCGAAAGGACAACTCGTCGATTGTCTTTGCACCGAGTAGCTACGGTATAGAGACTCCATATGTGATGGGAAGTCCGAACGCGATTAGTGAATATCTGGGTTGCAAGGACTTCTTTGTAAGTGCCTTCGGTTCTGTTCGAGCACTGAACAGACTTGTATGAATAGTATGTCTGACATTACAAATTGAGATATAAAGCTGATTTTTTTCAAATATATTTCTGTTGGTGGCGGAGAATTTATTCTCTTAGCTTAATACCCTTCTCTGAGACGTACGAGCTCAAAGGTTATGTAGTTGAAGGTTATCAGCAATATATTCCCAATTTGGTAATGTGACATGCTGAGTGTTGCTGTGAAATGATCATTGTTTGATCATTTGTGATATGATCATTTGTTTGATCACTTATCTTTGTGGTCATTTCTATGATCATTTGTTGACCCAAAGCACAGCTTTTGTATAAAGCGTGGCTTTGTGGATGAGACTTCGTCGAGCCTCACACCCCGGAATGGTCAAAACAGGAATGATGCAGCAAGGTTATGAGGGGTAGCTCCCTTTAGAGTATGGAGCCCAGATACTTACTAATGTTGAAACACTTTATTATTTTGGTGTGATGTTGGTTACGAGCGCTCGGATAAAGGTCCCAAAGGACCGGAGGATGGCATACTTGTGTCAGTAGTTACCCAGTTAGGGGTAAACCGGCCTTGTGTTGGCAGAGATCCGGTTTGGTTCTCGGGGACGTCCTTCTAGAGGCGTTCTCATGTGGCAATGGGAAGTTCCTTGGCCTGACCATTTGTTGGAAATCCAAAGAAACAATACGAGACTTGTACGGTTTTAGTTGTAGAACCTTCCATCTAATATGGTAGTTATAGTAGGCATAATATAATGGTACCTATGCTGGCTAAGATTTATATCTTTATTTTCGAAATGATTTTATCTACACTATGCACTAGTAATAATATCAAATGTTTTTTTAATGCGTATCAAGCATCTTTGACTATCATAAGGAGAAATCTCCTCCAAATCTGCGTTTGCATTGTATGTGTGGTGGGAGGTCTTATGGTAGTCTCATGTTTAAAAGCATTGCGAATTGACTTTAAAAATATTCCTCTATTTTTGATTTTAAAGATAAATAAACTGTTTTGAGTTCTCACACCAGTCACATGACTGACTCGGAGTTTATTGTTTTCATTCCTAAACTCTGGGTGCCCACCAATTTCCACACGGGCAGTCAAGAGTTAAGGTTTATCAGGATATTCTGGAATTCAGGAGTTGCTGGAGGCAAGCTGGATGGCATGGCGTATTACTTGTATATAGTATTTCTTTTCCGCTGTTTGTTGTTGTTGTTGTTGTACACTCTGATGATGTAATGTGATGTAATGTAATAACTGATATAGTTCTTTGTTTAAAGATTTTTTCATCTATTTATTATATGTTGTTCCGCTGCGAATTGTGAGATTCTGATATTGTTCTGCTATTTTCTGTTCTGTCCTATCTTTTCTCTCTTCTTCTACCTTTTCTTCTTCTTTAACCCTAACATTTCGGTTTTTCGGCAACGAAAAATCGCAAACGTTACATTTGGTATCAGAGCATATGGTTAAGCGACAACCATGGCTCTATTGGGTATTACTCGTTAGAGATAGAGTCAGTAGTACTCTAGATTGAGTTGAGTGTAATAATAGCTATGAGAGCGTATTTGTTAGTGAATATAAAATTGTTTTATATTGTGATGATTGGTTTGTTGAGTGGTATATGGATTCTTGTTAATACGAGTAATTAACGTTGTTGATAGGGATCTCTAAACACTTGTACAGAACAATTCGACACGATATTGTTTTAAATTGGGTAAATGGAATAATTTTACCTTGAGTATATTTCATATATAAAGGAATAATTTTTCAGAATTATTAAAGTATTTATAAGTAGATTGTTTGATTGTTGAATAAGTTAAATAAAAAAACATCTAAATAAAAGAATAATTGTATAAGCAAAAGAATTATAAGAATTGAATTATAATTAATGTGATTTACAATTGTGAAATAAACTTATATATATATAAGAAGTGAAACTATATGAATATATTTATGAATATGAGTTGTAAATAAAAATGAATTTAAAGTTAAATAAAAATTTACTTTTGAATTGGAATCTGAATTGATTTATAAGTGGGAATTTAAGTTAAGTAAAACCAAGTGATGTTTATAAAATGAAGTATAACTTAAGTGATGTTGAATGAAGTTGATTTTGGTATCAAAGTAAATTAAATGGATATAAACTTAAGTTATGTAAATGAAATTCAACTTTTATAATTGAATTGAATTAATGGATTAAATGTTAATCAATTGAATGTAAATTAAATAATTGATATGAAATAATGAATGTAAGTGTTAATTCATTAAAATCTAATTTTATTGGAAGTTGAATAATTGAATGAAAATCAATTTAATTAAACCAATTGAAAGTAAAGGAATTTGGTTGTAATTAATATACATTGGTTGTTATATGGTTGTTAGTTGATTGTATATAATTCATTAAGTGTTAATGAAATTGAAAGCTAAAGTAATTGAAATCCAATTGGAAGTTAAGTGAATCTTAAATAGAATTGAATTTGATTTGGAAGTGAACCAACTTGAATATGAATTAGTGAATATAAACTAATTGAAAATGAATGTTAGTAAAAACATCCACTGTTAATGAATCAAATGTGATTAAATTGAAAACCATTTCATTGAATATTAATGAGAATATGAATGAATATTTATTGGTTATGAATTTGTTGGATGATAGTTGATTGATAGTTGCATTTGTTGCTTTTGTCGCATTTGCTATGTTGGCATATATAGTTATTATGATGATATATGTTGTATATCGATACTATTGTCTATATACATGTTTCTCATCTGTTTGTTGAGTGTTTAGTAGGTGCGGATTGCGTTTGCTTCGCATTTGGAGCTCGCTTTCACGCTATATTAGCCGTATACGCTCGCTAATAATAAATAAGGTACATATCTCGGATTAAATATCGTACTTTTGCACTTTTTCCCTGCGGGATGCCTCATCACTTGATGAGATGTATATTTGTGATATATATACTGGCATTTTTTTCGGATCGAGCCGCGCAAAGGAGACTCTGGCGAATTTTTCCGAAAATTTAAGGCGTTAGAAAAAATTTGAGAAAAATTGGAAAATTTTGAAAACTTTAACTTTGATTTTTGAGTTGAAAGTTAAACAATAGTAGTTTGGTTTGAAAAGATAACTAAGTATGATTTGAAAACTTAGTAAAGATTTGTAAGAAATTTAACTATGAATTTTGGGAAAGTTAATAGATTCTGTAATTTTTCTTACTTGGTAATTTCGAGGACGAAATACTTTTAAGGGGGGAAGTATGTAACGACCCAGAATTTTTATTAATTAAAAATTGAATATTTAATTAATTTTAAATATTAATAAGTGAAATTTATAAGTTGAATAAATTTTATTTCGAATAATTAGATTTAGTTGAAGAATTAAATCGATAATTTAATATGTGAAAATACAGAAATAATTGAAAATTGGGTTAAATATGATTGAAAATGATTTGTAAAATTTTATTTTATCATATTGGAGTTAGAATGATGTTATAGAACTTTTAAAATTGAATTTAAAGTTTATTTGTGAAAATTGAATATTTTAATATTTAATCGACTAGTGAAATTAGTCGTTTTTCGAACAGTCTCAAAATTGGACGAAACTAGTTCCATTGGATCCGTAATAGTTTGTTATTATCAGATTTCAATTTTCATAGCAATCGGAGTTATCGTTTGACCGTGGCAGCTCGAAACGCATCGAAATTGTTTTTAATATTAATTTGGCGAGTTAAAATAGCCATTTTTCAAACAGTCTCGGATTTCGACAAAACCAGTTTCATCGGATCCGTAATGTTATATTATTGTATGGTTTCGAATTTCATGTCAACTGGATTTACCGTTTGTCCGGTGCAAACTAAATTGGCTAGAAAATCGTTTAACCGATTTAATTTTAAATTGAACGTTTATTGCTATAACTCGCACAGATGACCGAATTAGCTCCCGAAATATGTTCCATTGTATCCAGAACACGAGGTAAACCTTAGAAACGCCAACCGGCATGCTTCGTTTGGAGTTCGGAAATTCCGGGATGAATAGTGTTTGCAAAATTTTCTATATAAACCCCTTCACTCTTCATTTTTGCAAATAACCTAAAACCTAACCCTAATTCTTCAGTAGCCGCCAGTGAAAACACCAATGGCCGAAAATCTCTTGTCTTTCCTCCTCATTTTCTTCAAATCTAAGCATTGTTTCAAGAAACTTTCAACTACAAAGTTGAAGAGCACGTTGAGATCTTGAAGATGAACGGCTATGATCGTGTTTGGAGCGTCGTGGAGGCCAGAATTTGCTCGTGTTCGTGCTTGGTTGCGCATGCATTTCGAGGCCATAGGGGGGCCGAGTTTGACCGGACCTTGGCCGGGGGTAGTGCGCGTGAGGAGCTTCGAAATGCCACTGCCCGATCGTCTTCAAACCATTCGTGAAAGGAGCAAAGTTTAACCCTAGTTTCTACTATAATGGGTTCTTGCGCGTGATGGTTACTGGAGAAGGAGTTGCGTGGGAAAGAAGATGGAAGGGGACGGCTCAGATGTGGAAGCATGGATCTTGTGGCTGAGATTAGATTTAGGTTTAAAAATTTAAAATAAAGGTGGTAAATTTATAAGTATATAAATCGTGTAACTTCTAAAATTCATATCTTTTTCATACGAGGTCGAAAACGCGCGAAACTTTTTGCGTTGGAATCGTATGGACGAGCACTACGCTATGTAATTTGATTGGAGTCGTTTGGAGTTAGAAAAATTTTGGGTAAAATTAAACGTCCGTTTAATTTTATTCGAAATAAATCGCTAAAATGGAATTGAAATCAATGTGAGAACTTCTCACTCAATCGAATCGGTTTCGATTTTAATTTTAAATAGTTAGATTTAAAATTCTTGAATGTATGTTTGAATGATGATTGTATCTATTGATTGTTAAAATAGACATTATGCGCCGTTAGTAAGCGGATGTTATTTATTAAAAACATATACCGCGAATATTTCATAAACAGTGAAATTGGTATTATTTATGTACTTGGAATTGATTTCCCGCAGTATATAGCGGATGAGACCCTATTGCGCCGTCTATTAAGCGGATAATATTTTAAATCCCATATACCGCGATAATTTCGTACTGGAACGGAATTGGTATTGTGCTAACATCTTTGGATGCAGGAAAACAGGTTGGAGGGATCCAACTGGATTCCTCAACAGTATTTATTTGATTTTGGATATTTTGATATTTGATTGATTATCATATCGATATATGATGTCGTTGTTGTCGTGATTGACTATTTGGTATGTAGCATCATTGGGCCAAATTTTGGAATTTTAAAAGGATTTTAAAGTTATTTTTGAAAGTATATGTTTATAAAATATTTTTGGAATTGATCCATTTTAAATAAATAACGTTATAATTTTAATGTTATAAAAATTATGATTTGTGAGAAATATAGTTAAAAGTTGATTTTTTTAAATATGGGGTTAACGATTTTATAAAATAGTTTAAATTGGGATTTTTGAATTTATTATAAAAAAGTTTAAATATAGGATTTATGAAATTTGATTATTTTATAAATCAAAATGGTGAAATTATAAAGGAGTTTAAAGATGTTTTAAAATAATAGTATAAATTGATTTATATAAGAGATTTATAAATTGATATTTATAAATTAAAGTATTGGAATTGTAAAACGAGTTTTTATAAGAGTTAGAATGAATTGTAAATGAATTTCATAAATGAATGAAATTTATAGAATTATAAACGGTGAAGTTATAAATGGAATTTTATAAGCAGTAGGTTTATAAAATTTGTAAAGTTATTAAAAGAATAGATTGGGTAAATAAATGAATCTTATAAGTTATAAGATTTATAATTTGGGAAGTTTAAAAAGAACGATTTTATAAATAAACAAATTATAAGTATTTAACTTATAATATGCACTTTCGGTATATAATTGAGTTATAAATTGAATAGGTTAATAAAGGGAATTTATAAAAGGAGGTTGTTATAAAATAAATAGAAATGGAATTTATAAACATTGTTTTATAAATTCTCAACGACTTATTTTGATAAGTAAATTGTTGTAACTTATTAATGGAGTTATATTCACGTTTTATATAGTGAATAATCCTTTAAAATAAAATGAATAGAAAGGATGAAATTGGTTAACAAGGTATATTCACGTTTTTGAAAAGTGAATAATATGTTAAAGAAAATGTTTTGGATGTGATGTTTTAAATAGAATTAAAACGATCTAACGATGTTTTAAAATGTGTTAAGATTCGGAACCATAGATTTCAACATTCATTATTGAAATAGACGTTTTCGAGAAATAGAAGGAAATGGTGGACTATAACACTGTTGTTATAGTAAATGATTTCCGAAAGGAAATGTTTCGTTTAGTATTGGGATTTATATATCTATTTTAAATTCAAATCCCTATACTAGTGATTTTGGGTTGTCGTAACGATATTTTACGCAACATTCGTTTGGCCCAAATAAATATGTTTAAGAGAATGATTTCCTTAAAGAATGAAATATATACTTAATTTCGATTTAAGTATATTGAATATTTTCCAAATGTAGAAAATAAAAAGATTTGTGAATTACTTAATAAATAAGTATGGAAATGTTTTTCCAATGTGAAATGAAACGTTTTGAGAATTTATCTTTTTGAAGATAAATTGAAAATGAATATTTGAAACCTATTTAAAGTCGGATATTAGTAGATATTGTGAAATATAAATTCACTATGGAATTTATAAAAGAAAGTGGAATTTGTTTAAAAATAAATATTGATTTATTTTTGAGGTATTGAAATTATATATCTTGTAAAGATATTTTTGGGAAATAAATAATTTGAAAAATTATTTGGAATCTGGTGATATTGTGCATATCCGTTGATAGTTCAATAACCGACTATCAATATTTACCTTTGAATGGGTATTTGTTGTGATTTGTTTGAATTTGAATGTCACACTTATTTTTGAATAAGCGCTCACAATTCGGGTTAGCCGGGAAAGGACCATGGGGTCGTATAACCCATTCCGAATATGTGATACGTCGTTATGAATTGCATTTGAAGACCGGTGTTGAAGACCGGATATTTTCAAAAGAGAAAGGACAACTCATCGATTGTCTTTGCGCCGAGTAGCTATGGTATAGAGACTCCATATGTGATGGGAAGTCCGAACGTGATTAGTGAATATCCGGATTGCAAGGACTTCTTTGTAAGTGCCTTCGGTTCTGTTCGAGCCCGGAACAGACTTGTGTGGATTGTATGTCTGACATTACAAGTTGAGATATAAAGTTGATTTCTTTCAAATATATTTCTGTTGGTGGCGGAGAATTTATCCTCTTAGCTTAACACCCTTCTCTGAGACGTACGAGCTCAGAGGTTATATAGTTGAAGGTTATTAGTGATATACTCCCAATTTGGTAGTGTGGCATGCTGAGTGTTGCTGTGAAATGATCATTGTTTGATCATTTGTGATATGATCATTTGTTTGATCACTTATCTTTGTGATCATTTCTATGATCTTTTGTTGACCCAAAGCACAGCTTTTGTATAAAGCGTGGCTTTGTGGACGAGACTTCGTCGAGCCTCAAACCCCGGAATGGTCAAAAGAGGAAAGATGCAGCAAGGTTATGAGGGGTAGCTCCCTTTAGGGTATGTGCATTTCCTTCTGGAAAAGGGTGGTATCATGGTATGGAGCCCAGATACTTACTCATGTTGAAACACTTTATTATTTTGGTGTGATGCTGGTTACGAGCACTCGGATAAAGGTCCCAAAGGACCGGGGGATGGCATACTCGTGTCAGTAGTTACCCAGTTAGGGGTAACCCGGCCTTGTGTTGGCAGAGATCCGGTTTGGTTCTCGGGGACGTCCTTCTAGAGGCGTTCTCATGTGGCAATGGGAAGTTCCTTGGCCTGACCATTTGTTGGAAATCCAAAGAAACAATACGAGACTTGTACGGTTTTAGTTGTAGAACTTGCCATCTAATATGGTAGTTATAGTAGGCATAATATAATGGACATATGCTGGCTAAGATTTATATCTTCTTCTTCGAAATGATTTTCTCTACACTATGCACTAGTAATAATATCAAATGTTTTTTTGCGTATCAAGCATCTTTGACTATCATAAGGAGAAATCTCCTCCAAGTCTGCGTTTGCATTGTGTGTGTGGTGGGAGGTCTTATGGTAGTCTCATGTTTAAAAGCATTGCGAATTGACTTTAAAAATATTCCTCTATTTTTGATTTTAAAGATAAATAAACTGTTTTGAGTTCTCACACCAGTCACATGACTGACTCGGAGTTTATTGTTTTCATTCCTAAACTCTGGGTGCCCACCAATTTCCACACGGGCAGTCAAAAGTTAAGGTTTATCAGGATATTCTGGAATTCAGGAGTTGCTAGAGGCAAGCTGGATGGCATGGCGTATTACTTGTATATAGTATTTCTTTTCCGCTGTTTGTTGTTGTTGTACACTCTGATGATGTAATGTGATGTAATGTAATAACTGATATAGTTCTTTGTTTAAAGATTTTTTCATCTATTTATTATATGTTGTTCCGCTGCGAATTGTGAGATTCTGATATTGTTCTGCTGTTTTCTGCTCTGTCCTATCTTTTCTCTCTTCTTCTACCTTTTCTTCTTCTTTAACCCTAACATTTCGGGTTTTCGGCAACGAAAAATCGCAAACGTTACAAAATCTCACTCTGTTGGATTTATTATTTAAATTTAAATGGTTGAGTTTAAATAATTGATTGAATGGTTAAATTGATTGGTTGTGCACTGGTAATGATGTGACTTTGGATTGTGGTGGGTTCTCGAGTAATTGTTGCTAGACTCGAAGTATTTGGGTTTTTAAATTGTTAAACTTAAATCATAAATAAGAAAATGGTTTCGTTTTAAAGTTAATAAGGGCTTGATGATTGTGATTTATTAAATTAGTAAGGTAATTAAAAATGGATAATTAATTAATCCAATTAATGATTTGGGTTATTTAATTCAGTAATTAAAGGTTTGAATAAATAATAAATTAAGTTGTAAGTTAATTAACTAAATATAAGTAATTATGAATAATCCTTTGATGGTGTGATAAATAATTACTTAATGTAATTAATAAAAATATAATTACTTTATGAAATTTATCAAGAGATTAATTAAGATAATTAATTATGGAGTAATTAATTTATTAATGAAGTAAATAAAAGAATAGTTAATTACAGATTGAGATTAATTGAGAATGATTAATATTGGGACTGAACTAAAGCAATTAATTTAGACTAGAATAAATCAAAACATAATTGGAAATCATTAATTTATACAATCAACGTTGTAATTAAGGATTGATTAATTAAGATGAATTAATCAAAGTGACCATGAGAAATGAATTAATATAAGTAATTAAGAATTAGAGTAATTGATTATGGTTAATCAATTTGTGTAATAATTAATGATTACTCATTAATTTGGTAAGAATAAATAATGTAGCGAAATTAATTAAAGATATTCACTTGAATTTAATTGTAAAATAATCCAGGGTGATTAATTAAGATGAATAATGATGGGTTGACTAATTAATTGATTTGGAATTAATTAATGTTAAATGAGTAATCTAGGTGATTGGAGTTTGAAATTCAATTAGAATCAATTGAATTGATTTGTATGTGATTAAGTTTTATTATGGATAATTGAATGGCATTGGATGTTTGAATGTGTTGATATCTCTTATATGAAATGTTATGTATTTCATTTGAATAATGTGGGATGGGATAACATGCGACTCGAAGAGGCCGGGGTCCGGTATTAGGAAATACCCGAAACCACTTCGAATTTTTATAAGTGTATTGGTGAAATCAATACGATGAAATAAAATAATTTAAGTGAATTGGATTATTTTAACTAAGTTTGGTACACAGAAATTATATGGGAAATAAGTGTAGTCTATAGCAGATTGTGAATTGGTTAAATTGATATAAGTTACCCCGGGTTTTATTTAAGTTGTATGCTTTGTATTCCAAGTTAAATGGGTTTACTCACGCTGGTTTCCAGCCTGACCCGGGTGTTACTTTAATGTTATGCTCAGGTCAGACCGAGTATTACAGATTTTCAGGTAGGTACGTTCTGGAGCTCAGGAGGCGAGCTGGATGGCAATAGCGTATAGAGTATTTCCGCTGTATTTATATTATTATTAATCTGAGACTTGATAATTGTATATATTCAGTGACTGAATGTATGTGAAACTCTGATGTATATTAAATGTGATCGACAGAAATAGTATTCTTTTGTAAACAGTTATTATTTATTATTATATTTTATCTGCTGCGAATGTGAGATGTCGTTGATTTGTTCTTCTTCTCCTATCTCTTTCTTCTTTTTCATAACTATCTAGAATTTTCGGGTTAGAAAATTTCGGGTCGTTACTTTTGGTATCAGAGCCAGGTTAAGCAAGAACCCTTGCTCTGGTGGGTGTTACTCATTAAATAGAGAGCGTAGTACTCTAGAATGAGTTGAGAGTGTATATATATATATGAGAGCGTACTTGTTATTTTCTTATATAAATTTTTAAAATGATTTTATATTAAAGTATATTTTGGTATATAAAGGAATATTTCATTCTGATAAATATTAAGACGATTGGTTGTTAAATTATTGAAATAAAAATTAAGAAGTAATATAATACAACCAAATTGAAGTCTTAAATTGGAATTAAATTAAGTAGAAATGGAAATACAACCAAATTAAATTTAATTGATTTAAAAATGAAATTCTAAATCTGGTCCCAAAATTTGGAAATTTTGTTTCATTGTAATGAAAATAATAAATAAGTATTATTTGGATAACTGGGATTTGATGCAAACAATGGGTTGTCTGAAAATTTATTTGAATTTAAAACCAAGGGTGGTTTAAATTTTTTAAAACATGGCTGGGAGGGCCAGGAAATAAATATGTACATATGTATGGATATACATGATATCAAAGATATTTTGAAATAAACTCTAAGAGGTTGAGTTTTGATTTTTCCCTAAGAGTGATGTAAAAACCTAAAGTGATATAAGTTTTGAACTTATAAGAGGGAAAGAATTTTGAAATTTGAAGTAGGAATTCGAATTTGAGTAAGGTTGATTGGATTATGTAAATTGGAATTTAACTTTGGAAAGTTAAATAAGTGTAGAAAAGCAACCAGAATTGGAAATTTCGAGATGAAATTGGAATTTAACTTGGAAGGTTAAATGGTTGATTTGAATTGGGAATTTGTGTGATCTCGAAAGGGTTTGAGATCTAAAAATTGAAAATGGATGGACGTTTTAAAATAAATTGGATGATATCCTCCCATTGTAAATAAAAATCTTTAAATTGAGAATGGAATTGTACAAATAAAATAAAATAAGTTTGAATAATTGAATTGTAAAATAAACTTGTTTAAGAACTGGCTTCAAACAAGAAAATTAAATTGAATAATAAATTAAAATTTTAAAATAAAATTGTATTGAACCTTGAAATACATAAGTAAAAATAATTTAAAATGAGAATTTTGAGAAATTGGGCTTAGAAATTAAAATGATTAAACACTTTGATTTAATGGTTAATTTGATTTAAAGAGTTAAACCAACCTTTGAGAATTTAACTCGAATTTCTATAATTTGAGATAGTTTAAATTCAAGATTTAATTGAATTAGTTTAAAATTGAATTTGGTTTGAAGTAATTGGATTGGTGATTGAAGATGTATAAGTTTAAAATTTTTAAATGGGAAATTGGATTGGATTAAATTGAAGTGATTTGGATTCTGAAATTAAATTGATAATAATTCAAATTGATTGGAATAATATGAAATTATAATTAAAATTGAACAGGATTAAAATCAACTAGAATTTGATTTAAATTGGGGAAGGAATCAAGATTGATTCAACTTGAATTGGGGATTAATCAAGTCCAATGGAATTTGGAGTTATTTGAATTGGAATTGGGTCAATTTAAATGAAGATTTAAATTGAATTGTTGGGGAGGTGAATAGTTGGCTCTTGACTATTTTCAATATAAATTGTTTTGATATAAACTTATTTTTCTAAGCTATTAAATATATACAACCTTTCTCTCTTAAAGCCAAATTATTTTATATACTTGTTTTACGATTATTTTTGGGGGTATTTAACCATTTTTCAACTGTTTTCTAAACTAATTACTATTTTTCAACTATTTCACAAACTAATTTCTATTTTACAACTATTTTGCAATTATCTACAATTTTTGAAACTATTCAACTATTTCTTAACTATTTTACAGTTAGTTACCTATTTTATAGTTATTTTGCAAACTAATAATTATTTTTTCCACTACTTATTTATTTTTAAAATTTTCAAGCTATTTTCTAAATATAAACTGGTCGGAGTTCAAACTGTTATTAATTTAAATACCCAACTGAGATAAGAATTGAAGTATAAAAGTTGTTTTATACAAGTTTGAAATGATCCAAAGCTTTATAAAAATTATATATATCTGTATATATATATATATATATATATATATATATATATATAAGGATCTTATGAGGATTTTGGGAAAAAGGTTTTGAGAACCTTTGGATTTGGAAAGGCTTTTGATTTTTGGGTAAAATCAATATGAGAATTTGGAAAGCCTAGTTTGGGAATTATCGATTTTGGAATAACCGATTTTGTATAAATGAGCTTTGTATGAGATCATACTAGGTGTATGATTTGAAGATACTATATGTGTATAGTATAAAATGTTTTTGATGATGGCTCTGGGGAAAAAGGCGCTCCCTTGAAATGAACTTCTCAGGAGTGCCACCGGGTGGTGCTGTCTTGAGCCCCAAGGGGGGGTTCTAAAGTTGATCCTATGAGGAGTCCGAACAAAACTAGTTCCTGAGGATTATTGGGTAGCGAAAGTCGAGGGCGCTGATGCCTACAGAGGCATTTGGGTTATGCTGTGACGACAGTATAACTCGATGTCGCTGCGATCTACTGTGGGGACCATAGCGAAATCGTGTGGAGGATGAGTGCCAACAGTCTACACTTGATTTTGCCGGGAAGGGAACACAACATTGGTAGACTGCGATCTATGGTCAAGTGGAGTGGAGAAGTTTCATTTTGGCAGCGAAATTCGATGGCGCTGATGCCTACAGTTATATGGGTTTTTGTTGTGATAGCTACGTAACCCCAGTTGTAGCTGCGATCTGTCGTGGGTTCCATGGTGTAATCGAGGGGCGCGGAGGCCTACAGTTATCTATGGATTTTGTCGGGATGGCAACGTAACCATCGGGTTAACTGCGACCATGGATGGGGGTGATGATTCTCAGAGCATCCTCACTAAAAATATTTCCTCTATTTTCAAAAATTGTTTTCTATATTTCAATAAAATTATTTTCCAAGTATTTTCACTAGGTGTTGAAAACCGGTTTACCAAGTACTTATAGATTTCAGTCCTACGCTTGATCAACGTATGGCTGAATTTCTGTGAGAACGAGGATGTACTGGTTGAGACATCGAGTTATACGAAATATTTTGGTAAAGCTATTTTAATAGTATGATATAAATTTAAAAGCACTTCTAAATTTTTTAAATAAAAGTGTTGGAATTTGGGAAATAAAAAGGAAATCCAAACTAGAATTTTAATGAGGTGATTTTGTAACTAAAATCGAATATTGAATTAAAAGTTGGAAGTAAGGTAATAAATAATTATTTGATAGAGTGTGTTAATAAAAATTTAACTTGGTTAAACAAATGGATTGTAAATTAATAATAGAGTTTGAAAAGTGAATTAGAATTGTAAATAGAATTCAACTTGGATTTGATAATGAATTGAATAAGTGAAGATGCTATAAAATGGAAATAAAATAGAGTTGGATTGAAAATGTGATGGTTGAATTACAAATAAAATTCAAAGGTGATTTGAATAATATTTAATGAAATTTGCAAGTAAATTGGATATAAGAGAAGTGATTATAATAGAAATGGTTTGAGTTGCAAAACAAAACCCAAGAGAATAGAAATAAATCGAGGATGACCTTTTGTTAATAAAATAAATTCGATAACAAATTAAGTAAGTAAATAAAAAAAACTTTAAATTGGGTTGATTGAGTTAAATAATAAATGGATGAAGTCTGATTGAATAAACTGAATCAAAGTTGTGATTGGAATTGGATTATCAGACTGAACTTAAATTTGGTGGCATATTAATTTGAAGTATAAATGAATTAAGTATGTGCTTGGATATTATTTTGATAAATTGAGAAGATGGATTTAAAATTAAAATTTAAAATGAATGGGATAACTGAATTTAATGAAAGTTGCTTAAATGAGAATCAAATAGAAGCAAACTTAAGTTTGATGTTGGAATAAACTAAAGTAAATTCACTTAAGTTTAAAATTTATGGAAGTTTGGTTTTGAATAAAAGTGAAAGCCCACTAAATAAAAATCTTGGATTAAATTAAGTTGGAAACGGTCGATAATTTATAGGTTTGAATGAGCAAAGCCTAATAAATTGTTTAGGATGAATCTAAGGCTGTGATAAAATGAAATGCAATGAATGGTTCGTAAATAATTTCGAAAAGAAATGGAATTAAATGCAGAATGGGTTGAAATTTAAAGTAGTTATAAACCAAAATAGATACTCTATTAAACGAATATCGTCGAAATTGCATAAAAATGGTTGTCGTTCGGCGTAAATGAAAGTAATTAAAATGCTATGAGTCAATAGAGATTAAATAAAATTGGTTCTGAATCATTTGAAGCGAATATGAGCTTGTTTGGGTTAAAAATCAATGGAATGTAAGAAATTGAGTTCCAAATCATTAGAATTGAATAAAATAGCTTATGAATTGGTTGAAAGCAATTGTGTTAGCTTTAAAAATTATATAAATCGCTTATGGAAAGCATTTGGTGCTTGTTGTTTATGTAATGCGTATGTTTAGCTATTGAAAGTAAGTGGAATGCTAATAAATTCTCTATATATGGCACTTACATATTTAAGTTGAGTAAGTACAGGTACCTGAAGGCCGTTTGGCTGGATTTGGATTGCATTAATTGCTAAAATAAATAAGCCGCATGCTTAAAATGCTAAATAAGGTACGCCTACGCAATAAAAATAGGAAATATGAACTGTTTTGCTTTTTCCGACCGTGTGGGTCGATGTATACATATTTATATCTCTTGTCAAATTGCAAAAGCTCCTCCGTACAAAGGAGACTCTGCCAAAAAATTTCCAAAATTTTGGGAGTTAGAAAATTTTTGAAATTTTTTTGGGAAAAATTATATTAACGACAAAACAATTTCAAATTGGAAATTTAAAGTAAATTTGTAGGTGAACTAATATGAATCAATTATACATGGAAAATAGAATTTAATATTCAAAATTAAAAATAAATTGAGTTCATATTAAAACGGGAAAAACAATTTGAATAGAAGTAAATATGAAAACCTATATAAGAGAATGTACTAAATGATTTGTAAAGTTTCGATTGAATATTGTTGCTAAACAAGATATGCAGGTATTAAAGGGAAAAGGAATTGGATTTGATTCCAAAAGATAAATTTGTATTGCCCGACAAAAAGGTACGTACTTAAATTTCAAAATGAAATTGGATTGGGTTTTTGATGTAGCCACTTGGCTGTTGTTTTCTTTTGGAATTTGGGAGCCCGTAGAGGTCTTTTGTAGTTGTACCGAGCTAGCCGTGCAAAGGAGACGCTGGCAAAAAATTTCGGAAATTTAGAGAGTCAGAAAAATTTTAAGAAAATTTTGATAATTCAAAAGTTGGTTAAATTTAAATTTATATGATTGAACAAAAGGGTAGCGTTTGGAAACGATAGAAGGTTTTGGGAAATTGGCTGAAGTGATAGTAGGTCTCTAATTAAAGATAGTTGGTAGGGTGTTGAATTGTGAGTTTTGGAAAAGGGTAAACGGGTTTTGAACCATTCTTCCTAATTAGTAATTTCGGAGACGAAATTCTTTTAAGTGGGGAGGAATGTGACGACCCGGAATTTCTAACAATTTAAATTGGGATATTTGATTGATTTTAAACATTTAAAAAATTAATTTTTATTCGAATTCAAGATATTAATATTTACTTGATAATTAATTTATTGAATTATATAAACTGAAAATTGGGTAAAATGTTGCAGCTGGAATTTTAATCCTGGTAAAAATAATTTGAAGGCTTATAAAATTTATAATGATGATACTGAAGATAATAAAATGGTTGAAATTTAATTTAAAAGTAATTTGTTCAATTTTAATAATATATCGTTTAAATTGAATTTAAAATAACCTTCCGAGGCACAGTCTCGGAATTCGACGGAACCAGTTCCATTGGATCCGTAATAGTTAGTTATTATCGGATTTTAATTTTCGTAGCAATCAAGGTTGTCGTTTGACCCTGGCTGCTCAAAATGCTTAGAACTATTTTTAATCGATTTAAATTAAAATTGATCGTTTTCTTATGTAACTCGCGCATACAATCAAATTAGCCTCCGAAACACGTTCCATTGTGTTCGGAATACGGGTAAAGCCTTATAAACGTCTGTCGGCATGTCTGATTCGGGGTTCGGAATTTCGCGTTATGCAACGAGATATTTTCAATATTATATTATTTTATAAAGCGTACTCAAGAAGCTTATCCTCCAAATAAATATTTTTCCATCCCCTCTCCTTTCATCAGATAAGAAACCGAGCCCTCTTTCCTTCATTATCCAAAACCGATTCATTTTGTTTAAAAAAAACAAAGAGAGAGATAACAGGGGGGCGACTCGTACACGATGGGTAGGGCGTTGTCGCGAGATTGGAGAGGCGGGAAGATTGCAAGCCGCGATTGGATCTCGCGTAAGCATGCGATAGAGGCGAGGTCGATTAGGGATTTTCGAACGTGCGAGGTGGCGACGCAGTCGCGAGCTCGAGCACGATTGCCGAGTGAAGGCCGCAACAATCGAAGGGGTTCGTCACGTTGGAAGGCTGACGTTGAGGGCGAAGACAAGATGGTGATGGAGCTCGATGTGTTCAACTCCGATTGTTTGGAGCTCGGATTCGAGCGTGGCGATTGCTCGCGCAGTGAGGGGTGGGATTCACAGGGCAAGTATGCAGTGGTTAGGGTGCTCCACGATCATTTTCTGTGAGTACATTCTATTTTCTTTATTTTTAATTATTTTATCTTTGTTGTTTTAAACCCTAGGCTGAATAAAAAAAGGGAAGGTAAATAAAGGAAAATGGAATTGTTTAGTCATTTATAAATCCTTTAAATTAAGTGCCTTTCAAACTTAAATCAAGACAGTTGATTTATTGTTAAACTAAGTATGTTAAATACATAAAAGATATTTGAGACTAAATTAGTTTACAAATAACGTTAAATGTTTTTTTGATTTAGCATTTAACAAAGAAGATGTTGACCTTAAGTATAATTCAGATTTGATAATTTATGAAATAAGTTGAAGATTAATTAATTAATTAATTGATTTGCAATTATTGATTGAGTAATTTGTAATTAGTGAGTTACAAATGGGAATTAGGTTTTAGAAATTAACGATGCAGGTTAATAATTAATTGCTAGGGAGTAATGAATTAAAATCTCTTGGGAAAGTAATAAATTTATAATTCACTGAATGTAATTAATTGAATGAAGAGGATTTCCAATTGTGAAGCAAAGATGAGTAAATCTCACTCTGTTGGATTTATTATTTAAATTTAAATAGTTGAGTTTAAATAATTGATTGAATGGTTAAATTGATTGGTTGTGCAGTGGTAATGATGTGACTTTGGATTCTGGTGGGTTCTCGAGTAATTGTTGCTAGACTCGAAGTATTTGGGTTTTTAAATTGTTAAACTTAAATCATAAATAAGAAAATGGTTTCGTTTTAAAGTTAATAAGGGCTTGATGATTGTGATTTATTAAATTAGTTAGGTAATTAAAAATGGATAATTAATTAATCCAATTAATTAATGATTTGGGTTATTTAATTTAGTAATTAAAGGTTTGAATAAATAATAAATTAATTTGTAAGTTAATTAACTAAATATAAGTAATTCTGAATAATTCTTTGATGGTGTGATAAATAATTACTTAATGTAATTAATAAAAATATAATTACTTTATGAAATTTATCAAGAGATTAATTAAGATAATTAATTATGGAGTAATTAATTTATTAATGAAGTAAATAAAAGAATAGTTAATTACAGATTGAGATTAATCGAGAATGATTAATATTGGGACTGAATTAAAGCAATTAATTTAGACTAGAATAAATCAAAACATAATTGGAAATCATTAATTTATACAATCAACGTTGTAATTAAGGATTGATTAATTAAGATGAATTAATCAAAGTGACCATGAGAAATGAATTAATATAAGTAATTAAGAATTAGAGCAATTGATTATGGTTAATCAATTTGTGAAATAATTAAAGATTACTCATTAATTTGGTAAGAATAAATAATATAGTGAAATTAATTAAAGATATTCACTTGAATTTAATTGGAAAATAATCCAGGGTGATTAATTAAGATGAATAATGATGGGTTGACTAATTAATTGATTTGGAATTAATTAATGTTAAATGAGTAATCTAGGTGATGGAGGTTTGAAATTCAATTAGAATCAATTGAATTGATTTGTATGTGATTAAGTTTTATTATGGATAATTGAATGGCATTGTATGTTTGAATGTGTTGATATCTCTGATATGAAATGTTGTGTATTTCATTTGAATAATGTGGGATGGGATAACATGAGACTCGAAGAGGCCGGGGTCGGGTATTAGGAAATACCCGAAACCACTTCGAATTTTTATAAATTGATTGGTGAAATCAATACGATGAAATAAAACGATTTAAGTGAATTGGATTATTTTATCTAAGTTTGGTACGTAGAAATTATATGGGAAATAAGTGTTGTCTATAGTAGATTGTGAATTGGTTAAATTGATATAAGTTACCCCGGGTTTTATTTAAGTTGTATGCTTTGTATTCCAAGTTGAATGGGTTTACTCACACTGGTTTCCAGCCTGACCCGGGTGTTACTTTGATGTAATGCTCGGGTCAGACCGAGTATTACAGATTTTCAGGTAGGTACGTTCTGGAGCTCAGGAGGCGAGCTGGATGGCAAAAGCGTATAGAGTATTTCCGCTATATTTATATTATTATTAATCTGAGACTTGATAATTGTATATATTCAGTGACTGAATGTATGTGAAACTCTGATGTATATTAAATGTGATCGACAGAAATAGTATTCTTTTGTAAACAATTATTATTTATTATTATATTTTATCCGCTGCGAATGTGAGATGTCGTTGATTTGTTCTTCTTCTCCTATCTCTTTCTTCTTTTTCATAACTATCTGGAATTTTTGGGTTAGAAAATTTCAGGTTGTTACTAGTATGACATATCTGTTTGCAGATTCAGTTTATATATGTATATTTATGTAATAATATAATAAAGTTATAGACGCATATAAAAATATATAAATTTATAAGCTATTCACATTTACATTTTTACCTGTTTGTTTGAAGCCTGCATATTTTTTTTTAAAGGAAAGTATATTTTGCGTGACTAAATGTATATAGCTTGTAGATGTAAACTTACTATATCGAGATATGCAGTTATTATATTATATTTATATTTACAATTTATTTTATATGACAGCACTTGAGTTGAGCTGAAGTGCTCTCGGCCCCTCCTCTTTCTTATAAGTATTTTTCGTATATGTTGGATTTTAAAAAGGAATACACACACACACACACGCATACACACAAGAGATTTTGGTAAGTAGTTTGAACAGGATTCTTTGTTTTGAAATTACATATATTATGTTTGAATAAATAATACATGATTGTTTTTATTTGACCAGCAAGTTCTTTAGCATTGGGTCTCTTAAATTCAACATAAAGCCATATCAAATCATTTCTTAACAGTTCTGCAATTTTTACATCATTATTCAACTTCAAACCTTTTTCAATTAACTCGTTATTATGCTTCTTTCAGCATGCATATTTGTAGTGACTGTATTTTATGATGAAACTCTCATTTTAAAACATCGAGTTCTTTTTGAAATACCGTGCACTCTTCAACTAGTCTCCTATTATTGGTTAGTAGGCTATGAATTTCATGTATCCAGTTCTTTTAAAAGGACAGACTCGTATATATATATATATAGACATACATATATATATACACGTTTTATAATAACAGATTTGAAATGTAAATGTTAACATGTTTAAGTGTTGTATTATGTGAGCCTTATATATATGCATTGATTTTAAATATTGTGTATATAAATGTTAAGTGTAATATATGTTTTAAAAATTTGAAATTAGAATATGATTTTATCCAAATATATTGATATGTATAAGTTCGCTAGTACCAATTATCTTCATCAATTCGGTTCTGATTCGTTATCGATTTCTGTTATCAGCTTCGTCCATCATTCCTGCTTTCTTCATCAAATCGTGTCCATCCAGCGTTGTTTTGAGATTCGTAGCTCGTTTCCTTGTCAAATTTATCTATCCTAGAATGGTAAGCAACCACTCATGATTAATGTCCTTATATTTATTAAATTTGATTTCAATTGGAATGACAATTGAAATATGATGCTGTTAGTTATTTACATTTTTATATATATGACATTATATGCTATTTGTTCACCTGTGACATCTAACACCTTTATCTGTTATTTATATTGATGATATATGCCATTATATTATTATCATATATGTTATCACTCTGCAAGTTCCCTGTTAGTATAGAATCGCTATGGGTTGAAATGATACATACCCGAACGATTTGTAGAATAGGAGAAAATCGTTATGGGTTGAAATGATTAAAACAAGCGATTTTCATTTGAACTGAATTTGGGATTACAGGTTGAAATGATATACATACCCGTATATAATTAAATTGCGGATTAAAATGATAAATATCCGTATCACTTGACCATAGGATAGAAAATTATATACAGACACCATCGGTCAATATATAAATATTTTGAAATGATTTCTATGGTTTTGGAAAGAAATATATGGTTTATATAAATATTGATTTTTGATATTCTATAAATATTATTTTATATATAGTTAAATTCTTAGATTTAAGCTATATATAAATTGGTTTAATATAAATTAAGTTTAATAATAAAGTTTGATTTTTATTAAAATATAATATGGGTAAGTATTTAAATTGTATTTTAATACGGAGTTATAATTATTTAATAAATTAAGGTTGAGAAGATAGATTTGAAATTGATTTGAAATTGTATTTAATTAATAAATATATTTAATTAGAAATCGATTAGAAACTTATGGAATTTGAGATTTGAAAGAATATGATTTTATAACTTGATTCGGTTTAAGGTGATTTAACGAATATTTCAAGTTTAAATGAATTGAAGGAAATATTTAGTGATTTGAAATTCGGGGTTTTTTTTAAATGATAATAGATTTAGTAAGAAAATATTTCAAAATAAATAATAGTAAAGTGAATTTGATATATATATATATATGGAATTATCAAATCTTGTTTTGAAATGTTCGAATATTTAAAGCTTTGAAAATATTGAAATTGAAATTGTTTATTTTGTGGTTAAAAATCTGTATTTTTTGAAATGGTTTATTAAGAAACTGAAATAAATTAAAATTGATGGTTTGAGATTTGATTAAATTTGAAATTTGAAATTTGAGCTGACTTGAATCGATTTGTGAAATTTGAGGAAGCTATTTTATTATATAAAGTATTTTTAAATTTTATTTAAAACTATTTATATATGTTACATTATAAATTTATTTCACATAAACTATTTTAATCTAAATTATTTTCGATATAAACTATTTTAAATTATAACTATTTTTATATAAACTATTTTAAATTATAAACTATTTTATTATATATACTATTATTTATATTTAAACAGTTAAGTGGGAAATGTTATGATTTCAAAGCATTATGATTTCTAAATTTTGATTTCCAAAGTATTATGATTTCCAAAGTGTTTGATTTAGAAAGTGTTATAACTTTGAAGTACTAATATTTTGTAAACATATATATTTGAGATGGATATATATTTAAAATGGGAATGATATCGTATTGATATGGTTTTGAAATGGCAATGATATTTTGGTTTTGAAATATAAACTATTTTGAAGTTTATTAAATGACCAATCGGTATAACAATTACGTAGTTATTGAAGAGTCTAGGATCAATTAGGGACATACTCTCTTTCTAAACCGAAAACCACTTTAATAACTATTATACTTGGAGTGTAATCTAGAATGAAGTGGTTGGAATGATGACGTTGCTGGATTTGAAGAAAGAGAACGATAATGAATAGCCTTGACACTTGTGTCAAATTTGAAATGACTAAAACAGGAGCCGTGTCGGGCCATGGAGGTTAGCTGCCTCTAGCAGACACACTTCTTCGTAAACTACTCATTACTTGGTTTTGATTGGTGCGCACCCTTGAATTGGAAGTGTTGTTTCGCGGTGTTGCGATCGTTGCGGCGATGCGTTCTCACCAGTCCGGATCAGGAAAACGGTAGTTTCACTACATTGGTTATTGCCTCATGTGCCTTGTCATACTCGTGTCCCTATGCACGACCACTACGATTTGTTTTGTGTTATACCTATGGAGTACTCCCTGATAGCCCACTAGTTTACGGTGGAGTTTAAAGTGCTTTATAGACTATAATGCTTATATAAAATGTGTTAAGAGGGATAATGGTAACGCATTCACACTATTTTGATACTTTATATTACTGATGGGCATTATCTACTTAGCGTACATATAAATGTTTAACGGATACTTAGAGGATGGTTATCCCAAACATCCTTTGAGTTATTTGTATTTCGGTTGTTATTTCACTTGAGTTGGATATATTGATATAAGTATGTCAATCCTAACTCGAGTGTTTTTTTTTCTTAACGCTCGGGTCAGATTGAGTGTACCAGTATTCGAGACTCGCCTTTGGAGTTGGAGCTTCGCTTGGAGATCCAGCTATCTATTCAGCTTTCAGATATTCAGTTGATTCTAGTGATGTATTCTTATATTGTATCTGACTATTATATTCGAGACTTCTGTGTATTTGTTTAACTCTGTTATATATATATATATATATATATAGTAGCTTCATGAACTACTGTTCATTCGTTTCTGCTGCATATTGCTATATTACTCTGTGTTTGTGATTCTGTGATTATTTATTTACTATATATGCTGAGTTTTGCCAAATATAAACTTACAATCTGGTATTTTAAGCAATTCAATTCTGGCATGTTCGGATGCGAATGGTTGAAAATATCAGGTCGTTACATCCCACTTTCAAAGCATATTTTGTTGGTCTTGAAAATTCAGAACTTCTTCGATAGAAGTTTGATGAGTTAATTGGTTAAGAAACTCCTATTCCACAAGTTGTTTAGGTTGTCATGGGAAGAAACTTACAGATCATTTTAGTAAGCTAACATGTTGATTGTTTAATTTATTTGTTTTTAATGAATATCGCATTATTTAAATTGACATATTCAGGCACCTTTATGGGCAAATTGATGTGCATACTTTACTTGTGAAGAGCTTTGCGATAATCATCTAGGGGCAGCCGACTATTTTGACTTGTTTTCTTTTGTGAGCTATTTTTCAGTATATCCGTGATTTAGCATTTATAAACTTCTCTAGTACAATTATTGTTATATTTTTTATTGTAATTATCTAACATGAAAGTCTTTTTTCCTATCTTTTAGAGAAATTCCATACAATAGCACTGTAAGGTGTGCCAAAGTTTGGACTCCATAACCGAACTGCAGCTTATCAGTTTGTTACACTGATTGTTGTAAGTTACCTACTCCTAAGCTAAACTAATAACTATTTACAATGGGAATTGTCATAATTTAACTAAGGTTTGTAATTAATAATAATAATAACTTAACTAAGTTTTATAAAAAAATAAATAAGTTTAAAATAATAATAATAATAATAATAATAATAATAATAATAATAATAAACTAACTAAGTTAACTAAATTTATAAAAATTAAATAAAATATATAAAAATTAAACAAATTTATAAAAATAATTAAGTTCAATAAAAATTTAACTAAGTTAACTAAATTTTATAAAAATTAAAAGATTTATAATAATAATAATGGTGATTAATTAAGCTTATAAGATTAACAGAATTTTATAAAAATTAACTAAGTTTATTGCTATAATAATAATAATAAATTATAAAATATTAACCAAGTTAACTAAGTTTATAAAAATTAACTAAATTTATGACAATAATAATAATTTAACTAAGTTAACAAAGTTTTATAAATAATAATAATAAATTAGCTAAGTTTATAAAAATTAACTAAGTTAGTAATAATAATATAATGAAGTTAACTGAATTTAAAAATAATAATGATAAATTAAGTAATTAAGCCAAGTTAATAAAAATTAATTAAGTTTTGTTAATTATACAAGTTTTATAGAATTAACTAAGTTTAAATTAAATAATTTTATAAATAATAATAATTTTAATAATTTAACAAAATTTTATATATAATAATGATGATGGTGATGACCAATTAACTAAGTTTATAAAAAATAACTAAGTTTATAATAATATCAATAAAATTAAGTTAATCGAGTTTTAATAACAACAACAACAACAATAACAAATTAACTAAGTTAACAAAGTTGGTAAAAATTAACTAAGTTTTGTTAAAATTAACTAAGTTTAAATTAACTAAATTTTATAAATAATAATAATATAACTAATTTAACAAAGATTTATAAATAACGATGATGATGGTAAATTAAATTATTTTATGAAATTTAACTAAGTTTATAATAATAATAATATATTAAGTTAATTGAGTTTGAAAAATAATAATGATAATAAATTAAGTTAACCAAGTTAATAAAAATTAACTAGGCTTTGTTAAAATTAAACAAGTTTTATAAATTTAACTAAGTTTAAGTTAACTAAATTTCATAAATAATAATAATATAATTAATTAAACAACATTTTATATATAACTGTAGGATTGGACTTTATTTATTTCATTTCGTTTGTAACTTTGATTATTTATATGACATTATTTATAATATGATATACTCGTACAATGTTGTAGGTGTTTGACATTAGATTTGAAGTCCTACGGATTAACATAATTGTCTGACTATATATTGTGCTTTCACTTGTGCAGACATTGGATTTTCTAAGAGAGTAAGATTGGGCTTTTATGGTGCTAGCTTTCACTTGTGCATGCAACAAAGAATTATGGGTAATCAAGCGTTTTGTTAGCACTAATTTGATATAACATTTTATTAGTACTAGGTGTGTAAATTTGTATACGAACGGTTATTGTATGTGAGTTTGGTCATTTTATCAAGAACTATTGTATAGAATGGTTATGGATATCTTATTTGATTATATGATTAATATGTTTTTTATAATTGTTTGAATATGATGATTATGTGAGTGATTGTTGATTGATATAGTAGAAACAAAATAAACCATCAAAAGGAAATAACAGCATGAAAAAATGGTGCAAAATGATCAATAACTTTGAATAGCGTTTCAAAAACTCTACAAAAATACATATAGTGGCGTTGAGTAAACGCAACCGTAAAGTTCGAGTAAAGTTGGAAACTCTGTTGGTAGCGCCAAAAAACCTTTTGGTGCCGTTTTTTAAACTACAAAATGTTTTATTGTGGTGTTTGAGAAACACTGCAATAAAAGAGTTTATAGTAGCGTTGAAATAAATGCAACTAAAAATCATTGATTTTTAGTTGCGGGCTTTATCACTACGTTTATCAAAACGCTACCATAAGTTTTGGTAGCGTTTTTTGTGCGCCACCAAATATAAAATTTCTTGTAGTGTATGGAACTAAAGATATTTTGGGAGATCAAGCATGGCTCCGCTCTTGAGAAAGGATATTCGAGGATCTTCGGTTGGACGATGCTAGAAAGAGATTGTTGGCATCGCGTCAGCTTCAAAAAGCAGCAACAGATTGGTAGGACTCAGTCACCATGAATACATCAGAAGAAGATTTCTCTAAGACGTAGTTTAAAGAGGTTTTTGAAGTTCAGTTTATCCCAAGAGTGAGAAGGACATAGTTCGGAAGTTCTATGGATTTGAAACAAGTTGAAATGACAGTGGTGTAGTATGAGCATAGGTTCAATGCATTGTCCTGCTTTGGATCAGGATTGATTGATATGCCACTTAAAAAGAATAAAATGTTCGTAAAAGGAATGTGAACAGAATTCCATCGGGAAATGGCCAATCATCTTGACGGTACCTTTACCAATTTGATCAGTATGGCTTTGAGATTTGAGGCTCTTGATATTGGGCAAGGAGTTCAGAAAGGAGTATTGCCAGCAGTTAATGCCCAACCATTTTCAGTGTTACCTATTGCTAGTAAGCTGGTTTTTAAGCACAAAAGGAAGAAGAAATGGTCGAGAAAGAAGCCTGGAAGTGGATGTCCAGCTCAGAATAAGCAATTAGACTTGACCAAGGTCGTTTGTTATGAGTGCAATAGAACGGTGGGTCACTTTGCAAATCAGTGTCCAAACCCGGCTAGTGGACCACTCTGCTACAATTGCAACAGACATGGACATATGAAGAACCAAGCCCCTTTTCCAAAGAAGGGATCACAGGGACGAGCTTTTACTATTTAGGAAATACCATATACTTCTACGGATCCAAAAGGAAAGCAGGTGTTGCAAGGTACATGATCCATTTTCTTATTAGAGTATTATTCGACACTGGTGCATCCCATAGTTTCATTTTAGTAGATCTTGTTGATACGTTTAACCTCAAACTCATTCTTTTAGACAACTCTCTTTTTGTGTCGAACCCAACTAGGGGTCCGACCAAGCTTGACATCGTGTGCCTGAAAGTGCCTATTTCTTATCAAGATTGGCACTTCTCGTTCAACTTATTCGTTCTTGGGTTCATAGGTTCTGGGTTACTTTTGGGGATTGATTGGTTATATAAGTTTAATGTCATCCTAGATTGTAGTAGAAGAATCATTGTGATAAAAGATGCAGTAGGCGGAAGCATTGATATCTGTTGCGGAGAGCCTAATAAGTTGATGAGCAGTTTCCTTTATTCCCTTAAAGTACCCAAAGAGGAGATAAGGAAGATACCAATTGTTGGGGACTTCAAGGATAATTTTTAAGAAGTTCAAGGTTTAGCTCCTCATTAAGAAGTAGAGTTCTGCATCGATTTGATTTGTGGAACCAGACCTATTGTACAACCTCCTCAAAGGTTGGCTCTAAAGAAAAGAAGAGAATTGGAGAAGCGGACATTTGATTTATTGTAGAAGGGTTTGATTAGATGCAGCACATCGAGTTGGGGATCGCCAATAGTGTTCGTTACCAAGGCAGATAGTTTTGTTTTATTATGTGTAGGTTACCGAGAATTAAATAAGAGGACTATCAAGAATAAGCATCCTTTACCGAGGATTGACGACATGTTTAACTAGCTCCATGGAGCTCGAATATTTTCTCAGTTGGATCTTGCCATTGGTTTTCACCAATTAAGGGTAGAAAAAGAGAGCGTACCCTTAATAGCTTTTCGAACCCCTGATAGTTTTTAGGAGTTGTTCGTCGTGTCGTTTGGATTGACTAACGCTGCTGGTTCTTTTGAGGATTTGATGAGTAGAATGTTTCGGGATTTTCTTAATAAGTTATTCCCATCTTTATTGATGACATTCTTGTTTATTCTAAAACAAAGGAAGAGCACAAGTACCATCTTCATGTTGTTCTAAGTACTTTAAGAAGTCAGGTTTTAAAGGCAAAGTTTTCTAAGTGCCATTTATGGAAATTTCAAGTTAAATTTCTAGGGCACATAGTATCAGAAGAAGGCATATTAGTAGAATAGTTGCGGTTCAAGATTGGAAGAAATTTGAAAATGCGAATGAGGTCAGAAGTTTCTTAGGATTGGCAGATTTCTATAGAAGGTTGGTTAAAGATTTCTTGAAGATTGCTTCTCATCTAACAAAGCTGACAAAGAAGGATGCTAAGTTTGTTTGGACACCCAAGTGCGGTAAAGCATTCAATAAGTTAACAGAGAAATTAACAAGTGCTCTTGTCTTGACGATTCCAGATGGGAGTGAAGGATTATCAGTTTCCATGAATGCTTGTAGGAATGGATTGGGAGCAGTTTTGATGTGGAATGGTAAAGTAATAGCATATTCGAGTCGACAATTGAAAAATCATGAGAAGAATTATGCTACGCACGATTTGGAACTGTTGGTGGTTGTCTTCGCATTGAAGGTGTAGAGGCACTATCTTTTGGGTGCAAAGTTTGATTTATTTACTGATCTCAAGTCATTAACGTATCTGAAAGGATTTGAATTTAAGGCGGCAAAGATGGTTGGAGTTTCTCACGTCTTATGACCTAGAGATTCATTATACCCTAGGAAAAGCAAACCCCGTTGCAGATGCGTTAAGTAGGAATGTGGCGATGATTGCAAACTTTGAAGTTAAGCTGGCACTAATGGAGAGAATCGCATATTTCCAGGAAGAAGGCCCAATTATAGCTTGGCTTAAGAAGGATGTTGAAGGTGGAATTATTTCTAGTTTTCAGATTGACACTCGAGGCATTTTCAGAATGAATGGATGGGTTCGTGTGCCAGATGTTAATGGAATTAGACAAGATGCACTGAGAGAGTTCCATCGGTCAAGGTTATCTATGCACCCAGGAGTAACCAAAATGTTTTAGAATATGAAGAAAACCTTTTGGTGGAAAGGGATGGAGAGAGACATTTCGATCTATGCGAACCAATATGTAAATTGTCAACTGGTCAAGAGTGACCAATAGAAGACTGCTAGGTTACTCCAACCATTAGAGATACCGAATTGGAAGTGGGAGCAAGTATCCATAGACTTTATCGATGGGTTGCCCAAAAAGAGAAGAGGCACTGAAGGCATTTGGGGAATTGTAGATCGATTAACAAAGAGAAACCACATTATTTCGGTGAAGTCAACAAGAACTACTGCTTCTTTAGTAGGGATTTATTTGAGGGAGATCGTTAGAATTCATGGAATTCCAGTAAGTATAGTCAGTGATCGAGGTCCTATCTTCACCGGTCGATTTTGGGAAGCATTGTAAGCCGCTTTAGGGATAGAGTTGAGTTTGGGCATAGCCTTTCACCCATAGATAGCTGGACAAATCGAAAGAGTGAACCGGATTTTGAAGGATCTCTTAAGAGCATGCATTTTGGATTTTGGAGGTTCTTGGGAAGATCATCTACATTTGGTAGAGTTCTCTCATAACAACAGTTTCCAAGATACATGGGCATGGCACCATATGAAGCTTTGTATGGATGACCATGTAAATCACCTTCATGTTTGGAGATCATTTAGTTCTTGGACCAGAGATAATTCAAGGAGCATCAGAGAAGGTGGTTATGATCAAGGAAAGGATGAAAGAAGCCTAGGATCGACATAAAGTTATGCCGATCAAAGGAGATGAGACATAGAGTTTGTGGTTGGTGGTTTGGTTTTGTGAAAGTTTCCCTAATGAAAGGAGTTGTAAGATTCAGAAGGGTGGGAAAGCTAGCACCCAGATTCATTGGATAATTTAGAATCTGTCACGATCCGAAATTCAATGTTCGAAATTGACACTAAATACCTCACTTGTATTCGACTGCCAAAGATTCAAACATCGAACTCCAGTCGGATGGAGCTTATAAAAACATTAGATGAATATAAAACAGCGGAAACAAAATAATATCATGCATTACATCACAGATACAACATCATCATAATATCCATTACTACATCAGAGTATCATAATACATATGTCACAACTCCAAATAGAACATCATAATAGAACAACAAGTGATCATATGCCAAAAAGTCTTCAAAGGAATGAAGCAATAGCGAACTTTCAAATCTAAGCACCTTGGGATTCAAAAGCTTCCAAAATATCTTCAAGGTAAAAGCCTCCAAAAACCGATAGCCTCCAAAATACATCTAACTCCAAACCACGAAAAACCTGCTACTAGGCTGCCCGTGTGGAAATTATGGGCACCCAGAGTTTAGAAAAAAACAATAAACTTCCGGTCAGTCGTGGGACTGGTATGAGTAAACAAAAACAGTTGCTTTTAAATAAAATAGGATTTATATAAAGAAAATCCGGTATGCTTTTGGAAAATGAAACTACCATAAGACCTCCCGCCACACACACAATGCAATCGCAGAATTGGAGGAGATTTCTTCTTATGATAGTCAAATATGCTTGATATGGGAAAAATACTTTGATATTATTACTAGTGCATAGTGTAGAAAACTATTTTGAAAGTATAATATTAATCTTAGCCAGTTTATCACATTTCATCGTATGCCTACTATAGCTACCATTTTTTGTGGCAGGTTACCGCCACGCTGCATGGCAGGTTATACAACTAAAATCGTATAGGGCTCGTATTGTTTCTTTGGATTTCCAACAAATGGTCAGGCTAAGGAACTTCCTACTTCCACATGGGTACGCCTCTAGAGGGACGTCCCGAGAACTTAACCAGTTCTCTGCCAACACAAGGCCAGGTTACCTCTGTAACTAGGTAACTACTACTCGAGTATGCACCCCTCGGTCGTTTGCGACCTTTATCCGAGGGCCCTCTACCACAAAGCAGCAACCACACAGTAAATGAGATTGTGGCAACTACAAAGGTAAAGTATCAGGGCTCCATACCGTGATACTACCTTTTTCCAGAAGGAAATGATATACCCTAAAGGGTGCGACCCTCATAACCTTACCGCATCTTTCCTGTTTCGACCATTTCCGGGGTGTGAGGTCCGATGACGTCTCGTCCACAAAGCTACGCTTTACACGAAAGTCATGCTTTGATCACAAATGATCATCAACACACAACAACACTTAGCATGCCACACTACCAAATTGGGAGTATATCGCTGATAACCTTCAACTACATAACCTCTGAGCTCGTACATCTCGGAGAAGGGTGTTAAGCTAAGAGAATAAATTCTTCACCACCAACAGATATGTATTTGAAAGAAATCTGCTTTATATCTCAAAGTGTAGTCTCAGACATACCACCATACAAGTCTGTTCCGGGTTCGAACAGAACCGAAGGCACTTCGTCCAATAAAGGAAGAAGCCCTTGCAAATCCAGGTATCCACAATCCCGATCTGACTCCCCATCACATGTGGAGATCTCTATACCGAGGCCACTCAGTGCAGGGACATTCGATAGGTTATCCTATCGTTTTTGAAGACACCCGGTCTTCACCACTGTCTTCAAATGCAATTCATTTCGTCTTATCACTATTCGAAATGGGTTATATGACACAATGGTCCTCTCTCGGCTAATCCGAGTAGTGAGCGTTCAATTTTATAACACATGGATATATCAGTTACAAAGATTCATATTCAGGGTTCGATGTGGGTTTCGGATAACTAACTGAAATCCGACTCCCTGTCGCATCGAATTTTAAATGCCGTTTTACGGGCAAAGGGTTTTCACATAAATACAGAGACAAATCACAAATCACAGTTCAGCACAAAGCAATTCACATCACACAGTATCATAATCACAACAGAAATATCAATCCAATACACAACATTTGATAATAGGTAATCATTTTCAATCAAGGTGAATGTGATTTAAGTGAATTAACCACATAACTATTTTTATTGATTATTTTTAATCAATGATTAATTATTCTTAATGATAAATTAATTAAATCTTAATCAATTTTATTAACTAATTATTCCTTAATCAATTAACTTAATTAACTACTAATTATAAATTAATTAACTTTAGTTATCTAATTAATAATTCTTAATTACAAATAAATTAGACACTTAATTATTAATTAACCAATCTTTAATCACAATTATAAATCCTTAATTACTTAGTTAATTATAATTATTAATTTAATCATTCTTGATTGCTTTCCAAAAAAATTGATTAATAATAATTATTTATCTAAGTTAATTTAAAAATCTTTTTTAAACTTTGAAAATCAATTTATTTCTAACTTGAAAACTTTATTTAAGTTCAAAACTTGTCTTACATCAATCACTTAATTAATGTATTAATTGGATTTCAAAACATTGTTAAGTACTTACTTAATTTATTAAAACTTGAAATAAATCCTTATTTAAGTTGTCAAACAATAATCACTTAATTAGTAATAAAATTTGTTTAACAACATTAACTTAATTTTATTGGGCTTAACCCTTTCTGAACCAGAACCCGAGCAAAAACTCAGGTTACTCGAGTTATAACCCGAGTTGTTCACTCATTTCCCCGAGGCATTCTTTCTTCCTCATGTACTTCTTCTTCTCTTTTTTTCCAGTAAGTTGAGATTTAGTTTAAGCTTAAATTAAAGTATCAGGAAACATGCTCTCGTACTCGATTACTAACCCGAAGCGATCACCATTTTACTCGAGTAACAACTCGAGTCGCACGCCCCCAAAAGCTTCTGACATCAAAATAGTATCGTGCACATGCATGGCGTCGTGCCACTGCTCCAGCGAACTACACGACCATCAGCAAGTCGCGAATCTCACATACACTCGAAAACGAAACTCGATTCGACATCAAAAATCCTAAATCGAAAATAAGCAGTTCTCTCGAAAACTGTAATTCAAACACATCCAACAAAATCACTTCGCCGCCGTTTCTCAGACCACCGGAGAAGCTCCAACTCCGTCCACACCACGTCAACACCCTACTCTTCCACTCCCTTGAATTTCAAGAAGCTCGGTCAATCGAAGGAGACAAACTCGTCTCATTCCAAACATGTCCAAAAATTCGAGCGAAAACCCTAATCTGGCCTTGTTCCTTCCATTTATGCAATAGATTTTTTTTTAACCATTTTCCTGAAATCATTGATCAATAAACTAGCTTCAAACAAAATTTCAACGCCCAATATTGGATCGATCATCAGAAAATGGAAAAAAAAAGCAAATTTTGTTCAAATATGAACTGCTCATGAAATACTAAACTAAAAATTACAATTTTGTTTTAAAAATCATATTTTGTAGTGTGGATTCAAGTTATGGAATTTAATTAGCATTTCATGACATTCGAATTCAACATATAATTATATGTTGTAACGTAAAACAAACTTCCCAGTTGATATACTTCACTAACATGTCTAAAACAAATTTATACATCTTGATTTGTGTTTAAGCAACTGATTTTGCTTTAAACTGTAAGACTATAAATGGCTTGATGAAGAAGTTTTGAATTTTTTTATTATTAACCATTTCACTCTGTAACTATAACAGAGAAGAACAGTTAGATAAAGTTTTCACAGAAACTTCCTATATATACAGAACTTTATAAAAAAAATTATATATGTAACACAATATTTCTCATGAATATCCTGCACAGATTTAAATATGTTTAAGTTATTTAAAAAATGTTTACTCACTTGGAAATATTGCTGAACAGAGAGCACTCCTGTGTTTTGAAAACTGCAGTTTTGATCTTCCCTTGTTGAATTAAATGATGATGCTTCTTATTTTTTGGTTTACTATTTTTTGATGAACGAAATGAAATAGAGTAGATGTATATATATAGGAACAGTTTGTACAGGTAGGTGTTTCTGGTGTAGTTTACTTCTTTTGGTCAGTTTCTTTTTTTTTGATCAGATATTTTCTTCCTTTTGGAGGCTGAAATGATTTTATTTGTGCTGAGAATAGATAACATTAAATGCTTATGTTTCCATTCCTGTTTACATGCAAATCCATTTGAATTTTGGTACGTACATCTTTGTTTTGTTTTATCTTCTTGCATACATTTTTGTTTTATTATTTCCTTGTTTACATAATTCACATGCAAACCCATATGTATTTCATATGTCATTTTTTTTCTAGAATTATATTATGTATCCATATGAGTTACCTTATATATTTATGTTTAACACAAATTCTTGTTTTCATATATTTTATTATTATTATTTATTTATTTAAAGCTTAAACTACCAAATACTTTATTTATATCCATATATCTTTGTAATATTTAATATTAATAATATTTTATTTCTTTTGAAACTTTTCAAATTAATTTCAAAAGTTTAAATAAATTACCAAATTTAAATTAGCAAATTTTGGGATGTTACAGAATCCTTGAGAGAATTGGATCATTATCCTATAGAGTAGAATTTCCTAAAAGATTGTCAGAAGTTCATAATGTTTTTTGTTTATATCATCTGAGAAAGCATGTTCATGATCCATCTTTGATTGTTAAGACTTTTTTTAGGAATACTTAGAGATAGAGCCAAATTTGACGGTAGTCCAACACCCAACAAGGTGGTTAAGCTTGTGAAGGTTCTATGGAATGATGATCCCGGTGATTGTACTTGGGAGATTGAGGATCATATTAGGGTAACTTACCCTGATGTAATGTCAGGTTAGTTGTTTGTTGTTTGAATGCATTATGAATGTTCTATTATGGCATAGTTGCTTTGCATTGTTATATGAATTTCTAATTATAATACATACCTTTTGGATTGTCTTTTGTGTATTAATTTTGGGGACGAAATTCTCCTAAAGGGGAGAGAGTATAACGATCCGTAAATTAATCGCTTTGTATTTGAATATTTAAATAATGTAAATAATGGATTTTAATAACAAAATAAACATATTTAAATATTAATTAATTATATTAAAATCATTTTCAATTTTAATCAAAATATATAATTCAAATAAAAATAGAAAATGTGACCGAGTACCGTTTTCTGAAAATTCGACTTTTCGGCATCGGAATGTCATCGAAAATATTATGCACATTTTTGTATCACTCGTATACACATGCACACACATGCACATACATACACATATGTCACATGATAAGATATTCAATGTGTTAAAGTTAATAATCAAGCTTATTATAGATATAAAACTTGATTTGGCATTAAATGCACAAAAATACATTAAATAACCTTATGAAATTAATTAAATACCCTAACCATCACTTAAACTAGGACCAAAGGCATAGTGTAGGTAGACCCAAGGGTGGGGTAACATGTGTACTAGGAATGTGGAGAAGCATGGCTTCCATGTTGCATGATAAAATTTATATTATATAAATGTTTAAGTTAAATTAAATAATACTCCACTTCATTGCCTATAAGTACCACCACACATACTCTTTTCTCACTTTGCATCTTCATTTCCAAAGTCCATTACCATAACTTCATGTTCATGAAATATCCATTGCTTACATACACTCAAAAACCTAAAAAAAGTTTAAAAAGCTAGCCTTTCTTCATTTCTAAGCTCACTACATCCACTCCTCTTCAAACAAACACCTCTTCAGCAAAACAAGACCCTATACCCCACATATCCACCATGGCCAAGCCCTATATGCTCTAGGCCGAGCTCAAAGGCCTACAAAAGATCCATTAAATTGAGTCATTTGCATAGTAGAGCTTATTCTTGTCTCATTTGAGAAGTTAGTGAAAGTTCGGTAAAGTTAATAAGCATTTTTGTGAGTGAAGCTTCCACCTTTGAAACTTAAAGTTTAAGCTATGTTAATACTCATATTTGTACCTATTTAATGCTTATTGTATAGTTGTGATAATGGTTTGGTTGATGGATTGGTTTGCTGCTTGAAAGTTAGTCGCTTCGGAAGTTTAGTAAGCAAATCTTAAGTTATATGAAAAATGTAGTAGTTAAATCAATCCCGTTGTACATAAATTCTTTATATATGTTGATTATTGTCAATCATCATGTATGTATGCTCATTCCCTTGCTGTGATGTTTGGCTGTACTGCAAATGACATAAGCTTAAATTCCAAAATGCCCGTATAGCGATAATCACTATATCGGCACTTTCGGAAAATCACCTTTTATCGAAACCATTTCGTTTCATTATCATGCTTGGAATTATTTAACAAGTTAAGCAAGTTATTAATTAATGATTTTTCAAAAATAATTAATTATTTTAATAATGATTATTTAATTTAATTAGTTATTTAATTAACGAGGATTAAGATTAACTAACTAACTTATTAATGATGTGTTTTAAATTTAACTAATTACTTAGTTAATTATGTTTTAAGTTTAATTAATCATTTTATTTGATGACGTTTTATTTAATGAATCATTTTATTTAATGATGTTTAATTCTAATTAATCTTTTGATAATGATGGATTAAGATCTATCAATTTATAATTAATGATGTTTATAATTAATGATGTTTTTAAGATTAGTTAACCCCTTTTAATTGGTGACTTTTAAAGGTTAATAAATCTGCTTAACGTTAACTGATCTTTCCTTAAATAAAGTTCTACATTAATTAGTCACGTTTAATAATGATATTCAATTATTGTTTAATTTATTTAATTAATTATATTATTAATTAATTGAATTAATGATCTTTAAAGGAGATTTACCCTTTTAATTAAAATTTTACTAGTTAACAAAGTTTTAAAGTTAATTTATCAATGTAATAATGATGTTTTAAGTTGTTAAATCCTTTTTAATTATGTTTCAAAGTTAGTAAACCATTATAACAAAGCGTTTTAAAGCTAATACTTGTACTGTAAAGCCAAGTGCAAATCCGGGTTTTTAAAAGAAAACGTTTGAATTGTTAATGGAAATGAATTAATTTCCATAAAGCGGTTCACTTATATGGAAATTATTTATTTGTATAATTAGCACTAAATATCGAAATAATAGACTTATCGCTATTTTGAAAGTTAAGAATAAACGTGGGACATGACTTTGAAGTAACACTACCTTGACTTGTCCAGTATTATTGTTAACCGAGAAATAGTACAAGTTCGAATTCGATTAGTGGTGGTAAGTATACAAGACTTAATTTCCATATACATTCATTTTATATCCTTGATAGTTGGTTCGTCAACTATCGATTACTTCAGCTTCTTTATTATCGTCATTCTAGAATGATTTGTTGCTCCATTGAGCTTTGTCATCCTTTGTCGGTAAATGACTGAACCTAAGCGTGAAAGGACGTCCAGCTATGTGAGGTTGGTCCCATTAGGGTATTTTCACATCTCATCCAGATCGGATTCATTTGCGCTTTTAGATGTGGAATATTCAGATTCTCGGTAAGGTTTGGTGGGGTCCAGTTGGTACATTTCCAAGAAATGTCATGGAGTATATGAGCTTCTCAAAATTATATTACTAGAGGTATACTTCAAGTGAGGTGCACCGTCCTAATCATTTGGACTTTCCTTTTCTTATTTGATTCAAACCCTCAAAATTATTTCCTTATTTTCATCGGGAAGAATCAACCATTCTTCGTGGTGTTTAAAGATCTATCCATTCTTTACGTTTGGATATTAATTTATTTAGAAGTAAACCGTTCCGTGTTCAGTGGCTTGGTCTCACATGTTTGTGTTTATCTTCACACCTATTGTTTAAAAGTTTTACTCATACCAGACATATCGTTTGACCCGAGTTGTTTGTTTTTACTAAAACTCCCGAGTACTCATTTTAAAGTAGCCCAAGAGTAGAAGGTCTTTTGAGGGCTCTTTTTGAAGATGGCATACGAGCAGGAGGCTTTCATATTCTTAGTTATATCTTCCGTTGTATCATCTTGTTCATGTAAGTGTATTTTGTTTCACCACATACGAAGATAGGATGTTATAATTGCCTAAGCTGATTTGTAGTACTTTAATGTAACTCGGATAACCCTCTTTTAAGGATTAACCTGATGTACTATTGACCGTTATGTTTTATTTAGCAATTTCGATGTGAGGTTTTCTATTCTGTTCTTTATTTTACCCCACGACGATTCATCTTTTCGATTCTTGGACAATGGCACATGAACACGAGGATGTGTTAAGTGTCGATCCTAGGGGTCAGAAAGGTGGGTCATCACATAATGGTTGTTACTGTGGATTTCTAAGTTTATATTTTTTGGAGTAGATAAGGATCACTATCTAGGAAAGAACGGTTAAAGGTTTCAGGATATGAATAAAATGAGAATAGTATGCACAAGGGATATAGAAATTTTGGTCTCAAGCATTTATTTGTAGAATTTGGTTAATGTGTAAAGGTATTTCAGATCTACAATTGGGTTGTAAGTTAGATTTACCTTCAAATGTGAATTTTTATATTTTGATTGATTGGAAGCAGATTCCATGTAATTTCTACACATTACCTAATTCCTTACATGCATAAAAGTGCAGCATTTGAATTGACAAGGATATAGCAAAAAGTAAAAGAGACTTGTAACGACCTGATATTTTCAACCATTCGCATCCAAACATGCCAGAATTGAATTGCTCAAAATACCACATTGTAAGTTTATATTTGGCAAAACTCAGCATATACAGCAAATAAATAATCACAGAATCACAGACACATAGTAATATAACAATATGCAGCGGAAACAAAATGAATAGTAGTTCATGAAGCTACTATATATAACAGAGTTAAATAAGTTACAAAAAAAGTCTCGAATACAATAGTCAAATACAAGATCAGAATACATCACTGGAATCAACTTAATATCTAAAAACTGGATAGATAGCTGGATCTCCAAGCAAAGCTCCAACTCCAAAGGTGAGTCTCAAAAGTTGTATTACTCGGTCTGACCCGAGCGTAAAGCAAAACACAAAACACTCGAGTCAGGATTAACATTCTTAATCAATAAATCCAACTCAAGTGAAATAATAACTGAAAAAAAACTCAAAAATATGTTGGGATGACCATCCTTTAAGGATCCGTTAAACTATCTACTATGTAGTAATATACGCTATTATAATAATGTCTAAAGTAAAGTAAACTATTAAAATAGCGTCAAGGTGTTACCATTATCCCTCTTAACACATTTTATATAAGCGTTATAGTCTATACATCACTGTAAACTCCACTGTAAACTAGTGGACTATCAGGGAGTACTCGATAGGTATAACACAAAACAAATCGTAGTGGTCGCGCATAGGGGTACGAGCATGATAAGGCACATGAGGCAATACCCAAGGTAGTGAAACTACCATTTGCCTGATTCGGACTGGTGAGAACGCATTGCCGCAACGATCGCAACACCGCGAAACAACACTCCCAATTCAAGGGTGCACACCAATCAAAAAGAAGTAATGCGTAGTTAACGAAGAAGTGTGTTGCTAGAGGCAGCTAACCTCATTGGCCCGACAAGGCTCCTGTTTTAGTCATTTCAAATTTGACACAAGTGTCAAGGCAATCCATTATCGTTCTCTTTCTTCAAATCCAGCAAATTCATCATTCCAACCATTTCATTCTGGATCACACTCCGCGTATAATAGTTATTAAAGTGGTTTTCGGTTTAGACAGAGAGTATGTCCCTAAACGATCCTGGACTCTTCAATAACTACGTAATTATTACACCGATTGGTCATTTAATAAACTTTCAGAATAGTTTATATTTCAAAACCAAAATATCATTTCCATTTCAAAACCATATCAACACAATATCACTTCCATTTCAAACACATCAATACGATATCACTTCCATTTCAAAACCAAATCCGATTTCATTTCCATTTTAAATATATCCATTTACAAATACTTAGTATTTCGAAGTTATAACACTTTCTAAATCAAATATTTTGGAATCGTAATACTTTGAAATCAAAATTTAGAAATCATAATGCTTTGGAATCATAACACTTCCCAATTAATTGTTTAAATATGAATAATAGTATATATAATAAAATAGTTTATAATTTAAAATAGTTTACACAAAAATAAGTTATAATTTCAAATAATTTATATTGAAAATGATTTATGTTAAAATAGTTTATATGAAATAAATTTATAAAGTAACATATGTAAATAGTTTTAAATATAATTTAAAAATACTTTATATAATAAAATAGCTTGATCAAATTTCACAAATCAATTCCAAATCAACACCAATCCCAAAATTTCAAATTTAGTCAAATCTCAAATCATCAATTTTAATTTATTTCAGTTTCTCAATAAACCATTTCACATTATATCGATTTCTAATATAATTTTTTTAACCACAAAATATACCATTTCAATTTCAATATTTTCAAAGCTTTAAATATTCAAACATTTCAAAACAAGATTTGATAATTCCATATATATATATATATATATATAAAGTTCACTTTACTATTATTTATTTTAAGAAATTTATTTAACAAATGCATTATCATTTAAATAAAACCCCAAATTTCAAATGACTAAATATTTCCTTCAATTCATTTAAACTTGAAATATTCGTTTAAATCACCTTAACCAAAATAGAGTTACAAAATTATATCCTTTAACAAACTCAAATTCAATAAGTTTCAAATCGATTTTTTTATTAACTATATTTCTTAATTAAATACATTTTCAAATCAATTTCGAATCTATCTTCTCAACCTTAATTTGTAAAATCATTATAAACTCTATATTAAAATATAACTTAAATAAATACTTAACCAGATTATATTTTTAATAAAATAAAACTTAATTATTAAGCTTACTTCATATTAAAACAAATTTATGCATAGCTTAAAATCAAGAATTTTACTATATATCAAATAACATTTTCATAATATCTAAAATAAATATTTATATAAAACCATAGTAATCATTTCAAATTATTTATATATAGACCAACAGTGTCTGTATAAAATTTTCTATCCAATGGTCAAGTGATACGGATATTTATCATTTAAATCCGCAATTTAAATATATACGAGTATATATATCATTTCAACCCGTAATCCCAAATTCAATTCAATGAAAATCGCTTGGATTTATCATTTCAACCCATAACGATTTTCTATTATTCTATGGATTGTTCGGGTATGTATCATTTCAATCCATAGTGATTCTATACTAACAGGAAACTTGCAGAGTGATAACAGATATGATAATAATATAACAGGCATATATCATCAATATAAATAACAGATAATGGTGTCAGATGTCACAGGTGAACCGATACAGGTAATAGCATATATATATATATATATAATAGTGTATATAACTAACAGCAGCATATTTCAATTGTCGTTACAATTGAAACCAAATTTAATAAATATAAGAACGTAAATCGTGAGTGATTGCTCACCTTTCGAGGCTAGAAAGATTTGAAAATAACTGAGCTACAAATCCAAGCACGAATTTCGAAGCAAAGCTTGATGGACATGAGTTTGATGATCAAAGCGAGGCTGGAAAATTGAAACTGATGAAATCAAATCAAACCGGATTGAAGAAGATCAATGGTATACGTGAAGTTATATATATAACTATAAATAACTATTAACATATATAACCCGAACACAAGTTAAGTTAAATACGTATGTAGAATTAAAGATCATTATTCTAACTAAAATTCAAATATTAAAGTCAAGCATATGTTTAAAATAAAATTTTCATCAATACATTCAACTTAACAGTTTAACATATATATTCAGAAGTCAAAATATTTTATATTTTCCAACAATGCTTAACACTATTTGTAAAGCAATAAAAAAAATTTGAACACACAATTTGATAAACATTAGAACTTTGTAATATATATATAAACTATCCTTGTATAAATAATCTGTAGCACGGCATATACAAATAATCCGTTATAAACTAACATTCATTACTTTAACAGCCGAGTAAAACAAATACTTTATATATATACTAACCTATATACATACCGTACGTAAGTGTAGATATATACTAAAATCAAATAGCTTTATCAAAATCATATATACATAAAAATATAACAATCGAAATATCTTATATCGTATACTGTAGATATAACTAACATATGAAACTCCAAAATATTTCATATATAAACAGAACATACGAAACTTATTGGTACAAAATCAATATATACATTTACAGGCTACTTTATGTGATTTATGTGCAGACACAAAAATGTAACCTAGGTATATGCAGACCTATGTACGAATGCATATATCTTATACATTAAAATCAAAATATAATATACATCTAACTCAACAGAGAGTGTCCAACTGTATATCTAGTATACTATTTTATGCAGTGTACTACACCTATATATTAATAAGCTAACATATAACCATCAATGCACCCAATAGAAAAGAAGGTATAGGAAAAAATATTCAGTGCTAAAATGAAAGCAACATATATATTATGCATATAAATCTAATACTGACAGAACCATTTTCTTATATAAACTAATATAATAACTAACAAATCTTAAAACTGTAAACATAAAAGAATTCATATAAACAAGCCTATATATATGAACAGTCAAACAAGAAACAACTTACATAAACTTACATATTTATATATATGAAAAAGAATATAAATATACACATTATCTTTTAAACAAATAATTAAATTAAATATTGCCAAAACATGTATTAATTGTTAAACTAAAATAAATTAAAGTATAAAATAAAGTACAGGCCCATAACAGCTTGCAAACAAAGAACAAAAGGAGCTGCTACTTACATTTTTTTTTAAAAAAAAATCTTACTTTAAAGATATGTACACATTTTAATAACAAATACTTTACTATTCAAACTCCTTTAAACATATAGTGCGAGACAAACAATCAATACAACCAGACACATGGATATAGATATACATCTATCTTCCGCCATCATATATATACTTGCATAACTAACAAATATATGAGTATACTTAGACAAATTAGTCTATAAACTAAGCTTACATATATACAAAACTCTACGGATAAAAATACCATTTAAACCTTATATAAATTATACTATATATGTACCTCTCAAAGCAAAATTAAAAACACATATACTACTAACTTTATAACTATATATATATAACAAATCATATATAAGCTAATATACAACTAATATAATACTGTTATAAACTTACATACATATTCACACTCACCTACAAGATGCACAGAGGAAGAGAGCGGAAAGAGTTCGACCGAGATGGAGGTGGCTGGAGGGGAGGATGATGCTGGTCCTGTGCGTGGAGGTGGGTGAGCTTGAGATTGATGAGAGGCGGCTATGGCAAAAGGGAAGAGGAGATGAGGTCGAACTGGGGTGGTGCGGTTCCGGCAATATGTGCCCGCGCACGAAGATGAGGGAGGGAGGCGAGCGCATGTTAGGGTGGAGGGCGGTGACATCGGCCAGGTCGGTGAAGTTATGAGGCCATGAGTTTCCGGTGCCAGACGGTTGTTGGGGTGGTTATGCTTTTCACGTGGAGGAGGGTGCTTGGCACAGTTGTTGAGGAGGAAAATAAGGTGGCGGGTGATGGTCGCTCAGATGCATGGGTACTCGGGGCTGCACGTGGATGGGTTTGCATGTCAGGTGGGAGGTTTTTTTGTGGTGAGTGGAGATTGGAGATCTGAGTTTTCGGTGGCAATGGTGGAGATAGTTGTTGAGGCCGATGGTCGGGCAAGAGGAAAATATAAAGTGGAAGCCTTCAGGAAGAAAGGAAAGAGGACCAATCTCCAAGTAAAGAAATGCAAATTATTTATCTAAAAAAAAGATGAGGAGACCAAACAAATACATGGACCAACATTTAATTAATGGAATACAGAGAATAGCGAAAGTCAGGACACGAGAATCCAGGTAGTATTATTAAAGGAAAAATAACTTTTTAAATTTCCAACCATTGGCAAATTAAAAGACAATGGATACAACTCAAACACGAAACCGATACGAATAATCGCTTCACGGATTCCGCACAGTATGGGACTTCAAAATACAGAATTGAATATACCGTATAGATCAGCACGACGAGACGATCAGAACGTTATACAGATGTCAGTGGTATGATTGAATTTTAAGAATTCGAATTTTCTGCTAGTAGAAAATATAGCAAAAACGCAGAAAAATAAGATCGACGGAGCTAAAGACTCCCGAATTTAGAAAAATCAAAAATGTCGTCTTAGTCAGAGGATGATTTAGAGTTTTTCTATGTGAAAATATTCAGGTTTGGAAAATATTTTATTACCGTCGATTTTTAACTGATTGGAATTAAAATAGAATTACACAATAAAATAAACTTTCATATTTTCATATGAAAATTTACAGTTTGCTATGTTAAATTAGACATATTCCAAATATTCAATTTATATTTCAAAATTTTATTATTTAAAATTTCACAAAAATTCTATTAAATATATAAATAAAACAAATAAAATTATTAAAAATCTACGGGTCGTTACACTCTCCCTCAATACTTTTCGTCCTTGAAAAGGAATGAGGTAGGAGAATAGAAACAGCCAGAAAGAAAAACAGATTGAAAACAAAATAAACAATTAGTTTAAACCATATAAATTTCAATTTTTATATTCAATTAAATTGATTTAATTTCACATTTATTAATGTTAGATGCAAAAAGGTTTCTTTTAAAACAAAAAATCAATTTAAATTCAATTAATTTAGGATATTTCATTGATTTGATTTTTTACAATGTTTAATTCCCTCAAAACAGAATTTATTTTATTTATCTCATTTATTATTCTATTAACTTATCATTCTATTCATCTCTATTATCATTATATAATCAAATTAAGTGTATAACATTTATTATAAACACTCAATTTTTTATCTATAAAATCCTTTAGCATCATTTTACATTGTATATTATTCAATTACAAGGTTAACTTCTGAATAATTTGGGTATGTTACATATTTTGGAATGCAATTGAGTATTATACAAGTAAATTTTCTAATTCAATTATTTCAACTTTAAATATTTATTCAAATTTTTTAACTTCATTTTATAATTGAAAACATCTTTTAACGTAAATTTAAGAATTAAATTTTCGATTTTACTTCAAACCATTGGGGATAAATATACAAATATATATATATATAAGTCAAATCAAATCTATAAATATATACTTGTATTATAAATCAAGTCATACTTCAGCAATTCAAATCAATTTAATATCCAACATAATAGTGTAACAAGGCTACAGAATGGTCTCTCCACTTCGAAACTCGAAGATGAATGTCGATGATGCGGCCGTCATCACCGAAATTATTTTCCAACGACAAAAGAGAAGAGCTCTAATTTAATCATTTAAAATTCTTTGAAAACCATTTCCATTCGAAAATATTTTAAATAATATATATTTTAAAACTTTAAAGCCACAGTTCGAAATTATCGGAAATTAAATTCTCAAATTCTTATTTAAATTCACTTCAAATACCAATCAAATTATACCCAAGTTTTATAAATTCATTTATTTATATTACAATAGTCAATGGTTTACAAAACAATAAATGATAATCAAATATTATCATTCCAACAATCAATTTATTAACAGTTGAGTTATAGAAAATTCCTACTTATATATATAATATAATCATACAAACTTTATTAAATTTACCAATTTGAAAACAATAGTGTGTCGGTTTGCTTTGTTCAAGTGTTTTGGAAATCCTATCGATACCGTTGATCAGACGAATCGATCGGAAACCCAAATCATCATCAACAACTCAATAACACAATATATAAAACCTTTTAAATATTAATTTACAAATACACTTCCTCGTTCGACAATACAACCATGGATTTCAAAGAAAGAATATAGAAATTCAAATTTGATGGACCCAAATCAAGGAGAATTCTGATTTGAAGATAAGTTCGAAACAAAAGATAAGATGATTAAATGTCAAAAGAGAAAGGAGGATAGACTTATACACATCTCGAGCAACCTTAACCGGGTCGACCATGACTTCAGAATTAGTTCGATGTGGAATTCTGAGGCAAATCGATATCAGATCTCAAGGAATATAATTCAGGTATAGTAGGGGATAGAAAGCATCGTAGACCGATGATACACAAATCGACGGTAAATCAATGCCAATTGTAATGGAGTTTCAAGCTTTACAAACCATTTGGAGATTGGCAAGACTGGAGGTTCATTACAAAGATCATTCGAAGTGGAGTTATGAGATGCTCCAGAGTCAAAAGAATACGAATTGGGACAAGAACAGATTTATGGATTTTGGAACCGGGGGAACGTTCCAAAATTCAAAGGAGGCCAAGTAAAAAGAAGAAATTCAAGCTTGAACGAAAGTGATTCCATAACTAAATTTACTATATATGCTAAGTTTTGCCTAGAGCCAAAGCTCTGATACCAAATGTAACGACCTGATATTTTCAACCATTCGCATCCAAACATGTCGGAATTGAATTGCTCAAAATACCAGATTCTAAGTTTATATTTGGCAAAACTCAGCATATGCAGTAAATAAATAATCACAGAATCACAGACACAGAGTAATATAACAATATGCAGCGGAAACAAAATGAATAGTAGTTCATGAAGCTACTATATATAACAGAGTTAAATAAGTTACAACAGAAGTCTCGAATACAATAGTCAAATACAAGATCAGAATACATCACTGGAATCAACTGAATATCTGGAAGCTGGATAGATAGCTGGATCTCCAAGCGAAGCTCCAACTCCAAAGGTGAGTCTCAAAAGCTGTATTACTCATTTTGACTCAAGCGTAAAGCAAAACACAAAACACTCGAGTCAGGATTAACATTCTTATATCAATAAATCCAACTCAAGAGAAATAACAACTGAAACTACAAGTAACTCAAAAGATGTTGGGATGACCATCCTTTAAGGATCCGTTAAACTATCTACTATGTAGTAATATACTCTATTATAATAATGGCTAAAGTAAAGTAAACTATTAAAATAGCGTTAAAGCATTACCATTATCCCCCTTAACACATTTTATATAAGCATCATAGTCTATACAGCATTCTAAACTCCACCATAAACTAGTGGGCTATCAAGGGGTACTCCATAGGTATAACACAAAACAAATCGTAGTGGTCGCGCATAGGGATACGAGCATGATAAGGCACATGAGGCAATACCCAAGATAGTGAAACTACCATTTGCCTGATTCGGACTGGTGAGAACGCATCGACGCAACGATCGCAACACCGCGAAACAACACTCCCAATTCAAGGGTGCGCACCAATCAAAAACAAGTAATGCGTAGTTAACGAAGAAGTGTGTTCGCTAGAGGCAGCTAACCTCGTTGGCCCGACATGGCTCCTGTTTTAGTCATTTCAAATTTGACACAAGTGTCAAGGCAATCCATTATCGTTCTCTTTCTTCAAATCCAACAACGTCATCATTCCAATCACTTCATTCTAGATCACACTCCGCGTATGATAGTTATTAAAGTGGTTTTCAGTTTAGACAGAGAGTATGTCCCTAACCGATCCTGGACTCTTCAATAACTACATAATTATTACACCAATTGGTCATTTAATAAACTTTCAGAACAGTTTATATTTCAAAATCAAAATATCATTGCCATTTCAAAACCATATCAATACGATATCACTTCCATTTCAAAACCAAATCCGATATCATTTCCATTTTAAATATATCCATCTTAAATATATCCATTTACAAATACTTAGAACTTTGAAGTTATAACACTTTCTAAATCAAACATTTTGGAAATCATAATACTTTGAAATCAAAATTTCGAAATCATAATGCTTTGGAGTCATAACACTTCCCACGTAATTGTTTAAATATAAATAATAGTATATATAATAAAATAGCTTATAATTTAAAATAGTTTATATAAAAATAAGTTATAATTTAAAATAGTTTATATTGAAAATGATTTATGTTAAAATAGTTTATATGAAATAAATTTATAAAGTAACATATGTAAATAGAAACATATGTAAATAGTTTTAAATATAATTTAAAAATACTTTATATAATAAAATAGCTTCATCAAATTTCACAAATCAATTCCAAATCAACACCAATCCCAAAATTTCAAATTTAGTCAAATCTCAAATCATCAATTTTAATTTATTTCAGTTTCTCAAAAAACCATTTCACATTATATCGATTTCTAATACAAATTTTTTTTAACCACAAAATAAATCGTTTCAATTTCAATATTTCCAAAGCTTTAAATATTCAAACATTTCAAAACAAGATTTGATAATTTCATACATATATATATATATATATATATATCAAATTCACTTTACTATTATTCATTTTAAGATATTATTTACTAAATCCATTATCATTTAAATAAAACGCCAAATTTCAAATGACTAAATATTCCCTTCAATTCATTTAAACTTGAAATATTCGTTTAAATCACCTTAACCAAAATCAAGTCATAAAATTATATCCTTTAATAATCTCAAATTCAATAAGTTCCAAATCGATTTTTTTATTAAATATATTTCTTATTTAAATACAATTTCAAATAAATTTTGAATCTGTCTTCTCAACCTTAATTTATAAAATCATTATAAACTCTATATTAAAATATAATTTAAATAAATGATTAACCATATTATATTTTAACAAAATCAAACTTAATTATTAAGCTTATTTTATATTAAAACAAATTTATGCATAGCATAAAATCAAGAATTTAACTATATATCAAATAACATTTTCATAATATCTAAAATCAATATTTATATAAAACCATAGTAATCATTTCAAATTATATATAGACCAACGGTGTCTGTATAAAATTTTCTATCCTATGGTCAAGTGATACAGATATTTATCATTTAAATCCGCAATTTAAAGATATACGGGTATATATGTCATTTCAACCCGTAATCCCAAATTCAATTCAATGAAAATCGATTGGGTTTATCATTTCAACCCATAATGATTTTCTCCTATTCTACAGATCGTTCGGGTATGTATCATTTCAACCCATAATGATTCTATACTAACAAGGAACTTGCAGAGTGATAACAGATATGATAATAATATAACAAGCATATATCATTAATATAAATAACAGATAATGGTGTCAGATGTCACAGGTGAACTGATACAGGTGATAGCATATATATAACAGTGTAAATAACTAACAGCAGCATATTTCAATTGTCGCTTCAATTGAAACCAAATTTAATAAATATAAGAATGTAAATCGTGAGTGATTGCTCGCCTTTCGAGGCTAGAAAGATTTGAAAATAACTGAGCTACAAATCCAAGCACGAATTTCAAAGCAAAGCTCGATGGACATGAGTTTGACGATCAAAGTGAGGCTGGAGAATTGAAATTGACGAAATCAAATCAAACCGGATTGAAGAAGATCAATGGTATGCGTGAAGTTATATATATAACTATAAATAACTATTAACATATATAACCCGAACACAAGTTGAGTTAAATACGTATGTAGAATTAAAGATCATTATTCTAACTATAATTCAAATATTAAAGTCAAGCATATGTTTAAAATAAAATTTTAATCAATACATTCAACTTAACAGTTTAACATATATATTCAGAAGTCAAAATATTTTATATTTTCCAACAATGCTTAACATTATTTGTAAAGCAATAAAAAAAAATTGAACACACTATTTGATAAACATTAGAACTTTGTAATATATATAAACTATCCTTGTATAAATAATCTGTAGCACGGCATATACAAATAATCCATTATAAACTAACATTCATTACTTTAGCAGCTGAGTAAAACAAATACTTTATATATATACTAACCTATATACAAACCGTACATAAATGTAGATATATACTAAAATCAAACGGCTTTATCAAAATCGTATATACATAAAAATATAACAATCGAAATATCTTATATCGTATATTGTAGATATAACTAACATATGCAACTTCGAAATATTTCATATATAAACAGAACATACTAAACTTATTGGTACAAAATCAATATATACATTTACAGGCTACTTTATGTGATTTATGTGCAGACACAAAAATGTATCCTAGGTATATGCAGACCTATATGCGAATGCATATATCTTACACATTAAAATCAAAATATAATATACATCTAACCCAACAGAGAGTGTCCAACTGTATATCTAGTATATTATTATATGTAGTGTACTACACCTATATATTAATAAGCTAACATATAACCATCAATGCACCCAACAGAAAAGAAGGTATAGGAAAAAATATTCAGTGCTAAAATGAAAGCAACATATATATTGTGCATATAAATCTAATACTGACATAAAAGAATTCATATAAACAAGCCTGTATATATGAACAGTCAAACAAAGAAACAACTTACATATTTATATATATGAAAAAGAATATAAATATACACATTATCTTTTAAACAAATAATAAAATTAAATATTGCCAAAACATTATTAACTGTTAAACTAAATAAATTAAAGTATAAAATAAAGTACAGACCCATAACAGCTTGCAAACAAAGAACAAAAGGAGCTGCTACTTACATTTAAAAAAAAAAAATCTTACTTTAAAGATATGGACACATTTTAATAACAAACACTTTACTATTCAAACTCTTTTAAACATATAGTGCGAGACAAACAATCAATACAAACAGACACATCGATATAGATATACATCTATCTTCGGCCATCATATATATATACTTGCATAACTAACAAATATATGAGTATGCTTAGACAAATTAGCCCATAAACTATGCTTATATATACACAAAACTCTACAGATCAAAATACCATTTAAACCTTATATAAATTATACTATATATGTACCTCTTAAAACAAAATCAAAAACACATATATTACTAACTTTATAACTATATATATGTATAACAAATCATATATAAGCTAATATACAACTAATATAATACTGTTATAAACTTACAGACATATTCACACTCACCTACAAGATGCACAGAGGAAGAGAGCGGAAAGAGTTCGGCCGAGATGGAGGAGGCTGGAGGGGAGGATGATGCTGGTCCTGTGCGTGGAGGTGGGTGAGCTTGAGATTGATGAGAGGTGGCTATGGCGAAGGGGGAGAGGAGATGAGGTCAAACTAGGGTGATGCGGTTCCGACAACATGTGCCCGCACGAGAAGATGAGTGAGGGAGGCGAGCGCATGTTGGGGTGCAAGGCGGTGACATCGGCCATGTCGGTGAAGTGGTGAGGCCGTGAGTTTCGGGTGCCAGGTTGTTGGTGGGGTGGTTATGCTTTCACGTGGAGGAGGGTGCTTAGCACGGTTGTTGAGGAGGAAAAGAAGGTGGCGGGTGATGGTCGCTCAGAGCATGGGTACTCGGGGCTGCACGTGGATGGGTTTGCAAGTTAGGTGGGAGGTTTGTTTGTGGTGAGTGGAGATTGGAGATTTGAGTTTTCAATGGAAATGGTGGAGATAGTTGTTGAGGCTAATGGTTGGGCAAGAGGAAAATATAAAGTGGCGGCCTTCACGAAGAAAGGAAAGAGGGCCAATCTCCAAGTAAAGAAACGCAAATTATTTATCTAAAAAACAAGATGAGGAGACCAAACAAATAAATGGACCAACATTTAATTAATGGAATACAGAGAATAGTGAAAGTCGGGACACGAGAATCCAGGTAGCATTATTTGAGGCAAAATACTTTTTTGATTTCCAACCGTTGGCAAATTAAAAGACAATGGATACAACTCGAACACGAAACCGATACGAATAATCGTTTTGCGGATTTCGCATAGTATGAGACTTCAAAACACAGAATTGAATATACTGTATAGATTAGCGAGACGAGACGATCACAACGGTATATAGATGTCAGTGATATGATCGAATTTTAAAAATTCGAATTTTATACTAGCGGAAAATGCAGCAAAAACGCAGAAAAATAAGATCGACGGAGCTAAAGAAGCCCGAATTTGGAAAACCAAAAAATGAAGTCTCAGTCAGAAGATGATTTAGAATTTTTCTGTGTGAAAATATTCAGGTGTGGAAAATATTTTATTACCATCGATTTTTAACTGATTGGAATTAAAATATAATTACACAATAAAATAAACTTTCATACTTTCAGATGAAAATTTACAGTTTGCTATGTTAAATTAAACGTATTCCAAATATTAAATTTATATTTCAAAATTTTATTATCTAAAATTTCACAAAAAATCAATTAAATATATAAATAAAACAAATAAAATTATTAAAAATCTACGGGTCGTTACAAGACTTGTAAGATATAGAGACTCTTTTTCGTAGTTTACATTATCTAATCCAAAAAAAATCCCTTATAATTTCCAACAAAGCAAAATTCTGACTTTTTGTTAATTTATGAATTTTTTAACAGTAATCCTATTTGGAAGGATGACTGTAATAAAAAAAATATAGAAAGGAATGTTCTAGTTTAGTGATTAATAATTAGAAATAAGACATATATAAATGGCATAATTTGTGATTATACTCATATGAATTATAAATAGCATAGAAATGGTACTAGGATTTATGGATATTAATTACAGATTTAATGGGGCAATAAGTTTGTAATTAATAGAGGATAAAAAGGACATTATATAAGGGACTGATTAAAGAAGCTAAGATGATATTTATGGAGGAATTGAACAACCACAATAAGAAAATCTAGGAACAGGTAATAGATTGAAATGGATTTAATAAGAATTGTTTAATGATTGTCAATTTTGAAATTAATGACCAGTTATTATGGGTAATGGATATTCATTAAAACTAAGAATGAAAATTAAGGAAGGTGGGTAATAGTGGAATGACATTCTAGGAATGTCTATCTTAAATTGGTAAGGAGCATTAGGGCCCGACATCACTAACACCAGTTAATGACTAAGGAAAGCTTCCAATAAATTTCCTTTTAGAGTTATGGGTTGTAATCGCTAGTTGCCTCCTTTATGAAATTAAAGTGTTCGATATGGTATAAGGCATGTTCCTATTTTACTGCTATATTTATTTCATGGAGGAACATCATAAATAAGGAAATTTCTTAAAGGCACTTAACTAGCGATGAACCAAGGATACGACTAGAAACTAGTAAGAAAATTAGGTTAGAATGCTTCAAACCCCAAAGCTTGCAGAGCGTCGCCATTCATCCCGAATGAGTTAAGATGTATAGGGACATAAAGAGTATATTTGAAATTGGATAAGGATGAAGAGAGAGTTGTTAAATTAATTTCTGGATGGTTGACGTGCCAAAGGATTAAGGCTAAATAAGCAAAGTCCGAAGAATTGTTATTACCATTGTAAGCTCCGACTTGGATGTAAGATCATATGTCGATGGAACTTACAAGTGAGTTGTCTAGAGGCAATGATGCTATTTAGGTTATAGTAGAGTGACTCATTTTATTTCCTTTGGAAGTAATAGGACTACAGCATCTCCAGCATAGATTTATGTCAAGGAAGTAGTGCAACTGCATGGAGTTCCAGTTAGCATTACTAGTGATGGAGACCCTTAGTTCACTAGGGTATTTTGGAGGAGTTTGCAATCTGATTTAGGAACGACTTTGAATCTTGAGCTAGCATCATGGATTTTGGAGGACCTTGGAGTAGGTAGATATGTTTAGGCGGCGAATAAAGACCGCATAGGACGGTTAGGAGTCCTATGTTGACAGGCGAATAAAGGGATTGGAGTTTTTAGTTAGAGACATGTATTCGTCAAAGTTTCCCTTCTTAGAAATGTTATGAGGTATGGTATATCGGGGAAGTTGACGCCAAGGTTCCTTAGATCTTTTATGATTTTGGAGAGAGTGTGAAAACTTGCTTATTGGGTGGTTCTTTTGAACTTGCTAGTGGAAATGCATGAGGTCTTTCATGTTCCATACCCGTAGAGATTTCCGCATGACATTGTTTATGTAATAGATCCTGATCTGTTAATTGACGTTGAAACGAAGCCCATTACCCCCTCCCTGTTCCACCACACGCATAGTGGAGCATGTGTTAAGGGGCATTATGACGTAGATTCTAGGTTGATTCCAGTAGATGAGGAGACAACTTAGCGGAAAGTACATGGAAAACCGAAGAAAAAGATGAATGTTTCTCATATTAAGCTTTTCTCTGCTAAAATTTCTCTCTAAAAGTATCGGTTTTTGGTTGCATCGTGGTTAGTAGATTGGATGGTAGGAGATGGTTGCTACAATTTTAACTGTTATTCTTACATCATATAGATTTTCATTTATATTTAGGATGGTTGCATACATGCCTATATGCCACGGCCTTATATTTATGCTAGGATTTAACTCACCTATAGTATATTTGCATACATAATCAATTTGCATTTTTGGTAGATAGTTGTTTAGATTATTGTTGATAAATTGGTTGTATATTATGGTTGTTGAGTGCGTGTTATATTGTCTTCCCTTGGTGATTCCGGGGGTGAAATACTTTTTAAGGAGGGGAGAATATAACATCTCATAAAATTTAATAAGAAATTTAATAATTAAAATAAGGTTAAAATGAGAATTTTGTAGATATTGGAATTTGACCAGAAAGTTGCACCATTTGCGATCACGGCAATTTTCTGATCAACTTCTATATATAATATGTTGAAACGGAGTTCAAACGAAGAGGTTATGAACGCTTGAAGTTTCTAATTCAAAATAATTCAAACAAGTTTAAACTTGAAAATTTAAATATTTGAATTTTGATACGTTTAAATTTGAACTTAAATAATTAACGTTAAGGGTTACTGAACGTTTAATTAAGCGTCAGAGTCAACAATAACATACGAATTAATTAAGAAATACATATAATAAATGGAAGAAATATTCATGGTTAAAAGGCAAGGGTTGGTCGACTGCATGTAGGTGAGCAATCGACTAGTGGAGCACCGACGATTAGGGTTTTGTTATTTTAAAGATCCAGATTTAATTATTATCAATCCATCCTAACTAGAATACTAGCCCTTTTTCTCATAAAATTCTGTATCAGTGGTGAAGCTCTGTCAAATTCTTTCCCCTTAGGGTTTTAGAAACAATAAACTTTCTGGTAAGTAATTCTAATTTCTAATCTCTAACTAAAACTAAATTCTCAATCTTTCTCCTCTCTATCTTATGATTTCTGAAATCTAATCTATATCTACAATCTATTTGTTTTATATTCAAAAGGGGGAAGATCTAACAGAGAATTAGGAGAGGTATAAATCAGATTGCACCTTCTTCTTCTTTAGGTTCCATCAGTTAGGATTTTCAAAAATAGGTTTAGTTGTTTGATTCTTTTGATTTCTAATTCTATTCCTCTCTATTTTTTATTTTAGATTCAATTTCAATAGACAATTCACTTTTTTGTATATTCTGAGAAAGGGAGATCGAAAAAAAATTAAGCATGGTGGAATCAAATCTAATTAGGAAGAATAATTCTCTATGAGTGGAAATAACAAGTTTTTCACATTTTTGTAGTTGAATAGTATTTTTTGGATTTGATGTTTGCCTTAGGAAATTTTGGTAAACGAAAACAAAACATCTAAAACCCTTAGAATTTCCCTAAATAATTTTCAGTCTTTGAATATATTGGAATTTAACTTTTTTGTATTAATACGGTTAAATCAGATATGTTTAAGATTCAAGCAATTTATAATCTATTCCACTTCATATCTTTTGATTTCTCTTGTAGTACTAAAGGATTTTGAAAATAAATAAATTTAAAAATGGTCTGCAAAGTATGATTTTTGATTGTTTGTAGTTTGTACCTCCTATTTCTGTAAATTAAATAAGTATGAATCCCTTTTACTCTCTAAGGTGGTAATTGCAAAAGTTGGATAGAATATAAAAGGTTCAAATTGTAAAATTTGTTCCTTGAATAGGGAAGATAGTTTTTTATACTAATATCAGATATGATGTTTAAATTGTAAAATTTGTTCCTTGAATAGGGAAGATAGTTTTTTATACTAATATCAGATATGCTTGGTATTATTCCTTTTTGTTACCAGTAAAGCTAGTGGCTAAGGATATTGGCTATTCTTTTGTTTGGAGTTTGGAACTTGAGTGAGTTTGACATTTAAATTAATAAGCATTTTCTTTGTGTGTGATTGGAAATGTTTTATTTAAATATCATGCGTGTATGTGTGTGTGTAATATTAACGTGTTGATTATTAAAGTTAATAATATCATAATAATTATAGGGTATTAATCGTATTGATTAGAATTAATAGTGTAGTAAATAATATTAATTTCTTAGGAAGGCAGTTACCGATAATTATAGGAATTAATCCATAATTAAGGGCATGATAAGGGGATATCTTATATGGTCGTAATTATTAATTTGTAGGATGTTGTATGTATAAAATTTGTGTACACATGAAGTATGATTAAGTTATAGGGATGGTCAGTCTAAAGTTGCATAGAAGTCTGCCCAACTAAATCCGGCTTCCAACATTGTGGCTTTAAGGACTGATGTGCGACACCGTCCATAATAAATAACCCTAGTGGACACTAGGTTAGTTCGAATTCTGTAAGGTAAATTTACGCAGCTAATATGGTTATCAGTAACCATGAATAGTAGGATTAATTTGAGATGTCACGGTCGGGTTATGGGTAATAAGTTACGCTATTGATACGTTAGGAGAAATCTTTAGGAGGGGTTCGCTTTGGGTTTAAGGTATTAAGTGACTGGTAGGGTCCACCATCTTTCTCAGGAGAAGTATTAACTGACCTGATAGGATTTCTTAGGATGTAAGTTAGTGAGAACTATGTAGTGACTCACCTTAGGTTAGCTCTTACATGACGATGACCTGCTTTTTTTATAGGTCTTAAATGGTCACAGTCTGCAAAGTTCCCAAGAAAGAGGAATTAAGTTGTTTGGAGGTTCTCGCTCTTGCATCGTTAAAGATAGTCGCATTAGAATTTGAAAATGGGTCAGGTATTAAGTGACGGGACCTGCCTATTTTATAGGTATTAAATGGGTAGAGTCTGTCTAATCTCCAACAAATGGTATTTATTGATTTGGATGCTTTCATTTGCATCATTGATGTTAGTTGCGCCAGTGTTTTGGAATTGGACTGGAAAGACCTTTGGGTTTACAGTTAAATTTATTGGTATGATATAGTTTTAAATACGTAAGACATGTTTCTTATCTAAATAGTACCGTCCAAGTACAATTATGGCAAGGCTTGAGATTTTCATTTCACCAGACATTTGTTGTTCCGACCCACTCCTTATTATAACGTACAGGTTAGAGGACAATGCCAACTTAGGAGACAAAGGTGGAGATGCAGACTTGTGCCAGTTAACTATTTATTTTCGCATTTAAAATATTTTTATTATACCCACTTTAGACAATTATATTATTTTGAATATTGTACTATAGAGGCTTTATGTAAACATGTTGTAATATTTAACATGTTATATTTCTAAAATGGCTTTCTTTTACGAGATGGGTACTTGTTTCTTATACTATATTTTATCCATTCCACTATGAGGTTTTGAAAGTATAGATAGATAGCTCTGTGAACTATATATTGTTTAAAATTTACCAACTTAACAACTCGTCTTGAGGGCCTAAGGTTCGACAGGCTTTCATTTAGTCGAAATTAGGCCCATTTCAGTGTGGATTATTATAGTACGAGATGGACGGGCAGTTCCAGAAGAACTGGAAGCTGAAATAAGCACGAAGCCAATGTAGGCGATGTAGAAGCAAATGCAGCTATAGAATGGCGTAGAGGGCATCTAGTCTCTACAAATTAATTGAAAATCTTGGATGGCGAGCATGGTTAGATAAAGTCTATTTATTTCGTATACTTATGTGTTTTGCGTTAACCCCTGGTACGGTCGGTATATAGCATTTAAAAAATGTTGACATTTATCAACCAATCGAATTATGCGCATTGACCGAGTGTAGTGTTTGTGTCCCACATAATGTGTGTATCATATGTCCTATGCAAGCGTATTGTGTAGAAAGCCCATTCATAAAGGCAAACGAGTTCTAAAACATGATAGAACCATAGTCGGATGGAAACTGTTAACGTAGGAACAATGTTAACATCACTTGATGATCCCAACGCGGAATGGACATGTGACTCTCAACCGAGGTATCTTGAAGAGGTGGTGCAATCTTTAAAAGACGAAGATTTCATGATCAATGAACATGAGTGTTGATGTAAGAGAGTTAGAGGTATGCCCTAGAGTCAATTATATAGTTTATTTTTAATTATTAATTCTTTAATAAAATCCCCTTCGAAAAAAGTTTTTGTTTTCTGTTATATACTTGTTATATTATGATATAATTGATTAATTTAAGTATACTGATGAAAAAAACATTCTTATATGATATGTTATGTGATAAAAATTACAAGCTGTTGTAATTATAAGAAAATTATCAAAACATAAAACAACATATTACTTTAAAAATATTAATCAAGATGTTTAGAGAAAACATATCGATACATCAATTGAGACCAGATTATGTAGCTTTTCAAATGCTAGGTAGTAAGTTACTCATGGATGTTAGGGCATCAAAGGGTTATGCACTGATAGTTGTTGGATAACTATGGAATGACCTACCCGAGAGATTCCCATTGATCAATAGCAAAAAGATCTGACCGGAAATCTTGGACTGATGATATTATACAATTCGCTCGATTTGAGAATACTGATGAGCTTCAATATGAATACTCCAATTCGATTATAGTTAACTAATGGCATGACGACCATCAACACTACAAGGTACACAGTGATTTTCGATGACTTCCCGCCATCGGCGGCCATCGCGAGCCGTCGGAATACAGAACATAGATTTTGTCCATTTCCGACGGAATCAACGACGAGATTGCGACGACATCTGACGGCTTTTTCGATGGCAGTTTTGACATTTTTTCCGATGATGCAGATGTTCACGGGGCTTGAAAACACGCTAGAGAACCGTCAGAAGCCATCGGAATATTCGACCGGTAAACTGTCGGGAGCCGTCGGTATTCGTCAGAGTTTTTTGACCTATAGGTCGTCGGAAGGCGTCGGGAGCCATCGAAAATCTATGTAAATTTATTTTAGTGGCCAAATAACACATCAATATCAATATGTCGGACATATAGGCTAAAATCAATATCAATATCAATAATAATATAAAACTCAAACATTACCATCTCAAACTCAAACATTTTCAATCTATACAAAACAAACTGTCCATCATCAGTCTCACATACCCAACTGCAATATTGTAGCGACCCGACTTTCTAGCACTAGAAAATCGCATCACTAATTAAGAAAGAAAGGGATAGAAGAAGAAAAGAAAGAGAAGAAAAAGAAACAACACATCAGAATCTCACAACGGAACGATTTAAATATAATATAGAACATATACATAGTATCATATACATCAGAGTACACAACTATACATCTCAATTTAGACAGTTATAACATTTCTGTCTAATACAATACAAGAACATCAACACAGAATAACACACAGCGGAAACTCTAACCATATATCTACACGCTGAAGCCTCCTGCTCCATAGCTCCTCCAGATTTCGTCAAGAGATAACCTGAATCACTTGACTACTCATACATAATATGAGTACCCAAGAGTTTAATAAAACAGAAAATAAACATTCGGGTCAGACAGGGGTCTGGTGTGAGTAAACTGTTTAAGATTGCTTAACTTTTAGAAAATCCTTTGAAAAGAAAGGTATCACGTAAGACTTCCCACACATAAACATGGAAAAGTTTTTACCTCACGCTAACCAAAACATTTGATAGGAAATCCAGTGATATTATAATAGTGTCTAGGGTTTTCAAATAAATATGAAATAGCCGAAATTGTTACATCTATTAAATTCCAGCTACTAGCCACAAAAGTGGGTAATACAAACAAAACCGTAGGGTCTCGTAGGGAAAATGGGTTTCCATCAATGGCAGTGCTACTGGGGTACCGCCCGTCACAGTACGTGGCCTAGATCACCGTACCGAGGAGCTACCCTAACTCCCTTGCAACACAAAGCCGGGACCATTCCTTACTGAACAGTCCCGAACAAGACCACCCCGCGGTTGGCTGCAGATCCAACTGCCCACAAAGCCGAAATAAGGGACATCTAGATAGGGATGTATCTTGCTCTCTAGTGGGAGCTACCCACGAAGCCTTGCTGCACCTCCCCTGTTTTAGCCATTCCCGGTTGATGAGGCTTGAGGCTGCGATTACCTTTATAGAACACAACTATCTTAGAATGCTAATCGTCCACCTGACAATGTGCTGAAAGCATTCAATCCATACAAGTTCGTTCCGGGTTCGAACAAAACCGAAGGCACTATCTCGTTGCACTCATTTTGGAATCACCCTCAGAGTCAACGACCATAGCCCTTGCACTCTAAATCACCATCTCGAATCTATAAGCACTATTCGGTCAAACTCATTACGGAATCACCCACAGAGTTACACTGACGTATAGCCCTTACACCTCGAGTCTTCACTTGCTCCACTTGGATTAACGACCTAACGTTTAATTGGAATCGATGTGGTTTTCGGATATCCAAATATGGAAACCCGATCTCGGTCTCATCGAAATCAAACGCCATTTTAATGTCCAAGTTGTACTTAAGGGATTTAAACAATAGATATTTCAGAAAATATCACTTAACATAAATGGATGTATCATATTACACAGATAGATAAGCATCTATTATCACATGCATCTATACATATCACATAGCAGCATATATATCACATTCAGATATAGCATATTCACATCATCACCCATCAATCAGTGTCATCCAACAACAACCAATATCATTAACTCATCCAATGATATATATCATCCAATCATTAATCATTCATAAACAAGTTTGATTCAAACTTGATTAATTTAATTAATCCTTAAATTAAATTAATCCTTAATTAATCACTTGGATTATCTTCAATTCAACTTCTTATTCATTAATTAATTACAAATTAATTAACTAACATCACTTAATTATCCATTTCAATTAATCTTCCCTGATTAATTATCACTTAATTACTTTAAGTGATTTTTACTTAATTACCATATTAATTAATCATCCTGATTAATTACTTCCAAATTATACTAAGTAATTACCTCTTAATTACCTTTTAAAATTAATCATACTTGATTAACTATTCTTTAATTATTCTGATAATTATTCCTTAATTATCCTTTAATCATACCTGATTAATCACTTTTAATTAATCACATTGATTAATTACTTTTAATTAAAACTACTTGATTAATTACTTTTAATTAATCATATTTAATTAATTACTTTAAATTAATCACCTTTGATTAATTACTTTAATTACATTTAGTAATTAAAACTTAATTATAAATTAATTATTCTTAAATTATAAATTAATAATTAATTATTTATTTTCATTAATTAATGATTACTTCATTTATTAAATTTCTTTCTTAATTAATTACTTTAACAAGTAATTAATCACTTAATTAATTACTCTTTAATTCTTTTATTCATTAATCATTAATTAAATAATTTAAATCTTTAACTAATTATTAATTAATTCTTTAATTAATAACTAAAGTGATTAACTCTTATCACATTACTTAATTACTTTTCATAAAGTAATTATCTTTTACTTAATTACCTTCTGTAATTAATCACTTAATTACTTTAATTACTTTCCTAAGTAATTATATAAGATTAACCCATAAGTGATTATCTTAATTAATCACAGATTAATTATTTAATTAATTACCTAATTTAATCATTTAAAATTAATTAAATAATTCTTAATTTCTTATATTATAAAGATTTTTGATCAAGAAAACATCATCTTAATTAAATCATTTATAATAATCAATAACACTTATGTATAAATTTTAATTGAATTATCACAATTATTCTCACAATTATTTATCTTTAGATAAATAAAATTCTAATTTACATAATATAAATCTTCATTATAATTGATTATAAAATTCTTAATCATTATACTTTATTTAAAATAAAATATAACCTTTTAGAAATCAATTTGTAAATAAACACATTTAAATTAAACTTTTAAATCTTTAAAACCTTTCCAAATTTATTTATTAAAGTTTAATACAAACTTTATTTCAAAATCCTCTTATTTTATTTTAAAATTTCCATATTTTAAGATATATAAACTTATTTAAAACATAACTTTGAAACAAATTTAGTTTTGAAACTTGTTTAACCTTTGTTTTAAAAACTTAATTTCTAAAATCAAATTTCCTTTGTAATAACAACTTAAACATCTTGTTCTAAAGCCTGAATACCTAATACCTGAGTAAACCCCTACCCAAACCCGAGTAACACTCTCGTTTACCCCGAGTTCCTCTAACCTTACCTTGCTTCGAGTCCAAATAACAGAAACACGATGGGATCTTCGAGCTTTCACCCTCTTCTTCTCCAACCCCAAACGCGGCCTTCACAGATGCACGAACATGTGCACGTAAATGTGCACCACCACGCCGATCAACGGCGAACTCCATGCCAGCCTCTATCAAGTTGCTCACGTCCCCAACATCAAGTTTCCAAACCCAGAAAATCCAGATTCGATCGAGAACGTAATCTCGACCTTCAACCCAAAACTGTTCGAAAGCTCCATCCCCAAATTCAACCACCGCCGGCCATCCCCCTCACCGGAGACCACGCCACCACCACCGTAGCTCCATCTCACTCCCACGCAACCCCAGAACCATCTGCGATCGCCTCAAGTTGCGTTGCGTCATCGCGGAGCCTGGATGAACACTGACAGTAAGATCAGGAAGCAAAACCCTATCCTAACAAATTCCAACCACCTCGATCAATAATAAATTCAAATTCCATTTCTCCCATGATCACCATGATCCCCTACTCCTTCATGCTCAACGACGAGGTTCAATTCGCCACCGTTCGCCATGAATCGACTAATTTACCCAAAACCAATAACCCGAGATACCTCATTAATTACCAAAATAAAAATTGTAGTACTCACACTAAAACTCATGGTTTTCCATTGCTAATCCACTCATGTAATCAAAACATAAAATTGATTTAATAAAATTTTGACCCAGCCTACCATTTTACTGTAAATTTGAAAATTTTAAACTAGTTATTCGATTATAAAACTTACAAACATTTTTAGATGATAAGTTAGATGATTACAAACAACTTTTACTCATAAATCATAAGCTAATTCGATTTCAAAATCTAGATATTGAATTTATTATAAAATCTGAACTGTTTTTATATACCCAGTAACATATTTTTCCTTTACAGACACTCAACCTACATAATTCAAGCATGCATCGAATTTAAATCAATTATTCCTTATAACATCATGATATCATAATACTACTAAGTTGAAATCAAGATTTAATTGTTTTTAAAATATTCAATTTACTCACTTGATTAAACAGAGGACAGAGCAGAAGTTTCAATTCACAGGCATTCAACTATTCATACTTTTTAAACATGTATTCACTTCAAATCAAATATTTCAGATATCAAGTCATCATTCAAAAACAAGATGAAATTCAGGTTTAAAACTGTTTTTAAGATTCGTTTACTCACCTGATAGAAGCTGTTCTTTGATTTTCAGGCTTTGCAATTTCCTTTGAATTCTTCTTTGCATGATCTTGAATTTTAACTTGAATCTACCCTTGCATTGTTTACTGATTGTACTTGAAGATGAACTTGCATTGGATTGAATTTTTCCAGATTTTCTTTTGATTTCAGTTTGCATGTTGATATTCCAGAATTGTTTATTGATTTCTGAATCTTCTACCAGCTCCTCCTCATGTTTTAGAATTCCAGATTTTACTTCTTCCCTTTTTTTTTACAAGTTTCAGATTTGTATTCATTTTTTTGTGAAAAGAAGAAAATAATTTCTTAGCTGAAAATTAATAGCAAAATCCTTCTTCATATTTTACAACTTTAAATTTTAAATTAAGTCATCAATAGAATTGCCACTTGTCCCTTATATGTTTACATTCTTACAAATGTCTTTTAATAAGCCAAATATCCTTACAAGTGTTATTTTAATGTTTAATTAATGTTTTAAATGTTATTTCCCTTTTATAATTTATTTTAAACCTCGTATGAAGTGTATATGTATGTTTTGTATTTTTAATGCTTAATTATTGATTTTATTATGTAATATTTATATGATTATAAAATGTGCATACTTATCTTTTAAAAATATTCATATGAATTCAAGCAACTTATATTTTGATTCAATTAAATGTTTATATGATTGAAATATCTATTTCACTTTAACTCTTAAAATTTTAAAACAAATTTATCTTGTGTTAAAATTAAAATGAAAGGATATTAAGCAAATGAAATTTAAAATTTAAATCTTATCTAACTCAAGTTAAACTATATGTTTATAAAAATAAGCAATTAACTTTGTTATAAAAATTTAAACTTCGAATATCATTTCAAAAATATTAAATCAAATTAACATTTCAAATTTCAAAACTATATATATTAAAGTTTTGAAAAACTCTTGTTAAATTTAAATCGATAATTTTCCTATTTCAAATATATATACAAACATATATACACATTCCAAATAGAAACATTCTAACATTAAATTTGAAAATTACTGTATTAAATTTTAAAACAAATCTCAAATCACAATATATACATTTATATATATATTACAATTTGAATATAAAGTTTTATTACATTAAAAACTTCTTATTTACCCAAAATAAATATTTCCAAATCAAATTATTATAAACTTCAAAAGAATTGATCTTGCCTATTTATATTGCAAAGAAAAATATTAATAGATATTAACAAATTATTATTTTCAGCCTTTGAAATAATTTAACTTGTCAATTTATAATGTAAAATGATCAAATCAATTCAATTATTAACAAAGATTATTAAATTGATATTGCTCAAAATTCCGGGTCGTTACATTCCTCCCCCTTTAAAAGAATTTCGTCCCCGAAATTTAAAAGCAAAGATAATTTAATAACCCAGCTAAAGAATTTAAATTTTTAAACAGCAATCACAAAATCTATCATAGCAACCAATTCAAACAAACAATTTTATCTATCCAAACAAAATTCTGAATAGAACTTACTAATATTATCAAGAGTTTCCAGGTACCCATATTGGAATACTCGCTCTACAAAATCTTAAGTAACTACACTATTAAAACCAAGAACTCCCTCATCTGATTCTTCAAATCTGAACAAGATATCAGACTAAACTCAAAACCATCCCAACTATCAGATCCTTCTGAACTGCTAATTCTATCACTCAAAGAATCATACACATATTCTTCAGAGATATGTGAAATACAATGAATTCCAGCTATCCGGACTGGCAATTCCATCCTGTAGATCAAAATCTAATCTCTAGAGAACACAGGAAAACTCAAAATACCTCCAGAGCGAACTCTCCAGTTTTACCAAATCTCATAATTCCTTTGATCGGATAAAACTAAAGCAATATCCAAACTCTAACTGCACATTCCAAATTTTCTCAATTCTAACTGCATAACTCTTCAGATGCTCTGAGTCACCTTCAATATTCCTGATCAGCCCAACCCTTGCTGATTGCTTCATGAAACAACAGGACCACTCAAACCAAATCTCCAGGTCCTACTCAACAAAGTGGCTTTCCCAAAAATAATTTGCTGAAATCCAAAATACGACTCTATACCACAAACATCAATGGACTTCAAACTTATATCTCATATCTGAAATAGCCAAATAGTTGCACTTGACAACCTTACCTTCTAACTTCCAGAAAATTTCTTCATACTTGAATTTTCTGTAGAAATCCCTTACTGCAACTCCTGGTTGCTCTCATACCAGAATAACTGCCAACTGGCTTCCACAGCACAACTCTGATCTAGAGCAGATAAGAATTCCATCAAAGAACACAAGCAAAATCTTTCTCCAAACACTGTTCATCCAATCAATAACATTTAAGTGACCCTTCCTCTTGATGAAACATCCCAGCAAAATCTCAACTTAGAATAAGATGATCAATCCAAAGAATCTTGAGCTGCCTCACCAAACTCTTCTCGCTCCAAGAGTCATCCCACTACAAGGTTGAACCATCAAAATTACTCCTGGATTCCAAGTTGATAAGAAAACTCAATCTCCGATTCAAGTCAACTTCTGATTTTCTCAAAAACATCTAGAAAATCTCCGACTACTTCCACAGCTTTCACCTCTACTTGAGATGCCTCAATTCCCAAGCCAAAGAATACTCAAAGATTTTCCAAACTAATCGCAAGTCACTTTTGCGATCCCTCTCAGTTCAGATTCCAAAGAACTGTCTCCCCAACTAGAACTGCTTTTCCTATTCAAGATAAATCTTTCCAGAATGGCTTATCTACCATAAAACTAACAGATCACTTCCAACAGATATCTTGCTCTGCTAAGCCTTCTAAAGAAAAGAATAAGCCTTCACCATCTGCCTGGTCTGCTGATAGTAGAATCCCAAAGATTACTGAATCATCGAAGAAACAGATCACGCTGCTACTTCCAAACTTCACTTCAAATGATACTACTAAGCAAAAAGATCTTCCTTAACCAAAAGCTCCTTGAAACTCAAAATTAACATCCAATTCCACTAAAAGATCCTTGAGATGAGTCGACATCTTCTCAAGAAACTCGGCTCCAAACCAAACACCAACCACTTATTTTCTTAAAGGAAAACAAATGAGACCATGCCCGAAATGAGGTAAATCATCGACCTTAGTCTCCTACTTCAATATGGATAAGACACCCTTACTTGAGATCCAAAAAATTCCCAAACATTTGAATCTTCGCTGCAGTAGCCATCAATTGCTCTTCCAACACCATCTAAATCTTGCTCCAAAAGAAACATCTTCAGAACCATCAATGGAAACTGCATCTCATCACACAGCTATTCCTTCCTGAATCTATCAAGATACCATCACTTGCTTCTCCTCAGTGGATAGATTCAACTTTTGGAAATCCCGCTCACTTGAGAGCAAATCAACCTCACACTTCAATAATATACTCCAATTCTTGAAAATACTTCCTCCGGACTCAAAGAAATCCTTTCTTCAATCCACCAAAACTTATTCGAGACAGCATTAGGTCTACAATCTCGACGGATACACCTCCAACCACAACATATAAACCTCTTCCATTAGTGGTAGTCGTGTTACACACACTCCTACCTTATCTACCTTTATAACCTATGTTGGAAAATCTGAACAGATAACCCAACAGATTAGGTAGTTATATATAAATATATATATAAATTACAAGTACGCTCTCTCAAGATAGACACCACTCCAGAGCCTAGGTATTCACTCAACCTAATGCTCTGATACCAACTGTAGCGACCCGACTTTCTAGCACCAGAAAATCGCATCGCTAATTAAGAAAGAAAGGGATAGAAGAAGAAAAGAAAGAGAAGAAAAAGAAACAACACATCAGAATCTCACAGCGGAACGATTTAAATATAATATAGAACATATACATAGTATCATATACATCAGAGTACACAACTATACATCTCAATTTAGACAGTTATAACATTTCTGTCTAATACAATACAAGAACATCAACACAGAATAACACACAGCGGAAACTCTAACCATATATCTACACGCTGAAGCCTCCTGCTCCATAGCTCCTCCAGATTTCGTCAAGAGATAACCTGAATCACTTGACTACTCATACATAATATGAGTACCTAAGAGTTTAATAGAACAGAAAATAAACACTCGGGTCAGACAGGGGTCTGGTGTGAGTAAACGGTTTAAGATTGCTTAACTTTTAGAAAATCCTTTGAAAAGAAAGGTATCACGTAGGACTTCCCACACATAAACATGGAAAAGTTTTTACCTTACGCTAACCAAAACATTTGATAGGAAATCCAGTGATATTATAATAGTGTCTAGGGTTTTCAAATAAATATGAAATAACTGAAATTGTTACATCTATTAAATTCCAGCTACTAGCCACAAAAGTGGGTAATACAAACAAAACCGTAGGGTCTCGTAGGGAAAATGGATTTCCATCAATGGCAGGGCTACTGGGGTACCGCCCATCACAGTACGCGGCCTAGATCACCGTACCGAGGAGCCACCCTAACTCCCCTGCAACACAAAGCCGGGACCATTCCTTACTGAACAGTCCCGAACAAGACCACCCCGTAGTTGGCTGCAGATCCAACTGCCCACAAAGCCGAATAAGGGACATCTAGACAGGGTTGTATCTTGCTCTCCAGTGGGAGCTACCCACGAAGCCTTGTTGCACCTCCCCTGTTTTAGCCATTCCCGGTTGATGAGGCTTGAGGCTGCGATTACCTTTATAGAACACATCTATCTTAGAATGCTCATCGTCCACCTGACGATGTGCTGAAAACATTCAATCCATACAAGTTCGTTCCGGGTTCGAACGAAACCGAAGGCACTATCTCGTTGCACTCATTTTGGAATCACGCTCAGAGTCAACGACCATAGCCCTTGCACTCTAAATCACCATCTCGAATCTATAAGCACTATTCCGTCAAACTCATTACGGAATCACCCACAGAGTTATACTGACGTATAGACCTTACACCTCGAGTCTTCACTTGCTCCACTTGGATTAACGACCTAACTTTAATTGGAATCGATGTGGTTTTCGGATATCCAAATATGAAAACCCGATCCCGGTCTCATCGAAACCAAACGCCATTTTAATGTCCAAGTTGTACTTAAGGGATTTAAACAATAGATATTTCAGAAAATCACTTAACATAAATGGATGTATCATATTACACAGGTAGATAAGCATCTATTATCACATGCATCTATACATATCACATAGCAGCACATATATCACATTCAAATATAGCATATTCACATCATCACCCATCAATCAATGTCATCCAACAACAACCAATATCATTAACTCATCCAATGATATATATCATCCAATCATTAATCATTCATAAACAAGTTTGATTCAAACTTGATTAATTTAATTAATCCTTAAATTAAATTAATCCTTAATTAATCACTTGGATTATCTTCAATTCAACTTCTTATTCGTTAATTAATTACAAATTAATTAACTAACATCACTTAATTATCCATTTCAATTAATCTTCCCTGATAATTATCACTTAATTACTTTAAGTAATTCTTACTTAATTACCATATTAATTAATCATCCTGATTAATTACTTCCAAATTATACTAAGTAATTACCTCTTAATTACCTTTTAAAATTAATCATACTTGATTAACTATTCTTTAATTATTCTGATAATTATTCCTTAATTATCCTTTAATCATACCTGATTAATCACTTTTAATTAATCACATTGATTAATTACTTTTAATTAAAACTACTTGATTAATTACTTTTAATTAATCATATTTAATTAATTACTTTAAATTAATCACCTTTGATTAATTACATTTAGTAATTAAAACTTAATTATAAATTAATTATTCTTAAACTATAAATTAATAATTAATTAATTATTTTCATTAATTAATGATTACTTCATTTATTTAATTTCTTTCTTAATTAATTACTTTAACAAGTAACTAATCACTTAATTAATTACTCTTTAAATCTTTTATTCATTAATCATTAATCAAATAATTTAAATCTTTAACTAATTATTAATTAATTATTTAATTAATAACTAAAGTGATTAACTCTTATCACATTACTTAATTACTTTTCATAAAGTAATTATCTTTTACTTAATTACCTTCTGTAATTAATCACTTAATTACTTTAATTACTTTCCCAAGTAATTATATAAGATTAACCCATAAGTGATTATCTTAATTAATCACAGATTAATTATTTAATTAATTACCTAATTTAATCATTTATTCTTAATTTCTTATATTATAAAGATTTTTGATCAAGAAAACATCATCTTAATTAAATCATTTATATTAATAAATAACACTTATTTATAAATTTTAATTGAATTATCACAATTATTCTCACAATTATTTATCTTTAGATAAATAAAATTCTAATTTACATAATATAAATCTTCATTATAATTGATTATAAAATTCTTAAGCATTATACTTTATTTAAAATAAAATATAACCTTTTAGAAATCAATTTGTAAATAAACACATTTAAATTAAACTTTTAAATCTTTAAAACCTTTCCAAATTTATTTATTAAAGTTTAATACAAACTTTATTTCAAAATCCTCTTATTTTATTTTAAAACTTCCATATTTTAAGATATATAAACTTGTTTAAAACATAACTTTAAAACAAATTTAGTTTCGAAACTTGTTTAACCTTTGTTTTAAAAACTTAATTTCTAAATCAAATTTCCTTTGTAATAACAACTTAAACATCTTGTTCTAAAGCCTGAATACCTAATACCCGAGTAAACCCCTACCTAAACCCGAGTAACACTCTCGTTTACCCCGAGTTCCTCTAACCTTACCTTGCTTCGAGTCCAAATAACAGAAACACGATGGGATCTTCGAGCTTTCACCCTCTTCTTCTCCAACCCAAAACGCGACCTTCACAGATCCACGAACATGTGCACGTAAATGTGCACCACCACGCCGATCAACGGCGAACTCCATGCCAGCCTCCATCAAGTCGCTCACGTCCCCAACATCAAGTTTCCAAACCCAGAATATCCAAATTCGATCGAGAACGAAATCTCGACCTTCAACCCAAAACCGTTCGAAAGCTCCATCCTCAGATTCAACCACCGCCGGCCATCCCCCTCATCGAAGACCGCGCCACCACCACCGTAGCTCCATCTCACTCCGACGCAACCCCAGAACCATCTGCGATCGCCTCAAGTTGCGTTGCATCATCGCGGAGCCTGGATGAACACTGACAGTAAGATCAGGAAGCAAAACCCTATCCTAACAAATTCCAACCACTCGATCCATAATAAATTCAAATTCCATTTTTCCCATGATCACCATGATCCCCTACTCCTTCATGCTCAACGACGAGGTTCAATTCGCCGTCGTTCGCCATGAATCGACCAATTTACCCAAAACCAATAACCCGAGATACCTCATTAATTAACAAAATAAAAATTGTAGTAATCACACTAAAACTCATGGTTTTCAATTGCTAATCCACTCATGTAATCAAAAAATAAAATTGATTTAATAAAATTTTGACCCAGCCTACCATTTTACTGTAAATTTGAAAATTTTAAACTAGTTATTCGATTATAAAACTTACAAACATTTTTAGATGATAAGTTAGATGATTACAAACAACTTTTATTCATAAATCATAAGCTAATTCGATTTCAAAATCTAGATATTGAATTTATTATAAAATCTGAACTGTTTTTATATACCCAGTAACATATTTTTCCTTTACAGACACTCAACCTACATAATTCAAGCATGCATCGAATTTAAATCAATTATTCCTTATAACATCATGATATCATAATACTACTAAGTTGAAATCAAGATTTAATTGTTTTTAAAATATTCAATTTACTCACTTGATTAAACAGAGGACAGAGCAGAAGTTTCAATTCACAGGCATTCAACTATTCATACTTTTTAAACATGCATTCACTTCAAATCAAATATTTCAGATATCAAGTCATCATTCAAAAACAAGATGAAATTCAGGTTTAAAACTGTTTTTAAGATTCGTTTACTCACCTGATAGAGCTGTTCTTTGATTTTCAGGCTTTGCAATTTTTTTTGAATTCTTCTTTGCATGATCTTGAATTTTAATTTGAATCTACGCTTGCATTGATTACTGATTGTACTTGAAGATGAACTTGCATTGGATTGAATTTTTCCAAATTTTCTTTTGATTTCAGTTTGCATGTTTATATTCGAGAATTGTTTATTGATTTTTGAATTTTCTAGCATCTCCTCCTCATGTTTTAGAATTCCAGATTTTACTTCTTCCCTTTTTTTTACAAGTTTCAGATTTGTATTCATTTTTTTGTGAAAAGAAGAAAATAATTTCTTAGCTGAAAATTAATAGTAAAATCCTTCTCCATATTTTACAACTTTAAATTTTAAATTAAGTCATCAATAGAATTGCCACTTGTCCCTTATATGTTTACATTCTTACAAATGTCTTTTAATAAGCCAAATATCCTTACAAGTGTTATTTTAATGTTTAATTAATGTTTTAAATGTTATTTCCCTTTCATAATTTATTTTAAACCTTGTATGAAGTGTATATGTATGTGTTGTATTTTTAATGCTTAATTATTGATTTTATTATGTAATATTTATATGATTATAAAATGTGCATACTTATCTTTTAAAAATATTCATATGAATTCAAGTAACTTATATTTTGATTCAATTAAATGTTTATATGATTGAAATATCTATTTTACTTTAACTCTTAAAATTTTAAAACAAATTTATCTTGTGTTAAAATTAAAATGAAAGGATATTAAGCAAATGAAATTTATAATTTAAATCTTATCTAACTCAAGTTAAACTATATGTTTATAAAAATAAGCAATTAACTTTGTTATAAAAATTTAAACTTCAAATATCATTTCAAAAATATTAAATCAAATTAACATTTCAAATTTCAAAACTATATATATTAAAGTTTTGAAAACTCTTGTTAAATTTAAATTGATAATTTTCCTATTTCAAATATATATACAAACATATATACACATTTCAAATAGAAACATTCTAACATTAAATTTGAAAATTACTGTATTAAATTTTAAAACAAATCTCAAATCACAATATATACATTTATATATATATTACAATTTGAATATAAAATTTTATTACATTAAAAACTTCTTATTTACCCAAAATAAATATTTCCAAATCAAATTATTATAAACTTCAAAAGAATTGATCTTGCCTATTTATATTACAAAGAAAAATATTAATAGATATTAACAAATTATTATTTTCAGCCTTTGAAATAATTTTAACTTGTCAATTTATAATGTAAAATGATCAAATCAATTTAATTATTAACAAAGATTATTAAATTGATATTGCTCAAAATTCCGGGTCGTTACAAATATCTACATCCAACATAAATGTACTATATATATATATGAATGTATGTGTGCGCGCGCGCGTGTGTGTATATCCAACATCAAACCCCACAAAGCAACCCCAAAAATCAACATCAAACACCATAGGTCCAAAAATCAATCTCACTGATATCTCCTACAGCCTTTTGATAAGCCTTTTGATAAGCTCATTAATCTCAACATTGCCCCAAGCCTTTTGATAAGCCTTTTATGAGGCTCGAGCCTACAAAATAGGTCGAAATATGTTTAATTTATTACGTAGCTTTTATACAAATTAATAAATTTTTACAACCTAGTTAAATTTTATAAATTACCGATTGTCGTAGCCATAGCGCCTATTTCTCTATATCGAATCCATAATGGAGTCAAAGATAGCGTCCTCCTCGTCAATGGTCAATTGCTCCCGTCCCGAGTGCTCAAACATATGCGCACGTGCTTGCATAAATCTTTTGTGCAATGTAAAATTCAATATAATCAAATATACATGACATTATTAAAATATTTTATAACTAATTAGTTAAAATTATTAATAACTTATAAATTAAAATATACTTACATGTGTGACGTATGTTTTATCACCCTCATGCCAAGCATCCGTTGCCGATCCCTCAACACCAATCTGCCTGACGGCAATAGTATGTGCAAATACTTAATTATAGGACCCCCACACACTCTTTCCTACAATAATTGGTGTATATTATTGTTGTTCGTATTTATATAGAAAGTGTAATAACTATTTATAATTGCAATTAATCAATTTACCAGGTCCTCACGATGATGCTGAAATGAATTCAAGCCACCATGGTGTGTGACTGGATTTTTCTACCTATTCGCCAAGTTCCTATCTGACTCCGCCTGCAAATTAAAAACTAAGGCTATATTTTCTAGATATAAATTAAATTCTCTACCGAACAAATTAGGTGATATTTGATAGACTTATCATGAATTTATCTCTACTCCACCATGCGACCCAAACATCCCATACGCTGGCTCCCATCCAGCTTGGCTTCTTCCTAGATTTTCTAATGGTAAACATGGTATCCTGGTAATTTTTTACAACTTTAGAGTTCCAGTGATGCTGGCTAAGAGAAGTGTCGTACTTTTGTAGGTCTACCACCCCTATATATGTAGAAAAAAAATAAGTTACACATTTATACTTAGTCAGCAAATTGTAAAGTGATTATATATGATGATATATAATTTTTATGCTTATTAGGAAGTTCTTCCAGATGCTCTTCCGTACATTCTCTAGGATCCTACTCCATTCGGCTAGCACGCAGTCATACGACTCATATATGCCTACTTAGATATGCTGAGAACTATATTTGAAGGCTCAAGCTCAAAAACCCTGCATTAAATATGATACAAACAAATCATGACTAATATATCATACAAAATATTTATAATGCTTAAGTAAATTTAATACTTACGAGCCATCTTCCTTCGGTAGCAATCTAACCACCGTACGCGGTGCATTCTACGATGGACCGCTGCCATCACCTCCGCTGTGAACAGTCTCTCTCTGAGGCGGAATCAGACTGCAAAGAACACCGATGCCTGAAGAAAGACTACCATATACAAATTATTTTATTATGGAAAAACATATCATTCAAGTATGAGTAAACATATCAAGATTTAATATCAATAATCGCATATAACATACACCTATAAATTATCGTTTTTCAACGTATATACTATTAAACCAGTCCTCGTCATTTTCTAATTCATACTCGGTTTCGTACTCAATACTACGTTCCTTTATAGTCTCAAATGCTTCTATTAATACATTTAAATCATCACTTAGAGGTCCAAAATCAATTTTGATCACCTGTTATTGTGATCTCACCATTTTCCTCGATATCCGCTTAGTACACTTATTCGTCTGGTATATTCTTTCCATTAAACGTAAATCTTGCTTTCGTTTTAAAAACTGCCGACCAATCTGCTTTATCTCTTTTTGGAGATGGATATGTAGCATAATAAACTTGTAGGGATTGTTTTGCTAGTATAAACTGGATCATACTTATGATAATGTGATGTATGCTTTGTTTCAATAATATCATATTTTTTGTGCATGTTGATTTCAGAATCTAGAACATTACTGAACCAGTTGCATGTAAACAAATAAACATCTTCTGCACATCTAGTGAAATATGTTAATTACAAAACCTGAGTTAACACGCCATGAAAATCATATGTGATCATTTGGATCATCACTATCTTTAACATATACATTGGTATTGTTAGTTAATTTTTCAGCCCCACATTCTTCGGTGTTGAATTTGTATCCATTGACTGAGAATATTGGACATGTCTTGACTTTTCTTTTTGGTCCCATCGCAATATGTTTCAATCCTTCGTTAACCACATAATTTACCGGATCATATACGTGGTTAGAAAATCAAGTAGCAATTTTTTTGCTAATATCACCGCTTGGTGCCGTGATTTGTAAATACTGCATATATAGATAATATATTGTATTATAATTAATAAATGCATGTATTATTCATGTAAATAATTTTAGTTGTGTTATTTAGTAATACTTAACAAATGGCGCAGCTTCTGCACAGTTAAGAAGAATATATGTGTGGACTATATGATTATCTCTGTCGTCTAACCATACTTTCATACATTTTCCAACAGAGTATCCCTACTGTCTCAAAATAGATAGCACTAACTGAGAAGAATCTTGTTCAGTGCCCTCATCATTTCACGTAGCACTTTCAAAATATAAGTTCGTATGACCAATGAAATAATGAGAGAAAAATTACCAAGCTTCTTCTTCGATATACAATTTGCATATCGAACCTTCAACTCGTGCTTTTTGTCTCACTTTTTACTTTTGAATGATTTAAGTACCTTTTAATAATAATTATAATTAAATTTTACTGTACTTAATTAAAATAAAATTTAACATACTCAACATTAATACCTTTCAAATGCGTACATCCATCCATATTGCATAGGATCTCGAAGACGTGCTTCAAACAGAAGATGAATAGGTAAATGCTCCCTTATATTAAAGAAATCCGGAGGTAATATTTTCTACAGTTTGCGGAGCAGTATATGAATTTCTTCCTCAAATTTACATAGAAGATCAACTTTTAATGCAGTTGGACAAAGCTCCTTATAAAACAAACTAAGTTCTTTTACAACCATCCAAACTTTTATAGGCAAAGCGAAGGGTAAAAAATGCTCCATCATTGCATGAAAATCAAGAATTTTCATCCTACTCACTTTACCATTCTTATAGTCGACACATCTACGAAGATTAGAGGAAATCCCATCAAGAAATCTTAATCCTTCCATCCACTTTAACAGTACTTTAACTTACTTAGATACTAACTAACTAGGCAATAATCCTTCCAAAGCATGCTATGAGCTAGACAAGATGATTGCATATTGCCTCTATATCACGTTTTGATTTCAAATCGTCTTTCATCTTTCCTTTAACATTCAAAACTAGGTTAAATACATTGTCGAACACATTTTTCCCATTATGCATCACGTCTATATTATGACGAATTAGGAGATTTCCAATAAGGCGACTACCAAAATATATTTTGTTTGCACCAATTATTTTTGTTTGCACCAATTATGAATCGTCGATTTACTTTGAATTTCAATTTGTTCGCCAGTTTCTTGTATCTTTGGATAATTCTTTAAAGGGTCATAAATATTTTCGCTTGACCAAACCGTTGGTGGTCGCAAGGTCTCAAGTCTATTACTTGTAAAGTTTTTTTATCTTTTCTATAATGATGATTAATATGGAAAAAACACGATGATAGTCAAACCATGAAATTTTATTCTCATGCGGTAAAGAAAATGCTCGTGTTTCTTCCATGTAATAAGGACAAGCTAGACGACCAGCCATACTCCAACCCGAAAGCATTGCATGTGCAAGAAAATTGCTTATAGTCTACAATAGAGAAGCAAACATATGAAAATTCTTTTTTTTTTGAAATGTCGTATGTAACACATTTATACTACAATGTTTTTAACTCTTCAATCAATAGTTGTAAATATAAATCGATTCCTTTTGTCGCTTATTTAGGGCTAGAGATGACAATAGTGGGAAATTTATACGGAGTTTTCATACACATCCGCCTAGGTGAATTGTAAGGTGTAAAGATTATAGACAAGATGAATATTTTGAACCAAATTGAGAGAACAGTGAAAATTCATCCGTACATAAACAAAGTCTAACCTTATGGCTCTCTGCTACGAATTCGGGGTATGTCTTATTAAAATGCTTCTGTGCTTCTCCATCAGGTGGGTGTGCTAATTTATCACACACTGCCATCTCATATGATGCACGGTTATAAAAGATACATAGAACTTTGAAGTCTAGAAGTGATGGGTAAGTAATGCATATGCTTGTACGGAACTTTCATTTCATTCTTTTTCTTGGTTTGTATCTTTCCTCATTACATATTTTACAATTTCAAATATTGATACCTTCTTTCCAAAACAACATGCAACCATATAAATATGTATCTAATTTTTGATATGCCAAACCAAAAGTAGACATAAGTTTTTTTGCTTCATAATGATTTTCGCACATTAAATTATCGGATGACATATGCCGTTTTGCAGCTTATATTATAGTGTAGACCCGGCTTCTATGAAGTTGTATTTTGATTTCATCATAATATATTCTACAGTTACTGATAGTTGAGTACCGCTTTGTAAAACCAACCCAAAGGGGTTTCTTAGCACCATCCAATAAATCATAAAAAAATTGCTCCAATACTTAGTTCTTCTTCGACATTAACATCGTTATCATCAACTTCAACAATAGGGAATATTGAACGTGCTACATCTTCAACTATATCTTTTATGAGATTCGTCAAAACAATTTCAGTATCCACCTCCTCCTCCGATTGTATGGGATTAGGTGCTATAAGTTCTCCATGACGATCCCACACCAAATAATTTGGCACGAAACCATATTGGAGCAAATGAACTATTACCATATCGGTATCAAATGCATCAACAATTTTCACTTACTACATCACTACAAGACGATGACCTTTGGCGATGACTTCTGACGGCTTTCGATGGGCCATCGGTTGTCGTCGCAAGCCATCGAAAATTCACGTTATATGAGTCTCAGCCGAGACCTTTCTTCCTTATTCCAGCTGAACAAAAAAAATCGCTAAAACTTATTTTCAAGCTTCAAAACCCCAAATTCAAGCTTTCGGATCTTTCAGGGCTCCTTAATCGCTCTCTACTGCATCCAATCTCAGGTATAATCTCTAATTTTTGAGAAAAACCTAATTTTTAACCTAAGTCTAGATTTGTCTAATTTGATAAATTAGGGCTAATTAGCGATTTTAATTGTTTCTAATAGCATAATGAAGGTTTATAGTATTCCATGGAATACTTGTTTCATTTGTTAGTTTTAAATCGTGAAAAGTACGTATAATTCATGAATTTGTATATATGTGTAAACCATTATATATGTGTTATTTTTAGCATTGTGTAGTGTTAATAGGATGTTTATGCATTCATATATGTGTGTATATATGTGTTAATCATTATATATATACACACAGAAACGCATACTAATAATTAAATAAATTGCGTTCTATCGAAAACGTCATAACATAATAATTTACATATCTATTATAATACGCTGAATTAACCTTGTTCAATAAAATACACAGAATGTGGTAAATTAAAAATTTATCAAAATATATAAAATTAGTAAATTTTCAACCGTTTATAAACAATAATACATTACATAATAAATAAGAAGTCAAACTATAAAACTTTAAATTTTTGTATAAACTACTTTTTATACATCCGTTGGAGAGTTTTTGTCTCTGTCCGACAAGTATTGTACATGATCGTTTTGTAGATATTTGTTTTTGTTATAAAGCAGACATATATATTCATCAACTACAATACTTGCTAGATTTTTTCCTATATAGGAAAAGTTATAAACACAGTAAACAATTACATTTCATACATTATTTTGTTTTAACGGTTCGTAAAATTTTACCATCGCTTTTCTTTTTCGTTTTCTGTGTACACGCATTTGTGTACAATACTAGAAACAAAGGGGAAGTGCTGCCGAAATTTTGTTGAAATGTCTAAAACGAAATAATATTCAAAATGTAATTGTTTACTGTATTTGTAATGGAAAGTAGGATGACTGACCATCAAAAAGAAAACCATAAACTAACGTTTCAATATTGTATTCTTAAGTTGTGTTAAATTGATGCGTATAAGATTATGTATCAATAATTTGAAAATAAAATGTCAATTCGTAAAATGACCAATATTTATTTTTTAATTTGTGGCATATTTTTTTAAATAGGAAAATGATCGATTATTTTATTGATCGGAGGAGATGGATGTATCAAAGAAGGGGACTGAGAGGCTCAATAAAGGAAGATTTTTACAATGACATAAACGTATTTGTTGAATTCGCTTTAAGTAATAATGGAAACGGTGTAGAAATTCATTGTCCGTGTAGTAGGTGTAAACATTTGAAGTATTTGTTAACAGATTTTGTGAAAGTTCATTTGTGTAAAAACAGTTTCATACCAGAGTATTATGTTTGGGATCGTCATGGAGAAGTTGTAGCATATACTCCTGTAGAATCTGAATTGGAGGTAGCTAGTAATGAAATTGTTACAACAAATCGTATAGAAAGTACGGTTGAAGATGTAGCACGATTAATGTTCCATACGGTTGAAATTGATGATGACGATGTAAACGTTGAAGAACCAAATATTGAAGCAAAATTTTTTTTTTACGATTTATTGGATGCTGCTAAGTAACCTCTTTGGGATGGTTATGAAATGGTGGTTAGCTATCAGCAAACATAGAATATATTGTGATAAAGTCAAAATACAACATCACCGAAGCCGGATTTATTGTTGTTGTACAAGCTAAAAAATGGCATATGCCACCCGATAATTCAATCTGTTAAATCACTATAAGTTAAAAAACATATGTCAGTTTTTGTTTACCATATCAAAAAATAGATACATGTTTAAATGGTTGCATGTTGTTTTGGAAAGAGGACACCACTCTAAGGAAGTGTAGACTACTTTGACACATCCAGCCGATGGAGAAGCATGAAAGCATTTTGACAAAAATTATCCCGCTTTTGCAGCAGAGAGTCGTAATGTTAGACCTGGATTATGTACGGATGGTTTTTCATCATTTTCTCAATTTGTTGGTAAATATTTATCTTGGCCCATTATCATCACATCTTATCATTTACTTCTATGGATGTGTATGAAAACTTCATATATGTTTCTTGCTGTTGTCGTTCCTAGCCCGACGATCCAACATAAGGAATCGATGTTTATTTACAACCATTAATTAAGGAGTTAAAGCCACTGTGGAACAAAGAAGTAGAAACATACGACATTTCAAAGAATTCATATGTTTGCTTCATTGTTGTGGACTATAAGTGATTTTCCTGCTTAAGCAATGCTTTTAGGATGAAGTACATTTGGTTATCTAGCTTCTTCTTATTGCATGAAAGAAACACGGGCATTTTCTTTACCAAATTGCAATAAAATTTCATGGTTTGACTGCCATCGATGTTTTTCCATGTCAATAATCCTTTCAGAGGAGATAGAAAAAACTTTTTAGCTAATAGAGTCGAAACCTGGCAACCAACAACAATATGGTCAAACGAAGACATATATGAACTTGTAAGGAACTATCCAAAGATACATGAAACTGGAGTACATGCTGAAACTAAAGGTAAATCGACTATTCATAATTGGTGCAAACAAAGTATATTTTGGAGTTTCCTTATTAGAAAGATCTTTTTCTTCGTCATAATATTGATGTAATGCACAGTGAGGAAAATGTATTTGATAATGTTTTTAACACAATTTTGAATGTCAAGAGAAAGACTAAGAACGATTTGAAATCAAGATGCGATATACAAGAATTATGCAAACAACATAAGCCTCATATGAAGCCAAACAACAATAAGAAAACCTAAAATGTGTTATGAGTTAGATAATAATCAAGTTATAGTTGTATTAAAATGGATGGAAGGATTAAGATTTCCTAATGAGATTTCATCAAATCTTCGTAGATGTGTTGACTTTAAAAACGATAGATTGAGTGGAATGAAAAGCCACGACTGTCACATAATGATGGAAAATTTATTATCCATTGTATTCAATGAACTATTTTCCTTTAAAGTTTGGAATGTAATAACAGAACTTCATCTGTTTTACATAGATCTTTGTTCGACTGCGTTAAAAGTTCAACGTTTACGTAAACTCGAAGAAGATATTTCTATATTGCTCTACAAATTGGAGAAAATATTTCCACTGAGTTTTTTAATGTAATGGAGCATTTACCCATTCATCTCCCATCTTAAGCACGACTTCAAGGTCCTGTGCAATATGGATGGAGGTATCTGTTCGAGAGGTATGAAATATGTTACATATTAATTTAACTACATTTGAAAGCTAAAGCTAATATAAGTTAAATTTTCATAGATACTTAAATCATCCGAAGAAAAAAGAGTCAAAAAACACAAATTGAAGGTTTGATCTGTAAATCATACATTGAAGAAGAAGCTTCATTCTTTTTCTCTCATTATTTCAGTGACCATGTGAACATATCGTTCGAAATTGTTCCACATAATGATGAAGGTGACGAAGAAGAGTCCTGTGACGACCCGGATTTCTAACCCCAAAAATCTGTATCGTCTTGAAGAAAGAAAGGGAAAATAGAAAAGATATAAAGGAAAGAAGAAACAACATCATAATCTCAACAGCGGAACGAATAAATTATATTAATCACATAAATATTACATAATATACAATATCCATCAGAGTTACACAGATAATACATCACATGCTAGACAGTTATAAACACCTATCTAGTTATACAACTTAATACACAATACAACATAGAGATACCAACATAGCAGAACACTATATATATCTACAATGCAGAAGCCTCCTGCTCCATTGCTCCCTCACAATTCGTCAAAGCTAACCTGAATCTCTTGGCTACTCGTAAAAATTTAAGTACCCGAGAGTTTAGGAAAAACAAAAATAAACTTCGGGTCAGACATGGGTCTGGTGTGAGTAACAGGTTAAAGTTGCTTAATTTTGAAAAAACCCTTTGAAAACAAAAGGTATCACGTAAGACTTCCCACAAATAAACATGGGTAAGTTTTTACCTTACGCTAACCAAATCATTTTATAGGAAATTCAGTGATATTATAATAGTGTCTAGGGTTTTCAAGTAAATAGAAAATAGCCGAAATTGTTACATTCATTAAATTCCAGCTAATAGCCACAAAGTGGGTAATACAATCAAATCCGATGGCACTTATTGGATATGGATTCCATACAATGGCAGGGCTACTGGGGTACCGCCCGTCACAGTACGTGGCCTAGATCAACGTACCGAGGAGTACGCCCGCTCCCCTGCAACACAAGGCCGGAACCATTCCTTACTGAACAGTCCCGAACAAGATAACCCCGGCAGTTGGAGCTCAAAACTGCCCACACAGCCGAAATAAATGGGACATCTAGATAGGGGAAAATCACGTCCTGCTTGGGCATGACCCACCTAACCTTGCTGCACCTCCCCTGTTTTAGCCACTCCCGGTTGATGAGGATTGAGGCTGCGATTACCTTTAGAGAACACATCTCTTAGAATGCTCATCGCCCACCTGACGATGTTCTGAAAGCATTCAATCCATACAAGTTCGTTCCGGGTTCGAACGAAACCGAAGGCATTATCTCGTTACAGTCATTTTGGAATCACCCTTAGAGTTAGCGACGATAACTCTTGCACTCTGAATCTTCACTTGAGAATTCACGACCTAACGATTAATTTGGATCGATGTGGTTTTCGGATGTCTAAATATGGAAACCCGATCTCGGTCTCATCGAAATCCAAAACGTATCTTTTAAGGCCAAGTTGTTTTAAAGTTTAAATCAATTCAATTCAATTATCCATATACACACACATAGATAATTCACAATATCACAATAAATAATCAACATTATCATCATAAATAGATAATTCATATTATCATCACAACAGATAATCCATATTATCATCAAAGCATTGATTTTACACAGCAGCACTTATCTCATATCTAAGATGTCAAACCATACAAGGTAAACAATATCATCCATCCATACATAAGCAATGACATCAGCTATAAATAATTTAAAATGAATTAAATTAATTACTTACATCTCTAATTAATTTAAAGTAAATTAAATTAATTACTTAACCATTATTGAACTTGCTTATATCACTATTAATTAATTACCAATCAATTAATAAATCATTCACTAATTATTCATTTCAATTTATTACCCTTGATTAATTAACTTTAAATTATATTCAAGTAATTATCCTTTAATCATTTTCACAAATTAATCTCCTTTAACCAAATATAGAAGTTAACCTTTAAATTACTAAAATTAATTACATTACTTCTTAATTAATTGTATTAATAAATCAATTCGTTTATTAATTATTTCCAAATAAATCCATTACATCATTAATTATTACAATTAATGATCTCTAATTATATTTTCTATTTAAATTAATTACATTAAGTAATTAATCTTCAATTAAACCAAATTGTTATTCACCCTTGATTAACCCCATTCAGTAATTAACTACCCTTAATTACTTCCTCAAATAAATTAATTACTCCATAATTAATTTTCTCTAATTAATCCCTTGAATAATTATACAAAGTAATTATACTCAAATTTCTTTCACTATTAAATCATTCCTGCTTAATTACATCAAGTAATTATCATTAATTACTTTCCTAAGTAATTATACTTATCACATCATCAAATGATTATTTAAATTAATTAAACTTAATTGATTAACTTAAACAGTTCATATTAAAGCGAATTAATTACAATGTGTAATTGATTCCTTAATTACTTCCATTAAGTAATTACACTTAAACAATTTACAATTGATTATCTTTAAATTAATTAATCTAATTAATTATTAAAAATTAATCACATTAATCAATTATTAAATAATCCTTAGTTAATGACCTTCATTAACTATTAACAATTCTTTAATTACTTTTCTAAAGTAAATAACTAAGATTTATCATTATTAATTACAATTTAATTAATCTTTAATAACTCATTAATTAATCCAATATTATTTAATTAACTAATTACTAATCATTAATTAAAAATTAAAAACCATGTTTAATTAATAATCCTTAATTACCAATTAATTTATCCTAAATTAATTAGCTTAATCCTAATTTAAACTCTTAATTACTAAATTAATTAATTCAAATCAATAATTATCCATTTAATTTATTTAATAATTACAACTCATTAAATCTTCACTTACAAAAACATTTTTTCCTTAATGATCAAGTTATCATTAACAAGGTGTTTTAAAACAATTTAATTCCAAGTTTTACTTTTAAATTTCATTTTAAATTTAAGATTTAAAATGAAAACAAATTAACTTTAACAGTTTTAAAACAATTTCACAAACCCCTTTTAATCTCACAAGTTAAAGAATTATTTATCTTATAATAGAGGTTTTAAAGAATTTAAAACTCGATTTTGATTTTAAATTTAAATCAATCTAAAATTTTACTTTATCATTCAAACTATTTAAAACAATTTAAAATCTTCTTTTATTTCAAATCTAAGATTCAAATTTATATTTGAATCACATTTAAACTTAGGTTTAGATCTCTATTTTATTTAAAACTTTACTTTTAAATACAAACTATTTAAACCCCTTTTAAAGTTGTTACAAATAATTTAAATTTTTAAAACTTTATTTTATTTTAAACTAAGATTCAAACTTCATTTGAATCCAAACTTATCTTTGATTTAAATACCTATTTTAAATATCTATTTCTCATTTAAAAACCCAGGTTTAAAGAAATTTTAAACCTTACAGTTTTTAAAACCTGTTACTAACTTACCCGAGCCCCCTACTTCACAACGCTTCAAGAAAAACTCGAGACCACACAAACTTGCAACAGACCCAACAACCTTCACCAGAACAAACTCACCGTGCACGTGCATAGTAACTTTATCCACCTCCGACCATCTCCGTTGGTCGCTTCACATCGGCAACCTCCTTCTCACTCACCTACGACCTTCAGATCACCTCCCAAAACTCGAAATCGAATTCGAGGCTTCAGAACCAAACCTGGAAACAAGAAATACAGGAAACACCCAAAACCTGTCAACGCGCCTCGACCACGAAGCTCCGGTCACCAAAAAATCCACAACCTCATCTATGACTTCAACTACGGCTAAGCTACCATCCCCAAGAAAACTCAAAGCACTCGATCAACTTCTCAGGCCGTGGCGATCGATTCACTAAACACAGTAAAAACTAGGTTTAGAAACCCAAAACAGTCACCGTCGTCACCACCGTGTTCTGCCACCACTTACACCATTTTTCCCATAGTCGCTGACAACTCTTCCATCACCAGAAGAAAACTCGACCCCTCCGATCACTTGGACCAACAGGGACAACCTAAAATGTACATTTCAAACAACTCTGGACTGCTCTCTGATTCTAATATTAGAATTTGTGATTTTGTTCTTAAAAATCATGATTTTGTAGGATGATTCAGATCTTAACTCTGGAACATCAAATCATAGTATTTGAATTTTAACTTATTTAAAGTTTATGCTGTTGTAAATTTATTTCCAGAGGCCATACACATTATTTTAACTCAACAAATTTTTAAACTAAAATCTATAATATAACAAACATATTTGGTTTAAAACTTAATAACTAATAAAGATTTGATCAAGAGATTGATTCAAGATTTAAACTTTGAACCTGGAAACTAAAATCAGATAAAACATTCACACATAACAAATGCACACAACCAAATATTCATATATTTACAGAGATATACTTATGCATATACTCACAAACACTAGATAAGCATGCCTCGGAGTTATATACTTAAACTATTAAAATTTGTTATGTTACTCACCTTTTAAACAGAAGACAGAGCATCCAGATTTTGAAAAACGGTTTGAAACTGAAATCCTTTAGCCCTTTTTTAAAAACCTTTCACTTGAATTCTTTTTGTTTAAACTTGAGTTGCTTTGTTGTTTAGATTTGCATGCAGGTTGTTTTCTTTAAAACTTGGGTTGAAGATGAATGCATCAGGTTGTGCTTTGAATTTGCTTGCAGGCTTTGAAAAATGCAGGCAGTTTTGATTGTTGATAAAATTTGTAAAAATGCAAATGTTAACCTTTTCTTGCTTCCTAGTTTGCTAAGTTCTGAATGAAATGGAACAAAGAGCATTGCATATAAATATAGAGGAGACAAACCAAGTACAGGAAGGTGTTATCTGGTTATAACCTTATCTGTTGCCTAGAGATTTCTCTTTTTGTTTTTATCAGGCAAGATTTTGTTTGGGGCTGCAATGAGTTTTATATATTTCGGCTGAAATGATCTTCCAAACAATTTGAATTGACTAAATTTGTGCTGAGATGATGTTATTACTGTCTTTGTTCCTTATCTTGTTTACAGGCATGCTATTATTTGATTTTTTTAATCTTATTTCTATACATACTTTGTTCTTGCAGATTATTTCAGGTTACATACAAGAATACTTTGCCAGTTTATGATTTATTTTCTTTTCTTTTGTCTTATTTCAATGCTTATCTTCTTTTATATGTTGATGTTTCCTTTTGCTTGCCTGGTTTGTATCTTTTTACTTGTACTTGCATATATTATTACGGGCAACATACCTACTTCTTGCCTGTTTTGCTTTTTTTTATATTATATGTGCGTATATACTTTTTGTCTTGTATATAGATATTTATTTTGATGTTGATAGATTTTTATTTTGCTATGTTTTATTCTTGCCTATCATCTATTTCACATACATTTTTTTCTTATATGGTAGTTTTCGTACTTTAATTACATATTATTATATATGTTTATGCTTATGTTAATATCATAGTTCTTATGTTTATGACCATATATTTGGTTTATATTTATGCTTAATATTTATAAAAATTTATTTTATCTTAAATATATCTAAAAGATTTTATTTAAATTTACAAATCATAGCTTTCTTTCAAAATACTCATATATATAAATAAATAGACTCGAAATAACAATTTCTATTTATATTAAAAATCCATTTGTAAAAACATTATATCTTTAATATTGTTTAAATATAACTCATTATTGAATTAAAATAAATTTATAAAAGAAATTGTCTCTTTATTAATAAATCACTTATTTTATCAAGCTATATTTAAAAAGAACAAAATAACCCTTTTTGTTTAAGTTTAAATCTAGGTTAGAATTATTTTTAAAAAAATTAACTTTTATCCTAAGAATCTTAAAATTTTATGGTTATTTAATAGCTTAATATTAATTTAATTAAAATTTCAAAATTACCAAAAATATTAGAATTAGAAGACATGACTTTATTTATTAATTAAAAACAAAGTTTATCTATTTACAATATATACAAATATGTATATATTACAATTAGAAAATAATTTATTAGCCTTTAAAGATAAATTATCAGTTTAAATATTTATTTTAAAGAAGATTATTAAATCTAATTCAAATTCATTATTAACATTATTGTCAAATCAATTTAATTTTGACATAAATTATTAAATTGTTATTGTCAAAATTTCCGGGATATCACACTGCTCCCCCCTTAAAAGAATTTCGTCCCCGAAATTAAAACAAAGGTAATTTAATAATTTAATTAAAAATTAATTTTAAAAAACACCAGCATATATTAATCATATGCTAACAACCATAGCAATCAATTCAACTAATCAACGAATCTAATTATCCAGATAAAATTCTGGATAGAATTTTCTCGAGTTTCCCAGGTATAAATACCGGGATACTCGCTCCACAGAATCTAAACAATCAACACTACTAAGCTACAAAACTTCCACTCTTCTAGATCTACAAAACAAATCAAGATATCAGACCAAACTCAAGTCTGACTCAACAACCGAAATTCCCTGAACTGCTGGTTCTACAATCAGAGATAGCTCATACACGTACTCTCTCAGAGATACGTGAAACACTCTGAATTCCAGTTATCCAACCTGGAAATTCACTCCTGAAGACCAATTACTAATCCTAAGAAGAACAACAGAAAAAGACCCAAATATCTCGGAGCTAGCTTCCCAATCTTATCCAATCTTATAGCTCCCATTGATCGGAGAAAACCCCAACAACAACGAAGTCTCTAACTTCGAATTTCAAATTTTCCGTCTTTTATTCACAATACTCTTCTAAAGATCCTGGGCTGCCTACACCCATACTAATCAGCCCAACCCTTGCTGATACCCCCAGAAACAATCTGAACTAAAAACAATCCAACAAAATGATCTTCCCAAGATCAACTTCGAAAATCCGAACACAACTCAATTCCAAAATCAACTGACTGATCTCACTTCTCCCATATGGAAAGATAATACAGATGCATTCCAATCTGGTCTTAAGATCTTGAAAAATTTCCAGTAGAAACTCTCTAATCCAAAACACTGCAAATTCCAGTTGTTTCCACACCAAACAGCTGCCACCATGCTTCCACTGCGCAACTCTAACCAGAGCAGATGAAAATGCTGATGATGATCATGAACTCTAGCTGGGCAACACATCTTAGAACTATGGTTCAACAGATCCACTAAAGATACTCAGAAGTTCCTCCAAAACCCGATCTTCTTCACCAACTCATTCTCCAAAAATTATCTTACTACTAAGCTGAACCATCGGTACCACTCCTGGAGTCCAGTTGATACCTGTAACGACCCGGGATTTTGGACATCCCGAGTTGTGAATATTAATTTAGAATATTCAATAATATTGTTTTTTTATATACAATGTTCCCATAAATTGATGATTAATAATCTTATACAATTTTGCAAATCAACATAATATGAATTTTTAAGATAGTTTAAAAGGACTTTCTTACATACACATATATTTTGTTTTAGAAGAAAGAAAAAAAAATACGTGTAGATTATTCTGGAAACATATATGAATTTGTTTAAGATTAACTGTGTATATTTTATCCTATAAGATAAAATATATTAGAGGATATAAACTTATTAAAATCAAATAGTTATATGTATATCGGAAACAATAAATTTACATGTAAGGAGAATAGAAATTTATGACATGAAATTGAATTGAGATGTATATAAAATTTTGATAAAATTCATAATGAAGTAAAAAGAGGTATTTTTGATTTTTGGTATATAAACAATGTTGTTCATATTTGATAAAAAGGAAATTTTAAGATTTCTAAAATAATGATATATCTACCTTGTATTAGGAAAGTTGTATATGTGTAATGATAAAGTTAAAAAGAAAAAAATAAAATATTTAAATTGACGAAATGTTATAAATGAAGATGTGTATAGTAATCACTTTAGTAATTTAAGAAAAGCTATATATATATATATATATATATATATACGTAGATGACAAATGAATTTAGTTTATTTAAAAGAAATGAATTTCCATATTTTAAACTAAAAGGTGTGTATATGGTTATGTATATATATAAAGACTTAGAAATAGTTTAAATATCACTTTGTAATCCTTGTTTTAAAGCAATATATGTATATTGGGAATGATATTTCAATTTGTTTAAAATACATATACATTTGTATAAGACAAATTAACCAAGAATATTAAAATCTGTTATTTTAAAACGATCGATTTTCCACCTTTATTTTATAATTTATAAGAGTGCATACCTTAAGTATTATTTCAATATAGTTTCTCATTTTATTTTTCAATGTATAAGAAACAAATGCAGTCACTACTTTGACAAGTAATGATAATTTTGAGCTGTTTAAATTTTTCAATATACTTACATATGTTTTAAATATTGTATGGTTTATGTTATCATAAATGAAAAAAAAAATAGGATAGTTTGCAACTCAATTAACTGTTAAGTAAAAACAGTTTTGATGAAGATTAACTATGAGTAAGTTAGCAATAAAATGTAAATCAGTGAACAAGGAGGAAAACTATTATTTTTATTAATCAAAATAGTGGATAAGTAATAATAAGTACTTGAATCAACAGGTATAAGAATACACTCAGCAGTACAATCCTGGGAAGAAATCCAACGCCATTATTATTCTTTCCTTACATAATCTTCCCAGTAATTCTATTCACAAACTTAAAATCAATACATATAAATTGTCTTGTAATAATTCCTGTCAGCTTATAAAAATAATTGTTCTTGTTCAAATCTGAATACACATATATGTATTTGTCTTTGAAATAATTCCTGTCAGCACATGCATATAGATTTGTCTTGGTTCATATCCAAGTACAAATGCCTTTATAAACCTATTAGTGTAAGTAAAAAGAAATAATTAACAGGTTAGTAAACCTATTACTGTAAGTAAAAAGAAAAAAATTAGAAGGTGAGTTAACTTATTACTGCAAGTACATGAAGAAATGAAGCAAACAAGATCACGACAGAAATTGTCTGAGAAGGTAAGAAAATATCTAATAAAACCTATAATTTTTATCAAAATCTTTTCAACAGGTGTAAAATCAAATTGCAGGCCAACAAAATGGCAACTCCGGCATATATTTTTGTCAACTTTGTTCCCTGTTCTCAGGTGCAGCTGCATCTTTATAAATGAAACATCTCAAGTTCGAACAATTGAATATTGAAACCATATAATTCAAGAAAATAAAGCTCTATTAATGTCTTAAGAAATTATAGAGTAAGAAGAGGGAAAAACAGTGTTCATTTTATTTAGAAGAAACAGTTTGGAGCTTGCTATTCAAATTCAAAGCATAGAGATTTTAAAGAAGCTGTTCAAATTTCAGATTTCAACTTTAGTTAAGGTTTCAACTTCAAGTTTTGAAGCTTCTGGAATCGATGTGGAAGGTGAGAAACAAATTTGTTAAACCCTGGGAATTTAAATTACTCTGTAATGTAAATTTTGTGTTCAACCTGCCTGCAAAATTCAAAATCTCTTCACCCAAGCTATATTTTAAGTTAATGTAAACTAGGAAATTGTTCATTTGTAAGTATAGTTTGTGGGAAAAATAAATTTGTATGGAATTGGTTTGTGAAACTCGAAAGGGCACTGTTTTACAGTGGAAACTTAACTAAAGTCAAAATTTAATGTTTTTAATTTTAGGATTCAAGTATGCAATATCGATCCTTGCATGAAAATATGATTTTTAGTGGTAAATTCATAATTTTTAGTGATGGTTATGTGGAGAGATCGAGAGATAAACTGTTTTCAATAAAAAAATATTTTCCGACAACATAGATGACGAGAGGTGCCGTGGGTGGTTCTGATAGAAGTAGGCGATCATGGTGGAGGTTTCTACCGTGGCCGTTTTTCGAATTTGGGTTTGGTTCGGCGGTGCGAATCAAATTTAGGGTTTTGGTGAAGTTTTTGAAATGGTGGAAACGATGATGATTGTAGGAATGGAGAGGTGACCGAGCTATCTGATTTTTGGCAAATAGGTAGTGTCAGGGAAGAGCTTTCGTTTGGCGATGAAGTTGATTTGATCGGTGAAGTGTGGTGGTAGCAGTTCGACGTGTTCTGGGCCGGAGTTATTCAGTTGGTTCGAGTGTGAATTGATTTTCGACTGGGGTGGCTTCTGGTCATCGTTGAGATGGCGTTTGAGATTAAGGATCTAGGTACAACTCGTCGGTGGTGGCACGGCGGAGTAAGGGTCAGGGAATCGATGGTGCACGTGCACGTCATCACCGTGCACAGGTGATCAGAGGAGAAGTTTTATTCGTAGATTTGACTCGTGTGTTTGTTGACCAGCTTAATCTCGTGTTCAATCTGGGTTGTGAGTTTCAGTGATGATTCGAGTGAGTTGTTGAGTGATCGAAGTTTAATCTTCTCCAATTGTGAGTGCTAGTTCCTGTAGTTTGGGATGTAGCCTGAATATAGTGTAGAAGGATGGGAAGAGGATAAAGTGGAATGCACTGTTTTGGTTGGAAAACTGGGCTCGGCCCATTTGTTTTTTTTTTGTTAGTTGAAGAATGCGGGCCCTTTTTGGAAATTGCGTATCAGCCTTGGGTTCAAAATTTTGATAATAAAAATTGCAATAATAATAAATAAAACAAGTATGTGAGAGTAAGGACCACATATTATCCCCCAGGCACGGATTCAGGAAGTGGTTAGAGTGTTTTGTGGTAAACCAAACAACAAAGAATAAATAAATGGATAATGAATAATATATGAAGATAAAAATGTGTTACTTATGTTTAAATAAAAAAGTCTGAGAACAGGTTGATCAATTTTGAATTTGACTTAAGTTATTTTAATAAGCTACTTATTTACAAACTAGACGAGTTTTATTAAGTAATTTATTTAATGACCTAACGACCCTTGAGTTTAATTGTATAAGAGAATAAGTAGAAGTGAAATGAATTAAAGAAATTAAGTAAACATTTCACTTTTTGAATTAATGCAATTGTTTAAGTAATTAACTACATAATTTTCTCGAAATAATGAAGTGTTATTAAGAGGTTTATTCTATCACAAGATCTTACGCCGTTGTACGATCTATTTGTGTAGATTAAATAAGAAAATCTGTATAAGCCTAGCAGATAAAATTAAAATTCCGTTTGAATATGTGTGCCGATATGAAATTTTACACGGCTTATCTGTAAAAATGTATCTGAATTAGGATATATGTGTTAATAATAGAATTTTTTTTATTTTGTTAAACTGTCTGACACCCTGACAGCGGAAATTGACACCATTCCGATGAATAGTAAAATTTAATACTTGTTGATTGTATAGCCATTTATCTGATCTTATCTGTGTAATTGAATCTAGCATTGCTAAATTATGAACTGAATATTCATACATGTATCTGTAATTCCTTGTTAATCATATTTGGAAATATATATCGATCTTTAGGTGATTGATTGAATTATGAAATGTAAATGGTGAATTGATAAGTACCATCGAGACTAATAAGCCTTATTCTGCTTTGGTTTATTTTGAACCTAGTTTGCTAAAAGAGAAATACTTTTCATATTTAAAGGAATTAAGTAATTTTGAAATTCAAACGTAGTATTTTGAAATCATTTTAAAGGGTATAATTTACATTAGTATGTATTATATAAATTATATCAAGTATTAAATAAATTGAAATCAGTTCCTTAAACGATAATTTTTATTAAAATAAATTTCAAGTATATTTTTTAATATACATTTATTTTAATGATGTTTAATTAATATTTTAAAGTAATCTTATAAAGAATATTTTATTAAACTTATGAATAATATTTGAAAACTTCATAAGTATGTTCTGGGCAGGAATGGTTATATATATATTTATCGAAAGGATAAGCTTTCTTAGAAAATTTTAATCCGTTAGGATTTGAAATATGAACAAGGCTTAATGGTTGCAATGGGAAATAACTTGGTTGTATTGATTGATAGTTAAATAACCGACTATCAATATTGGACAATACGCTAATCGTTTCGAAGAGACCGGGATCGAGATTTATTTCTCGAAAACCACTTCGATCCGGTTTGTACGTTTCGTCGAAACGAGTTTGGATGCGAAGATGGAACAGTGAAGTGCAAGGGCTAGTCGCTACTAATCCTGAGGATATTTCCAAATGGATGTAGTAGGAATAGTGCCTTCGGTTCCGTTCGAACCCGGGACGGACTTGTATGGAGGAATGCTTGCGAAAACATCGTCAGGTGGACGATGGGCATTCAAAGAAATATGTTCTATAAAGGTAACGCTTAGCCTCAAGCCTCATCAAAAGGGAATGACTGAAAATCAGGGGATATGCAGCAAGGCTAGGTGGGTAGCACCCAAGCAGGGTGAGGTCATTCCAGTCTAGATGTCCCTTTTTTTTCGGCTTAGTGGTGCGGTTGCTGATCCCAACCGCGGGGTGATCTTACTCGGGACTGTCCAGTAAGGGATGGTTCCGGCCTTGTGTTGCAGGGGATGAAGGGAGTAATCCTCGGTACGGTGATCTAGGCCCCGTACTGTGACAGGTGGTACCCCAGTGCCTAGTCATTAGTTGGAAATCCATTCTCCCTACGTGCCTTTTACGAGTTTTGTTTGTATTACCCACTCTGTGGCTATAGCTGGAATTTAATCATGTAACAATTTCGGCTACTTTAATAAGTATTTGTAAATAGACCCTATTATAATATCAGAGAATTTTAATAAAAATGTTTTAGCTATCGTAAGGTAAAAACCCGACATGTTTATTTGTGGCGTGGTCTTACGAGATGCTTTTGTTTCAAAGGATTTTCTAACTTTAATAATCAAGTTGAGTGTGTTTCTCACGCTGGTTTACCAGACTGACCCGGGCTTGGTGTTTTTCCTAAATGCTCGGGTAAGACCGAGCATATGTATTCCAGGTTTAACTGGAAGAGTGGAAGCTGCTCAGGAAAGGAGCTGGATCAAGAACGTATTTCCGTAGATGTTTATATTTAGTCTGTTTGGTCATGTGGATATGATTGTAAGGACAGGATTGATATAACTGTCCGAGTTGTATGGTTGTAACTCTGATGTAAAACATGTATATGATATATAAAGTAACAGTTTTGGGTTTCATGTAAAGGTTTGTTTATATTATAATTTAGTCGATCCGCTGTGAGATTCTGATTTGTTCTCTTTTCTTCTATCTTCTTTCTATTTCTACCTTCATTCTTTCTTTCATTATCCGTCTTTCCGTACTATTTAGCTGGCAAGAGTGGTTGAATGTCGGTTTAAATCGGTACGGAAAAATGGGTCGTGACAATACCAAACTCAATCTCCAGACACGGACAAAACTCTGACTTCCTGAAGACATCCAGAAATTTCAGGTATCCCAAGAGAACACTCAGCTATCGCAAGTCACTTTTGCGATCTATCTAGCCCACTAAAGAAAAATTGTTCTCTCTTTACCAAACGGAACAGCCTACGCTTAATTAGCCAATCCATCGAAGAAATGGAATCACTCTGCTGCTCCTGAAATTTCTTCAAGAAAAACTGCCAAGCCAGAAGATCTCCTTGATGGCACATAGAACACTCCGAGCTGCACTTCTGACTCAGATGCCAAGACTTCCAATCCAAAGCTCTTCGAGAAACTCGGACCTCAAACCAACAGAAACATTCTACTGAACTCAGCCCCAACACCGAAGCAGATACACTTCCTTAACTGATTCCAAAGAAACATCCTCGGAGACTTCCATAGTCACTGTGTCTCATCACACAGCTACTACATCCTGAGGTAAAATATCCGGACTTGCTCATGCCAAACTGATAAGTCCAATATCTAGCTCATCCAAACTTACGCTTCAAAAATGAAGTCCGAACCTTAACAGGTTTCCTTCAGAGTTCAATGAAATCTTCCATCACTTCAAAGCTCACTCGAGACGGCATTGGGTCTACAGTCTCGTCTGATACACTACCAAGCTCAAATATTCGAACTCCAACCATTGGTAGTCATGTTACACACACCACTACCCTATCTACCTTTATAACTTATTGGAAAACCCGAACAGGTAACCCAACAAATAAGTAGAAATATATATATATATATAACAAAATTACAAATACGCTCTCTCAAGATAGAAATCACTCAAAAGCCTAGGTATTCACTCAACCTAGCGCTCTGATACCAACTGTGATGACCCGGATTTCTGACCCCAGAAATCCGTATCGTCTTGAAGAGAGAAAGGGATAGAAAATAGAAAAGATAGAAAGGAAAGAAGAAACAACATCAGAATCTCAACAGCGGAACGAATAAATTATATTAATCACATAAATATTACATAATATACAATATCCATCAGAGTTAAACAGATAATACATCACATACTAGACAGTTATAAACACATGTCTAGTTATACAACTTAATGCACAATACAACACAGAGATACCAACACAGCAGAACACTATATATATATATATATATATATATATATATATCTACAACATAGAAGCCTCATGCTCCATTGCTCCTCCACAATTCGTCAAAGCTAACCTGAATCTCTTGGCTACTCGTAAAAATTTGAGTACCCAAGAGTTTAGGAAATACAAAAATAAACTCTAGGTCAGACATGGGTCTGGTGTGAGTAACAGGTTAAAGTTGCTTAATTTTGAAAAAAATCCTTTGAAAACAAAAGGTATCACGTAAGACTTCCCACAAATAAACATGGGTAAGTTTTTACCTTACGCTAACCAAATCATTTTATAGGAAATTCAGTGATATTATAATAGTGTCTAGGGTTTTCAAGTAAATAGAAAATAGCCGAAATTGTTACATTCATTAAATTCCATCTACTAGCCACAAAGTGGGTAATACGATCAAATCCGATGGCACTTATTGGATTTGGATTCCATACAATGGCAGGGCTACTGGGGTACCGCCCGTCACAGTACGTGGCCTAGATCAACGTACCGAGGAGTACGCCCGCTCCCCTGCAACACAAGGCCGGAACCATTCCTTACTGAACAGTCCCGAACAAGATAACCCCGGCAGTTGGAGCTCAAAACTGCCCACACAGCCGAAATAAATGGGACATCTAGACAGGGGAAATCACGTCCTGCTTGGGCATGACCCACATAACCTTGCTGCACCTCCCCTGTTTTAGCCATTCCCGGTTGATGAGGCTTGAGGCTGCGATTACCTTTAGAGAACACATCTCTTAGAATGCTCATCGCCCACCCGACGATGTTCTGAAAGCATTCAATCCATACAAGTTCGTTCCGGGTTCGAACGAAACCGAAGGCATTATCTCGTTACACTCATTTTGGAATCACCCTTAGAGTTAGCGACGATAACCCTTGCACTCTGAATCTTCACTTGAGAATTCACGACCTAACGATTAATTTGGATCGATGTGGTTTTCGGATGTCTAAATATGAAAACCCGATCCCGGTCTCATCGAAATCCAAAACGTATCTTTTAAGGCCAAGTTGTTTTAAAGTTTAAATCAATTCAATTCAATTATCCATATACACACAGATAGATAATTCACAATATCACAATAAATAATCAACATTATCATCATAAATAGATAATTCATATTATCATCACAACAGATAATCCATATTATCATCAAAGCATCGATTTTACACAGCATCACTTATCTCATATCTGAGATATCAAACCATACAAGGTAAACAATATCATCCATCCATACATAAGCAATGACATCAGCTATAATTAATTTAAAATGAATTAAATTAATTACTTACATTTCTAATTAATTTAAGGTAAATTAAATTAATTACTTAACCATTATTGAACTTGCTTATATCACTATTAATTAATTATCAATCAATTAATAAATCATTCACTAATTATTCATTTCAGTTTATCACCCTTGATTAATTAACTTTAAATTATATTCAAGTAATTATCCTTTAATCATTTTCACAAATTAATCTCCTTTAACCAAATATAGAAGTTAATCTTTAAATTACTAAAATTAATTACATTACTTCTTAATTAATTGTATTAATAAATCAATTCGTTTATTAATTATTTTCAAATAAATCCATTACATCATTAATTATAACAATTAATGATCTCTAATTATATTTTCTATTTAAATTAATTACATTAAGTAATTAATCTTCAATTAAACCAAATTGTTATTCACCCTTGATTAACCCCATTCAGTAATTAACTACCCTTAATTACTTCCTCAAATAAATTAATTGATCCATAATTAATTTTCTCTAATTAATCCCTTGATTAATTATACAAAGTAATTATACTCAAATTTCTTTCACTATTAAATCATTCCTGCTTAAGTACATCAAGTAATTATCATTAATTACTTTCCTAAGTAATTATACTTATCACATCATCAAATGATTATTTAAATTAATTAAACTTAATTAATTAACTTAAACAGTTCATATTAAAGCGAATTAATTACAATGTGTAATTAATTCCTTAATTACTTCCATTAAGTAATTACACTTAAACAATTTACAATTGATTATCTTTAAATTAATTAATCTAATTAATTATTAAAAATTAATCACATTAATCAATTATTAAATAATCCTTAGTTAATGACCTTCATTAACTATTAACAATTCTTTAATTACTTTTCTAAAGTAAATAACTAAGATTTATCATTATTAATTACAATTTAATTAATCTTTAATAACTCATTAATTAATCCAATATTATTTAATTAACTAATTACTAATCATTAATTAAAAATTAAAAACCATGTTTAATTAATAATCCTTAATTACCAATTAATTTATCCTAAATTAATTAGCTTAATCCTAATTTAAACTCTTAATTACTAAATTAATTAATTCAAATCAATAATTATCCATTTAATTTATTTAATAATTACAACTCATTAAATCTTCACTTATAAAAACATTTTTTCCTTAATGATCAAGTTATCATTAACAAGGTGTTTTAAAACAATTTAATTCCAAGTTTTACTTTTAAATTTCATTTTAAATTTAAGATTTAAAATGAAAACAAATTAACTTTAACAGTTTTAAAACAATTTCACAAACCCCTTTTAATCTCACAAGTTAAAGAATTATTTATCTTATAATAGAGGTTTTAAAGAATTTAAAACTCGATTTTGATTTTAAATTTAAATCAATTTAAAATTTTACTTTATCATTCAAACTATTTAAAACAATTTAAAATCTTCCTTTATTTCAAATCTAAGATTCAAATTTATATTTGAGTCAGATTTAAACTTAGGTTTAAATCTCTATTTTATTTAAAACTTTACTTTTAAATACAAACTATTTAAACCCCTTTTAAAGTTGTTACTAATAATTTAAATTTTTAAAACTTTATTTTATTTTAAACTAAGATTCAAACTTCATTTGAATCCAAACTTATCTTTGATTTAAATACCTATTTTAAATATCTATTTCTCATTTAAAAACCCAGGTTTAAAGAAATTTTAAACCTTACAGTTTTTAAAACCTGTTACTAACTTACCCGAGCCCCCTACTTCACAACGCTTCAAGAAAAACTCGAGACCACACAAACTTGCAACAGACCCAACAACCTTCACCAGAACAAAATCACCGTGCACGTGCACAGTAACTTTATCCACCTCCGACCATCTCCGATGGTCGCTTCACATCGGCAACCTCCTTCTCACTCACCTACGACCTTCAGATCACCTCCCAAAACTCGAAATCGAATTCGAGGCTTCAGAACCAAACCTGGAAACAAGAAATACAGGAAACACCCAAAACCTGTCAACGCGCCTCGACCACGAAGCTCCGGTCACCAAAAAATCCACAACCTCATCTATGACTTCAACTACGGCTAAGCTACCATCCCTAAGAAAACTCAAAGCACTCGATCAACTTCTCAGGCCGTGGCGATCGATTCACTAAACACAGTAAAAACTAGCTTTAGAAACCCAAAACAGTCACCGTCGTCACCACCGTGTTCTGCCACCACTTACACCATTTTTCCCATAGTCGCTGACAACTCTTCCATCACCAGAAGAAAACTCGACCCCTCCGATCACTTGGACCAACAGGGACAACCTAAAATGTACATTTCAAACAACTCTGGACTGCTCTCCGATTCTAATATTAGAATTTGTGATTTTGTTCTTAAAAATCATGATTTTGTAGGATGATTCAGATCTTTACTCTAGAACATCAAATCATAGTATTTGAATTTTAACTTATTTAAAGTTTATACTGTTGTAAATTTATTTCCAGAGGCCATACACATTATTTTAACTCAACAAATTTTTAAACTAAAATCTATAATATAACAAACATATTTGGTTTAAAACTTAATAACTAATAAAGATTTGATCAAGAGATTGATTCAAGATTTAAACTTTGAACCCGGAAACTAAAATCAGATAAAACATTCAAACACATAACAAATGCACACAACCAAATATTCATATATTTACAGAGATATACTTATGCATATACTCACAAACACTAGATAAGCATGCCTTATATACTTAAACTATTAAAATTTGTTATGTTACTCACCTTTTAAACAGAAGACAGAGCATCCAGATTTTGAAAAACGGTTTGAAACTGAAATCCTTTAGCCCTTTTTTAAAAACCTTTCACTTGAATGCTTTTTGTTTAAACTTGAGTTGCTTTGTTGTTTAGATTTTCATGCAGGTTGTTTGCTTTAAAACTTGGGTTGAAGATGAATGCATCAGGTTGTGCTTTGAATTTGCTTGCAGGCTTTGAAAAATGCAGGCAGTTTTGATTGTTGATAAAATTTGTAAAAATGCAAATGTTAACCTTTTCTTGCTTCCTAGTTTGCTAACTTCTGAACGAAATGGAACAAAGAGCATTGCATATAAATATAGAGGAGACAGGCCAAGTACAGGAAGGTGTTATCTGGTTATAACCTTATCTGTTGCCTAGAGATTTCTCTTTTTGTTTTTATCAGGCAAGATTTTGTTTGAGGTTGCAATGAGTTTTATATATTTTGGCTGAAAAGATCTTCCAAACAATTTGAATTGACTAAATTTACGCTGAGATGATGTTATTACTGTCTTGGTTCCTTATCTTGTTTACAGGCTTGCTATTATTTGATTTTTTTTATCTTATTTCTGTATATACTTTGTTCTTGCAGATTATTTCAGGTTACATACAAGATTACTTTGCCAGTTTATGATTTATTTTCTTTTCTTTTGTCTTATTTCAATGCTTATCTTCTTTTATATGTTGATGTTTCCTTTTGCTTGCCTGGTTTGTATCTTTTTACTTGTACTTGCATATATTCTTACAGGCAACATACCTACTTCTTGCTTGTTTTGCTTTTTTTTATATTATATGTGCATATATATTTTTTGTCTTGTATATAGATATTTATTTTGATGTTGATAGATTTTTCTTTTGCTTTGTTTTATTCTTGCCTATCATCTATTTCACATACATTTTTTTTCTTATCTGGTAGTTTTCATACTTTAAGTACATATTATTATATATGTTTATACTTATGTTAATATCATAGTTCTTATGTTTATGACCATATATTTGATTTATATTTATGCTTAATATTTATAAAAAATTATTTTATCTTAAATATATCTAAAAGATTTTATTTAAATTTACAAATCATAGCTTTCTTTCAAAATACTCATATATATAAATAAATAGACTTGAAATAACAATTTCTATTTATATTAAAAATCCATTTGTAAAAACATTATATCTTTAATATTGTTTAAATATAACTCATTATTGAATTAAAATAAATTTATAAAAGAAATTATCTCTTTATTAATAAATCACTTATTTTATCAAGCTATATTTAAAAAGAACAAAACAACCCTTTTTGTTTAAATTTAAATCTAGGTTAGAATTATTTTTAAACAAATTAACTTTTATCCTAAGTATCTTAAAATTATATGGTTATTTAATAGCTTAATATTAATTTAATTCAAATTTCAAAATTACCAAAAATATTAGAATTAGAAGACATGACTTTATTTATTAATTAAAAACAAAGTTTATCTATTTACAATATATACAAATATGTATATATTACAATTAGAAAACAATTTATTAGCCTTTAAAGATAAATTATCAGTTTAAATATTTATTTTAAAGAAGATTATTAAATCTAATTCAAATTCATTATTAACATTATTGTCAAATCAATTAAATTTTGACATAAATTATTAAATTGTTATTGTCAAAATTTCTGGGATATCACAAGTCCTCTCAAACAATGTTATCTATTTTTAGACAACATGGTCGATCTTCTGGAACATGTGTGGACATTGGTTAGACGATAGAGATGTTCATGTAGCACACACTTATATTCTTTTTAATTATGCTTAGGTTGCACCATTTGTAAGGTAATATGAAATAATAATTCTTAATTTATTCATTTCAATAATGCATGCGCATGTAGAGTTTAATGCAATATTTTATTTACGTATGCATTACTTATGAAAGAGAAGATCCATGTAGAGGGCTCGGTAAAGAATTTTCCAGTTGGTTTTTCAAAGTACGTTTATGAACCGTGAAATTATGTTGTTGATGAAGGATTGAAACATCTTGCTTTGGGACCACAAAGAAATGTCAAGAAATATCCAATATATTTCGTTAATGGATACAAATTCAACACCAAAGGATATGGTGCTGAAAATTAACTAATGATACAAATGTATTTGTAAAAGTTAGTGATGATCGAGAAAATAACATAAATGATTTTTATGGCATTGTAACCCAAATTTTGCAATGACATATTTTGCACGATCCACATAAGATGTTTTTCTATTTCGATGCAATTAGTCAGCAGTGTTCCAAGCTCTGAAATTAATGTGCACAAGGATTATAATCTTATCGAAATAAAGCATACGTCGCATTATCACAAGCATGATACTTTTGTACTAGCCAAACAAGCATTGCAAGTTTATTACGCTCTTTATCCTTCTCTAAAAAGAGATAAAGCAGATTGGTCAGCAGTGTTTAAAAAAAGGCAGGATTTACATTTGATGGAAAGAATATTCTAAACGAACAAGCTTATCATGCATCTCTTGAGAAAAGCAATAAAATAATAATAACAGACGATCATACTGATTTTGGACCGCTTGACGATGAATCAAACGTTTTGGTAGAAGCATTTGAGAGTAGAGAGGAAAATAATGTAGAATATGAGACTGAATTTGAATCAGAAGACGACGAGGATTGATAAAATATTATGTTGAATTCTGATGTATTATGAAGTTTGTGTAATTGATGACATTTATTTTACAAGTTATGTAATTTGTGTCATTTATGAAACCGAATATGCTTATCGTCATTTACATAATTTAAGTCATTTGTGTAATTTATGCCATTCATGTCATTTATACCATTTATGTCATTTATTTAGCAATTTATGTTAAAAATGCTATATTCTGCTTATCGTCGGAATATGAGACCCATTCTGAATCAGGTATATTTTGCAATTGAGATTTTTAGGCTCTAGGAAAAAGTTAGAGAAAAATTTAGTTTCAGGGAAAAGAAGTTTGTTTTTTAGGTTGAAGGACACTTTTTAGTGTAAATCACAGAATGGCAGTTGTAACTATCATTTTCAATTTACACTAAAAAGTGTCCTTTAGACTAAAAAGTAAACTTGTTGTTCCTGAAACTAAATATTTTTGTAACTTCTTCCTTGTATCTATTTACCTGTTTGCAATTTATGTACTTTATGTCATTTATGTCATTATTATAAAATATATGTCATCATTATGCTATTATTCTCTTATAAAATTACGTGTCTGTGACACAGGTATTATTTCATCTAGAAGGAGGAGCTCATCCGATTCATCCAGAAGCGATGGCAGCAGCCCATCATAGTGGCTACAGCGTCTAGCTGTGTATCTGGTGCCTAAAGCGGATGGATAAATATTAAAAAAGTTTAGCATCATAAATATTTTATGTACGATATAATAATCTGTATCATATTTAACATATGGTGTTCGACCTACAGCCATCAGTTGTAGCTCTATCAGTTTCTAGAGATTCATATAAGAATAGGATGACGGCTTGTTGGCCCAACTGGGATAATATCCCTTCCCATATCATGGAGTGTATGGCAGGATTTCATTATAAGTACAATATTCTATTTTCCATTCTCAATTTGTTTGTCGTATATTTATTGTTCATCTTATATTGTTTAATTATTTGTCGCTTTTTTATCATGAAATGCAGGCTGCGGTCGACGTCCAAGCAAACGAATACAGTTGGTACGGCACTACTGGATGTAGAAGATGAGGAAGAATTACCAAGATTCTATGTCAGCTGTGAAGCATAAAGGGGAGAATCTAATTTGATGGGAGCGAGTGTATGGTAGGGTTGGCTGGCACATTGGGAGGGTGACAAAGCGAATGTAAGTGTACAAATCTTTAATTGATTATTTGATTGATATGTAAATATCAAAAAATATTTGGTAAGTTACTAATGTATTATTTATTTAAATTATTTGATTGATATGCAAATATCAAAAAATATTTGGTAAGTTACTAATGTATTATTTATTTAAATGTACAGATAGGGTCATAGAAAAAGTCTACAAATAGGAACATGAATCCTGTCACTCATCGAGGAGGGTCCAAGTCGTTCCAACAATTTCGTCAGGAGTTGGTAAATTTATTAAATGTGAATTGTAAATAGTTATTATGCTGTATAATTTTGAATATACAATAATAGTACCTAATAATCAATCTCAAGAAGCGAAGGCGTAGGGTCCCGTATCGTACATGAATGTGTTTACCTGTACTCATGTCGTCGAGCATTTAAATCCAGATGGAACTGTTTCATATACATAGCATGACGATAAATCGTGGAAGAGCCATGTAAGCATATTTTAGTTTATATTGTATTAGCAGTACAATGAATTAAGATATTATGTTATTAATTTCGAATGTATTTTTATTTGTTCATGCAGGCACGGTTTATGGAACAAAGGCAGAAACTACTGGAGGAAACAGATCGAAAGTAGCTAAATACGGATGAGGCGGTTATCATTTTTGAATCAGTCATGGACCCACCTTTATGGGACAGGCGTTACGGTTTTGGTAATCGAGCGGTAATGAATAATATATTTAGATATAACAATTTAGTAATCTTTCAGTTCTAAAAAACTTTACGGAACAAACGCTACAAAGGAAAGTCAGCCAAAGCAAATCTCAGATCGATCTAGCAGAATCGAGGAATTGAGAGCTATGTTGGCACAATTGGAGGAGCAGAACGTCGATAGGCTATTGAGTTGACACAGCTGCTGGACGAGCTTATTGCTGAGTACATGCAGCAGTATGGTGGCCGCTTTCCATCTATAGCTGGTTCCAGAGGTTCGGGAGGTGATTGACAGGAGTAATTGGCATGTTTGTTTATTATGCGACATTGTTTAGTATTGTTTGATGATACATTGAGATGGTGCTGTTGGATACTTTGAGATGTTTTGTATATAATTTGATGGTACATTGGTGATGGCCAGTTTGACATTTGTGAGTTGATGGTGGTGAGTTGTTGATGATGGCATTTGAGTTGTTAATGATGTAAGATTTGTTGGTGTTTCATGGTGTGTATATTGTATGATGACATGTATGTATATTATGTTAACGAAGTGTTGGTTGGTTTGATATTATGTGAGTAATGGTTAGTTTAATTTTCTTTATGTGATTTGAGTATATTTATATTATATGACATTATATTGAATATCTGAATTCGATATGTGCTTGTGTGTGACTATATTATATTTCTAAATTGTGTATATGTGAGGCTAGCATGTAGCAGAAATCTGGTCTGGAAAAATGCTTCGGATATTTCGACGGTTTCCAACGGCTGACGATGGCTTACAGGTCAACATTTTTCGACGACTTCCGACGGCTAGTGGAGGTTTTGCCGCTTCATCTTGACCGGTCACGTGTCTTCGACGGCCGTCTAGAGCCGTTGGGTTTTCTATCAGTAGCTGTCGGAAAATTTACGATGGAGACTGTTGGAAGCCATCGAAAAAACTGTGCGGCGACGGGAAAATTTAAGACGGTTTTTGGCGTCGGTTTCCAACGGTTGCCGATGTTTTTAAACCGTTGAAAATCGTACGTTTTCTTGTGGTACATGGACAATGAATTTCTTTGTCGTTCCGATTAAATTTTAAAGTGAATTCAATAAATATGTGTACATCATTTTGAAAATGTTCACCTATTGAGCCTTCAATTTCTCTTTTTTGTTGGTACATCCAGCTCCAATCGATAAAATAAATGATCATTTTTCCTACTTTAAAACCTAAAAACATATTGATTGTTTACGTATTGATATTTTATTTTTCAATTAAATCATACATTTAAATTTTCACAAATATATAATATTATTCTATTTAATTTTACTGTCAAACGGAGTTACACAAATTATATGAATATAATCTACAATTTTTAGGTTATTGTTTTATACTTTGATGGTTGGTCATCCTACTTTCCATTACAAGCACGGTACTAATAATATTTTGTAAATCATTTCATTTTAAACGATTCATCAAAATTTCGGCAGCAGTTACTCTTTGTTCCATGTATCGTACACCTTGCGTGTACATAGGAAACAAAAAGAAAGTGTTGTTGAAATTTTTATGAATTGTTAAAATGAAATGATTTGCAAAATATTATTATTTTATTGTGTTTGTAACTTGTCCAATATAAGGACAAATCCGACTAATATTGTAATGGATGAATATAAATATTCATCCCGTGATGAATGTCTATATAACAATCATATACAATACTTGTCAGACGGGGCCAAAAACTATCCAACAGATTTGTAAAAAGTAAAGCGTATTATACAACGATTTTTACAATAATTTATTTACATTCTAAGAAACGCATACACTAAATCGTCGTTTTCGTCATCTTAAAAACACATACACTAAATCCTGAGCATCGACTCTAATTGATTCAAACTAGCCCTAATGCGCGTATGCACTAATTAATCAACACATATACACTAATTAACAAGCATATACACTAAACAAATTATTTTTCTCAATATGTAAATGATTAAAATTATAATAACAACCTAATTAGAATTAAATAGGGTATAACAAACAATTAATGCGATATTATAAACAAATATAATAATAAACTAACCCTAATTTACAAAATCAAACTTAAAGAGGGTTTATAAATTAAATCTTCTTGCAGAGAAATAGCTAACTGAGAGAGTTGAAAATTGAAGATGGAGACTTGCTGACGGCATGAAGGAGGTGTTGGAGGAGTTGAACGTGCTGATTTGTTGAGGAAGAAGATAATGAAGAAAACTGACGGCCTGATGTTAAGTTATTCACGACTTTGTGACAACTTCCGACGGCCGCCGACGGCTATATTTACGAGGCTTCCAACGGCTAGTTTATTTTATTTTCAGTCACGACAATTACTTGTCGTCGGCAGCTGTCATAAAAAAATCGATGAACCGTCGACGGCTGTCGAAAATGGACGTTGCAATAAACAATGTTTCTAGTAGTGCAAACGATTATAGTTGGATCTGAGTTGAAACATTAAAAGTGAAATGTTATTTAATAGAGAGTTCGTCTTCAACTGTAGTCAATTTAAAGTTAAAAATCTGCCAAAAGTAGTACGATTAATATATAATAAATGTTACTGTTCAACTGAAAATTTTGTTGATTGGATTACCCCACCTGCAATCGCTGCAATCGGATGATACTGAAAATTTAACTAAGTCAAATTCAATATATTCTAAAGTGATATAGTGACAACAAAGAAAATGGATGTAAACATCTGTTAAGAAAAGATCATACTTAAATGTGTGTTATACCGATAGTAGTTTCTTATAGGACTGTTCAACATTTACAGGAATTTAAATAGAAATTGACCTTGTTAAAGTATATGAGATATTTGGTGAGCCTACATACATTTTGTTTGATAGGGTGACGGTAGCGTTTCCTTTTAAATATCTAAAAGCAGGACAGTTCATGAATTAGAACTGAAACCATCTACATCAACCAAAAAAATGTAAAAATTGATTTTCTTGCACGCATAATATCCAAGTCAATTGTAAGACCATACGAACATATGACATATTACTGATAGTATACAGTTGACCTACACAGAAACTCAAACTAAAGACCAAATACATGTAAGCTTCTCTGCAGGTCAATCTTACCAAGTTAATTATTATTTTGCTATTTTCAAACCATCCCTGTAAGCAAGGAGAACATAAAAAAATACAAAATATTAGCATCAAAAGATACTCAAATCAAATCAATAAATGAAAAGACTAAACAAACCAGTAATCTCATAGTTAATCACAATTAACATGTAACAAACAGAAACATTAGCCAACTAAGACCAAGACATTTGCCTAACTACGATTCAAAGCAAAGGATCTTGTTCCCCTCCCCCTTGGTAGTTACAGGCAATTAACAGGTGTTGTACATGTCGCAAATCTAAGCAGAAAATCTGGATTAGATTAATTATGCGCTAATGACAAGCTAAAACTGGACCTTAATCTCGGCAAGATACGAGCTACTAGGCCAACATGTTTGCGATTATGCATGCATTCTTGTCTGCATGGGAACATGAAAGCTGGATGAAAACAGATTTAGGGTTTGACTATTATTTCAGGCTGTCTCCTTGTTTGGGTTGTGTTGCAAAGCACAAGTGTTGATTGTTGGTGAGCTGCAAGTTTGATTGATTAACATGTGGTTGGTTAATTATGGCCTTAGCCTAGTTGACTGTGGCTTTGTTTTTTAAGTGACATGTGTCGATTGTTTAGTTGGTAATGATTTTATAAATTGAGCACTGGTCGATGAGTTATGGGGATACGTAAAATGGCTTTGGCCTTCCAAGTTTATGATGTAGTTTTGACCATGGGATTGGCACAAATGATTAGGTTGTAATAATTTTGCTTTTGGGTTCCATTTTATATTATTTCCCTCGTTTTCTTTTCTAGGAGAAGCTAAGAGTCCATTAAAATAAACAATATTTAAGTACCTTGCTAACTTTTGTAAATTACATCTTGACTTAATCTCACAACGGCACTTGATTAATTAAACTCTTTACTTTCAATTTCAAAATTTTGTAATTTCGTACGAACTTAGAAATTGAATCGTTTTCAATGTTAAATTACAAATTTCGTGAAAAAATTAAATGTATATTCGTCGTTGGTATCACTACAAGAAACAGTGTAAATTGCATGGCGGATGCTTCTAACGGCCGCCAACAACCTCGTCATCATGCTTCCTACTGCTGTCGATGACCCTTCATTTTATTTAAATAAACTTATTGCTTTATTATACTATATTATATTTATATGAGTTTGAAATTTGGTTAAATATATAATAATTCAAATGAGGAAATTAGTTAGAGGAAAAAGTTTAATAAAATTAAATTTTAACGAACGTTAAAATTAAACTTCTGGGAAAGCGCAAAAATTTCTCGAATGTTCCTGCTTTTTTAGTTTCGTTTCTTCTGTAAATAAAATTTCTTCTTCATCAAACAATGGCAACCCAAACCGAAATCAATTTTCTTCCTCAAACTGATTTACAAGCGCAATCGACTTCAGAATCTAAGTCGATGAATGTAAATCAAAATATTTCAATAAATCCTGAACATATAAACGATGAACCTACGATTTCAAAAAGTAGGGTTTCGAATACTACGTGTACAACAGTAAAGAGAAGGCGAAAAACTACTTCATCCACGGCTGTCGATTCAAATGATATTGACGAAGATACAAAGAGGACGAAAAAATCTAGGGCATGTAAAACTATGAATGAAGACGACACGAAGAAACAATAGCTTAGTGATGAAAACATCAGCAGAAAAAGAAAGACAAAGATATAACAACTGATTATTTTTTAAAATAAAAGATAATTTTACAATGATAGTTCAATTATCATTTGATTTGTCTTTGAATGATAGATCAATACATCATTTGATTTGTTGCATGTATAAAATTGAAATATGAGATGATGGATGAACATAGCATTCAGTCTTTGACAGATGATAGACAACAATAGGATGAATATTTATAGAATAATAGAAAAATATAGCGTTGAAAAAATGTTAGACAAACATATCATGATAGAATGATAGTTGAATATATCTTTTTATTTACTATATTTGTTATGATGGTATGACAAATGGTAATTATTGAATGATAGTTCAATATATCATTAGATTTACTATATTGATAGTTATTGAATGATAGTTCAATATATCATTTGATTTACTGTATTGATAGCTATTGAATGATAGTTCAATATATCATTTGATTTACTATATTGATAGTTATTGAATGATAGTTCAATATATCATTTGATTTACTGTATTAGATTTACTAGTAAATTATGCAGTCATAGTTGAGAAAATTGATAGATAAAAATAAGAAAGCATTAAAAAATGAGACATGAAAATAACATTATAGTTTGTTAAATACCAAATTATTCATTCACAGTTTTTTGTACAGGGATCAAAAGGTAGAACATTGAAGAAAGCAAAAACAACAAAAGGAAAAAAACCAAAGAAAGTATCTCAGAAAATAATAATGTACAGATGTAGCTTACTTCCAATGATAAAAAATTTCATGAAAACTAAGGAAAAAGGAGGTTATCTTGTAGATCAGTTGAATTATTTAAAACAAACACCGTTCGAAAAATTTATGCTAGTGTTTTTCAAAGAAATTTTAACCATAGCTGATTTTACAAAATCATCAACAACCTTAGATAATATCATAGAAATATTTTCTATCAATGACGAAGCTTTTAAAGTGGGAAATATTTTTTTAAAATCAAACCTGAAGATATTTCAATTCTCTTTAGCTTACCTTTGCCTGGAATAAATATTTTTCCATTACCTAAAATGAGTTTACAAATCCTACCAGACAATTGTAAAGATTTTGTACTAAGAAATTTTGAAACAATAGAGCACATCACAAAGGATCTTACGATTGCAAAGATAAATAATGTGCCGAAAACACAAAAATTTCAACATGAAAATGATTTTCCAAAACTGCTTATTATTCTTGCAATGATAACCTTCTTCTTTCCTGATAACCAAAGATATTTACTATGGGGATATATTCCATATATCCTTGATCAAAACAAAATGAACTCAGTATCTTGGCCAGTTTCAATTCATCATTCATTGATTAGAGCTTTGACAGCTTTCAAAACAAAGCCAAGAAACATGCCGAGTTGTTTAATGCTCCCACTTGTAAGTACAACATTCTAACTTTATGTTAATGCATCTATCTCTATAAATTAAATTATACACATTATATGTTTTAACAAGTAATATTTTATTTGTAGTTTTTCTTATGTGAGCATGTGAATTTGATATCTCCATTAGCAACATACTGTTCTACCTTACCTAGATTTGGGAGATGGCATATCAGAAGCTTGAAAAAGGTCATTTCAAGAGAAGCTTTAATGAACATGGACAGTAGAAAGGTATTATTTATCACACTAGTATAAGAAATATATAGTGCTAGATAAATATATCATAACATAGTGTATGTCAACAGTTTTCATTTTGTTCAGTTCTGCACAAATACAATTTTCTGTAGGTGCTATTAAAGAATAATAGTCAGATATACCATTACTTGAAAAATGATAATTATATATAAAATTAGTTCATTCATTGTATGTTACCTCATTCAGTACTATTTATGTTATTACATAGATTTTTGTTGAAATAAGAAACCTGACTGAAGATGAAAAAGCACATCTTCAACAAACAAGCCAACAAAAATTTGTCCAGCAGGATGCCAATGAGAATATTGGGATGCACAAAATAGAAAATTTGGAAGAGACATCTAAAAAGCAAGTTGACTCAATGCAGCAGTACATTGGAGATTTGGAAAATAAATTGAAGAAAAGTGAAAAAGAATTAGAAAAGGAGAAGCGGAAAAGAATACAAGCAGAAGACACTATCATACAGTTGAGAAAAGAAATCAAGATGTTGAGATCAAAAGCAAAAGTAGAAATAGAACCACCATTATTTGATCTCAAAATAACTCAGGAAATTAAAAAGATGCAGCAAGAGAGAGAACAGCAGGATCAAAAGAAACCTTCAGAGGCAACAGAAAAATCACCAACAGTGCATGAAAAAAACCAGAAGAAACCAAGCTCTTTAGTTTTGAGAGTTAAAAAGCGCCAGCGAAGGAATAAAATTGATTCTGAATGCCAGTATGAAATTGTTCAAAGAATAACAAAGAAAAATGTTGACAATGAAAACCAAAAGGAGCAACTTGAAACCAAGGAAGTTCAGAAAGAAAATACAAATGAACAGGAACAACAAGAACAAAAAGAAGAATCAGATTATGAACATGAATCTGAAACTGAAACAGATAAGCAAGTCACAACAATTGAAAATGAAGAAATTATTGATGTTGATGGATACTCGCAATCAAGTAAAACTTACAAAAGTAAAGATATTACAAAAATCAGTATTCTACAATTATTGAATGAAGAACAGCAAAACAAAATTCTTACTTTCTTCAAATTTAACGAAAATGAGAAGTAAGATTTCTGATATTTTTTCTTTCATTATATTTGTAATTAAATAAAATTGAAAAAAACCAACTTATCGATTATTGATTTTCAATTACAGCACTGTAGCATATGAAAAAGATGAAGGACACAAAGGAGGAATCACAATAGTGAAATCTATGCTGGAAGCCGTTCTGTTTGAGGGGGTCACAGATGGACATGTATGCATCAAATTAGAATTATGATAGTAAAAAGTGTGTGTGTGTGTGTGTGTGTACAAAATGAAAGAATGATAGAAAAACGTAGCATTCAACTTTTCAAAGTATATATAAATGAATTGAATGAGAGAGTGGCAACTAAAAGTAGCATTAGTATTTGTAAAATGCAGAAAACTGTATAGGAGGGGAGAATGATTGAGAAAACTAGCATTCATAATTTTGAAAACTCCTAGTAGTGTATAATATGAGTGAATGATAGTTAAAACTAGCATTCAAATTTCAAACTGCATATAAATGTATTGAATGGAAGAATGGAAGTTAAAAATAACAGTGATATTTGTAAAGGTCATATAAATATATAGAATGTCCAAGATGACTGTTTAAACGATCATTTGCATTTTTCACTGCATACAATGCAGTAAACATGTAAATGAAAGTGAATACTACCATTAATATTTCTGGTCCAAAAAAAAATTATCCCATAAACTTACAACCTTCTTTGTTTGGTTTAACAGCTTATTGATTGGTTTTATTACAATCAAGAGATGTATGAACACAGTTACTACTTCACCACAATAATGATGGTAAGTATAAACTTTTCATTATAAATGTTAAAAAATAATATAAAGTATTCTGATACATATGAATGTGCAGAATGCTTTAGTAGATGACCAGCAAACTGTTATCAAAGACATAGTCATACCAACAATAGACGTCATTGTCAATGATAAATTTACAAAGAAAATTTTCTTCCCTCTACATTACGCAAACCATTGGAGCTTGTTGATGCTAAACTATGAAACAATGCAGTGGAGTCATTATGATTCAACCAAACCGAAAACTAGATCAACAAGGACTTCAAATCCCAGCTATAATTAAGCCATCATTCTTGTAAGAAAAGTATAATTTTTAAATCACTCTAACATTAATATACAGCACTAATTTTTCTTCTTGCAGAAAGACAAAATTGAGATGATGTTCAAGAATAAATGGGCAGAATAGGAATACTGAACAAAGAATTTCACAAACCTAAAGTACTGCAGCCTAAAAGCCCACCACAGGATTTTGATTTGTAAGTAACTAATTTATTCATTTCTTCTCTGGTTTAAACTATCATTTCTATTTTTAAATTATAGTAGAATGCATTAAATATGCAAAATGATAATTAAAACTAGCATTTCTAATGGACATTTATTGATCTGCATTTATTGAACAAAAAGATTATGTATAAAATGCACATTCCACACGAAGCAATGATGCATCTATGATTGCAATGATTAATATTGTGATCAAAATATAAAGCAATATTTAAGAATTCTAGAGTAAAAAATGCAATATTATTTTAGCATTAGGTTTTACTGTAATATTAACTAATATTTCTATATTTGAAACAGACTTGATTGTGCGTTCTTTGTCATGGTAAACATGAAAAAACTGGACAAGGATCAGATGCCAAAAAAATATCCAAAGGAAATGCTTAGAAACCTAAGTGTTGTAGTGGTGTATAGCATACTCAATGATACACAATACAGTTGGTCAGCAGAGAAACCCTGCAAAGATTCTACATAAGAATAGCTGTTGCATTTAACTTCTTATAACTTTGAATATATTTCAACTGAACCACTTCTGCTAATTGAACTGAGATGGAGTCTGAGATGGAGTCTTATATGTTTTCCAATGCTTGTATTTTTTTCTCAGTGCATAAACTGCTCAGATGAATTTGAACTTCTTGATTTGAATTTGATTCGATAATAGTTGTCTGTTTTCAATGCATGAACTACAATGTATGAACTATGGATGTATTCTAGTGTCATTTTTATGTGTTTTTTGATACTTTTACTATATTTCTGATGTACCAAATAATGTTTTATACTGAAATGCTAGATAGAACTAGCATTACGTGAAAATACATTTCTCAGTGATTGAACTGTGATGAATAATGTGTGAATTTATCCATATAGCATTTTTATATGATTTCCAATGTTTGAACTCCGTTTCAAGTGTGATGACTACTATTTACACTGTAATGCTAGTTATAATTAGCATTTAACTGAAATGATAAGCAACAATAGGCAGTTATGGAGATGATAGGTGCTGGGGTAGAAAGATGGAGATGGTGGTTTTTTTGGAAGTTATTAAGGCAGAGGCAGTGGGTTGTTGTATGGTGATAATGGAAGTGTTGATGTATGAAGAAAATAGTAGAGATGGCAGCAACTTGGCAGTGGTAGTTTGAGTGTGGAATGTATAGCAGCAACAAACTAAAGATGTAGTTTAAAATGAAGTAGCAAGCAGTAGTGGTAGTTTAAGTAGTAAAGGGTAGTATAATGTTAGGGTGGTGATGAAGTATGCAGGATGGAAGAAGTGATTGGTATGGGGATGACTAGTATGCACGGTTGTGACTGAAGTAAAGAGAATAGTTTGCACAGTAAGTGAAGTAGTTGTTGAAGGCACTGTTTGCTATGTACCAGTGTATATTGTTTTCTGTTATTTTTTGAAACAAAGAGATGCAGTCTACATAATGAAGATATCTCATTTACAAATTAGTGTTAATTCTTTTTTCTAACTGCTGTTTCTAATAATAATGGAAGATATTCAATTATAGTATATAAGAAATATGAGAGCAGAAGTTCCCCTATATCATATAAACAGTACACCATCATACTGGTAAATCACTACAAAACCATTTAAATAATCTCATCAGCTAATCATATAAACAGAATATCATCATCATCATCAAATCCTTCATTCTTGCTCAAGAGCTTACTCAGTTCTATACAATGACAGATGATGGGTTTCAATGACAGAGAGATGCGTACATGATTAAAATGAAATGCTAGTTACAACTGGCATTAGACTGAAATGATAAATACATATAGCATTGAATAGAAATATTAATACCGAAATGCAGAGAAACAACAGATATTAGAAATTAAAACAAATTAACCAAAACAGTTTACATTTTATTTTCTAATGATTTCACAAAGTCTGACTTCATTTTTCTATAAGCTTTAGCAGCTGTACACTTAAAAAACTTCTCAATTACAGTAACAAAACACATAAATTTTGTTAACTTTTTGAAGAACGAAGACAAATCTTTTTGTTATGGCCAACTTCATTACACTGACCGCATCTGTTTCTTTTACTTTGAGAATAACCAAATCCACCACGCCTCTTTGTAGATGGTCTTCCAGCACCACGAATTTCTTTAGGAGGCCTAATCAAAACATCATTTTCAGCAGCAATTGGCTTATCAAAATCTGGAATTGGATTGATAGCATTAGCATACGAAGATCTGAAAGCATTAACAGTAAAATAATCCTCCACAAAATCATAAACTGATAATCTACACTTGTTAATGCACTTAATTGCATGGGCACATGAAAAACTAGTAACTCTCCATTGATTACAACTGCACAAACGATTTTTAAGATCAACAACCTGTGACTTAAGAGATTTAACTTCAAACACAAATTCTGAAGACTTATAAACATCCCAACTAAAGTCATCATCTACTAACTTTGACAAACATTCCTCCATAACAGGACAAAGATATGTTGTCCACATACAACATTCCTCTCTTCGTCTCGCCATTTGCTCCATAACTTTCACTCGAATACAATCCAAACAAGAAGTTATAAGCTAACTCTATCTTCCAAAATCCATGAGTTGAAATTTTCTGCAACTTTTGAAGAATATTCACCATAACGCTTTCCTTGAAAAAACAAATCTGCCCAATGGTCAAAAGGTTTATCTCTTAAAAAATATTCTGCAGTTGTACCCCCAATTTCTTTAAATTTAGAAGGATAACGCTCAAAATCATACACATTAGAAGCTCTAGCACAAAGTTTGAACAACTCCACAATAGATGAATCACCTTTAGCCGCTTTGACAACAGTACCAATATTCTGTTCCATGTGAAGTAAACAATAGCTATGATATGAAGAAGGAAATATTTTGGGAACACCTAAAATGAGACCCCATTGACGATCAGACATAAAAACTAAAGACCAATCTTCATTAAGCATTCCTTTCAGATGGAATAAAAACTAAGATCAATTAGATTCATTTTCATGTGAAACAATACCCATAGCAAGAGGAAAGAAACCTACAAAATAAATAATTAATGACAGCTCAGTACTAAGAAACATGAATTATATTAAACATCAAAACCTGTATTAAATGTTAATAATTTCTATTATGCACAATTAAAGTAGATTCAAAATGATATATGAATATACCATATGTTATTTTAAAGTCTTTTAGTTACTGCTGCATAAAATTTTATTTCTTATTTTTGTAAACATTTCTACCATAAACATTTCTAGTGTAACTAGGTTAATCATTGAATAAAATAAAGCCAACAATTCTTGTGTAAACATTGCTGCATTATAATTATGTATAACTTTGAACAATGATAGCTTAACATATCATTACTAGAAAAAAAATAAGTAAATAAAACAAAACTAAAATGAAACTCATACCTTGGTTACCATTTTTAGATGTAGCAGCTAACAAAACACCTGGTCTTCCATTCAAAGCAGCTGCATCTAAAAATATTAATGGACGACGGTGTTTAAATCCAAGTAGACATGCACCAAAACCAATACAAACTCTCTCAAACTGATTGGTTGAAGCATTAACTTCCATGGCCACATAACTACCGGGATTATACTTTTGCAATGCCTCTAAATACCAATGTAAATCATTATATGACATAGCATCATCACCGTATATTTCTTTCAAAGCCAACTGTTTTCCGCTATAAGCATAATAATATGAAAGAGTAAAATTGTACTCTCTTCTAAATTCCTTCATAATATCTTTTGGCTTCTTCATAGTAGCATCTCGAATTTGATCAACAATCAAAGATTTAACAAATCTACTTGAAATATTAACTTTATTAACATCTCTAAGACCAGCTCCACACGAATGATCAAAATTGTAAGTTCTAATAAAAAACCGAGAGAGTAGACCAGGATCCGAAGAAGCATTAACATAAAACTTAAAACCATCCTTCAACCAAGAGCAATTAACCGAAATTCTATCTGGAGAATTCCTTACAAAAATCAAATCATAACCATTTTTTATTTGATATGCCATTAAAAACTCCCGAAAATCCTCACTCCATTAAAACAAAAACCAAGAAAATCCACAATAGTTTTTTGAGAACCTTTCTTCAACAGATCTTTCAAATAATAAGAAGAATCAGCTTGTGAATCGCTATTTGAACCAGAATTACTACCAATTGAAGTGCTTTGAACACTTGCATTGCCTAAACCACAGCCACCAATATCAGCTTCCATAGAACAAACATTTTCCTTAACAGTAAACTTAAAATATTGACTCTTCTTGAAAATTATAAAACACATAATACAAATCAAATCTTATCAACAATTATATTCTTATTCTCAAGAACATATGATATCTCAATAGAAAATGAACTAAGATATGACCAAACTTCACAGATTTCAGTCTTAACACCAAACAAAGAAGAGCCCGTAGTGAGTCGAGTAGAATAACAATTCTCATTATGTTCAAAAATAACTAGCAAACTGTTTGCTTCATCATTGTAGATATCAGTACTGCAAAAGAAATTAAAAAACCAATTAACAAACTTAATTAATATTATGAATACAGCAACAACAGAAAAATGTTAAATTAACATAACATAACAAATCGTAATCAAATTAAGAGATAAATGGAAGAAATATAAATTAATTAAAAAGCAAACGATAAATGAACATAGTACAATCAAATTTAAAAAATGAATACAACAGCAAAGAATGTTATATAAATATAGCATAACACAACAAACTACATATGAAATTCACTAGAATGATAGATCAACACTTAAAAAATTGAAAAAACCTTAAACAATGCTGAAGAAACAGAATGATACACAATAAAATCTTACGTTGCCATTAAAACAAATCCAAAGTAGGAACTGAAATCTAGAAAAAGACAAACTGCGCAACATAGAAAGACAAAAATATACTTAATAATCGAACGATATTACATCAGAGGAAGATAAGAAGAATATCGAAACAAATAAAATCAGTATACCTGAATCTAAAGAAATTGTTTGATAAAGATCAAGAGCACGATCAAGATCGATGATAAAGAAACACGATGAAGATCGATGACAATCGAGAAGATCAAATACAAAACGCGTCCTTGAATCAAGAAGATCGATGAACTAAGATTAGTAATATCAAAATGAAGGTGGAGAAGAAATTAAGACGAAAATTTAAATTTTACATAATTTGTCCTTAGAACAAAAAAATAAAGCCCACGTCCTTCAAACAAAAAAAATAATCCGCGTCTGTAGGCCCAAAAAAAGAAGTAAGAACTTCCGCTCATTTTCCTGAATTCAAATATTAAGAATTTGTAAAGATATTTCTATTCAATTATTCAAATTTATAAAAGTTTTCGATTAACTAAATTGGTATTGTCGATAATCTTTTTTGTTGTATAATTATATTCGATAATTAACTTTATTAAAAATCGAACACAGACAATCATTTTCTCCAAATTTCAGTATATCAATTATAAAATTTTGATGAAAGTTATAATACGTAATGGTTTTACGAATTTATTTTGTAAACGCTGTGTATAACTATAATTTAAAATTAATTTAAAAAGGCAAGTAAGAGATGTTGTAATCATTAATATTTACTTCATATATATTGGTAACTAATATAAACTATTCAATTTTTTTCTACAAACTAAAATTTGCGAACAAACTAGATTATATTAAGTTTATTTTAAAAAGTTTGAAAATGGAATAAAATATATATTTATCAGCCGTCGGAAGCTATCACTAATTGAAGCCGTCGACGACCGTCAGAAGCCGTCGGAATTTCACATATATTCAGTCACCAGGCCGAAAGCTGCTTTATTTCCTTCTGCTCCCTAAAAACAATGAAAAACCCTACATCCTTCCACCACCTCCCCGTCGCCGCCACTCGTACACCTCCCCGATGATCAGCAAATTCATCATTCTTCACTCCCCACAAGCTTAGACCATTAATTCCTCTCCAATAGGGTATTTATTTATCAACCGTGATTACTTTCCATTTGCTAAATTAAGGTTGATCTATGATTCTAGTTGTTTATAATACCCTACTGATTGTTTACTATACCCCATTGCATGCTAATTCCAGTTATTATCATTTAAATCCAAAAATTAATATATAATTTAATGCATACATATGCGTTAATTAAATAGTGTATATATACATTAGGGCTAGCTTGGGTTAATTAGTGTAGATGCGCATAGCTTAGTATATGTGTTTTCTAAAGTGTCGAAAGTAATAATTTACTTACATAATCGTTTATTAGTGTAGACCCTTAATTATGTATAAAACCTAGTTCGCTACATTGTGTGGCATGCCATAAACTAGGGTATACTGTAGTTTAATTTTTTAAATATAATATTGTATTCATAATTCGTTAAATTTGAAAACATAAAAGATTTTATAAAAATGTAAAAATAGTATAATATATCATATTAACAGAAGATTAAAATACTAACAAACTATTGTTCAAATGTTAATATGTTATATAATTAACAAAAAATTATGATATATATATATATATATATATATATATGTAACGGTAATTTATAAACAAATTGATGCATAATGTGCTTTATTCTTTTAGATCCCTTAAAGAGTTTTTGGCCTTGTCTGACAAGTATTGTATATGATCGTTATATAGTTATTTGTTTTTATCACAGAACGGACATTTATATTCATCTGATACAATATTTGTCAGATTTGTTCTTGTATTGGACATGTTACAAACACAATAAAGCAATTACATTTTGTAAATTTTATTTTAAATGGTTCACAAAATTTCAGCTGCACTTCCTATTTGTTCCCCTGTGCATATGCATTTATGTACAATACAAGGAACAAAGAGAAAGTACTACCGAAATTTTGTTGAATCGTTTAAACTTAAAAAGTTTATGAAATGTAATTACTATTGTGTTTGTAATAAGAAGTAGGATGATCGACCATCAAAGTTGAAAACAATAAACAAAAAATTTAATATTGTATTCATAATTTATGCCTATTCGTAAAATGCATAAATGATAAATAACAAATGAATTATGTTTAAAGGAATAAAATGTATAAATATATTGGAAAATACTTTTTTGATTTTCGATTATATTTTCTTAAATAGGAAAAATGAGCATCTATTTTGTTCATCGAAGCTAGATGTATCAACGGCGAAGGGGGTTGAGAAGTTCGATAAAGGAACATTTTTATAATGGTGTAAACATATTTATTGAATTCACTTCAAGTAATAATGGAAACGATAAAGAAACTCGTTGTCTGTGAGGTAGGTGCAAACTCTTGAAGCATTTGGTATCGGATATGGTTAATGTTCATTTATGCCAATACGGTTCTATGTCGGATTATAAAGTGTGGGATCGTATGGAGAACTTGTACCACCTAATCGTGTAGAGTTATAGGAGGAGGCGGGTAATGACATTGTCATAGCGAATTCCATAGAAGATATGGTTGAAGATGAGCACGATCAATGTTCAACGGTTGAAGTTGAAGATGACGATGTAAACGTCCAAGAAGAATTAAACATTGGAGCAAAGAAAATCCATGATTTATTGATGCTGCTAAGAAACCCCTTTGAGATGTATATGTGAAAGCGACACCCAATTATCAGTAACTATAGAGTACATTGCGATGAAATCAAAGTACACAGAAACTGGATATACAACTGTTGTACAAGATGCAAAATGGCATATGTCACATGATAATTTAGTGTGCGGAAATCATTATGAAGAGAAAAAACTTATGTGTTCTTTTGGTTTGTAGTACCAAAAAATAGACACATGTTTAAATGGTTGCATGTTGTTTTAGAAAGGGGACATCGATCTTAGAAAGTGTAGAATATGTAACGAGGAAATATACAAACCAAGAAAAAAAGGTAAAGAAAGTTTCATACAAGTGTATGCATTACTTACCCATCACTCCTAGGCACCAAAAAATTATATGCTTCTTCTATAATCGTGCCTCATGAGATAGCACAGTGTAAGAACACAAGAAGAAGGTACGTTAATACACCCAGCCGATGGAGAAGCATGAAAGCATTTTGATAAGACATATTCTTCTTTTGTTATGGAGAGTCGTAATGTTAGGCTTGGTTTATATAGGGATGTATTTTCACTATTCTCTCAATTTGGTTCTAAATATTCATCTTATCCTATTGTCGTTACACCTTACAATTTACCTTTTTGGATGTGTATGAAAATTCCATATATGTTTCTCACTATTGTCGTCCCTAGCCTTGATTACCCGACACAAGGAAGCGATGTTCGTTTACAACCATTGATTGAAGAGTCGAAAACACTATGACATGAAGGAGTTGAAACATATGATATTTCAAAAAAAAGAATTTTCATATATTTGCTTCTTTATTATGGACTATTCGCGATTTTTCTACGTATGCAGTGCTTTTAGTTTGGAGTACGGCCAGTCGTCTAGCTTGTCCTTATTCCATGGAAGAAACATGAGCATTTTCTTTACCGCATGGAAAGAAAATTTAACGGTTTGATTGTCATCGGTGTTTTCTCCACATTAATCATCCTTTTAGAAGAGATAGAAAAAACATTACAGCTAATAGATAAGAGACTATGCAACCACCAAAGATTTGGTTAAGAGAATAATATAAGAACTTGTAAGGATTATCCAAAGATACATAAAACCAGAGTACAATTGAAATTCCAAGTAAATCGACGATTCATAATTGATGCAAATAGTATATCTTGGGAGTTGCCTTATTGAAAAGATCTTGTACTTCGTCATAATATTGACATGACGTACAATGAGAAAAACATGTTTGATACAATTTTGAATATTAAGGGGAAGACTAAGGATGATTTGAAATCAAGACGTGATATACAAGAAATATGTAAGCATCCTAAGCTTCATATCAACCCAAATGACACTAAATACCCCAAAGCATGCTATGAGTTAGATAATAACTAAGCTAAAATTATGTTAAAATGGATGGAAGGATTAAGATTTCCGGATTGAATTTCTTCTAATTTTCATAGATGTGTCAATTATAAGAACGGTAAACTGAGTGGGATGAAAAGTCACGATTGTCACCTAATGATGGAAAATTTGTTATCCGCCACTTTCAAAAAACCGCTGTCCATAAAAGTTTCGACAGTTATAATAAAACATAGTTTGTTTTACAAAGAGCTTTGTTCGACTACGTTAAATGATGGTCTTCTACGTAAACTTGAAGTAGAAATCCCTATACCGCTCTGCAAATTGGAGAAAAATATTTCCTCTAGGATTTTTTTTAATGTAATGGAGCTTTTACATATTCAAATTCTATCTGAAGCACATCTTCGAGGTCCTTTGCAATATGGATGGATGTATCCATTTGAAAGTTATTAGTATTGAGTATGTTAAATATTAGTTTAATTACATATATAAGTAAATTTTTATTTGAAACAATTTTTTAACAGGTACTTAAATCATCTAATGAAAAAAGTTAGACGAAAAGCACGAGTTGAAGGTTCGATTTGCAAATCATATATCAAAGAAAAAGCTTTATTCTTTTCTCTCATTATTTCAGTGACCATGTGAAATTATCATTTAAAAATATTCCGCTAAATAATGAAGGCATTAAACAAGATTCTTCTCAAGCAATGTTATCTATTTTTAAACAACATAGCCGACCTGTTGGCAAATGTATGAAACTATGGTTAGACGATAGAGATCACCATGTAGCACACACATATATTCTTTTTAATTGTGCTGAAGTTGCACCATCTATTTGGTAATATTAATTAATATTCTCAATATATTTATTTCAGTAACACACGTGTAGATTATAATGCAATATACTATCTATATCTGTAGTGTTTATGAATCGCAACTTCCACGTGGAGATCTCAGTAAAGAATTCGCTAATTCGTTTTCAAACTACGTTTATGATCCAAGAAATTATTTGGTCGACGAAGGATTGAAACATCTTGCTTTGGGATCAAAAAGAAATGTCAAGATATACCCAATATTCTTCGTCAATGGTTATAAATTCAACACAAAAGAATATGGTGCTGAAAAATTAAATAACAATACCCATGTATTTGTTAAAGGTAGTTATGATTCAGATAATCATATAAATGATTTCTACGATGTGTTAACCTAGGTTTTGTAATTGACATATTTCACAAGACATCCGAAGGAATTTTTTTTGTTTAGATGCAATTGGTTCAACAAATGTTCCAAGTTCTAAAATCAATATGCACAAAGATCATAATCTTATTGAAATAAAACATACCTTATGTTATCATAAGTACGATCTTTTCATACTAGCCAAACAAGCATTACAAATTTATTACGCTCCGTATCCATCTCTAAAAAGAGATAAAGCATATTGGTCGGTAGTTTTTAAAACAAAAGCAAGATTTATGTTTGATGGAAATAATATTCCAAACGAACAAGTTTACCAAGTAGATATTGAGGAAAATAGCGAAGCAATAATAACCAACGATCATACTGATTTTGGGTCTCTAAACAATGTATCAAATGCTTTAGTAGGTTCATTTGAGACTACAAAGGGAAACAATATGGAGACAAGATCGAGTCTGAATCAGAGAACGATGAGGACTAATTAATAATGTACATTTTGATAGAAGGTAATTTATGTGATTATCAATGTTACATTTTTCTCATGAAAACGATATGTTTACTCATAATTAAATGATATGTTATACTATAATAAAATGATATGTTTGTGATAGGTATTATTTCCTTTTTTTAGCGTCGGAGTTCTTTCCATTTAGGTTCCCCTTCTTCTTCTCAAAGAGGGACTACCGCGGAAGGTAATGGCAGCAGCCCATCAAAGTAGCTGCAGCGTCCCATAGTGATGTTACAATCTAAAACGAAAGGGTAAGTATTAAATTTATTTCACCATCTTAAATATTTTGTGTATAATATATTAGTCATGATTTATTAAAGGTCCGTATCATATTTAACGCAGAGGGTTCGGGCTGGATCCTTCAGAGCTTGTTCTATGTATTTCCAAGCAAGCATACATGAGCAGGGTTACCACATGCTAACCTAAGATGGATAAAATCCTAGCCCACATCATAGAGTTGTATATGGTAGGGCTTCCTTGTAGGTGTAAATTTTTATATCATTATATGTAACCACTTTACATGCTGACTAAGTATAAATGTGTAACTTATTTTTTTCAACGTGAAGGGGCGGTAGGTTTGTAGGAAGTTGACACTCTCCTTTGCAGAAACTACTGGATGAAAAAGATGAGGACGAACTAGGACGATACGATGTCAGGCATAAACAAAAGCGAGGGAAAATCCTGGCTGGATGGGCCCAAGCATGTGGGACGCTTGGGTTGTTTAGTGGAATAGCGATGAGGCGAATGTAAGTATACTAAACTCTTATTAATTATCTAAATTGAAGTTTCTATACAATCTATCACACCATATATAGGGCATATATATAATATCACTTGTTCAATTTAAATGTACAAGCAGAGTCAGATGAAACTCTACAAATAGAAATAAGAATCCGGTCACACATTAGAGTGGTTCTAGATCATTCCAACATTATTGTGAAAAGCTGAATTTTGATTATAAACAGTTATTACATTGTATAATTTTTCATATACAATAATAATACATAATAATTATTTCAGGAAAGAGAGCATATGAGTTCCCTCTCCTACATCGATGTATTTGCCCGTACTCATTCCATCGAGCATCAAAATAAAGATGGCACACTATCGTACACATGAGCCGATGATAAATCAACCGAAGCCCATGTAAGCATATTTTAAGTTATAAGTTATTAATAATCAGTTTAATTAATTAGCTATAAAGAATTAAAATAATATAGTGTAAATTTCAAATGTATTTTTATTTTGCATTGTAAGAAAAGTTTATGCAAGTTTACATAATTCGTTTGAAATTTTTTAGGTTACGAATTCATTTTCACGTATAAATTTTAACTACACATCAAAATGTAGCTAGATAATGAGACGAATAACTAAGTTTATAAAAGAATAACTAAGTTTATTATAAAAAAATTAAGTTTTATACAAATTCAACTTAAGTTGCTTAAAAGTTTACAAAAATTAATCATTTTTTTATAAAATTTAACTATATTACTAAGTTTTTAAAATTAACTAAGTTAACCAGGTTTAATTAAAATTAAATAATTTCCTGAAAATTAACTAAAATTTATTAAACTTAAACAACTTTATTAGACAACAAAGTTTCATTAACATTGTTCACATCTTTGGCAATGATGGAAGTATCAGCAAGGCTCAAAGGTTGGACATTATTTATCACAACATCAACAAGCAAGGAACTAGGATTAGCTATGATTGGCTTTGAACTGATTGGATCAACACCAATATTAGTCATCATGGTTTGTAGGGCTCATTATTTCTGGTTGCCTTTCTCTTTCTCATTTTCTTAACAATTTTCTGCCCTTTTTGTTTGTTCGAGACATTAAATTTCTCTTTCTTAACTAAGAAGGTTTCACTAACAACAGCAGCTTGAGCTTTATTATTGCAACTAGGCTCCACTGCTCCTTTCACATTATCTTCAACAACATTTTCCAAATCCTTTAAATTGTCTACACAAAAAATAGTTGAGTGACCAAAAGATTTACAAATAAAGCATATGCCATGCTTCCATAAATAATCAACATGAATAAACGGGTCTCCACCATCCAACAACATGATGGGCGATTCATTCAACGAATCTTTCTCAGGAGATATTTCAATCAAACACTTCGCATATTCAATGCGATCAAGTCTCTCCGTGAATTCATCCATACATAAAAGTTTCTCCAATCTACTTGCAAGCCAATTGATCCTAAGATGAGACCAGACATAAATAGGAATGTTTGACAATTTAACCCAAATAGGGACTGACCTGATGCTGCCATATATGTTTCCAATCTCTGGATTTCATGCTTTGATGATAAACATCTTATTGCGCATGATTATTGGGTCACCTTAAAGAATCCTTGTTTTGTCTTCAGCATAGGAAAACAAGAATAGAAAGACGAACCCATCAAACTTGACTCTAACCGAGCTTTTCAGTTTCTATAAACGTTTCAGATGTTCCACTACCGCTGTATAAGACAATGTTTTATATATACATGTATACTCCTATTGTCTTTAGTAATTCAAGACAACATAATATATATCATAATATATATTATATATGTATATATGTTTAATTAATTTACTTATTTAATTAATTCATTTATTTTATTAATCTTAATAATAAATAATATTTTGGAAATTACTTTTATAATATTTTCAAACATTTTGAAAAATTATATCATTGTTGAAAATGCTAGTATATGATTTTTGTTTGATGATAATAAATGCACACACACACACACACACATATATATATGTAACGACCCAACTTCCAAACTCCAGGAAGTCGCATCGCTAAGAAGAAAGAAAGGGATATAAAAGAGAAAAAGAAAGGAAAGAAAAAAATAGACAACATCAGAATCTCACAGCGGAATTGAATAAATTATAATATATCACATAAAACTTTACATAGTATCATATACATCAAAGAAATACAGCTAATACAACACAAACTAGACAGTTATAAACATCTGTCTAGCAATTACAATTCAAGTATCTCAGAGAAAACAGATACAACGCAAACACAGCGGAACCACTAAATATATCTACACGCTGAAGCCTCCTGCTCCATTATCTCCTCCAGAACTCGTCAAAGCAATCCTGAAACACTCTACTACTCATACGTAATATAAGTACCCAAGAGTTTAATAAACAGAAAATAAACACTCAGGTCAGGCAGGGGTCTGGTGTGAGTAAACGGGGATAAAAGTTGCTTAACTTTAGAAAAATCCTTTGGAAACAAAAGGTATCACGTAAGACTTCCCACACATAAACATGGAACAGTTTTTACCTTACGCTAACCAAAACATTCGATAAGAAATCCAGTGATATTATAATAGTGTCTAGGGTTTTCAAAATAAAATACAGAAATAGCTGGAATGCTTACATCTCACGTTCCAACATAGTTGGGCACAATCAAAACCGTACAAGCACTTATTGGATTATGGATTCCATCAATGGCAGGGCTACTGGGGTACCGCTCGTCACAGTACGTGGCCAAGATCACTGTACCGAGGAGTACTCCCACTCCCCTGCAACACAAAACCGGAACCATTCCTTACTGAACAGTTCCGAACAAGACCACCCCGCAGATTGGCCGTTGCCAACTGCCACACAACCGAATATAAAGGGACCTCTAGACAGGGATAAATCTTGCTCTCCAGTGGGGGCTACCCACGAAGCTTTGCTGCACCTCTCCTGTTTTAGCCATTCCCGATTGATGAGGCTTGAGGCTACGATTACCTTTATAGGACATATCAATCTTAGAATGCTCATCGTCCACCTGACGATGTTCTGAAAGCATTCAATCGATACAAGTTCATTCCGGGTTCGAACGAAACCGAAGGCATTATCTCGTTACACTCGTACTGGAATCACCCTCAGAGTTAACGACGATAACCCTTGCACTCTAAATCACCATCTCGAACCTATAAGTACTATTCCGTCAAACTCATTACGGAATCACCCACAGAGTTATACTGACGTATAGCCCTTACACCTCGAGTCTTCACTTGCTCCACTTGGATTAACGACCTAACGTTTAATTGGAATCGATGTGGTTTTCGAAATTTCCAAATTTGGAAATCCGATCCCGGTCTCATCGAAACCAAACGCCATCTTAATGTCCAAGTTGTACTTAAGGGTTTTAAACAAATAACTTATTTCATTATCATCTAATTCACATAGATAGATAAACTACATCTCACAATAGATAATCACATTCATATCATAACAGATAATCTATATCATTATCACAAACAGATAGTCATTCAACCAAATAATCCATCACAACCCATCATACTTAAGCCAATCATCCATATCATACAGATACAACTAATCTCATTACTGAGATCACAACCATTCAATCAATAACATCCATAAGCGATGATTTATTAACCATCAATTATTATTAATTTAAAATGAATTAAATTAATTACAACCATCTCTAATTAATTTAAAATAAATTAAATTAATTACTCATTTAAATCTTGCTTAACATCTATTAATTAATTAATCCAGTTAATTAATTAATCCTAAGTATTTAACTTCATTAAACATCTATGATTAATCATTCACTAATTACAATAAGTAATTAGTCTTTAATTAATTTCATAAATTAATTAACTTTAATCATAAGTAATTATCACTTAATTACTCATTTATTAATTAATTATAATTAATTATATTTATCCTTAATTAATTACAATTAATTAATCACTTATTTAATTATTATTAATTAAACAATACTTAATTACATCATTAATTATAATAATTAATGATCTCTAATATTTAAATAAATTACTTAATTAAAATTAATTACATTTAGTAGTTAATCTAATTATTAATCACCTTGATTAATATTAAATTTAGTAATTAACTTTCTTTAATTACTTATTTATAAATTAATTAACAAATCATTAATCATTAATTAATTCCTTAATTAATTACAAAAGTAATTATCCAAATTACTAATTACATACCAGTAATTATCAATCATTACTTCTTTAAGTAATCCTGCTCCATTAATTACATTAAGTAATTACGCTCTTAAATTTATTAGATGATTTACTTAATTAATTAACCTAATTTAATTAACTTAAATAAATCACATATCAAAATTAATTACAATAAGTAACTAATTCCTTAATTACTTTAACAATTAATTATACTTAACGAATTACAATTAATTATATTCAATTAATTAATCTAGTTAATTATCAAAATTAATTTCATTAATTAATTACTAAATTATCCTTAGATAATTATCACTATTTATTAATTATCAACATTTCAACAATTACATACTTAAGGAAATTTGAATTAGATTAATTATTAATGAATCATTTCTAATTAATAATTAATTTAAACCATTAATTTAAAAATCAAATAATTGAGTAAATCCTTAATTATCTTAAATATTTTCCAAAATAATTAAATCACTTATCAAATGACTCATTTATATTCAAAATGTATTAAAATAATACATTTCTAAATTTAAATTCAAATTCCATTTAAAAATTAAATATTTAAAATGTTTAACTATTAAACATTGATCCAAATTTTAAATAAATAAAACTCTTAAAATAAAATGAATGTTTAAGAACATTCATTACTTAAATATAAAGAAAGATTTAAAACAAATTTACTTAATTAAAATAAATTAATCTTTGAAAATAAATTGATTTTTTTCAACTTTCAAATTTAAATTAACACTTCATATTTTTAATTCAAATACTAAAGGAAACTAAATTCTTTCAAGTTTTAAATCTTATTTGAAATCAAATTCTATTTTCAAATCTATTTTTACACATTTGAATATGTTCATTCATCATTTTTATTTTATTTTTACAAACTGTTTTGAAATCAAAAGTGGATTCCAAAGTAAACTTGAAACTGTTTTTAACTTAATTTCAAAACAATTTAAATTTTTCTTAAACATTTAAATTTGTTCAAAAATTAAAACTTACAAAACTGTTTTGAAACAAAAATCTGGTTTTAAAACAAACCTGAAACTGTTTTATACCTGATTTAAAACCAAATTAAATCTTGTTTAAATTTAAGATTTCATTTTTAAAAAACTTTGAATTTCAAACTTCATTTGAATTCAGACTTACTTACATTAGAATCAAATTACAATCTTTAAATTATGAATTTTATTCAAAAATTTAAAAACTGCAAAATTCTTTGGATTAAAACCCGAAACTGTTTTTAAATCTTAATTTAAAACAGAATTTAAAACTTGTTTAAATCTAAAAATTTCATTTTAAAAAAAAACTTTGAATTTCAATCTTTATTTGAATTCAGTTTTCAACTTCCACCTAAAATCAAATTTCCACACTAAAATTTAAATTTCATTCAAAATTTTAGAAACTGCAAAGCTTCAGGTTTATAAACCTGTAATTCAATATACCCGAGAAAACATTATTTTGCTTCGAGTTTCCCAACCCCTTGCTTCGCGACAACATCAAAAATACCCGAGGAATACCCGAGTAAAAACCCTGCATATTACAGAAGTTCACCAGACAACAAACATGAATGGTGCACATGCACCGTCGCCTCGGCGAACTCTAGCCACTCCATACCACTGCTACAAATCACTGACCATCTCCCTATACCACACAATCATCCAAACCCTCCCATATCAGTTGAAATCAAAAATAAGAAAATCAACAGCAGCCGGGGAAAAAAACAGCTACACCACCCTAAACCTGTCAACGTATTGCAATCAAATCACCGATCACCAGACCACTTACAACTCCGGCTATAGCTCCATCTACAACCCTTCTTCCCAATCCCAAAGTATTTCATCATTCGATGCAACAGAGAACAAGAGAAGAAACCAGAACTTCAACTACCCAAAAACTAGGGTTAAAACCTGAAATTGCTAACCACGGTCGCCAGCAATTCTAGTTCATCCACCTGATAATTTTCCTTCATTCACCCAACATTGCTCCTCCTCCAGAAAACACCTCTACAACCCGGAATCAGTAGATCACCATATAACCCCAAAACTCCCATTGATGTTCCACCCAGTAATGTTCACACAATAATTAACTAAAAAGTTTGATTTCTGTTTTAAAAATTCAGGGTTTCTAAAGTGCAATCAAATTATAAACTTGTTTTAAATAATTTAAGATGTTTTAGATTTGGTTATTTGAATATTAACTGATTTTCATTGTTATACAGAGACAACAGTTTTCTTAAACTAACTTAAAATTTATAAATCTAATTTTATATCAAACAAACATATTTTATTTACACAAAAATTGCTAACTGGAATCAATTCAAGTGATAAAGAATTTCTATAAAAGAAAATCTTAGTTTACAAAGATATGCAGCTACAGGCAACAACAACACAAAAACACATTATATATGTTTACACAGAATAGTTATCAACATACAATCATCACATCATATTCTTTCTACTGATTCATATGCACGGATATCATAGGTTTTTACATGGTTAAGTTACTCATTTCATTTTTTTCTTAAAACAGAAAACAGAATTTTTTTATCTATAACAGATTTTGATTTTTTTTTATAAATTAGGATATGAGTTCTGTAGATCATGTTTAGCTTTAGTTTATAAAGAAAAACTGTTTTTAAAACAGAGAAGCTTACTCACCTTTTATGAAGATGCAAAGAAAAATCTTAGGTGCAGATTTAAATTTCCAGGACCCAGTTGAAACTGCATCATGAAATTGAAGTTGCTTTTCCTGTTGATGTATGCATGCAGACTCCAAAACTTCATATGCTCAGATTTTATATTGAAATTGAGCTTCCAGTTTGATGTGGAAAAATGGTATGCAGATCCATTTCAAATGCACAGATTTGAAGTTGTTTGTATAAATTGATTTGCAGATTTTGATTGAAATTTGGTTTGCAGATTTTAAAACATGCAATCTGTTTTGGGTTTTGATTTACTGAAATATGATTTCAGGTTTTCAATTTGAAGAAAATGTTTTTATCAAATGCATTTGCTATGTTTTATTGTCTTGTTAATATATTTTAAATAAAAAGGTTTATAAATCAATGCCACTTGTTATGCTATTATGTTAAATGTTTTACAAGTGTCTACTTTTTAGTTAAAAAAAAAGTTAGCACATGTTCATTTCAATATTTAAAAGAGAATTCTAAATTACTAAATGTATTTGAATTTATCTTAAACCATTTCAAACTTATTTTAGCATGTTTCAAATGATTTATTAACATTAGCTTTTAAATAAATACATATAAACTTCTTTATAAAATTATACATTTAAATGTTTGTTTAATTATTTTTAAAATAATATTCTAAAGCTAATTTTCAAAAGAAAAGATTTTAAGAAGAAAGAGAAATGTTGAATTAGATTTTATTCAAGAGTTTTTAAATCAAATGTTATACTTTAACAAGAATGAATTAAATCTTATTTCAAAGAAAAACAATTTTAAAATAAAACAAAACAAACTTTTATTATAAACTAAAATTTAAACTATATTTATTTTCATAAACAAAATAAATACTTACTTACATTTCTATAAAGATATAAGAAAGATTTTTAAAACAAACTTTTGAAAAGTTTACAATACTATTTTAAATTAATTTAAATCAAATTAATCAATTTACAATTTATACATTTATATATAATAATTAGAAAATATCCTTTATTTAATATAAATTAAAATTAAAACCAAATCCTCTATTTACAATGTATAAACATTTATACATTATAAATAAAGTATTTTTAAATCAGCTTAGAAAGATAAATTTATTACTTAAATATTTTTAACTTTGAAAAGAATATCATTTAACAAACTAAATAATTATTGATTTTCAAAAGAGAATCTCTGTTTGAATTAATTTATTAAATCAATATTTCACATTTTAAAATAATTATTAAAGAAATTATTAAATAATTATTGCCTAAATTTCCGGGACATCACATTCCTCCCCCCTTAAAAGAATTTCGTCCCCGAAATTTAAAAGCAAAGGTAATTTAATAATCCCATACAGATTTTAAAATTTAAAAGAGAAAACATATACTATCAACCAAATACTAGCAACCATAACAACCAATTAAAACAACAATTCTAATTATCCAGACAAAATTCTGGATAGAATTCCCTAGAGTTTCCCAGGTACAAACACCGGAACACTCACCCTATAAAATCTAAACTAACTACACTACTCAGATCTAGAGCTCCTATATATCTAGATCTACAAATCTAAACAGAGAACTGGATCACAGACAAGTCCTGATCAACTCCAAAATCTCTCAGAACTACAGAGTCTAAAACCAGAAATAAACCATACACGTACTCCCTCAAAGATACATGCAAAACATAACAAATTCCAGCCATCTGAACTGGCAATTCAATCCTGTAGATCGAACACTTAATCCTTAAGAGAAGACAGAAAGATCCAATACTCATATCCACTCATCTCTCCTGTCGATCCTGGGTTGCCTCCAACCTTCTAGATCAAACAAATCTACCACACAACTCTTCTACACCAATATCAGAAGACTTCAACATACTACTCCTATCCGGAAAACAAATAGATGCTCAAAACAATTAAGCTTCCAGATCCAAAATAAATTTCCTGTAGAAATCCTCTATCCAAGACAAAACTCAAATTCCCGATGAATCGATGTTGCTTCTATTTTGGAATAGCTTCCACCATGCTTCCACTGCGCAACTCTGATTCGAGAATGCTGTTGATGAACACAAGTAAAAACTTGATCAACTTATCCCGAAAACACTTGTCCATCAAACTCCATAAAATCTCAGTGACCTATCCGATTCGGTCACAACACCACAGCAAAAATTCAACCAGAAAGCTGGATCCAAAAAAATCCTGCCAACTTAAACAGATCTCATTCTCAAAGAATCTCCTACAAAGCTGAACCACCTGTAAAGCTCCAAGAACCAAGTCGAAACAGAACTCAAACTCTCGATGCTGATGCAAATCTTGATTCCTTCGAAGATATCCAGAAAATACCACTTCGATAACTCAAACATCCACTAAAGATGCTTCAATCCAAACAAAAATCACTTAGAGAACTTCCGAACCGTCGCAAGTCACTTTTGCGATTCCACCTAGTTCAGATTCCAAGAAATCGTTCTCACTACAACAATCAGATCAGCTAAAGCCTTCAAAAGAAGAAACTAGTGGTCCACCTCTTAACCACTAACATCACTCCCAACTGAGCTTCCAGAAGAAATGGACAAGCTACACCATATGCCCGGACTACTGATAGAAGAATCACCAGAGATTTCTGAACCATCGAAGAACAGGCCACTCACTACTGCTACTGCTGCCAAAACTTCCTTAACCAAAAGCTCAACGAACCTCAAAGCTACACCAGCCTCTTCACAATAGAGCCTTCCAGATAGACATATATCTTTCAGGAAACTCGCTCCCAAACCAAGCTCAAAATACTCTGCCAAATTGAGCCTCAAACTCAAATATAGACAGAACTCCTCCCTGTAGTTTCCAAGATACCCTTGCTGGCTTCCGCACTCCCAACTGATCCAAACTCAATCAAATCCACTCACACGAGTGAAATCCAGCTTACACTCCAAAATAAACTCCGAATCTTGAAAAGATTTCCTTCAGAGATCAGAAAAATCCTTTATACCAAACTACAAAACTACTCAAGATGCCCAAAACTTCCATAGCAAACCACTTCCACTCTCAAACATTCGAACTCCAACCTTGGTAGTTGTGTTACACACACCACTACCCTATCTACCTTTATTATTTATATTGGAAAACCTGAACAGGTAACCCAACAAATAGGCAGAAATATATATATATATATATATATATATATATATATATATATATATATATATTCAAAATTACAAATACGCTCTCTCAAGATAGACACCACTCTAGAGTCTAAGTATTCGCTCAACCTAGAGCTCTGATACCACAATGTAACGACCCAACTTCCAAACTCTAGGAAGTCGCATCGCTAAGAAGAAAGAAAGGGATAGAAAAGAGAAAAAGAAAGGAAAGAAAGAAACATACAACATCAGAAACTCACAGCGGAATCGAATAAATTATAATATATCACATAAAACTTTACATAGTATGATATACATCAGAGTAATACAGCTAATACAACACAAACTAGACATTTATAAACATCTATCTAGCAATTACAATTCAAGTATCTCAGAGAAAACAGATACAACTCAAACACAGCGGAACCACTAAATATATCTACACGCTGAAGCCTCCTGCTCCATTATCTCCTCCAGAACTCGTCAAACCAATCCTAAAACACTTGACTACTCATACGTAATATGAGTACCCAAGAGTTTAATAAAACAGAAAATAAACATTCAGGTCAGACAGGGGTCTGGTGTGAGTAAACGGGGATAAAAGGTGCTTAACTTTAGAAAAATCCTTTGGAAACGAAAGGTATCACATAAGACTTCCCACACATAAACATGGAAAAGTTTTTCAAAGAAGTTTTTCAAAGTTAATAAAAGTCCAGAACCCACTTATGTCGCTGGAAAATAATTTCGGTGATGAATGCATGCATCATCGACATTGATTTTCGAGTTTCTGAGTGGGGGAGAGGCCACTCTAGTAGCTTTGCTATGCGAGTGATTTTATGAAACCAATTTTGATTTTTGATTTTGAAGTATGGTTTGATATTCGAAAGATATATATATACACACATTTGAAATGATTTAAAGTAAGCCGGTGTTCAGTCCTCGAGATTCAAATTTGTTTTGGTATAACCCTATCTTTTGAAATTGGTTTACTGATTTGTTGTTGACTTCCAACTCTGGGATTGAAAGTATGATTTCTTCGACTATTTTAAGATTCGAGCACTTCCAAATCAAGGTTAACTTTTCAAAGATATTTTTTTTAAAGGTATAAGGTATTTGATAAAGAATATAAATTTAGTTTGTATGTTTCAAGTATGAAATAATATGATTTGTATAAGTTGAAACTGTTTTGTTAAGTAAATAAATAAGATTATTTTGAATTATACTAATATGAAATTTAGTTTTGAAATGTTTTGGATAAAAATTAGTCTTCAAATGTTTGAGAAAATTTTGGTTTTAAATGTTTTAACTTAGTAACATCTTTATAAAACTATTTAGTTAACAAGTTGGAATAGATACATAAGTTGTACGTATGTTGTTTTATTCGCATAATTATTTTGATCCAAGTTTGAGTACACAAGTTCGAGGTGAATTACACCATTTCGTGTTTGGATTTTTCATTTGATTCTTGATGGCGAATATTTGATATGGATTTTGGGCTTGATTCTATAATTCTCTAGCATAGTATATAGCTATGCAAGGAGACTGATGGCTTCTAGTCGAGAAACCATATCGAAGTCCGCATTAGGGAAGTCGAATGGACAATACTAGTTCGAAAGCGAACTTGTGTGATCGAGCGAGCGATCGAAGGTAATGTTGCGAAATGATGACATATGTACATCTTATATCCTAATATCATTGGTATACTTGACGCTGAAATTGAAAGTTGTTGGGTTGGATATCTTTGTAATTTAATTGGAATTTTTCTTTTATGAAAAACCACTATCAAATTTAAAACCATTTTTCAAAACCATTTTTCTTTTTCTTAAACTAACTGTTTTATTCTATTTTTCATAAAAACTATTTTATATACAAAACTATTCTTAATTAAAAATCTTTTAGTAAGCAAGATGTTCAATCCCATATGGCTTTTCATGTAGCGAAATTTATTTTTTTGAAAATTTTGATCCTTATATAAGATAAACTTTATGTAAGTATAAAATGATTTTGAAAACCATTGATCTTGATAAATCTATAATTGAAGCTTATATTAGTATGAAAGGATATTTGGTTTACCTGTAATTTGAGTTTATTTAAAAATAATGGATTTATGAAATAAATATCTCAACACTAAGTAATAATGAAGTAAAATTTGAGATATATGAAATTATAAAATTTAGTTTGAAATATGGTATATTTAAGCCTTGAAACATATTTAAGATTGAATAGTTTATTTTGTAAATCAAATCTATATTTGAAATTGGATAATATTTGAAATGGTTTCGTTGGAAAACTAAATTGAATTGAAACTGATGGTTTGAATGGAATTAAAATTTGGAAATTTTAGATTTTGGTTTAATTGAATAAATTTGTGAAATGTAAAGAACTAAAGGAATGTTTTATGATTTCAAATGCATGATTTCTAAATGTTATGATTTTCAAAGTGAAATGATTTAAAGTATTTGGTTTCGAAAGATTTATAACTTTGAAAGTATTATGATTATTGAAGTGAATACATGTTTGAAATGGAAATGAATTTATTTGACCTAAATTTTGTTGATTTGGAAATTTGGATTATTTTCTAAACCTATTGTTTTAAGAAATTTTGAAACTGAATATGTAATTTGGAAGAAATGATTTGGTGAAATCATATATGATTTTGAAGCTGAATTGATATTGAAATGGTTTGAAATTGAGAACCTTGTTTATTTAAATACTTTGATTTGGGAGTTATCAAACTTATATAAAATTGATTTGTATAAGTATGCAGTAGATTTGAAAACTATTGATTTGAAAACTGTTGATTTGAAAAGGTACCCAATTTTGAAAAGTGAAATCTTACATAATCGAAATCTATATAAGTGTGATTTGATATACTATTGTTTTGAAAAGTATTTGATTTAAAATGAAATCTTATATAAAATGAACTTTATATAAGTATGATATTTGGAAGTGATTTTGAAAGGTACTATATGATACATACTTTCGAAGTAAAGATATGGAAAGTGCCTTCTGCTTGATATCCGCTTTGTGGCCACACTGTGGATTCACTCTATCGATATTATTCTCTCTCTTTGATGTGGGTTTTCCGGATATGATACTCGAGTGTCCATCGAATTCCATGGCGATCTCCATGGTCTTATGATCGCGACTGCATAGCGCAACTGCCTGGCTGAGCTGGCCTAGGGGTACGGATTGTTTCCTGGGGGATCCAGGCGTAACCATTGTGTATCCTGCACTCTATGTAGGTCGCATTAGTAGCGCAAATGCCTGGCTGAGCTGGCCTGGGGGTACGGATTGTTTCCTAGGGGATCCAGGCATAACCATTGTGTATCCTGCATTCTACTCGTCATCATGGCGTAACTCGCAGGGCTGAGAAAGCTTACGGATACTGATTGTTTCCTGGGGGATCCAGGCGTAACCATTGTGTATCTACGATCCATGGTTAGACAACTGTTTCGGTTTGGTTGATTTGTTTGGATTGTACTTTCCATATCTGTTTTTAAAAGTGTTTTCATTATTTTCACTAGGTGTTGAAACAAGTCTACCAAGTACCTGAAGAATTCTAGCTTTGCGCCTGATCAACGCATAGCCAGAGTCTGCAGGAACGAAAGTAAACTTGTTAAGACATCGAGTTATAAAAGTATTTTGTTAAAAGTATCTTGATAAAGTACTATATAAAGAATATTTTGATCAGTTATTTTCCCTTCTAAAGATTTTAAAATGTTTAAAAATTGTTTACTTTGAACCATCAGATTTGAATCAAATGACTATTCATCATACTAAAAAAAAATTATTAAATTGAAATGTATAATGGTTCATCCTTGTCTTTCAACTTGCTTTACCTCCTAGCTATCTTTTTTTTCCCTACCTTCTTTCGGGGATTTATTCCAACCTATTGCTCTTTCTTGTTGTTTCTCTGCTTCCTTCCTTTTCGAGGACGAAAAGATTTGAGTGGGGGAGAGTGTAACAACCCTAGATTTTGACTATATATTTAAATTTGACTTTATTTCATTTTGAAATTATTTTAAATTTGTTTTAATTGTGTGATATCATTTCTAAACATTTTTAAAATGATAATATAATTTTTCCAAAATTTACTGTATTTATTTCCTATTTTTAAAGGCTGTTTTCTAATTTTCTACCATTTTCTTCATTTTAAATTTCTTTATTTTATTTTAAATTTGTTTTATTTGTGAAAATTCATCTCTAAATATTTTTAAAATAATAATAGAATTTTTCCAAAAATTACCGTGTTGATTTCCTATTTTTAAGGGCTGTTTTCCCATTTTCTGCTATTTTCTGCATTAAAATTTTATATTTAAATTAAATTTTAAATATTTATTTTGAGAATATATTTGTATTTTATGTTATTATTTATGTTTAAAAATAATTTACAAGCTTATATGAATTTTCTAAAAATTATTTCATTTAACTTCAAATTTTGCTAGTCTAGTTCACTGTTTTAACTATTTTCCTTAGTTTTACTTTACATAATTGATAAATATTATATATATTTGTATATTTGTTAAAAATTTCGAAATCTTATCTGATATTATTATTATTTCAGCTGCATAAATTTATATAAATAATAAAAAGTAAATTGAAAGGGTTTGTGACCTTTTGTTTCTTATGGCTTTTGATTTTCCCACCTTTTCACACTTTAACTTACTTTTGCCATCAATTAGCCATAACTACTCACATAATTCAGCTGCCTACCTCCATTCTTCATTCACGTACATCTTTTTCCTCCTTCCTGAAAAAAATTTCGGCCTCCTCTTGATTGAGAAGTTTGGTAAAATTCTATTTCCTTTTATCCTCTTTTGTTCACTTATGTTGATTTTTCTAGTTTGATTTTGCACTTGCTTCACCTCATGTAGGTTCAACCATGCCACCTTGCTGCCTAGCCGCCTCCACCACCTGATGACACACCACCAGCACCTCCTCCTCACCAGCCACCCAAGCCATGAACCCCCTTGGTGATGCATATCCGCAAAAGTTTCAAAACACCCTTCATATTGACCTAGCCGAGCACTAGCTTCCACATCCACCACTTCCACCAACCATGGCCGCCCCTACTCCACCACCACCACCTCCAGCACCCACGGACACACCACCACAGTGGACCCCACTCCTCTGGCCGTGACACCTAGGGCCTTGGCCGAGCCCAATTCATGGCCCAAACCCCATGTGTATGCATGATTTTGTGTTCTTGCCTTCACCCACCTTTACACCATCACTCAAACTCATGTTAGGCCAACCTTAGCAACCCAGACCTGACCCTAAATCATTGTCTTAGACCTGTACTCTACCTCTAGCCGAGACTATGAGATGTCGGAAGCAAGTGCAAAGCATTTCAGCTTTGTTTTATGAAGTTATTTCTAGCATCGTTTATCGTATTTTTGGTCTGAAACCTTATAATTGTTATATTGTTTGTTTGATTTGTATTCAAGGGAATTAATCCTTGGCTCCTCCATTTCATATCTGTATCGTGTTTTTGTGCTTGTGTAGATCCCGTTGTGCAATTCGTCGTTGTGTCATCAGCTCAAAACAGTGAGTAAATCTCACCAGACTAATATGTACTTATGTAGTGATAAACTAACATCACCTGAATCTGTAAATGCATATCATCCTTTTATAACTGCTATATCATATTCATATGATGTTCACACCTATATTTACACATTTTATACCATATGTTACTGTTATTTCATGCTATTCTGTTATTTTCATCAGTTTACCACACTGCAAGTTCCCTGTAGACTAGAATCACTATGGGTTGAAATGATACATACCCGAACGGACTTTAGAATAGGAGAAAATCGTTATGGGCTGAAATGATAGGCCTGAATGATTTTCAATTATTTTCTTTTACTTGGGATTGCGGGTTTGAAATGATCAAACCTGGGTTTTCTTTGTAAATTACGGGTTGAAATGATATATTACCCGTATCACTTTACCTAGGCTAGAAAATGAAATACAAACCCATTGTTAAAATATGTTTTTCTAAATTTTTTTAAATATTTTAGAAATGTAAATATTATAATATTTTGATTAGATTTGATTAAAAATGATTTTTGTAAAGCATTATTGATTTTCTGAAAATTTATAAGTGAAATAAATAAAGGGTAAAGTTAGAAAATCTGAAATGTAAGTTATTTTGGAAATTATAATTCGGTGATAAATGGAATTTAAATTAAATATGAAAATATGATAAATTTATGATATTTTGAATCAAATGAATTTAAAATGATTTTGTAATACATTAATGATTTTTGAATAAAGTTATATGTGAAATGAATGAATATTTATGTTGAAATTTTGAAATATAACTAAAATTGGAAATTTGTGAATTTGGCTTAAAAGTGAATTTTGAGTTAAGTAAATAAAAATGAAATTAAGTTATATTTGAAAATTTTAAACTTAAGTGTTAAGTTAAATTTAATTTAATGGATTTGAAATTTTATGTTGGAATTTAATAAGTGAATTATTATTAAAATTTGATTTTTGAATGGAGATTTAACTTTATAAAACCATGAATATAAGGGTATTTGAATGATTGTTTTAAAAGTGAAATTATATGATTTTATAAGTTAAAAATGATTTAAATAAAAATATAATTATTTGTGAAATTATACTGAATATTTGAAGTTAATTAACTGCATTTCAGAAATGCTATTAATTCTAATGTAAATGATAACACAGCATTTGTAAATGCTGTAGTTGATAATAATGAACCAAATGGATAAGTTTAATTAAAGGCTATCATAGCATTTTTGTAAATGTTATAATTGTTGAATTTAACTAAGTTTTATTTGAAACTAATGTAACCCTATCACAGCATTTTTTTTATGCTATCTTTTGTTAAATTGAACTGTTTTGAATGTAACTTTCTGTAGCAATTTCTAAATGCTGCGAAAGTTGAATTTTCATCTGTTTTAATAAATTAAGTGGATAAATGAATTTTGAAAGACTAAAATTTTGTAAATTTAATAATTTAATTATTAAATATAATAACTTCATTTTTATGATTTAAAATGAAGTAATTTGTTTTGAAATATAAACTATTTTGAAATGTGTTTTGTAATGGTATTTAAATTAAATAAAAATGAATGTGGTTTGGAAGATATTATATTTTTGATATTTTGAAATGGATTTTGAATGATATTGAATTTTGAAATGATATTTGATTTTGAAGTATAAAATACCATTTTGAAATTTTAACCACGGGATGTATTTAATTTATAGTTTAACTGATTCTTAAAGGATGGGCGATCCCAAGCATCCTTTAAGTTATTGTGTACTTCTACTACAGTTCACTTGAGTTGGTTTACATTATATAAGTATATATTGTCCTGACTCGAGTGTTTTGTGTTTTACTTTACGCTCGGGTCAGCCTGAGTATTCACAGCTTTGGATTCTCTTTATGGAGCTGGTCTTTGCTGGATTTTCTGCTTATCTACATTTATATCTACTCTCTGTTTCAGCTGTTCTAGTTTATCTCATGTATTAGTGAACTTCTATGTATTTGGAATTTCTATTATGTTGTTTTCAGACTGTATTATGTATTTGGTTTGAGACTCTGCCGTAGTAGCTTCATGAACTACTATGTATTTTATTTCCGCTGCGAGTTATTCTGATATTTCTGTGAATGTGATTCTGTGATTGTATTTCATTTGCTCCAAATTTATTTACAACGCGGTATTTTGAGCAATTCAAGTCCGACATGTACGGATGCGAATGGCTGAAAATATCTGGTTGTTACATAATTACAATTAATTAATCACTTATTTAATTATTATTAATTAAACAATCCTTAATTACATCATTAATTATAATAATTAATGATCTCTAATATTTAAATAAATTACTTAATTAAAATTAATTACATTTAGTAATTAATCAAATTATTAATCACCTTGATTAATATTAAATTTAGTAATTAACTTTCTTTAATTACTTATTTATAAATTAATTAACAAATCATTAATCATTAATTAATTCCTTAATTAATTACAAAAGTAATTATCCAAATTACTAATTACATATCATTACTTCTTTAAGTAATCCTGCTCCATTAATTACATTAAGTAATTACACTCTTAAATTCATTAGATGATTTACATAATTAATTAAACTAAATTAATTAACTTAAATAAATCACATATCAAAATTAATTACAATAAGTAATTAATTCCTTAATTACTTTAACAATTAATTATATTTAACCAATTACAATTAATTATATTCAATTAATTAATCTAGTTAATTATCAAAATTAATTTCATTAATTAATTACTAAATTATCCTTAGATAATTATCACTATTTATTAATTATCAACATTTCAACAATTACATACTTAAGGAAATTTGAATTAGATTAATTATTAATGAATCATTTCTAATTAATAATTAATCTAAACCATTAATTTAAAAATCAAATAATTGAGTAAATCCTTAATTATCTTAAATATTTTCCAAAATAATTAAATCACTTATCAAATGACTCATTTATATTCAAAATGTATTAAAATGTAACGACCCGTATTTTACGTGTCGATTAAATCGTAAAATAGTTGCATTAAGTCGTTGGTGTTGTTTATGTTGTCTCTAGCATGAGTCATAGAGGGCCGACTCATAGGGGTGACCGGGTCAAGAAGTTTACGACCTAAGAGCTAAAAAGTTAGTATGATTGGCCGAGTTAACGAGTCACAGGTTAGGTCGTTAGACGACTTATAAAATGACCGACTTAAAGGTTATCGGCCCAAGGTGATAAGCCGTGTGGAGTTAGCTCGTGTCAACGACTCATAGGTGTTGCCGAGTTACAAGAGTTGCCGAGTTAAAGTGTTAGCAAGTTAAGAGAGAAGAGCGGCTAAGTGCTAAGTCGGTCTGTATGTTAAGTCGGCAAGTGGTATAAGTCGGTAGGACTTGAGTCGTTAGGACCTTAGTACGACTTAAGAAGATAGGTTGAGTCGTTGCGTCTTAGTTAAGTCGCATACGAGTTGGGATGGCTTTACTGTGTTGAGTCATATGCAGTAGGTCGGCTAGGGGTTAGGTCGGCCATAGGAATGAGTGTTGGGTCGGCCATGTCTTTAGGTCGACTGTATGTTGTGTTGGTTAGGTCGTAGGACGAAGGGGTCTGATGAGTCGGCAACGACTCATGGATAGGTCGTGACCGACCTATAGGGCGACGACCTAAGGGTGATTCAGCCTATAAATAGAGGGGTTCGGCTCACTTTTTGGCACCGGTTTTTGAAGCGACGAAGTGCTGCCATTTTGGGAACTCGACTACAACATTTCTTCATCTTCTTTTCTCTATTCCAATCTAATTCTAACATCCATCCAAGATCGAAGATCGAGATTGAAGATCCAAGAGACAAAGTTGAAGATCTTCATCCAACGAAGCTAGATTTCATCGTTTGAAGCGAAATATTGCCGGATCAAGCCTTGATCTTCGCTGTCCAGATCTATAGTGATTAGTTTTTGAGGTGTTTGGGTGATTTGGTGAGTGGTAGTTATCTCTCACGCGGACCCAAAGGAGTATATTGGATTGGTGGTTTGTTGGAGTGTTGTAGATAGTGATTTTTGTGCATTTTCCTTAGATCCAAGTATAGATCCATTGTTTGTGAAGATGTTTACCTATGCAAGCTCATTTATTAAGTTATAGAAACAAAACCCATGTTTTATATTTGCTAGATCTATGCTAAAAACCCATGATTCATGTATGTTAGTTCTATGCTCATTTATTTACGAAATTGCCATTGTAGTTATGAATGCCTAATTAGATCTTGATTGAATACTTATTTGTTTGGATTAATGTTTGCCTTGATTGATTGTTGTGAATGAGCTATCTAGTTGATAGATTTGGACAAGTATGGTCAAAGATGATTCAAAAGCTACAGAAGAGGCTCTTGAATGGTGAAAGCTGCTGTAAGCATATGTGGCGGACGTGGAAGCTCATATGTATGGATTGAATGATGTTGAGATGGAACTTTGCCATGATGCGATGAGGCAAACCATGTTGTTGAGTTGAGACTTTGCTATGGTGTAATAAAGCGAAGTATGATGTGATGTAGACTTGGCGTAATCCAGGCAGGGATCATTCCAAGCATGTTGATAACTCGAGGGATGGTTCGAGTTGGTTGATAATGGATTGCTCGAGAGGTAGCTTGAGCTAGTATGAGGATAGTCGTCAAGAAGGATGACTAGGAGGCTTGGATCTCATCGTTGTTGAAGGTTCTAGCATGCTCAAAAGCAAGAGTACATGGGGTGCCCATAACGACTACAGGTAGGTAGTCGGGACAACCAAAAGACTACAGGTAGGTAGTCGAGTACTCTAGGCAAAGTAGATAAGTCCTAGGCACAAGGCAGTGTGCAGAGTTATGTCTGGAACCGGGGTTACCATTAGCCCTTGACGGATGGTCATTTAATCAACGGTGAAATCGAAGCAAGGATAACAGTGATAGCCAGAGTCATGGATGTTTGGACGTTTGGTTGTATCATCATTCGGTCTCAAGAGCGGTATTTTCTAGGTGCTTATCTGATCTTGGTTTAGGCCTTGGGGGTTTGTATTTGGAAAACATCGCCCTTGACTCGAGTGATTATTGCTTTACCTTAATTGTCTGCTGTGTTATGCTTACTTCTCCTTGGTGTGTGTCTGGGGGCTATCACTGTAGAAAGAGGTGGAGTGGGATGGTTTGGTTCCTATTCCTTTTATCCTTCATGCTCTTTGGGTATGTTTGATAGTTGATTTACTGCTCACTAAGACTTTGTCTGACTCAAGGTTTTATGTCTCCTCTTATTACCTTGGGCTGTTCATCCATGTTGGGATGGGCAGACTAGGTAGCAGGTGACAGGTGCTGTTCTTAGAGATCTACGCTGATGATGATGAAGACGAGCAGGAGGCTTTACATACTAGTTTTTCTTACTATATGTACTGGGTGTTCCGCTGTTATATCTGATTGAGTGTTGTAGTGAGGCTTTGATGTATGGATGATTCATGTTTGTATAAATCTACTTACGATGCTTATATGATGATTTTTCTGATATGGAGCTTCACTATATATATATATTTCTCTATTGTATTTTGTCCATGCGCTGTGAGTTGTACGATAGAGTTTGCTGTTTTATTTTACCCTGACTATCGACCATGGCTACCTGGCACGCCTTTCAGCGCACTATCCCATTGTTTTGGTGCGGGAGTCATGGGCGGTCGTCACATTTGGCATCAGAGCTTTGGTTAATCGATTTTAGCCAACGCTCGCTGACGCAACTACGTATGAGAGACGTAATTGTATTTTGATGGATGATTACTATATATAATATAGTAGCTTAGAAGGATTTGAACTCCTTATGCAGTTGTTTCTTAAGGTGTTCTAATCATTCTTATTGCAGATATTAAGGATGAGTCGAAGAGGGAGACCAGCTGCAAGGGAAAGCCGTGCTGATGAAGGAGCTGTTGATTATGGAACTATGTTCGCAGCGATGATGACTTCGATCATGAGAAGGATACCAGCTTCAGGATCATCAGTGGATGTGGGAGTTCAAGTTCAAGCTCCGAGACCGGTGGATTTTGCTAAGCTTTGTAAGGATTATACTGCTCTTGGAGGAAAAGCTTTCTTAGGGACGGAGTCGACCATTGAGGTGCAGAGATGGATTGATGCATGTCGAAGAATCTTTGGTGATTTAGGGATTGAGGATGCAACTAAAAGGAAGCTTGCATCGAGACAGCTTCAAGGGAGAGCTGCGGATTGGTGGAATTCTATCACCATCGATACTCCAGAAGAAGAGATCACTTGGGAACAATTCCAAGTTAGATTTGAAGCCAAGTTCATCTCTACGGCTCAGAAGTCTGTTTTGTTCAAGAGGTTTGTAGAGCTCAAGCAAGGTGGGAGACCAGTTCTTGAGTATATTTCTGAGTTCGAAGCTTTGTCCAAGTATGCTAGATCGTATATTGATTCTCCTTATCAGAAGAATGAGAAGTTTGTGACTGGTTTGGATGCTTATCTTGGGAGACAGTTGGTGGATCATCTGGACGATCCATTTGAGAAGCTTGTGGAGAAAGCCCTCAGGCATGAGAGTTTGTTTCCTAAAGAAAGTTCTGTTGTTGCTGTAACCAAGGAAGAATCTAAACCACACCAGAGTGGCAATAAGAGGAGGAAGCAGCAGCAGCAGAAGGGTAAGGATGGCCAGAAGAAGCCGAAAGGCGAAGTGACTTGTTATAACTGCCAACAGAATGGCCATCTTTACAAAGATTGTAAGAATCCCAAGGTGCCGGGAAAGTGTTATAACTGTGATAAGCTGGGACATATCAAGAAGGATTGCCCAGAGCCGAGGAAAGATAGGCAAATTGTGCAAGCTTATGCTTTGGGAGTTGTGCCGTCATCTTCAAAAGCTCCTACTGCTGAAGAGAAGGGGAAGAGTGTGGTGGTTCAAGGTACTCTTTCTATCTGTGGTGTTCCAGTTAGAGTGTTGTTTGATACTGGAGCGTCGCATTCTTTTGTTTGTAATGATTTGGTAGGCCGGTTAGGTTTGAAACCGGATATTGTTGATAGGCCATTGGTTGTGACTAATCCAGTCGGGGGTTCGTCATGTTTGTGTATGATATGCCGTGGTCTAGTTGTGTCGAGTCATGATTGCTCGTTTGTCTGTGATTGCTTTGTTCTGAACTTTGCGGGGTTCGGAATTATTTTGGGTATGGACTGGCTTAGGAAATATGCGGCAAGGATTGATTGTGAGAGGCTTGAGGTGACAGTCGGGAATGTGGAAGGGCGAAAGGTTGTGATACGATGTAAGCATGAGGAAGACGTCTTCATGGGCTTCATGTATTCGCTGGTTGTTCCACGGGATGGACTGTCATCGGTGCCTATTGTGAATGGATTTGAGGATGTCTTTGACGAAGTCAAAGGATTGCCGCCGCATAGGGAGATCGAGTTTCGTATCGATCTAGTTGAGGGAGCCAGACCTGTTGTGATGCCTCTTAGGCGGATGGCGCCTAGGGAGCAGCTAGAGTTGAGGGTGCAGGTTGATGACCTTTTGCAGAAAGGATTCATTCGGAGAAGTGTGTCCGAATGGGGTGCACCAGTTGTGTTCGCAACCAAAGCGGATGGATCGTTGAGGTTGTGTGTGGATTATCGTGAGCTGAATAAGTTGACTAAGAAGAACAAGTATCCATTGCCGAGAATAGATGACTTGTTTGATCAGCTTCACGAGGCCAAGGTGTTTTCTCAGATGGATTTGGCAACGGGATTTCACCAGTTGAGAGTGGCTAAGGATAGTGTGCCGAAGACTGCTTTCAGGACACCATCCGGTTTTTATGAGTGGCTGGTAATGCCGTTTGGGTTGACTAACGCACCAGCATATTTTGTGGATCTTATGAATAGAGTGTTCAGAGATCAGTTGAATAAGTTCATGCTTGTGTTCGTGGATGATATTCTGATTTATTCCAGAACTGAGGAAGAGCACAAGACACACTTGAGGATTGTTTTGGGGATCTTACGGAAACATCAGCTGAAGGCTAAGTTTTCGAAGTGCCACTTCTGGAAGAGTGAAGTGAGGTTCTTAGGCCATGTTATCTCGGGAAATGGAATAGCGGTTGATCCCGCTAAGGTGGCAGCAATCCAGGATTGGGTTAGACCTAAGAATGCATCTGATATGAGGAGTTTTCTTGGATTAGCAGGATATTATCGTCGGTTTATCAAAGACTTTTCCAAGATAGCTGCACCGTTGACAGGATTGACGAAGAAGAACCAAGTGTTCAGATGGGATGACAAGTGTGAGCAAGCTTTCGTAATCCTGAAAGAGCGACTGACAAGTGCTCCTGTTTTGACTATTCCAAGTGGGAATGAAGAGATGGTGGTTTACACCGATGCATGTGGCACTGGACTTGGAGCAGTGCTAATGCAGAAGGATAAAGTTGTTGCGTATGCTAGTCGACAACTGAAGCCGCATGAAAGGAATTATCCGACTCATGATTTGGAGTTAGCGGCAATTGTGTTTGCTTTGAAGATGTGGAGACATTATCTATTGGGAGTTAGATTCGAGTTGTTTACAGATCATAAGTCGTTGAAGTATCTGTTCTCCCAAAAGGATTTGAATCTTCGACAGCAACGGTGGCTAGAGTTTCTAGCATCTTATGATTTTGGCATAGCCTATACTCCGGGAAAAGGTAACGCAGTGGCTGATGCGTTAAGTCGAAGACATGCAGGATTGGGAGCCACGTTTTCGGAATGGAAGAGTCTCGAGTATTTGGCTGGATTTGATTTCAGGCCCAGATGTGAATTAGAACCTGAGATGTTGGCAAACTTATCGATAAGACCTACTCTTGTGGAAAGAATTGGTGAGAGCCAAAAGCGAGACGATAAGCTTGTCAAGATCATCCGAGATTTGGAATCTGGATTGGACCCAGAGAAGGATAAGGGATTCGAGGTCGATCGAGAGAGTTGGCTTCGGAAGCAAGGACGATTGGTTGTTCCCGATGTAGATGGATTGAGAGATGAAGTTCTGAAGGAAGGTCATCACTCGAAGGTGACAATTCATCCAGGTGGAAATAAGATGTATCGGGATATGAAGAGAACTTACTACTGGGAAGGCATGAAGAAGGATGTTGGAAATTTTATTTCCAAGTGTATGAACTGTCAGTTAGTGAAAGCTGAGCAGAAGAAGCCCAGTGGATTACTTCAGCCATTAGAAGTTCCTACATGGAAGTGGGAGCAAGTGTCGATGGACTTTATCGATGGTCTACCTAGGACAAGAGCAGGAAATGAAGGAATTTGGGTCATAGTAGATCGTTTGACCAAGAGTGCAAGGTTCATTCCTGTTCGATCAACTAGGACTGCATCGAAGTTGGCTGAGTTGTATGTTAAGTGGATAGTTCGATTCCATGGTATTCCGAAGAGTATAGTGAGCGATCGAGACCCATTGTTCACTAGTAGATTTTGGAACAGCTTCCAGGAGATTTTGGGAACTGAGTTGTGTTTGAGTACAGCTTATCACCCTCAAACAAATGGTCAGACTGAGAGAGTTAACCGAGTTTTGGAAGATCTTCTCAGAGCTTGTGTTTTGGACTTCGGAGGATCATGGGAAGATCATCTTCATTTGGTGGAGTTTGCATATAACAACAGTTATCAGTCGAGCATTGGTATGGCACCATATGAGGCATTATATGGAAGACCGTGTAACTCTCCGACATGTTGGTTGGAAACTGGAGAAAAGCTGATACTTGGGCCAGAGATGATTCGACAGACTTCGAATTGTATAGAGATCATTCGGCAACGAATGAAAGCAGCCCAAGATCGTCAAAAGAGTTATGCCGATAATCGTCGAAAGGATTTGGAATTCGACGTAGGTGATATGGTTTTTGTGAAGATTTCTCCTTTGAAGAGTGTTATTAGATTCGGGAAGAAAGGGAAATTGACTCCGAGATTTGTTGGACCATTCCCAATTATAGAGCGAATTGGAAAGCTCGCTTATAGATTGGAGTTACCAGAAAAGATGGCGGGTGTGCACAATGTTTTTCATGTATCTTATCTACGGAAGTATGTGCATGACCCAACTACGGTGGTTTTTGCTGATAGCTGTGAAAACTTAGAAGTTGATCCAGTGGTTACGAGACCTCGTAAGCCGCTTCGTATTGTTGAAACCAATACGAAACAGCTTAGGAGAAAGACGATTACGTTGCTCAAGGTACAATGGAGTGATGATGTTAACGACTGTACGTGGGAGGAGGAAGAGAGGATGAAGGCAGCTCATCCCGAACTCTTCAAGGTATGGCCCTAAGATGTCGTGACATCTCATGAATTTGTAGCTTGTTCTAAGTCTTAGAATTCTGCATGCTAGGCTAGAATTGGATGCATGGTTTGTTGATTGCTATGGATGATAGGCATGCGGAATAATTTTGGTTGCTGTTGTTTGTTTGGAATTTCGGGGGCGAAATTCCTAAGGGGGAGAGAATGTAACGACCCGTATTTTACGTGTCGATTAAATCGTAAAATAGTTGCATTAAGTCGTTGATGTTGTTTATGTTGTCTCTAGCATGAGTCATAGAGGGCCGACTCATAGGGGTGACCGGGTCAAGAAGTTTACGACCTAAGAGCTAAAAAGTTAGTATGATTGGCCGAGTTAACGAGTCACAGGTTAGGTCGTTAGACGACTTATAAAATGACCGACTTAAAGGTTATCGGCCCAAGGTGATAAGCCGTGTGGAGTTAGCTCGTGTCAACGACTCATAGGTGTTGCCGCGTTACAAGAGTTGCCGAGTTAAAGTGTTAGCAAGTTAAGAGAGAAGAGCGGCTAAGTGCTAAGTCGGTCTGTATGTTAAGTCGGCAAGTGGTATAAGTCGGTAGGACTTGAGTCGTTAGGACCTTAGTACGACTTAAGAAGATAGGTTGAGTCGTTGCGTCTTAGTTAAGTCGCATACGAGTTGGGATGGCTTTACTGTGTTGAGTCATATGCAGTAGGTCGGCTAGGGGTTAGGTCGGCCATAGGAATGAGTGTTGGGTCGGCCATGTCTTTAGGTCGACTGTATGTTGTGTTGGTTAGGTCGTAGGACGAAGGGGTCTGATGAGTCGGCAATGACTCATGGATAGGTCGTGACCGACCTATAGGGCGACGACCTAAGGGTGATTCAGCCTATAAATAGAGGGGTTCGGCTCACTTTTTGGCACCGGTTTTGAAGCGACGAAGTGCTGCCATTTTGGGAACTCGACTACAACATTTCTTCATCTTCTTTTCTCTATTCCAATCTAATTCTAACATCCATCCAAGATCGAAGATCGAGATTGAAGATCCAAGAGACAAAGTTGAAGATCTTCATCCAACGAAGCTAGATTTCATCGTTTGAAGCGAAATATTGCCGGATCAAGCCTTGATCTTCGCTGTCCAGATCTATAGTGATTAGTTTTTGAGGTGTTTGGGTGATTTGGTGAGTGGTAGTTATCTCTTACGCGGACCCAAAGGAGTATATTGGATTGGTGGTTTGTTGGAGTGTTGTAGATAGTGATTTTTGTGCATTTTCCTTAGATCCAAGTATAGATCCATTGTTTGTGAAGATGTTTACCTATGCAAGCTCATTTATTAAGTTATAGAAACAAAACCCATGTTTTATATTTGCTAGATCTATGCTAAAAACCCATGATTCATGTATGTTAGTTCTATGCTCATTTATTTACGAAATTGCCATTGTAGTTATGAATGCCTAATTAGATCTTGATTGAATACTTATTTGTTTGGATTAATGTTTGCCTTGATTGATTGTTGTGAATGAGCTATCTAGTTGATAGATTTGGACAAGTATGGTCAAAGATGATTCAAAAGCTACAGAAGAGGCTCTTGAATGGTGAAAGCTGCTGTAAGCATATGTGGCGGACGTGGAAGCTCATATGTATGGATTGAATGATGTTGAGATGGAACTTTGCCATGATGCGATGAGGCAAACCATGTTGTTGAGTTGAGACTTTGCTATGGTGTAATAAAGCGAAGTATGATGTGATGTAGACTTGGCGTAATCCAGGCAGGGATCATTCCAAGCATGTTGATAACTCGAGGGATGGTTCGAGTTGGTTGATAATGGATTGCTCGAGAGGTAGCTTGAGCTAGTATGAGGATAGTCGTCAAGAAGGATGACTAGGAGGCTTGGATCTCATCGTTGTTGAAGGTTCTAGCATGCTCAAAAGCAAGAGTACATGGGGTGCCCATAACGACTACAGGTAGGTAGTCGGGACAACCAAAAGACTACAGGTAGGTAGTCGAGTACTCTGGGCAAAGTAGATAAGTCCTAGGCACAAGGCAGTGTGCGGAGTTATGTCTGGAACCGGGGTTACCATTAGCCCTTGACGGATGGTCATTTAATCAACGGTGAAATCGAAGCAAGGATAACAGTGATAGCCAGAGTCATGGATGTTTGGACGTTTGGTTGTATCATCATTCGGTCTCAAGAGCGGTATTTTCTAGGTGCTTATCTGATCTTGGTTTAGGCCTTGGGGGTTTGTATTTGGAAAACATCGCCCTTGACTCGAGTGATTATTGCTTTACCTTAATTGTCTGCTGTGTTTTGCTTACTTCTCCTTGGTGTGTGTCTGGGGGCTATCACTGTAGAAAGAGGTGGAGTGGGATGGTTTGGTTCCTATTCCTTTTATCCTTCATGCTCTTTTGGTATGTTTGATAGTTGATTTACTGCTCACTAAGACTTTGTCTGACTCAAGGTTTTATGTCTCCTCTTATTACCTTGGGCTGTTCATCCATGTTGGGATGGGCAGACTAGGTAGCAGGTGACAGGTGCTGTTCTTAGAGATCTACGCTGATGATGACGAAGACGAGCAGGAGGCTTTACATACTAGTTTTTCTTACTATATGTACTGGGTGTTCCGCTGTTATATCTGATTGAGTGTTGTAGTGAGGCTTTGATGTATGGATGATTCATGTTTGTATAAATCTACTTACGATGCTTATATGATGATTTTTCTGATATGGAGCTTCACTATATATATATTTCTCTATTGTATTTTGTCCATGCGCTGTGAGTTGTACGATAGAGTTTGCTGTTTTATTTTACCCTGACTATCGACCATGGCTACCTGGCACGCCTTTCAGCGCACTATCCCATTGTTTTGGTGCGGGAGTCATGGGCGGTCGTCACATAAAACAATACATTTCTAAATTTAAATTCAAATTCCATTTAAAAATTAAATATTTAAAATGTTTAACTATTAAACATTGATCCAAATTTTAAATAAATAAAACTCTTAAAATAAAATGAATGTTTAAGAACATTCATTACTTAAATATAAAGAAAGATTTAAAACAAATTTACTTGATTAAAATAAATTAATCTTTGAAAATAAATTGATTTTTTTCAACTTTCAAATTTAAATTAACACTTCATATTTTTAATTCAAATACTAAAGGAAACTAAATTCTTTCAAGTTTTAAATCTTATTTGAAATCAAATTCTATTTTCAAATCTATTTTTACACATTTGAATATGTTCATTCATCATTTTTTATTTTATTTTTACAAACTGTTTTGAAATCAAAACTGGATTCCAAAGTAAACTTGAAACTGTTTTTAACTTAATTTCAAAACAATTTAAATTTTGCTTAAACATTTAAATTTGTTCAAAAATTAAATTTTACAAAACTGTTTTGAAACAAAAATCTGGTTTTAAAACAAACCTGAAACTGTTTTATACCTGATTTAAAACCAAATTAAATCTTGTTTAAATTTAAGATTTCATTTTTTAAAAACTTTGAATTTCAAACTTCATTTGAATTCAGAATTACTTACATTAGAATCAAATTACAGTCTTTAAATTATGAATTTTATTCAAAAATTTAAAAACTGCAAAATTCTCTGGATTAAAACCTGAAACTGTTTTTAAATCTTAATTTAAAACAGAATTTAAAACTTGTTTAAATCTAAAAATTTCATTTTAAAAAAAAACTTTGAATTTCAAACTTTATTTGAAGTCAGTTTTCAACTTCCACCTAAAATCAAATTTCCACACTAAAATTTAAATTTCATTCAAAATTTTAGAAACTGCAAAGCTTCAAGTTTATAAACCTGTAATTCAATATACCCGAGAAAACATTATTTTGCTTCGAGTTTCCCAACCCCTTGCTTCGAGACAACATCAAAAATACCCGAGGAATACCCGAGTAAAAACCCTGCATATTACAGAAGTTCACCAGACAACAAACATGAATGGTGCACATCACCGTCGCCTCGGCGAACTCCAGCCACTCCATACCACTGCTACAAATCACTGACCATCTCCCTATACCACACAATCATCCAAACCCTCCCATATCAGTTGAAATCAAAAATAAGAAAATCAACAGCAACCGGGGAAAAAACAGCTACACCACCCTAAACCTGTCAACGTCTTGCAATCAAATCACCGATCACCAGACCACTTACAACTCCGGCTATAGCTCCATCTACAACCCTTCTTCCCAATCCCAAAGTATTTCATCATTCGATGCAACAGAGAACAAGAGAAGAAACCAGAACTTCAACTACCCAAAAACTAGGGTTAAAACCTGAAATTGCTAACCACGGTCGCCAGCAATTCTAGGTCATCCACCTGATAATTTTCCTTCATTCACCCAACATTACTCCTCCTCCAGAAAACACCACTACAACCCGGAATCACTAGATCACCATATAACCCCAAAACTCCCATTGATGTTCCACCCAGTAATGTTCACACAATAATTAACTAAAAAGTTTGATTTCTGTTTTAAAAATTCAGGGTTTCTAAAGTGCAATCAAATTATAAACTTGTTTTAAATAATTTAAGATGTCTTAGATTTGGTTATTTGAATATTAACTGATTTTCATTGTTTTACGGAGACAACAGTTTTCTTAAACTAACTTAAAATTTGTAAATCTAATTTTATATCAAACAAACATATTTTATTTACACAAAAATTGCTAACTGGAATCAATTCAAGTGATAAAGAATTTCTATAAAAGAAAATCTTAATTTACAAAGATATGCAGCTACAGGCAAGAGCAACATATAAACACATTCATATATGTTTACACAGAACAGTTATCAACATACAATCATCACATCATATTCTTTCTACTGATCCATATGCACAGATATCATAGGTTTTTACATGGTTAAGTTACTCATTTCATCTTTTTCTTAAAACAGAAAACAGAGTAATTTTATCTATAACAGATTTTGATTTTTTTTTATAAATTAGGATCTGATTTCTGTAGATCATGTTTAGCTTTAGTTTATAAAGAAAAACTGTTTTTAAAACAGAGAAGCTTACTCACCTTTTATGAAGATGCAGAGAAAAATCTTAGGTGAAGATTTAAATTTCCAGGACCCAGTTGAAATTGCATCATGAAATTGAAGTTGCTTTTCCTGTTGATGTATGCATGCAGACTCCAAAACTTCATATGCTCAGATTTTATATTGAAATTGAGCTTCCAGTTTGATTTTGAAAAATGGTATGCAGATCCATTTCAAATGCACAAATTTGAAGTTGTTTGTATAAATTGATTTGCAGATTTTGATTGAAATTTGGTTTGCAGATTTTAAAACATGCAATCTGTTTTGGGTTTTGATTTACTGAAATATGATTTCAGGTTTTCAATTTGAAGAAAATGTTTTTATCAAATGCATTTGCTATGTTTTATTGTCTTGTTAATATATTTTAAATAAAAAGGTTTTTAAATCAATGCCACTTGTTATGCTATTATGTTAAATGTTTTACAAGTGTCTACTTTTTAGTTAAAAAAAAAGTTAACACATGTTCATTTCAATATTTAAAAGAGAATTCTAAATTACTAAATGTATTTGAATTTATCTTAAACCATTTCAAACTTATTTTAGCATGTTTCAAATGATTTATTAACATTAGCTTTTAAATAAATACATATAAACTTCTTTATAAAATTATACATTTAAATGTTTGTTTAATTATTTTTAAAATAATATTCTAAAGCTAATTTTCAAAAGAAAAGATTTTAAGAAGAAAGAGAAATGTTGAATTAGATTTTATTCAAGAGTTTTTAAATCAAATGTTATACTTTAACAAGAATGAATTAAATCTTATTTCAAAGAAAAACAATTTTAAAATAAAACAAAACAAACTTTTATTATAAACTAAAATTTAAACTATATTTATTTTCATAAACAAAATAAATGCTTACTTACATTTCTATAAAGATATAAGAAAGATTTTTAAAACAAACTTTTGAAAAGTTTACAATACTATTTTAAATTAATTTAAATCAAATTAATCAATTTACAATTTATACATTTATATATAATAATTAGAAAATATCCTTTATTTAATATAAATTAAAATTAAAACCAAATCCTCTATTTACAATGTATAAACATTTATACATTGTAAATAAAGTATTTTTAAATCAGCTTAGAAAGATAAATTTATTACTTAAATATTTTTAACTTTGAAAAGAATATCATTTAACAAACTAAATAATTATTGATTTTCAAAAGAGAATCTCTGTTTGAATTAATTTATTAAATCAATATTTCACATTTTAAAATAATTATTAAAGAAATTATTAAATAATTATTGCCTAAATTTCCGGGACATCACAATATATATATATATATATTCATTTAAATGTATTTGTTATCGTACTATTTTATTTTTCACATAATTAAATAAATATTTGATGAATAAAATAAATAAAACAGAATTCATATTCAAACAAATATTTTATTCAAATAAGTATTTTATCACGAATTCAAATAGTAAAATTTAAGCTCTACTACATTTACACATTGTCAATTACAATAAAATTTCGATTACATCACAATTTTTCAATTTACATATTACTCCTCACTACATATTCACTCAACACACTTGTTTTTATGCTCAACTCTATTCTAGCTTCAATCCAACATCTGAGCTATCTGTAAAATAAACACTGACGCGGCAGAATTGAAAAAGAAAATGTTTTGCAGTGCAAATTAAGGTGAATTTTTGAAAATGTTATTTTCATAGTTATTTGGGTTGTTCGTTCGTCATCATATTCTTTTAAATCATCATACATGAACAACTTGTGATATTCACAGTGTACCATTGTACATGCCATAAGGTCGTGCACACCGATATACACTTGCTTGATAGAATCGCAGGGGCATGTGAGCACAAGGTCAGACTTAAGCAAAAGCTGGATTCAACTCAAGTGTGAATATTCAGGTGCAATATAAATAAAGTTATGACATGAGCATAAGAGCCTGCATATACACATGTGTACACGTACGCATATGCATTGCCTCAACATCACAAATTTCAGCCAAAAGGCATCATGTACACCAAAACAACTCGGTATTGAGTTAACAAAGAAGAGGCATGAAAAGATGATGACCAGCAAACAATGAGGCATGAATTCAAAAACAAATCCAGGCATCAAGTACAAAAGACTCTAAGCACGGAACAAGACCACATGAAATTAGATACAAGAAAGCAACCAGGTGTAATGACAACACAAGTTCATAGTTCATGGAACCAGAGCATAGCACATATGGTCAGAATAACACAATGCAACAACTTCAACCAGATGCAAGTGTACACAAGACTTCAGAATGCAACGACACATGTACACATGAAACAGAGGCCAGATACACCAAACTCAATACAACAAAGATGAACCAAACCAGACCAGAGGCAAGCTGTAGTTCAACTCGAAGAATCTGCAGCTACCATTAGAACAAACATATGAAGTACAGACTCAAGTAAACCAGTTCACAATGATATGCAGACCAGATCAGAACAAAGGTAGTTTCAAATACAAGAGCACAGTCATATGAAACCATGGACAAGAACACGAATATATATATATATATATATATATGTATGTATGTATGTAGTGACACATATACAAGTGATAATGTGTAACTTCAATTACCAGCAGCATGGATGTGTATCTCAACCACACTTGACTGCATGAACATCAAACCATTATACATGAAATAGATCATACATGAAGACTCAGAAACCAGATAGGAGTATTTACAAAGTGAACAAGACTCAATCAAGTATACATCAAAATCCAGACTCAAGTGAACCAAGTGTATTAATCTAGAGTAAATCATATGCAACCATGTATGTTCAGGCATGAACATAACTACATAGTGAAGACAATACAAGCGAAACATCTCCAGTTAAATAAAATAACAAATATACAAAGCTTGAATGGTTCAGTTACAAAATAGTGAAGTGGTAGTGTAAACAAAGCAAGAAGCAGGTTTGAAAAAGAAATTATTAAGCCGAAAAAGAATGGAAAAATTCAAATCATTTCAAACTCGTATGTATACCAAAGCAATTCATGAAATTTGAAATCGTGAATAGTACCTATGAACAAGTCATAGCCAAAAGCCAATTTTTATTCAGAGTGTTGAAGTAATAGGAGGAAACCGACTCAAAAAAATTCAAACCGATGAATACATGAACAAATCAATAAGCACTGGAGCCATGCGATTGTCAATCAAAACAAGTGCTTAAATCACACAAAAAAATATGAACTGACATTTAGAGATTTCAATCCCTATATAATCCAAAGATCATCATCGGAAAAGGTGCATTTGAGTTCGAGACAATAATTTAAAGCAAATACTTAGAACAAATCAAAATATAATCCAAAAGTTGAATTAGAAGTTAAGCAAAAATCAAAATCAAAAAGGAGAAAATCACATACGAATTCGAGCTCGACATTTGAAGCCACCGCAAATAATAAAGCCAGAGATTCAATTGAACAATCATTCAAAGCAAATTAAAGAATGAAACCATATCAGCAATCAATTCGAACAAAGCGGTGGCTTCATCACAAAACCCTAGCCTTTGGAAGAGGAACTAAGAAAGAACGACCATAATTATTACACGAGCAAAAGTAAAAAAAAGAGGAGAGGTCTCAAATTTGAAGTGGGCCAAACAAAAAAATGGGGAAAACTTTTTTTGTTATCTATTTGGTCCGATCATTTTAGTTTTTTATAGGGCTTAATTTTATTAGGGTTTTATTTTGTTTTAGTTGTATTTTATTTTTTTCTTTTAAAATTGTGTAACTCCCTAGTCGTGTGACTAGGTTATGAACTACGGTGGTGTAGTTCGAGAATTCGCAACTCAGTAGCTGAGTGGTAGTGCTTTGAGTGTAGAGTTAGCTTAGTCGTTAGCAGGTGTCGCAAGTTTACGTGTGTAAGCATCTGACTACTTAATTTCTATTAGAAACCTTGAGGGCAGCACGTAGGCGGGTTACTGCCGAAGTTGGGTAAATCTGTGTTGTTCTATTTCAGCTTTTGTTATTCTGCTTTTATTTGTATTGCAATTATTATATATATTCCAGCATTAATTTTTATTATTATTAGTATCACCCTATTCACCCCTCCCAACTCTAGGGTGAAATCGATCCTACAATTATAACTTTTATAACATGTTTTTTATTTGAAGTTTAACTTTTAAATTTTATTTAAATTTTAAAAAAATTCGAAGATTTATATTATAACATTTATAATCTTTTCTTATTTTAAATTTAACATTTAAATCTAAAACTTTTATTTTAATTTCAAAAATAATTAAAATTAGCCCAAAGCCCAACTCAAATTGGGCCTTAGGGGCAACATTTAGGCTCAAATAACTGTTTAGGCCAGGCTAATAGCCATATAGGACAGGGTACGTGATTATCCAACAATCTAGTCTAGACATTATCTTTCTTAGACACTCTACTAGTTAGGTTTTAAGCTTACAAATTAGCCCTAATATGACTAATTTAAATTGTATAGGCTTTTTGATTTTGATACTATTTTCGAAACTGGGCCGGCCCGCGGTGGAAGAATTGGGTAAATGTAATGACCCACCTTTTTGACCATCGAAAGTCGACATCGAATACATCCACGGTATTCAAATGTTGAATATCCAATCACCGAAAAAGCATATTGTTAGGGTAAATAAAAGAGCAACATAGAAAAAACAAGGGAAAACAGAATCTTACGGCAGAATCGACGATATATAATGTTATAAAGACAATATAAACTATCACTTCAACATACAAGATACATCACGACTAAGAACAAATTCCATTACCTGGACAGTTATAAAATTATGATCTTACGATTTACTGATAGGTATTTATAATACAGAAGAAAGTAAAATACTACGATGGGTGAACATCCATCTCTACTACATGAACTTCATGTCCAACCAACGACAACCTAGAAAAATACTCGATCTGACCCGAGCAATAAAATAAAATAACACCCGGATTAGTCTTGAAAAACAACATGGGAAAACTCAAGTAATAAGGAGAACATTTCATAATTCTATGAGATCCACGTCGCTAAACACGGAACAGGTTTTTTCCTCACAAGGACACCATCTCTGTATTAAGAAATAAGTAAGAATTAGAATAAAAACCCAAACAAGAAAGGATGTACATAGATAACAACAAAATCCAAACTTATAGAATGGACAAATATAATTAGACATCGAGGAGAGCTCCAGACAGTTCTCGATGCAAATTGTGAAACATTATTCAAAGTCTTGAATTAAATAAGGAAGTGAAAATTTTCCAACAACTAAGAGGGTGTGCCCCTCTACCAAAAGTATATCTCTAAAAATATACCTGAGAGGACACGCATCACTCTCGGGAACTTCCATGCTGGACCCCGTTATATCCGCATCCGAATATACTCACATCAATGCATGCATGCTATCAACTTCTCTAGGTGAATGTGAATATATCCAAATTGATGTGACCCAAATGGCGTAGCTCCAACTCACGCTTTGGTTTTAGTTTTTCCGCTGCCAGATACCAATGCTCAAAATGAGCGACAAATCATCTTTGAATGATGAAGTACAACAATGACCAGGAGGGTGCACCCCTCTTTACATGCGCTTTGGTTTTAGTCGTTTTCAACAAAAGATATCAAAACTAAAAAAGAGTAAAACATCGTATTAGAGCGACAAAATATAGAAGAAGATTGTAAAATCAAAATCGAGAGTTAATAAATCAATTATCGAGAATAAGAAAGTGATTTGTGAACGAGAATTAAATCGCATACGCTTACCACTAATAATGAATTATACTTTTAAAACATTTGATTCATAGTTGGGCTTGATTTTCACATTTTATATATTATAAAACATTTTTTTAAATACTCTTTCACATATTCTTTTAAGAGAGCAATTATAATAGTAAGTGTATTTAAACAAGGATAAAAAACAAATGTCATTAAAATATTGTTTGCTATAGACCCAAATTAATTTACACTTAGCTTTATTTTTAAACAATTTCTATTAAAATATTTTCTCATTTATAAACCAGCATTTATAAATTAAAAACAACATTTATTATCCCAAAGGATAGTAAATCAATTTAATACCTTTATAAATTTAAAACAATGATAATTTGTCCTAAAGGATAATTTATATACAACTTTATAATCTTTTTAATGAATTAATCGATTATCTTTAAACACTTTTGTCAAATTAATTAATTAACTTTATAACATATCTGTTAGATCAATTAAGTAACTTTAAAACACTTTATTAAATTAATTGATTTACTTTAAACTATTTTATTAAATTAGTTAATTGAATTTTGGAAGATGCCATAAATAAAAGTCATTAATTAAACCCAAATATCATTAAATAAATGGATTAATTACAGTCAAACATCATTAATTAAAATTAGTAACTAAATCCAAATATCATTAATTAAAAATGATTAATTAGTCTCAATCATCATTAACTAAAATGATTAACTAAATTTAAAACATCAATAATTAAAATTATTAATTAAATTCAAATCTCGTTAATTAAATTGATTAATTTGTTTGAAATATCATTAATTAAAATGATTTACTAAATTCAAACGTCATAAATTAAAATGATTAACTAAATTCAAATACCATTGGTCAAAATTATTAGCAAATTTTGAACATCTATTTTGTAAAAAGTACAAGCTCTAGTTCAACACACAATGGTTTAGGGAGATGATATTTAATAAGTTATGACATATCGAAAATCACTATAACAGTACTTAAACAATTCAAATAGACGGTCACAAATTATTTTAACTAAACATCAATATAAGTAGTAAACGAATATAAATGAGATGCAGATAACAGTAAATTAATAATGGCGATGAACCCTTTTGGGTCTCTCTATTAATGTCTCCTGTAAATCATATATATATATATATATGTTTATTTCTCAAATTATTCCGCAGCGACACATTCGTTATGATAATACTCTGACTTCTTCTTTTTTGTTCCTTGCAACAAAATGGTTATTTATGTCATCCGCCACTAGGCAGGAACAAACAATAATATATATAGTTATATGAGTTTTCAAAATGGGAATCCAAGTAAAACAATCAATCAAACAACAATATAAACTAACATCCTAGCTGGTAATAAATAATTTTTATCTATTATATAATGCACTGATTAATCAAAAATGTGAGTTTAACTCATTGAAATTTCAGTTGTTGCTTCCGTCTAAAATCGAACAGCGTCCGAATTTAGCTTGAAATTTTACAAGCTCCAATTTCGCATCAATCGAATTAATAAACATAGTGTTAAGCTCTACGAGTTCAACGCGACTTACCTTGTTCGATTTGGACCTAATATAAACAAAATTATTTATTTTACAAGATTCTTATTAAATTAAACTAATTAATTACAAATGTATAACAATAATCCACCTTAAATATCATCAGCTAATCATAGCCGCACGTCCCTAACACCCAAAATCGCGATTAACATTTTGCTTTCATCTAAAATCAGCCGCCCCATTCACATGCTTCCCAATGCCACTATCGTGCCAACGATAACCGTCGCTCACCTCCCGTAGGTCGCCTCGTCCATTACCTACCTAACCATGCCAACCACGTTATCCAAAGTCACCCTGAACTCCACCGACGAAACCCAAAATAGCCATGCCATTGAACTGCAAATCGCCTCACCTCCAACTATCTTAGGTTAATCGCACCGTTCATCGAGTCCATCTCCTTTCGTCGAACATCTTTGTAGTTGGACCCATCACCTAAAACGACTCCAATCGGCACCAATTAATGTGGGCCATTGGATGTAGAAAAATAAAATGACGGACAAAGTTATAATTTTAAGGTTTACGCAAAAGGATGAAGGGTATTGGTCCTTATATAAGATTCTCTAACCAGTGCTATTCATGCTCGAAAATTGACAAACTCCAATCGAGGCGTGCGCAGTGGTGTTCCTAGCTGAATACCCATAGTCCGAATTCAGTGGAACTAGTTTCAGGACCCACTTCCAACATATACAAAAGTTAGCTTGTAAAATCAAATTATATTATTTTAATTCTCTAAAATTAACTACTATGTGTTTCGAGCTCCATGACCATACAGTACATCTGGTCGTCACGAAACTCATCGGCGTAGAATAATTTAATATTTCGGATCCACTTGCACTAGATTCGTTAAAATCCAAATCAGTGCTCTTGAATGCTAATTTCATAAATTTACATGTCTTTTTATATTTTCGATCCAATTATCGATATTTACCTGATCCATTTATTATTGCAAATAAATTTACAAATTAAATTCACCAATATTATTATTGATTAAAGGGATTTAAATAAGATTATTAAATCCAATTAATTAGTACTAATTCATAATTTATGTATTTAAATGATCACTTTATTTGAATTCAATTTATTAAATTCCAAAATCCAGTTATTTTTAATATTTAAAATTAGTTAAACATTTAAATTTCAATGACCAAAATTCTAGGTTTTACATTATCTCCCCTAAAGAATTTCTTTCTTCAAATTCCAACTGAAGGAAATGGCACCAAACCATTGAGTTTAAAAATTACCGATTAAAATGAGTTATTAAAATTATAACTTAATTAATTCTCAAATATCATAGGAGAATTTCGGCCAGTGCCTCCTCTGCGTAGCCCCATCGAAACAACTAAAAATTGCCTCTACGGGCCCTAGTCCAACCGAAAAAAGCAAAAGCCAAGTGGCTTCCCATATCTGGGGCATAAATCATCAACAAATTCCAATTTCTAAATCTACTATGTACCATTTTGCGTTAAAATTTTAAATTTTTGCAAGCAACTTATTATCTTGATGCTAATGCAGGTGCACAAGAATCAAATAGCAATCTCATGCTTACCTGTACTTACACAATCCAAAAGATAGTCAGGCTGACAAAACAACAATATGGTGCAACTAGAAACAATGAGGCAAATCTATATGCAAAAACTAGCATGACCGTGACGAACCGACTTTCACACCACAGAAAAGTCGCATCATCATGAAGAAAGAAAGGGATAGAAAAGAGAAAAGAAAGAGAAGAAAGAAGAACAACATCATAATCTCAACAGCGGAACAAATAAATTATATTAATATCATAAATATTACATAACATACAACATCAACCAGAGTTACACAGAATTTAAATCTCCGACTCCGGAGTTGACTTACCCAATCTTACACAATTTTTAAGCTCTTTAGATCGGAGAAAACTTACCCAAAATTAAATCTCCGACTCCGGAATCCAAATTCCTTCGTCTCTTATCCACAAAACACTTTTGACGATCCTGGGCTGCCTTTAACTCTCCTGATTAGCTCAACTTTGCTGATGTCTTCAAAAACAACCCGATTAGAATGATCTCCTCAAGATCAAATCCAAACCAAGAACACCAACTCTACTCCACAAACATCAGAAGATTAACTTACTCCTCCTATCTGGGAAAAATAAAACAAAAGCACTCTCAAACGGCTTCCGCTGCACAACTCTGATTTGAAGTAGATGAAAAATTCGAGCACAAACTGGACAACATATCTTAGAAATATGGTTCAACGGATCCATAAAAGAAAATTCAGATGTCCCATTTGATCCTTCTACTAAACTGAACCACCAGTAGCACTCCTGGAATCCAGTCGAAAAAAAAAACTCAGCCTCCAGACACGGACAAACTTCTCATAGCTCAAGAGAATACTCAAACTATCGCAAGTCACTTTTGCGATCAACCAGACCACTATCCAAAGGAAATTGTTCTCCCTTTACCAATCGGAACAGCTTACGCTTATCTAGCCAATCCATCGAAGAAATGGTTCTACTCTGCTTCTGAACTCCATCTTCGAAAAAAACTGCTAACCAAAGACCTACTTGCTGGCATACAGAACACTCCGAGCTGCACTGCTGACACCGACGCCAAAGACTTCCTAATCCAAAGCTCTTCGAGAAACTCGGGCCTCAAACTAGAAAAAAACATCATGCTGAATCCAGCCACAACACTAAAGCAGACACACCTCCTTAACTTGTTCCAAAGATAACATCTTCTGGAACATCCATAGTCACTGCGTCTCATCACACAGCTACTAATTCCTGGGATATCAAGATACCATCATTCTCTTCTGCCCAATCGACAGATCCAAACTTTTCTCATCCAACTCAAAGATGAATTCCGAACCTTAACAGGTTTCCTTCAGAGATTTATGAAATCCTTACTCCAAGCAAAACTCACTCGAGATGGTATTAGGTCTATGGTCTCGACAAATACACTACCAATCTCAAACACCAAACTTCAACCAATGGTAGTAGTCGTGTTACACACCCCACTACCTTATCTACCTTTATAACTTATATTGGAAAACCCGAACAGGTAACCCAACAAATAGGTAGAAGTAATTATACAAATATATATATATATATATATTAAAACTACAAATACGCTCTCTCAAGATAGACACCACTACAGAGCCTAGGTATTCACCCAACCTAATGCTTTGATACCACCTGTGACAACCCGACTTTCACACCACAGAAAATTCGCATCACCATGAAGAAAGAAAGGGATAGAAAAGAGAAAAGAAAGAGAAGAAAGAAGAACAACATCAGAATCTCAACAGCGGAACGAATAAATTATGTTAATATCATAAATATTACATAACATACAACATCAATCAGATTTACACAGAATTTACATCACACACTAGACAGTTATAAACACCTGTCTAGTTATTACAACTCAATACAACTCAACAAAACAATACTAACACAAAGAACACACAGCGGAACTATATATCTAACGCAGAAGCCTCCTGCTCCATTTGCTCCTCTATAATTTGTCAAAGCTAACCTGAATCCCTTGGCTACTCGTAAAAATTTGAGTACCCAATAGTTTAAGAAAACAGAAGATAAACTCTGGGTCAGACATGGGTCTGGTGTGAGTAACAGGTTAAAGTTGCTTAACTTTGAAAACTTTTGAAAAGAAAGGTATCACGTAAGACTCATTACACTCATTTTGGAATCACCCTCAAGTTAACGACGATAACCCTTGCACTCTAAATCACCATCTCGAACCTATAAGAACTAGTTCCGTCAAACTCATCACGGAATCACCCCCTATGTTATACTAAAGTATAGTCCTTACACCTCGAGTCTTCACTCTTCACCAAAGATTCACGACCTATCGTTAATTTGGATCGATGTGGGTTCGGATATCCAAATATGTAAACCCGATCCCGGTCTCATCGAAATCCAAAACGTGTCTTTTAAGGCCAAGTTGTTTTAAAGGTTTAAAACAATTCAATTATCTATATATCCAAATAGATAAATCACAGATTCACACAGATAATCAACATTATCATCATATCAGCTAAACCATATTATCAACATCATAATGTAACTAATGCATTCAAATCACTCTATAATATCTATCTCATATCTGAGATTCAAACCATCCAAAGTAAACAACATCATCCATCTATATAAGCAATGATTTACCTCACCAAATATAATTAATTTAAAATGAATTAAATTAATTACCTCATTTATAATTAATTTAAAGTAAATTAAATTAATTACTTTACCAATATCAACTTGCTTATATCACTATTGATTAATTATCAATTAATTAATCATCAACCAATTATTTATTTTAATTAATCACCCCTGATTAATTAACCTTTAATTACATTCAATTAATTATTCACTAATTAATTTCTTCAAATTAATTATATTTAACCAAATATAGTAATTAATCTTTAATTACTTCCTTAATTAATTAACTATAATTAATTACATTAATCCTTAATTAATTACATTAATTAATTCCTTATTTATTAATTATTTCTAAATAACTCATTCTTAATTACATTATTAATTATAATAATTAATGATTTTCCAATTACATTTTCTTTTTAAATAAATTACATTAAGTAATTAATCTTAATTTAAACAAAAATTGTTAGTCACCCTTGATTAACTCAATCCAGTAATTAACTTCCCTTAATTATGTTACCAAATAAATTAATTACTTCATAATTAATTATCTCTAATTAATCCTTTGATTAATTTACAAAGTAATTATATTCAAATAACTTCATTATCAAATCACTTCCAATTAATTAAATATAGTTGTTACCTATAAATTACTTCTCTAAGTAATTTCTCTTTATTTAATTACATTAAGTAATTATTCTCCACAAATTATCAAATGATTATTTTAAATTAATTAAACTGAATTAATTAACTTAATCTAATCAAATTAAACTCAATTAATAAATAATTAATTCCTTAATTACCTCCCTGAGTAATCATACTTAATAACTTACACAAATGATTATCTTTAAATTAATTAATCTAATTAATAATTAAAATTAATCACATTAATTAATGATTAAATGATTCTTAGTTAATGACCTTCATTAACTATTAAACAATTCATTAATATTTTTCTAAAATAATTAACCTATTCTAATCATTATTAATTACAAATTAATTAATCATTAATTAACCCATTAATTTATCCCTAATTAATTAAATAATTAAGTGTTAATTAAAACTTAATTAATCCATTATTATTTGATTAATTAATTATTAATCATTAATAAAAAAAACTAATCTTATTTAATTAATTATTCTTAATTACAAGTTAATTATTCTAAGAATAATTAATCTTAAACCTTTAAGATTAAACCCTTAATAAGTAATTATTTATTTCATTAATTTATTTAAATAAATTATTTATTCATTTAATTATCCTAATAATTAAATGAAATACAAAACATTAAATTATTATTTAACTTTAACAAGTTTAAAATCAATCTAAAACCTTTAATTGATAAATAATACTTTATTATAAAAGAAATTTTACAAAAGTTAAGACAAATTTGTTTTTAAATTAAAACCATTTTCTTTATCATTCAAATTTGTTAAAATACTTAAATTTATAAAACTTAAATTTATTTTAAAACAAAGATTCAAATTCAGATTTTGAATTAAATTTAAACTTTGTTTAAAACATTACTTTATATTTCAATTTCCAAATTTAAATTCAAATTCTTTAAAAACATTTTTAAACAATAAATCCCTTTTAAAGTTATTTTAAACAAATTTGAATTTAAATACTTATTTATTCCCAGCTATGATTCAAACTAAAATTTGAATTTTAATTTAAAGTTAGATTTAAAACTTAATTTAAATCTTTATTTAGTATTTAAATTCAGTTTAAATTTTTTAAAAGAAGACAATTTTTAACTACAATAAACTAGCTCGAGCAACCCAAAATAACACGAGTAAACTCGAGTTAATAATTTCATTTGAAAACATCAAATTTAAAACTAACAGGTTTACCCAAACCTGTAACAACAAACTCACCCTAGCCTCTACAGCAGGCACTTCACGTCCACCATCCCACTTCTCCGAGTCAAACAATCTAAAGCTTCGAGCCAAACACAAACTTACCCGATACAAATACAAACCCCTTTCTTTTCCAAAAACAAATGACACTCCATTATCACCGTGCACCTGCACCACCGAAGCATCCATCTCCGACCCCTCGCGACCCCCTACGCGAGACACTGATCATCATCAAAAGCCATCCCGACCTTCGAATCAACTACAGAAACCCCAAATCGAATTCTAGCGTTCGAGCACCAAAAACTGGAAAATGTCGATAATGTAGATCATCAGAATTCTCTCGCCACCGACCACTAAAGAAGTACCACCTCCGGCCATAGACTCCTCCACACCCCAGCTACCATCATCTCAAAACAGGAAGAACTCGATTTCTTAAATAAGTTGTGGTGGTCAATCACTCCGGCTGTTCCAAGAGTCTCTGCTAGTCGAACCGCGTCCAGTAGACGACCTCTTCCGCTCATCCCCTTCGTCAGCAGTTTGATCGGGATACTATGACCTAGGTCCCTTCTTGCTCACTGAAAACTAGGGTTTAAAATTTCAAACCCAAATCATAACTGCCTCGATGCTCAAATCCATCTATTATTATTTTTCCTATAAACTACGATCATCACTCTATCAACCTGAGAAACACTAGCAACTCCAAACCCCTAGGTTGACAGAACCAACCCCAATTGTGTTTTCTGGTTAAACTAGAAATACTCAGTTGAATGCAAACTAAAAATTCAAATTATAGTTTAAAAATCAAGTCATTAATCAAGTAATTGGTTTATAAACTTAAATCATTGAATTTGGAACATTTAAATATTGTTTACAGAAATTTGCTATGTTGCATTTTGTTTATCCAGAGTTTTTATCCTCATTTTCATTTTTTTAAATTAAACTTTAGCTTATTACATACATACCTGTTTAAATCTTAAACTACAACAATGTTTTAAATATGAGATCCTGAACTTGATCAGGATTTTAAACTTAAATTCTAGAACAGGCCCAAACACACATTTTTTTCACAGCAAGCATACATTCATATAAACTCATACATACATTCAAATCATTTCATCATATTTAGCAACACACTTATTTCAGAGTAAACAAACAACTATTTATACTTAAGTTTATTAAATATAAATTGTTACTCACCTGGTTTTAGGGGCAGAGCACATGTTTGACGGGCTTCAGATTTGCTTCTTGTTTTTGCTTACGCATTTTGAACTTCAGTTTAGTTTTTATTTTTTTTAAACTGCAGATGCTTTAAAACTTTCATCTTGCTTTTGCTTTTTTTGAAGACTTGAATCTTGATTTATTACTTTGTTCCTTGATGCATGCAGCTTCCAGATTCATTTGCATGCTTTCCAGAGAAAGCAGAGAAAGAAAATGCAGGTTTTGATTTTTTTTTTTAAAACAGAAAAGAAATTATCTTCGGTTGCAAAATGAATCCAGATGCATGCAGATTGATGAATTTCAGATAGCTTTTGGATTAGAGGATCATATTGTTCCAGATATATTTTGGGGGAAAACATATTTTGTTTTTGAAGAAGGTACAAACAGATTTATACAAGTTTTGTTTTCTGTTTTGAAGATTAAATTTGCAGATTTTTCATGGCTAAAGACCACTCAAGTTTTGAAAAAAAAAGAATAGAAAGAAAAAATGAATTTTTAGAGGAGATGGGTTTATAAAAGAAAGTTTTTGATTTAATTTAAAATAAAAAAAAACTTGTTTTAGTTTCTAACATTTGTCACTTAAATAGCTTTAAAACCTAACACATGTCTTTTTAAGTGTTAATAAATTTACACATGTAATTTAAGTTTTCTAATTTTAATTTTAAAATTGTTTATAAGCTTTTAAATCTTAATTTACTATTCCTATGTATATATAAATGAGTTTATCTCTTTTTAAATTGAAAAGAAATAAAAAAAAACAAATTAAAAATATAGCTTATTCAAAAATGTTGAAGTATGTATTCTATTAAATTTCAAAACACTAAATCCAAATTTTAAATTAATTTATCAATCAAATTTTAAAGATCAAGTTATATATATATGTATATATATAGATGCATATATAACTCTTGTAAAAATTAAAAATAACAAATCCTATTTCTAAAAATCTATTTTTGTTTTATGAAAAACTAAGTATTATCATTTTTATTTAAAAAAACAAATTTAACCAATATTAAATAATTTATAAAAGAGATTATAAACAAATTAAGATCATTTGTAATTTGTATTGTAAATTCCTATATATAAATTTCAAGTAATATTTTAAAAAGAGAATAAAATAAAGCTTTAATGTTAATCAAATTTTAAATTCATCTTTAAGCTAATTAAAATATAAGTTTAAACAAACAAGATTTTCCATAAGTATAAACCATAAAATTATTTATTAAATTGTGTTGAAAAGCCAATTCTTAAATTTAAATCAAATTTCCAATTTACCAAATATAAATAAAAATTAGAAAATAGAAAATTGATTCATTTACTAAATTCAAAATCAAAGTTTATCAATTTACAATATATACAATTATATATATTATAAACAGAAAACAATTTATTAGCTTTAAAAAGATAAAATCTACCAATTTAAATATTTATTATAAGATGATTATTAGATCAATTCAAAATTTATTATCAAATCAAATTAAATTTTAAACACATATTATTAAATTTAAATTGCCAAATTTCCGGGATATCACATTCCTTCCTCCTTAAAAGAATTTCATCCCCGAAATTTAAAAGCAAAGGTAATTTAATAATCTATCTTAAAATTTTATTTTAAAATACAAGAATATATCAAACATATGCTAACAACCATAGCAACCAATTCCTCCAATCAAAACAAATCAAATTATCCAGAAAAATTCTGGATAAAATTTTCATGAGTTTCCCCGGTATAAATATCGGGATACTCGCTCTATAAAATCTAAACAATCAATTCTATTAAGCTACAGGGCTCCTATCCAACTAGATCTACAAAACTAAACAGAATATCAGACTGCAAACAAGCCTGACTCAACACTCACGTCCTCCTGAACTGTTGGTTCCACAACCAGAGATAAATCATACACGTACTACCTCAGAGATACGTGAAACGCATCGAATTCCAGTTATCCAAACTGGCAATTCAACCTTGAAAATCAAACACCAATTCTCACAAGGATACAGAAAAGATCCAAAACATCTCGGAGTTGACTTACCCAATCTTACACAATTTTTAAGCTCTTTAGATCGGAGAAAACTTACCCAAAATTAAATCTCCGACTCCGGAATCCAAATTCCTTCGTCTCTTATCCACAAAACACTTCTGACGATCCTGGGCTGCCTTTAACTCTCCTGATTAGCTCAACTTTGCTGATGTCTTCAAAAACAACCCGATTAGAATGATCTCCTCAAGATCAAATCCAAACCAAGAACACCAACTCTACTCCACAAACATCATAAGATTAACATACTCCTCCTATCTGGGAAAAATAAAACAAAAGCACTCTCAAACGGCTTCCGCTGCACAACTCTGATTTGAAGTAGATGAAAAATTCGAGCACAAACTGGACAACATATCTTAGAAATATGGTTCAACGGATCCATAAAAGAAAACTCAGATGTCCCATCTGATCCTTCTACTAAACTGAACCACCAGTAGCACTCCTGGAATCCAGTCGAAAAAAAAACTCAGCCTCCAGACATGGATAAACTTCTCAAAGCTCAAGAGAATACTCAAACTATCGCAAGTCACTTTTGCGATCAACCAGACCACTATCCAAAGAAAATTGTTCTCCCTTTACCAATCAGAACAGCTTACGCTTATCTAGCCAATCCATCGAAGAAATGGTTCTACTCTGCTTCTGAACTCCATCTTTGAAAAAACTGCTAACCATAAGACCTACTTGCTGGCACATAGAACACTCCGAGCTGCACTGCTGACACCGACGCCAAAGACTTCCTAATCCAAAGCTCTTCGAGAAACTCGGGCCTCAAACTAGACAAAAACATCATGCTGAATCCAGCCACAACACTAAAGCAGACTCACCTCCTTAACTTGTTCCAAAGATAACATCTTCGGGAACATCCATAGTCACTGTGTCTCATCACACAGCTACTAATTCCTGGGATATCAAGATACCATCATTCTCTTCTGCCCAATCGACAGATCCAAACTTTACTCATCCAACTCAAAGATGAATTCCGAACCTTAACAGGTTTCCTTCAGAGATCTATGAAATCCTTACTCCAAGCAAAACTCACTCGAGACGGTATTAGGTCTATGGTCTCGACAAATACGCTACCAATCTCAAACACCAAACTTCAACCAATGGTAGTAGTCGTGTTACACACCCCACTACCTTATCTACCTTTATAACTTATATGGGAAAAACCGAACAGGTAACCCAACAAATAGGTAGAAGTAATTATATATATATATATATATATATATATATTAAAACTACAAATACGCTCTCTCAAGATAGACACCACTCCAGAGCCTAGGTATTCACCCAACCTAATGCTCTGATACCACCTGTGATGACCCGACTTTCACACCACAGAAAAGTCGCATCATCATGAAGAAAGAAAGGGATAGAAAAGAGAAAAGAAAGAGAAGAAAGAAGAACAACATCAGAATCTCAACAACGGAACGAATAAATTATATAAATATCATAAATATTACATAACATACAACATCAATCAGAGTTACATAGAATTTACATCACATACTAGACAGTTATAAACACCTGTCTAGTTATTACAACTCAACAAAACAATACTAACACAGAGAACACACAGCGGAACTATATATCTAACGCAGAACCCTCCTGCTCCATTTGCTCCTCCATAATTCGTCAAAGCTAACCCGAATCCCCTGGCTACTCGTAAAAATTTGAGTACCCAAGAGTTTAAGAAAACAGAAGATAAACTCTGGGTCAGACATGGGTCTGGTGTGAGTAACAGGTTAAAGTTTCTTAACTTTGAAAACTTTTGAAAAGAAAGGTATCACGTAAGACTTCCCACACATAAACATGGAAAAGTTTTTACCTTATGCTAACCAAAACATTTGATAGGAAATCCCGTGATATTATAATAGGTCTAGGGTTTTAAAGTAAATAAGAAATAGCCGAAATTGTTACATTTATTAAATTCCAGCTACTAGCCACAAAAGTGGGTAATACAATCAAACCCGTTGGCACTTATTGGATTGTGGATTTCATACAATGGCAGGGCTACTGGGGTACCGCCCGTCACAGTACGTGGCCTAGATCAACGTACCGAGGAGTACGCCTGCTCCCCTGCAACACAAGACCGGAACCATCCCTTACTGGACAGTACCGAACAAGACAACCCCGCAGTTGATGTACATCCAACCACCCACACAACCGAAATAAAAAGGGACCTCTAGACAGGGGTAAATCTTGCTCTCCAGTGGGATCTACCCACGAAGCCTTTCTGCACCTCCCCTGTTTTAGCCATTCCCGATTGATGAGGCTTGAGGCTATGATTATCATTAGGGAACACATCTCTTAGAATGCTCATCGTCCACCTGACGATGTTCTGAAAGCATTCAATCCATACATGTTCGTTCCGGGTTCGAACGAAACCGAAGGCATTATCTCGTTACACTCATTTTGGAATCACCCTCAAGTTAACGACGATAACCCTTGCACTCTAAATCACCATCTCGAACCTATAAGAACTAGTTCCGTCAAACTCATCACGGAATCACCCCCTAAGTTATACTAAAGTATAGTCCTTACACCTCGAGTCTTCACTCTTCACCAAAGATTCACGACCTATCGTTAATTTGGATCGATGTGGTTTTTGGATATCCAAATATGGAAACCCGATCCCGGTCTCACCGAAATCCAAAACGTGTCTTTTAAGGCCAAGTTGTTTTAAAGGTTTAAAACAATTCAATTATCTATATATCCAAATAGATAAATCACAGATTCACACAGATAATCAACATTATCATCATATCAGCTAAACCATATTATCAACATCATAATGTAACTAATGCATTCAAATCACTCTATAATATCTATCTCATATCTGAGATTCAAACCATCCAAAGTAAACAACATCATCCATCTATATAAGCAATGATTTACCTCACCAAATATAATTAATTTAAAATGAATTAAATTAATTACCTCATTTCTAATTAATTTAAAGTAAATTAAATTAATTACTTTACCAGTATCAACTGGCTTATATCACTATTGATTAATTATCAATTAATTAATTAATCATCAACCAATTATTTATTTTAATTAATCACCCCTGATTAATTAACCTTTAATTACATTCAATTAATTATTCACTAATTAATTTCTTTAAATTAATTATATTTAACCAAATATAGTAATTAATCTTTAATTACTTCCTTAATTAATTCACTATAATTAATTACATTAATCCTTAATTAATTACATTAATTAATTCCTTATCTATTAATTATTTCTAAATAACTCATTCTTAATTACATCATTAATTATAATAATTAATGATTTTCTAATTACATTTTCTTTTTAAATAAATTACATTAAGTAATTAATCTTAATTTAAACAAAAATTGTTAGTCACCCTTGATTAACTCAATCCAGTAATTAACTTCCCTTAATTACGTTACCAAATAAATTAATTACTTCATAATTAATTATCTCTAATTAATCCCTTGATTAATTTACAAAGTAATTATATTCAAATAACTTCATTATCAAATCACTTCCAATTAATTAACTATAGTAGTTACCTATAAATTACTTCTCTAAGTAATTTCTCTTTATTTAATTACATTAAGTAATTATTCTCCACAAATTATCAAATGATTATTTTAAATTAATTAAACTGAATTAATTAACTTAATCTAATCAAATTAAACTCAATTAATAAATAATTAATTCCTTAATTACCTGCCTGAGTAATCATACTTAATAACTTACACAGATGATTATCTTTAAATTAATTAATCTAATTAATAATTATATTTAATCACATTAATTAGTCATTAAATGATTCTTAGTTAATGACCTTCATTAACTATTAAACAATTCATTAATATTTTTCTAAAATAATTAACTTAATCTAATCATTATTAATTACAAATTAATTAATCATTAATTAGCCCATTAATTTATCCCTAATGAATTAAATAATTAAGTGTTAATTAAAACTTAATTAATCCATTATTATTTGATTAATTAATTATTAATCATTAATTAAAAAACTAATCTTATTTAATTAATTATTCTTAATTACAAGTTAATTATTCTAAGAATAATTAATCTTAAACCTTTAAGATTAAACCCTTAATTACTTTAAGTAATTATTTATTTCATTAATTTATTTAAATAAATTATTTATTCATTTAATTATCCTAATAATTAAATGAAATACAAAACATTAAATTATTATTTAACTTTAACAAGTTTAAAATCAATCTAAAACCTTTAATTGATAAATAATACTTTTATTATAAAAGAAATTTTACAAAAGTTAAGACAAATTTGTTTTTAAATTAAAACCATTTTCTTTATCATTCAAATTTGTTAAAATACTTAAATTTATAAAACTTAAATTTATTTTAAAATAAAGATTCAAATTTAGATTTTGAATTAAATTTAAACTTTGTTTAAAACATTACTTTATATTTCAATTTCCAAATTTAAATTCAAATTCTTTAAAAACATTTTTAAACAACAAATCCCTTTTAAAGTTATTTTAAACAAATTTGAATTTAAATACTTATTTATTCCCAGCTATGATTCAAACTAAAATTTGAATTTTAATTTAAAGTTAGATTTAAAACTTAATTTAAATCTTTATTTAGTATTTAAATTTCAGTTTAAAATTTTTAAAACAAGACAATTTTTAACTTCAATAAACTAGCTCGAGCAACCAAAAATAACACGAGTAAATTCGAGTTAATAATTTCATTTGAAAACATCAAATTTAAAACTAACAGGTTTACCCAAACCTGTAACAACAAACTCACCCTAGCCTCTATAGCAGCCACTTCGAGTCCACCATCCCACTTCTCCGAGTCAAACAATCTAAAGCTTCGAGCCAAACACAAACTTACCCGATACAAATACAAACCCCTTTCTTTCCCAAAAACAACTGACACTCCATTATCACCGTGCACCTGCACCACCGAACCATCCATCTCCGACCCCTCGCGACCCCCTACACAAGACACTGATCATCATCAAAAGCCATCTCGACCTTCGAATCAACTGCAGAAACCCCAAATCGAATTCTAGCGTTCGAGCACCAAAAACTGGAAAATGTCGATAATGTAGATCATCAGAATTCTCTCGCCACCGACCATTAAAGAAGTACCACCTCCGGCCATAGACTCCTCCACACCCCAGCTACCATCATCTCAAAACAGGAAGAACTCGATTTCTTAAATAAGTTGTGGTGGTCAATCTTCTTGCTCACTGAAAACTAGGGTTTAAAATTTCAAACCCAAATCATAACTACCTTGATGCTCAGATCCATCTACTATTATTTTTTCTATAAACTACGATCATCACTCCATCAACCTGAGAAACACAAGCAACTCCAAACCCCTAGGTTGACAGAACCAACCCCAATTGTGTTTTCTGGTTAAACCAGAAATAATCAGTTGAATGCAAACTAAAAATTCAAATTATAGTTTAAAAATCAAGTCATTAATCAAGTAATTTGTTTATAAAATTAAATCATTGAATCTGGAACATTTAAATATTGTTTACAGAAATTTGCTCTATTGCATTTTGTTTATCCAGAGTCATCACAGTTTTTATCCTCATTTTCATTTTTTTTAAATTAAACTTTAACTTATTACATACATACTTGTTTAAATCTTAAACTACAACAATGTTTTAAATATGAGATCCTGAGCTTGATCAGGATTTTAAAATTAAATTCTAGAACAGGCCCAAACACACATTTTTTTTTCACAGCAAGCATACATTCATATAAACTCATACATACATTTAAATCATTTCATCATATTCAGCAACACACTTATTTCAGAGTAAACAAACAATTATTTATACTTAAGTTTATTAAATATAAATTGTTACTCACCTGGTTTTAGGGGCAGAGCACATGTTTGACGGGTTTCAGATTTGCTTCTTGTTCTTGCTTATGCATTTTGAACTTCAGTTTGGTTTTTATTTTTTTTTAAACTGCATATGCTTTAAAACTTTCATCTTGCTTTTGCTTTTTTTGAAGACTTGAATCTTGATTTATTACTTTGTTCCTTGATGCATGCGGTTTCCAGATTCATTTGCATGCTTCCCAGAGAAAGCAGAGAAAGAAAATGCAGGTTTTGATTTTATTTTATTTTAAACAGAAAAGAAATTATCTTCAGTTTCAAAATGAATCCAGATGCATGCAGATCGATGAATTTCAGATAGCTTTTGGATTAAAGGATCATATTGTTTCAGATATATTTTGAGGGAAAACAGATTTTGGTTTTAAAGAAGGTACAAACAGTTTTTTACAAGTTTTGTTTTCTGTTTTGAAGATTAAATTTGCAGATTTTTCATGGCTAAAGATCGATCAAGTTTTGAAAAAAAAAAGAACAGAAAGAAAAAATGAATTTTTAGAGGAGATAGGTTTATAAAAGAAAGTTTTTGATTTAATTTAAAATAAAAAAAACTTGTTTTAGTTTCTAACATTTGTCACTTAGATAGCTTTAAAACCTAACACATGTCTTTTTAAGTCTTAATAAACATACACATGTAATTTAAGTTTTCTAATTTTAATTTTAAATTTTTTTATAAGCTTTGAAATCTTAATTTACTATTCCTATGTATATATAAATGAGTTTATCTGTTTTTAAATTGAAAAGAAATGAAAACAAACAAATTAAAAATATAGCTTATTCAAAAATATTGAAGTATTTATTCTATTAAATTTCAAAACACTAAATCCAAATTTTAAATTAATTTATCAATCAAATTTTAAAGATCAAGTTATATATATATATATATATATATATATATGCATATATAACTCTTGTAAAAATTAAAAATAACAAATCCTATTTCTAAAAATCTATTTATGTTTTATGAAAAGCTAAGTAATATCATTTTTATTTAAAAAACAAATTTAACCAATATTAAATAATTTATAAAAGAGATTATAAACAAATTAAGATCATTTGTAATTTGTATTGTAAATTCCTATATATAAATTTCAAGTAATATTTTAAAAAGAGAATAAAATAAAGCTTTAATGTTAATCAAATTTTAAATTCATCTTTAAGCTAATTAAAATATAAGTTTAAACAAATAAGATTTTCCATAAGTATAAACCATAAAATTATTTATTAAATTGTGTTGAAAAGCCAATTCTTAAATTTAAATCAAATTTACAATTTACCAAATATAAATAAAAATTAGAAAATAGAAAATTGATTCATTTACTAAATTCAAAATCAAAGTTTATGAATTTACAATATATACAATTATATATATTATAAACATAAAACAATTTATTAGCTTTAAAAAGATAAAAACTACCAATTTAAATATTTATTATAAGATGATTATTAGATCAATTCAAAATTTATTATCAAATCAAATTAATTTTTAAACACAGATTATTAAATTTAAATTGCCAAATTTCCGGGATATCACAATGACATAAATGTACGTGCAACTCTAATAAATAAAGCCACAGGCAAACAAAAGCAACATATCAACCATATGCAATAAACACAGAGGATATCCTGTAGTAAAATAATATGCATCCAATTATTTCAAAAGACAAATTTAGAACTTATTGCCTAGAAATTTTATTCAAAACATATTTTTCAAATTTCTCCAAAGAGAGATAAATCAAAATCTAAATTAATTATGACAAGGAGGGGCTTCTCCTACCGATGCATGGTATAACTCAAGAATCAAACAACATGGAGCATCCAGAGATATTCTAGTTTCTCCTAAACAACAACTAAAGAAAACAAATATACCGGCGAGTCTTCCTAATCGAAAAACTCCCTTTTTGCCCAACTTTAGTCATAACACTAAATATTTGAAAAATCACTTCAACCAGTATATTTTTTCAAATATACCGAAATAATAATACTTTCTCAAAGTTTATAAAATAATACTATCATCATTTCTTTCACCAATTCTTTCGAAATCATTTTTTTCAAAAGCACTGAGATTTAAGTCCTAACAAACAAAAATTTCATAAACCGTAGTCTATAAAATCACACAATCAATCAAATCAAATTCCATAATGGAACATGTGACGCCCCACCTCTATGCTCACAATAACAAAGAGTATTAAAGGAAATACTATCTGTTATTACGAAGAATAAGGCTGGATAGGAGCGGCCATCCGTAGTTAGGCCTTACACTAGTATTAGTTATCTCGATAGGAGTGGTATATATTTTTATTTTTCATCTCTTATTTATTTACTCCCATCAACATACCCAATTCCAGTATAAAACGAACTACGATTTCATAATAGTTTAGGACAATATATATAATAATAACACAGATAAACTAATGCGGAACACAGATAACAAAAGTCTCGAATATATATATATATATATATATATATATAACTGATGTCAGTTACAATACATGTGATACGGTACATATGATACAACTACAACTGTCGACTCTGGAAGTTACATATACAAGTACATTATCGTGAATAATATACATGAATATATATCATCCTATACAAATACACTTACTACTATAAAATGACGACGACTACTCCAAAAGATATGAAAAGACTTCTTAGCTCAAGCAGCAACCCAAAGCAAGATATCTACAACCTGTAATACTCGGTCTGACCCAAGTATTAAATTCAAAAGAAAATAATACACGGGTCAGTCTAATTCAAACTCAGTTATTAAAGCACGGAAGCAATAATAATTAAATAACAATTAGACGATAGTCAAAATAAATCTCGTCTATCCAATCCTTAAACAAGGAAATCAGATAACGGTAAATATAACACGCAACAGTGATAAACAACAACCCAACAAATTCAAATTATCAACGAAGATAAATAAAAGGGTTATCAATGAAGATAATTTAGAAAACATAAGAATTGCTTAAATGGCAATTAACAACAAAATTATAATTATTAAATAAATAATTAGAACTCATAATCTAATTATCAAAAAGATAATTAGATACCAACAAAATCATCAAATTAAACCAAATCAAAATACGATTCAAAATATTGAATTGGACACACGAAACAATTCAAACAATTGAAATATCAGTTAAAATGTCAATTCGGGTAGGGCTGCAGTACACACACGCGTGTACTGCCTCTCCACTACAGCATCTGCGATACGCAAAAGATCAATAAATCAAAAGCAAATATAATGACAATAAAAGCAATACCGTGTGGCTGCAGTACACGCTGGCGTGCACTGCCTCACCACTGCATTGATGATGTGCACAAAAGCCTGATGGAAGTTCACATACGAGCACAAGGTCAAATCCGAGCTACAAACTAGATTCAACACAGGTGCGCTACGAAACATCATAAACCGTCGAGCATGAAATTCAATTACAAGCAAATAGTGCAGTGACCGATATTTCACCAATTGCCACTAGTGGATATGATAACACAACCCATCACTGAAACAGTACCAGAAATATAAGCAGGTACAAATATCACAAAATAATGAAGACAACAAGGACTTGCAAGTGCAACATGTACACGGCAGTTGGGATAACATGGACACACAAGTACATAGTGTACAATTAAGTCCAGCAAAAACAAGCACATAGGATAATCAAAGTCCACAAGAGTGCATGTATGCACATATATGAATACACATACATGTCTATATCAAATAAAACAGCACTTAGCATAAGCAAGTGCCAAAGGTAGTTCATACAAATTAATAACAAAGCCAGCAGGTGAAATCAAACCAGTGTTACCAGAGACAGTGAACGGTATGGCCAAAATCAAACAAAATTCACTTTCGAACAAAGCATCAAGCTAAACTGCACACGAAAATGAACCCAGACCTCATAGGCATCCAGTTCAAAGTCGAGCATTTTTACGTGGCAGTTTTCAAACAAAGGCAGTGCTTAGGCAAATGCAAAGTCAATTTGAATTCTCATCAAAATATATTTTCACAAAATCATGGCCGCAAGTAATTCGGCGCCCAAAGATGTCAAAGTCAGATGCCTTCAACATAAAATGCAACCCCAAGCAGTAATTAACAAGTAAACAAATTTAACAACTCAAAGTCAAGTATGCTACAGCCATAATTTCGATCAAAATCGAAGTCAACATCAAACCAAGTCAAAGCCGTGATCAAAGATGAACAGGCCAGAGACGAGGTTTTCAAAAATCGAACAGTTCAAAACCGCGTGTATCGAGCTAAAAGCAACAAAGTAACCAAAATCAAATACAGGTATCTACTTTGAACAAGACATAACTGCCGAAGGTCATGCAACAGCAGGAAGAAGTTAATTTCAATGCAGACAACAGGTTTTACAATTTAAATCGAGGCCGTGAACAACTGACCGGAGTCATGGAACAACAAAGTGGTTCATCAAGTCAAGCTTAATGTCACATACGAAATATTTTCACAAAATCACTTTTATCAATTCCAAATGCCAAAATGAAGTCACCAGAGTTTTAAATCAAGCAAGACAGTGGCTCGCATCAAAGACTACACAAAATCAAGTGGCCAAAGTCGAACGTGAATCAAGCCGTGGTGGTCACGAAGCCAAGCCGTGCCATGATGACCCAGAAAACAAGAAATCAAACCCAGTAAAAACATCAATCATCGAAACAAAATCACGTAATCATATCAAAGACAAAATCGAATGGCCAAGATAAATCAAGACGAACTCAACCATTTGTATACAGACAGAAACCCAAGAATTCAAAGCCGTAGGAATCACAAATCACGTATATATGGAATTGAATTGGATGTGAGTAATAAAAATTACTCACCTTGACATCGAAGAGCACGATTTTGCCAGCCGATTCACGAAACCCCAATTTTCAGGAGAAACGAACGAAAAATCACGAGGCCGCCATTTTTTTTCCTTTCGTATGTTTAGGTTAGGGTTTTTGAATCAATGAAAAGGGGAGCGAGTCTTGGATATATCACGGCATCAAAACAATTGAAGACGTGGGCCAAGATAAATTTTAAAGCCCGTAACCCTTTTAGCAAAATTTTAAATGAATTTCAACCCGGTTAAAAACTCCCACTATCAATTAGCTAGCACATTAATCGTTTAATGACGATTATGAATCAATATGAAATCCCGGGTTGTTACAGACTCGCCTCCTTATAAAAATTGCGTCCCCGCAATTTTCATAATAAAGGTCGTCAATAACCATTATTCTTCTAACATAAACTGGTTAAGCTAGAAAAATAAAAGTCAAGAACACAAATGCCAAAGGAATCTTTTAATTCCAATAAAAGAAATTCACAAATTCTTAACAAATTCTAATTATTAAATAAATAATTAGAAAACCGCAAAACTGAATAAGTACGATTATCAACAATATTAATTATCAATTAGATAATTAGAATACAAAATCACAAAGCAACAATATCTAATTATCGATGCGATAATTAGAAAACAACAAAACTTAATTATCAACAAAGACAATTAGAAAATACCAAATCATAAATCACAATTCCGCATACATCTAGTTATCAACTAGATAATTAGAAAACATGAACTTCAAAATCGGCAAACGTTAACTATCAACAGAGATAGATAGAAAACAACAATTCAATATAATCAACATAATCTAGAATCAATTAGGGACTAGAAAATCTAATAATCAACAAAAATTAGCGGTTATCTAACCATCAAAAACGATAATCAGAAATCTCAATTCAACAAATATCTGATTATCAAAAACGATAATCAAATCTCAAATCAACAAATATCCAATTATCAAAAATGATAATCAGAAATCTCAAATCAACAAATATCCGATTATCAAAAACGATAATCAAATCTCAAATCAACAAATATCCCATTATCAAAAACGATAATCAAATCTCAAATCAACAATTATCCAATTATCAAAAACGATAATCAGAAATCTCAAATCAACAAATATCCGATTATCAAAAACGATAATCAAATCTCAAATCAAAAAATATCCAATTATCAAAAACGATAATCAGAAATCTCATATCAACAAATATCTAATTATCAAAAACGATAATCAGAAATCTCAAATCAACAAATATCCGATTATCAAAAATGATAATCAAATCTCAAATCAACAAATATCCAATTATCAAAAACGATAATCAAATTTCAAATCAACAATTATCCAATTATTAAAAACGATAATCAGAAATCTCAAATCAACAAATATCCGATTATCAAAAACGATAATCAAATCTCAAATCAACAAATATTCGATTATCAAAAACGATAATCAAATCTCAAATCAACAATTATCCAATTATCAAAAACGATAGTCAAAAATCTCAAATCAACAAATATCTAATTATCAAAAACGATAATCAAAAATCTCAAATCAACAAATATCCGATTATCAAAAACGATAATCAAATCTCAAATCAACAAATATCCAATTATCAAAAACGATAATCAAATTTCAAATCAACAATTATCCAATTATCAAAAATGATAATCAAAAATATCAAATCAACAAATATCCGATTGTCAAAAACGATAATCAAATCTCAAATCAACAAATATCCGATTATCAAAAATGATAATCAGAAATCTCAAATCAACAAATATCTAATTATCAAAAACGATAATCAGAATCAACAAATATCTAATTATCAACAAACATAATTAGAACCCATATCAACAAATATCCAATTACCTGCAGATAATTGGAAACAACAAATATCTAGAAATCAATTAAGATAATCTAGAAAATCAACATAAAAGGTTGGATCAATCCCATCAGATGGCGAGTTTTTAAGCTACGCCGCACGTGCATCAACAAATGACCGAAGCCTACCAAGTACTACCAACATAATTTTGGCGCCCAACAAATGACCCGGAGGTCCAACAAATGACCCGAAGGTCTAGTACTGGTATTGACCCGAAGGTCCAACATATGACTCGAAGGTCCAACATAGTGGCTCGAAAGCACAGGAAAATCATCAAAATCATCAAAACAACAAATATTTCAATTAACGAGTCCGGAATTAACCAAAATAGCAAACGCACATGTCCCATAACCACGAGTTTTACTAAATCGTTTAATTCTCTTCAGCGTTTCCTTGGAAGTGCAAAATTGTGTATTCCAAAAATAACATTTCACATTCTCAAACGGACAAGTCCGAAATTTAGCGAATCAATAAAAGAAAGGGGTCATAGTCCTCGATTTTGCTGAAACGTTTAAATCGCTTCCTCATTCTTTTGAAAGCGCAAACTGCAAAACTTCTGAAAACAATTTCATTTATTTTATAAAAGTAACAATTTACATTCTCAAACGGACAAGTCTGGAATTAAGCGAATCGGTAAAAGAAAGGGGTCATAGTCCTCGATTTTGCAGAAACGTTTAAATCGTTTCCTCATTCTTTTGAAAGCGTAAAATGTAAAAAATTTGAAAGCAATTTTATTTTTCAAACAATTTTTTTTAAACACGTGATTAAAACTGCAACATCGGTAGCAACTTCGACAAGGAAATCACACTTCTTAAAATACCGTAAACACGGACAACAAAATCAGCATTGCGGGATAACCGCTTGACAATCCACTTTAAATTCGACGGTTACTGAAGCCAAAGCGACAGTAATATTCATACGTCAAAATCTCATTAAAATAATTTGCTTCAAAATATAATATCAGTGAATTTTCATTCATTAAAAATGTCAACAAAACACCGTGCTGCAAAAATATAGCGCCGGTGTGGAAATCCCGTTATAAAAATAACGGCAGCAAAGTACGTTAAAAACCAAACACCGGTTCAACGTAAAATTAATGTAGTAACGTGCAACCTAAATTTGCACGTATACAAAAAAATGAACAAAGAAATCATTCGAATATATCTTCAAGGAAGATAATTCAAAACAGCAAAAATCTCAACAAATTCACATAACTGCAATCGCTTCGAATCCTCAAATCAAATTCGAAATTTTCAAAGAAAACAAAATAAACACAGCTATGTAAACAACAATTGAAATTTATTTCAATTTCATATTTTGATTTTTAAATCAAAAAGGTTATCAGCTGTACTCAGCGAAGACAGTCTCACTGTTTCCGCCGCGCACTCTGATAAACAGAACACAAATTTCTCAATCATCAAAACACAATTTAAATTTTTTATTTTTAAGCAAAGATGTTTAAAAAAATTCATCATAATTTCAAAACTTTAGTTTTGACTCAAGACACAATAAAACATCGACAATTAGTTGTAACACATGTTCCATCTAAGTCATGTTTTATATTATGTCCATAAACCCCAAGCTCTGATACCAACTGTGACGCCCCACCTCTATGCTCACAATAGCAAAGAGTATTAAAGGAAATACTTTCTGTTATTACGAAGAATAAGGCTGGATAGGAGCGGCCATCCATAGTTAGGCCTTACACTAGTATTAGTTATCTCGATAGGAGTGGTATATATTTTTATTTTTCATCTCTTATTTATTTACTCCCATCAACATACCCAATTCCAGTATAAAACGAACTACGATGGTTCATAATAGTTTAGGACAATATATATAATAATAACACAGATAAACTAATGCGGAACACAGATAACAAAAGTCTCATGTATATATACATATATAACTGATGTCAATTACAATACATGTGATAACGTACATACGATACAACTACAACTGTCGACTCTGGAAGTTACATATATAAGTACATTATCGTGAATAATATACAGGAATATATATCATCCTATACAAATACACTGACAACTATAAAATGACGACGACTACTCCAAAAGATATGAAAAGACATCATAGCTCAAGCAGCAACCCAAAGCAAGATATCTACAACCTGTAATACTCGGTCTGACCAGAGTATTAAATTCAAAAGAAAATAATACACGGGTCAGTCTAATTCAAACTAAGTTATTAATGCACGGAAGCAATAATAATTAAATAACAATTAGATGACAGTCAAAATAAATCTCGTCTATCCAATCCTTAAATAAGGAAATCGGATAACGGTAAATATAACACGTAACAGTATTAAACAACTACCCAACAAATTCAAATTATCAACGATGATAAATAAAAGGGTTATCAATGAAGATAATTTAGAAAACATAAGAATTGTTTAAACGACAATTAACAACAAAATTCTAATTATTAAATAAATAACTAGAACTCATAATCTAATTATAAAAAAGATAATTAGATACCACAAAATCATCAAATTAAACCAAATCAAAATACGATTCAAAATATTGAATTGGACACATGAAACAATTCAAACAATTGAAATATCACTTAAAATGTCAATTCGGGCAGGGCTGCAGTACACGCACGCGTGTACTGCCTTGCCACTACAGCATCTGGGATACGCAAAAGATCAATAAATCAAAAGCAAATAGAATAACAATAAAAGAAATACCGTGTGGTTGTAGTACACGCTCGCGTGCACTGCCTCGCCACTGCATTGATGATGTACACAAAAGCCTGATGGAAGTTCACATACGAGCACAAGGTCAAATCCGAGCTACAAACTAGATTCAACACAGGTGCGCTATGAAACATCATAAATTGTCGAGCATGAAATTCAATTACAACCAAACAGTGCAGTGACGGATATGTCACCAATTGCCACTAGTGAATATGATAACACAACCCATCACTGAAACGGTACCAGAAACATAAGCAGGTACAAATATCACAAAACAATGGAGACAACAAGGACTTGCAAGTGCAACATGTACACGGCAGTTGGGATAACATGGACACACAAGAACATAGTGTATAATTAAGACCAGCAAAAACAAGCACATAGAATAATCAAAGTCCACAAGAGTGCATGTATGCACATATATGAATACACATACATGTCTATATCAAATAAAACAGCACTTAGCATAAGCAAGTGTCAAAGGTAGTTCGAACAAATTAATAACAAAGCCAGCAGGTGAAATCAAACCAGTGTTGCCAGAGACAGTGAACTGTATGGCCAAAATCAAACAAAAGTCACTTTCGAACAAAGCATCAAGCTAAACTACACATGAAAATGAACCCAGAGCCCATAGGCATCCAGTTCAAAGTCGAGCATTTTTACGTAGCATTTTTCAAACAAAGGCAGTGCTTAGGAAAATGCAAAGTAAATTTGAATTCTCATCAAAATATATTTTCACAAAATCATGGCCGCAAGTAATTCGGTGCCCAAAGATGTCGAAGTCAGATGACTTCAACACAAAATGCAACCCCAAGCAGTAATTAACAAGTAAAAAAATTTAACAAGTCAAAGTCAAGTATGATACAGCCATAATTTCGATCAAAATCAAAGTCAACATCAAACCAAGTCAAAGCCATGATCAAAGATGAACAGGCCAGAGACGAGGTTATCAAAAATCGAACAGTTCAAAACCGCGTGTATCGAGCTAAAAGCAACAAAGTAACCAAAATCAAATACAGGTATCTACTTTGAACAAGACATAACTGCCGAACGTCATGCAACAGCAGGAAGAAGTCAAGTTCAATGCAGACAACAGGTTTTACAATTTAAATCGAGGCCATGAACAACTGACCGGAGTCATGGAACAACAAAGTGGTTCATCAAGTCAAGCTTAATGTCACATATGAAATATTTTCACAAAATCACTTTTATCAATTCCAAATGCCAAAATGAAGTCACCAGAGTTTTAAATCAAGCAAGACAGTGGCTCGCATCAAAGACTGTGACGACCCGGAATTTTCGAGCATTTAAAAGCGGAATATTTAATTGATTTTAAATATTCAAGATAATAGTTTCAACTTGAATTACGAATATCACAATTCATTTGATAATTTAATTATTGAATTTAAATAATTTAAATTGGATGGAATGTCGAATCTAGAATTTTAAGCCTATTAAAAATAATTTGAAGGCTCATAAAATTTATATTGATAACACTGAAGATAATAGAAGTTTTAAAATTGAATTTAATAATGATTTGTACAGTTTTAAAATTTTATCGTTTAATTTGAATTTAAAATAGCCCTCCGAGGCACATTCTCGGAATTCAACGAAACCAGTTCTATTGGATCCGTAATATTATATTATTGTCGGATTTCAGTTTTCGCAGTGTTTGGAGTTACCGTTGGATCGTACAATCCGTAAATGCATAGACGAATTAATTAACTTTAATTTGCATAGCCAAACCTTTTCATAGAAGCCTCGCTTTTCTAGCTTCCAATGCAAGCTCCTTTTTCCCTTTCTTCAGATCCATCCCCACTTAAATAAATTATGGCCGAAGCCTGAAGGAAAAAGGATCGAAAATTCTATCGATTAAAAATATATATATATATATATAAAACCAAATCGATCTGTTCATTTCGATATAAGAATGGCCGCACCCTCTCCTTCATTTCAAAGCCCCTATCCTGTTCGAAAAAAAAGAAAAACAAAAAAAAACAAAAAAAAAAATGGCGGAACTCATATTCGAAACCGAAGCCGAGTTTGTCATTAAGGCGAATCAAATTCAATTTCTATGGCTCGACTTTATCGGCATCTTGGGGGGGAGTCACGACCACTTCACGATGGAGAGCAAGCACGAATTGTTACGCGCGATCGATTGAATCGCGATGGACGGCAGTGGCTTGGAGGGGAGACGCGGGTCGAAGTGGAACGCGAGGCAACTAGGGTTTGGGCCAGCGACTCAACTCAAGCAAGTGGGATGCAAAGCCTCGTGTAAGGAAGGCTACGGTTGCGAGTGACGCATGGAGTCTGGGGTGCTCGGAGCTTGATGGTGAAAGACGTAGACAAGGCCGTGGTAAGCAGGAATCACTGTTTAGGGCTTTGTTCGTAGGCCTGGATGTGTGCGCGACCCTTGGTTAACAGGTAACTCGAGCAATTTGAGTAATTACTGTATTAGAATATTTTTATCAGTAAGGAAAATATAATAACAGTAGGGTATATTAAGTAAATTATTTATATATATAAGTTCATACAGTAAGAAAAGTCCTAAATGTTGGAAAGTGATAAAGTTTATATATATAGACAAACCGAAAGATATAGGAAGGTCCGGAAGATATGTATAGAAGTTTAGAAATGTTGAAGAGTTTATTTAAAATAAAATTAAATAAATAATAAAATAAATATACATATGCACATTGTAAACTTAGTAGTTCGTTTAAAAATACGTGTTTAGGGTGATTAGTTATTTTATAAAACTAATTTAATTATTTCAGTACTAAAGGGAATTTTTATTGATTAAAAGGAAAAGTAGTTTAGGATTTAATTATTTGTCTAGAATTAAATCATTAGTTCAAGATAAATTTTTATTAGCTGAGTTATATTTATATAAAAAGGGAAATTAATTATTAGATTAATTCAAATATTAATAAATATCATCTAATGTTTATACAAGGTCTTAAATCATGGGAACAAGCTGGACTGAATCGGGTTACTAGTAAAATCAAAGGTGAGTTAATCTCACTCAGTGAATTTAAGATTTAAATTTAAATGAATAAATTTAAATAATTGTTTGAATGACTGAATTGATTGATGTGGTATAGTATGATATTTTGAAATTGGCCTATTATATTGTGCTAACATTTGTGGATGCAGGGAAAACAGGTTGGAGGGATCCAACTGGACCCCTCACATTTATTTAAATTATTCAATATTCTTTGTTTTGATTATTTGATATCCTATGATGAGCTATATTGGAATATTGAATGTATGGTTTGATTGGATATTCGGGTATCATGAATTACCAAAATATATGAATTGGATTGTTGAAGGAAATTAAAAGGAAGTAAATTTGTAAGCGAAATAATTATAGAAAGTTTGAATAAATTAAGAATGAATTGAAAAGAAATAGAAGTAATATGAAAATAATAATAAATAACTTCGAGTATGAAGAGAAATGTAATTTTTAATAAAATGAAATTGATGAATTGTAAACTTAAGTTATATCAATTAAAGAAATAAAGAATTATTTTAAAAATTCAAAGTATAAATTTATTTAAAGGAATAAAGAAGTAATTGAGAAATCTAAAATTTGGAATTTTTAGTTAAAGTATTTTTAAATTATAATCAAGAAATGAAATCTGAAATTTATAGATTCCGAATTAAAAGGAAATAAATTGGAAATCAATTTGGGAAATTGATTTAAGTGATTGAAGTTGGAATTCTCCCTGGATAACCAAGTACGTTTTCAAAGTAAATTTTTAAAAATAAGTTGAAAGATTAAAAGTTGTTTAAAAGCAAGTGTTGGAAAATTTCTTATTTCTAATATTTAAGTTCTTAAGTAAGTATTTTCTTTTTATTTATTATAGTAGTAATTATTTAAAAAAAAAATGTCTTAATATTATGTTTTAAAAAGTATAAATCTAGTTTTATATTTATTAAGTAACCTTATTTTCAATTATTCATTTAATATGTGTTTTTAACAAATTACTGAAATAGTTTTAATTTAAATGTTTTGAAGGTATATACTTAAAGGTAAAGTGTTTTAAATTATTTTTAAAATCTAGTTTTGTGCTTGGCAATTTCAGTGGGGATAGAAAATATTGGGAAAGTTTATTCTGAAAAGAAGGATGGTTTTGAAACTGTTTTCAAAGGATTGAAAATAGGAATATATCTTGTGAAGATATTTTTGGGATTAATAAATAATTTGGAAAATTATTGTTTGATGGATGGTTGTGAATAGAAATTGATAGTTAAATAACCGACTATCAATATTGGACAATGCGTTGATCGTTTCGAAGAGACCGGGATCGAGATTTATTTCTCGAAAAACCACTTCGATCCGGTTTGTACGTTTTCGTGTAAACGAATTTGGATTCGAAGATGGAGCAGTGAAGTGCAAGGGCTAGTCGCTACTAATCCTGAGGATATTTTCAAAATGGATGTAGTAGGAATAGTGCCTTCGGTTCCGTTCGAACCCGGGACGGACTTGTATGGATGAATGCTTGCGAAAACATCGTCAGGCGGACGATGGGCATTCTAAGGGATATATTCTAAAAAGGTAACGCTTAGCCTCAAGCCTCATCAAATGGGAATGGCTGAAAATCAGGGGATATGCAGCAAGGCTTCGTGGGTAGCCCCCACTGGAGGGTGAGGTCATCCCTGTCTAGATGTCCCTTTATTTCGGCTGTGTGGGCGGTTGCTGATCCCAACCGCGGGGTGATCTTGCTCGGGACTGTCCAGTAAGGGATGGTTCCGGTCTTGTGTTGCAGGGGAGTTAGGGTGGCTCCTCGGTACGCTGATCTAGACCAGGTACTGTGACAGGTGGTACCCCAGTGCCTAGCCATTAGTTGGAATCCATTTTCCCTACGAGCCCGTACGGTTTTGATTGTGCCCAACTATTGTTGAAACGTGAGATGCAAGCATTTCAGCTAGATTCTATTTACTTTCTATAGACACTACTATAATATCAGAGAATTTCTATAAAATCGTTTTAGCTATCGTAAGGTAAAAACCCGACATGTTTATTTGTGGCGTGGTCTTACGAGATGCTTTTGTTTTCAAAGGATTTTGAAACTTTAATAATCAATTGGGTGTGATTTCCTCACGCTGGTATTCCAGACTGACTCGGGTGTTATTTAACTATAATGCTCGGGTCAGACCGAGTATTATAGACTACAGGTTTTGATGCTGTGGAGCTTAGGAGACGAGCTAGATGACAATACGTACTCACGTACTTGTATATATATATATATTTCTGCTGTGTTGAGTTGTTGTGTATCCATTTGTATGTTATTGATGTTGAGTGGTGATTGATGTACTCTGATGATGTAATATATATAAACTGATATATTTGATTTTGAGTAAAGATCATTATTATCTATTATATTTTATCCGCGGCGATGGTTAGATTCTGATGTTGATTTTGTTTTCTCTTCTTCTACCTCTTCTTCTTAAACCCAAATGGTTCGTATTTCTGTGCAACTTGAGTTGATTATTGTAGAATAGGGTTGACTCAAGGGGTACGGATTTGCGGGTTGTTACACTTGGTATCAGAGCTTAGATTAGGGATAACCTTGGCTCTGGTGGGAATTACTCATAAAATAGAGTCTATAGTACTCTAGAATGAGTTTGAGCATATTAATAGATATGAGCGCGTAATTGTTAGTGAATATAAAATGATTTTATATTGTGTTGATTGGTTTATTGAGTGGTTTATGGATTCTGGTCAATACGAGTAATTAACGTTATTGATAGGGATCTCTAAACACTTGAATAGAACAATTCGACACAATATTGTTTTAAATAGGGTAAATGAAATAATTTTACCCAAATTATTTTTGTATATGATAGATATAATTTTTGTAAAGTATTATAGTATTTGGATGCTTGATTGCTAAGGAATGATAATATTAAATTATTAACACTATTGTGAAGAAATTGAATAAGAAGTTGGAACTTATAACCAAAGTTAAGGAAATAAACACATTATAAAATATAAAATTCATAAATATGAATTATAAATGAAATTTATGAATTGAAATATAATCAAATAAAAATTTGTATGCGCATAAGCTATGCAAATGAATTGTAGTAAAATTGAATTAAGCAGGGTTTGGAAATTTAACATCCCGGAGATTTGGAAGTATTTGAAGATTAATGATAGCATTATTGTTTTGGAAATATTTCTGAATGTAAATCTGTTTTAAATGAATTTTGAAAGAGATATAGCATTGAAATAACTTGGATTATTAGAAAATAATTCTGATGGTGACGGCCGCATCATCAGTATTCATTTTCGAATTTCTAAGTGACGGATTGCTGCCAAAAATTTGATTTGTTCAGGAAAACCTGTTTGTTTTTGAAATCTCAAAGGAAATTTATTGGGAATAAAACCAGGATTGGTTTAACTTTTGAGAAATGTGATTTGAGATGTTGGAGATTTCAAAATGATTTGAAACCAAAGCCGGGAGTTTAAAAATCCTGATAGGATGGGTTGTAAGCTTATAAATTGAGATGATTTTTTTAAAATCAGGAATGGAATATAAGCTTCGAAGGTTGGAATTTAAATTTAAAGTGAGAAGTTAAAAATGAGATTTACTTAGATTGATAAATAAAATTGAATCGAATTGAGTTAAATCAAACTGAGTTCAAATAAAATTAGATTGGAATAAGAATTCAATTGAACTATGAATGGAATTATATTCTTACTTAAATAAATGAAAAATAAATTGAATAAGGATTGGAATTGAAATAAATAAATCAGAATAACTTATAAAAGAATTAAAAATCCATGGAAATAGATATGCTTGGGCTATAAATAAATAGAAGGCTTGAGTTAAAAATAAAGGATGAATATATTCAAGCTTATGATGGATGGAATTGTATAAAACAATAAGTTGTGACTTATTAAATTGAAAATGGAATACAAAATCCAAAATCAATATTTTTATGAATTAAATGGTGAATTTATGATGAAGTTTGGAAATAAACTCAAGTTATAAATTGAATTTGACTTAAATTGTTGATAAAGTGAAAGTAATTGAGAATGAAGTTGAATTGTGAGTTTATAAAATTGGGTGGTAAATTGAAAATGGATAATGAATTCAGAACTTGAGTTATTAATTAAAATTTAACGTGAAGTGTTAACAAATCAAATATAATTGGAAAGGTATCGAATAAAAATGAAACTGGATTGAAATAACAATGATTTGAGTGTGGAAATAAAATCCATGAGTGAAGATAATTTGGAAATAGCCAGGTAATAAATTGAATGAGCTGAATCTAGAAGCTAAAATGTATAATAATTGATCAAATAATTTGTAGTTGGAAATGAGATTGAATTAAAATAGAATCAAGATAAATTGAAAGAGAACTTTGTTTGCAAAATCAGAATGAGCTCAAGTGTAAAATTTGAATAAATTAAAGTAAGTCGACTTAAGCTGAATAGATGGAAGAGAGTTGAATTTATTTCAACTTAAACAAAGTTTAATAATATTGGATTGATTTTAAATTAAGTGAAAATAATTTTTTTTTAAACCGAAATAAAATTCGGTGAGTTATAAATAATATTAATGGAATGAAATTCTAGAATAAATAATTGTAAAATATTTGAATTATTAAGGAATTGAAATAATTTGAGACAATAAGGAAATAAAATATTCGAGTTTATTAGAAATGGTTTAAGTAAATGTGGATAAACTAATTATGTTGAATAAATAAATGATGGAATAAATAAGTATCAAATGAAGTGTTGGTTTAAATAAGTTAAGAAATGGTTATTGAATGAAATAGCTTGGATTGTCTTCGAGCTAAATAAAATAGTTTGGAATAAACAAATATGGTACGAAATGAAAATAAATGAATTGTGAATAAAATTGAGATGAAATGTGTCGAGCTAAATAAATGGTTGTGAATGAATTTAAATAAAAGGGAATTTAATTGAAAATGAAGATGAACCTAAGTTGTAAATGGTTTTGAATGAACTGGTTTGGTAAATAAGGAATAAAATGCAAGTGAATGGATTCAAATTTAAAATGCAATGAAAATGAGAGTATATGGATCGTGAATAAGTTTAAAATGGAATAGAATTAAATATAAATTGAGTTGGAGTCAATTTAAATTGGTTATAAACATAAATACTTATTTATTCACATAAATCTTGTCAAATTGCATAGAATAAATTATCGTTGGATGTAAATGGAAGTAATTAAAATTCTATGAGTTGATAGAAGTAAAATAAATTGATTTTCAAAGCAATTGAATTAAATATGAGTTCAATTTGCTTAAGAATAAATTAAAAGTAAGCAATTGAATTCTAAACCATTCAAATTGATGGAATTGTGTACGAATGAATCGAAAACCATTCGAATTGAGTGAAAATGGCTATAAATAAATTGGAACAGTTTAATTAACATGGAAACTATATAAATTGCTTACAGAAAAATGTTTGGTATGAGTTTCTTTTAAGAATTCATATGTTTTAACTATTATAAATAAGTGAAATATAATTAAACTGCATATATTTGATACTTACATGTTTAAATTGAGTAAGTACAGGTACCTGGAAGCCGTGTGGCTGGATTTGGTTGTGCTATTTGCTAAAAATAATAAGCCGCTTGCTTAATATGCTAAATAAGATACGCCTACGCAATAAAAATAGGAAATATGAACTGTTTTTGGTTTTTCCGACCGTGTGGGTCGATGTATATATATTTATCTTTTTTGTCAAATTGCAAAAGCTCCTCCGTACAAAGGAGACTCTGCCAAAAATTTTCAGAAATTTTGAGAGTTAGAAAATTTTTGAAAATTTTTGGAAAATTTATTAACGACAAAACAATTTCAAACTAAGAATTGAAATAAGTTGGTAAATGGAGCTAATTAAAATAATGACGTGAATTAGTTATAAATGAAAAAATAAAATTTAAAGTTTAGAGTTGAAAATAAATTGAATTCGTATGGAAATGAAAGAATCATTGTGGATAGAAATGGATATAAACTAAAATGGTAAGATGAAAATAAATAAAGAAGTATATAAAATGCTTATACTAAATTTAAGAAGGAATGGTGAAGTCTTAAATGGAAATTGATACGAACATTGTAATTTAAGTCAATATTGGAATGAATAGATGTTGACATTTTGTGAGAAAGTCGATAAAATGTTGTGCAATATTGTGTTTGGATATTGGTGCTAAGCAGGTATGCAGATATTATAAAGGAAAAAGAAATTTGGGTTTGATATGAAAAGATAAAATTTGAAATGCTCGACAAAAGGTATGTATTTAAATTTGGTATGGAATTTGATTTGGATTTGGATTTGGATTGAGCCACTTGACTTTTTGTTTTCTTTTTGGATTTGGGAGGCCGTAGAGCCATTTTGTAGTTGTACCGAGCTAGCCGTGCAAAGGAGACGCTGGCAAAATTTCTCGAAAATTTAGGGAGTTAGAAAAATTTTGAGAAAATTTTGATAATTCAAAATTTGGTTTTAAATTGAAACTTGAATGGTTAAACAAATGGTATGGTTTGGGAACTAGGGAAAGGTTTGGAAGTTAATAAGAATGATAATGGACCTCTTATAAATGATAGTTGGTAAGTTGTTAGAAACTATTTGGTTTTGGAAAAGTAACGGGTTGGGCCATTCTTCCTAGTTAATAATTTCGGGGACGAAATTCTTTTAAGGGGGGAGGAATGTGACGACCCGGAATTTTCGAGCATTTAAAAGCGGAATATTTAATTGATTTTAAATATTCAAGATAATAGTTTCAACTTGAATTACGAATATCACAATTCATTTGATAATTTAATTATTGAATTTAAATAATTTAAATTGGATGGAATGTCGAATCTAGAATTTTAAGCCTATTAAAAATAATTTGAAGGCTCATAAAATTTATATTGATAACACTGAAGATAATAGAAGTTTTAAAATTGAATTTAATAATGATTTGTACAGTTTTAAAATTTTATCGTTTAATTTGAATTTAAAATAGCCCTCCGAGGCACATTCTCGGAATTCAACGAAACCAGTTCTATTGGATCCGTAATATTATATTATTGTCGGATTTCAGTTTTCGCAGTGTTTGGAGTTACCGTTGGATCGTACAATCCGTAAATGCATAGACGAATTAATTAACTTTAATTTGCATAGCCAAACCTTTTCATAGAAGCCTCACTTTTCTAGCTTCCAATGCAAGCTCCTTTTTCCCTTTCTTCAGATCCATCCCCACTTAAATAAATTATGGCCGAAGCCTGAAGGAAAAAGGATCGAAAATTCTATCGATTAAAAATATATATATATATAAAACCAAATCGATCTGTTCATTTCGATATAAGAATGGCCGCACCCTCTCCTTCATTTCAAAGCCCCAATCCTGTTCGAAAAAAAAGAAAACAAAAAAAACAAAAAAAAAAATGGCGGAACTCATATTCGAAACCGAAGCCGAGTTTGTCATTAAGGCGAATCGAATTCAATTTCTATGGCTCGACTTTATCGGCATCTTGGGGGGGGGGGAGTCACGACCACTTCACGATGGAGAGCAAGCACGAATTGTTACGCGCGATCGATTGAATCGCGATGGACGACGGTGGCTTGGAGGGGAGACGCGGGTCGAAGTGGCACGCGAGGCAACTAGGGTTTGGGCCAGCGACTCAACTCGAGCAAGTGGGATGCAAAGCCTCGTGTAAGGAAGGCTACGGTTGCGAGTGACGCATGGAGTCTGGGGTGCTCGGAGCTTGATGGTGAAAGACGTAGACAAGGCCGTGGTAAGCAGGAATCACTGTTTAGGGCTTTGTTCGTAGGCCTGGGTGTGTGCGCGACCCTTGGTTAACAGGTAACTCGAGCAATTTGAGTAATTATTGTATTAGAATATTTTTATCAGTAAGGAAAATATAATAACAGTAGGGTATATTAAGTAAATTATTTATATATATAAGTTCATACAGTAAGAAAAGTCCTAAATGTTGGAAAGTGATAAAGTTTATATATATAGACAAACCGAAAGATATAGGAAGGTCCGGAAGATATGTATAGAAGTTTAGAAATGTTGAAGAGTTTATTTAAAATAAAATTAAATAAATAATAAAATAAATATACATATGCACATTGTAAACTTAGTAGTTCGTTTAAAAATACGTGTTTAGGGTGATTAGTTATTTTATAAAACTAATTTAATTATTTCAGTACTAAAGGGAATTTTTATTGATTAAAAGGAAAAGTAGTTTAGGATTTAATTATTTGTCTAGAATTAAATCATTAGTTCAAGATAAATTTTTATTAGCTGAGTTATATTTATATAAAAAGGGAAATTAATTATTAGATTAATTCAAATATTAATAAATATCATCTAATGTTTATACAAGGTCTTAAATCATGGGAACAAGCTGGACTGAATCGGGTTACTAGTAAAATCAAAGGTGAGTTAATCTCACTCAGTGAATTTAAGATTTAAATTTAAATGAATAAATTTAAATAATTGTTTGAATGACTGAATTGATTGATGTGGTATAGTATGATATTTTGAAATTGGCCTATTATATTGTGCTAACATTTGTGGATGCAGGGAAAACAGGCTGGAGGGATCCAACTGGACCCCTCACATTTATTTAAATTATTCAATATTCTTTGTTTTGATTATTTGATATCCTATGATGAGCTATATTGGAATATTGAATGTATGGTTTGATTGGATATTCGGGTATCATGAATTACCAAAATATATGAATTGGATTGTTGAAGGAAATTAAAAGGAAGTAAATTTGTAAGCGAAATAATTATAGAAAGTTTGAATAAATTAAGAATGAATTGAAAAGAAATAGAAGTAATATGAAAATAATAATAAATAACTTCGAGTATGAAGAGAAATGTAATTTTTAATAAAATGAAATTGATGAATTGTAAACTTAAGTTATATCAATTAAAGAAATAAAGAATTATTTTAAAAATTCAAAGTATAAATTTATTTAAAGGAATAAAGAAGTAATTGAGAAATCTAAAATTTGGAATTTTTAGTTAAAGTATTTTTAAATTATAATCAAGAAATGAAATCTGAAATTTATAGATTCCGAATTAAAAGGAAATAAATTGGAAATCAATTTGGGAAATTGATTTAAGTGATTGAAGTTGGAATTCTCCCTGGATAACCAAGTACGTTTTCAAAGTAAATTTTTAAAAATAAGTTGAAAGATTAAAAGTTGTTTAAAAGCAAGTGTTGGAAAATTTCTTATTTCTAATATTTAAGTTCTTAAGTAAGTATTTTCTTTTTATTTATTATAGTAGTAATTATTTAAAAAAAAAATGTCTTAATATTATGTTTTAAAAAGTATAAATCTAGTTTTATATTTATTAAGTAACCTTATTTTCAATTATTCATTTAATATGTGTTTTTAACAAATTACTGAAATAGTTTTAATTTAAATGTTTTGAAGGTATATACTTAAAGGTAAAGTGTTTTAAATTATTTTTAAAATCTAGTTTTGTGCTTGGCAATTTCAGTGGGGATAGAAAATATTGGGAAAGTTTATTCTGAAAAGAAGGATGGTTTTGAAACTGTTTTCAAAGGATTGAAAATAGGAATATATCTTGTGAAGATATTTTTGGGATTAATAAATAATTTGGAAAATTATTGTTTGATGGATGGTTGTGAATAGAAATTGATAGTTAAATAACCGACTATCAATATTGGACAATGCGTTGATCGTTTCGAAGAGACCGGGATCGAGATTTATTTCTCGAAAACCACTTCGATCCGGTTTGTACGTTTTCGTGTAAACGAATTTGGATTCGAAGATGGAGCAGTGAAGTGCAAGGGCTAGTCGCTACTAATCCTGAGGATATTTTCAAAATGGATGTAGTAGGAATAGTGCCTTCGGTTCCGTTCGAACCCGGGACGGACTTGTATGGATGAATGCTTGCGAAAACATCGTCAGGCGGATGATGGGCATTCTAAGGGATATATTCTAAAAAGGTAACGCTTAGCCTCAAGCCTCATCAAATGGGAATGGCTGAAAATCAGGGGATATGCAGCAAGGCTTCGTGGGTAGCCCCCACTGGAGGGTGAGGTCATCCCTGTCTAGATGTCCCTTTATTTCGGCTGTGTGGGCGGTTGCTGATCCCAACCGCGGGGTGATCTTGCTCGGGACTGTCCAGTAAGGGATGGTTCCGGTCTTGTGTTGCAGGGGAGTTAGGGTGGCTCCTCGGTACGCTGATCTAGACCAGGTACTGTGACAGGTGGTACCCCAGTGCCTAGCTATTAGTTGGAATCCATTTTCCCTACGAGCCCGTACGGTTTTGATTGTGCCCAACTATTGCTGAAACGTGAGATGCAAGCATTTCAGCTAGATTCTATTTACTTTCTATAGACACTACTATAATATCAGAGAATTTCTATAAAATCGTTTTAGCTATCGTAAGGTAAAAACCCGACATGTTTATTTGTGGCGTGGTCTTACGAGATGCTTTTGTTTTCAAAGGATTTTGAAACTTTAATAATCAATTGGGTGTGATTTCCTCACGCTGGTATTCCAGACTGACTCGGGTGTTATTTAACTATAATGCTCGGGTCAGACCGAGTATTATAGACTACAGGTTTTGATGCTGTGGAGCTTAGGAGACGAGCTAGATGACAATACGTACTCACGTACTTGTATATATATATATATTTCCGCTGTGTTGAGTTGTTGTGTATCCATTTGTATGTTATTGATGTTGAGTGGTGATTGATGTACTCTGATGATGTAATATATATAAACTGATATATTTGATTTTGAGTAAAGATCTTTATTATCTATTATATTTTATCCGCGGCGATGGTTAGATTCTGATGTTGATTTTGTTTTCTCTTCTTCTACCTCTTCTTCTTAAACCCAAATGGTTCGTATTTCTGTGCAACTTGAGTTGATTATTGTAGAATAGGGTTGACTCAAGGGGTACGGATTTGCGGGCTGTTACAAAGACTATACAAAATCAAGTGGCCAAAGTCGAACGTGAATCAAGCCGTGGTGGTCACGAAGCCAAGCCGTGCCATGATGACCCAAAAAACAAGAAATCAAACCCAGTAAAAACAACAATCATCGAAAAAAATCACGTAATCATAGCAAAGACAAAATCGAATGGCCAAGATAAATCAAGACGAACTCAACCATTTATATACAAACGAAAACCAAAGAATTCAAAGCTGTAGGAATCACAAATCACGTATATATGAAATTGAATTAGATGTGAGTAATAACAATTACTCACCTTGACATCGAAGAGCACGATTTTGCCAGCCGATTCACGAAACCCCAATTTTCAGGAGGAACGAACGAAAAATCACGAGGCCGCCATTTTTTTTCCTTTTGTATGTTTAGGTTAGGGTTTTTGAATCAATGAAAAGGGGAGCGGGTCTTGGATATATATCACGGCATCAAAACAATTGAAGGCGTGGGCCAAGATAAATTTTAAAGCCCGTAACCCTTTTAACAAATTTTTAAATGAATTTCAACCCGGTTAAAAACTCCCACTATTAATTAGCTAGCACATTAATCGTTTAATGACGATTATAAATCAATACGAAATCCCGGGTTGTTACAGAACACTTAACAACATTTGAATATAAAGTGACTTAACAAATAAGATTTTTAAGAAATTCGAGGTTCAAAATTTGCTAAAGTCACCCAGTAAGTATACAGATATTCTTAAACACATATAATATACACATATCATTTGTATCCTATATTTGATCTGATCACTTGCTCGGATACATAAACTTCTAATTTCGAACTAGCATCGCTCACTCGAACTTTATAGGGCGGACTCCAATCAGGTTCCTCGATTAGAAACTTTCATTCTCCTTGCATAACCATAAACTATGATAGAAAACTTGATTATCAAATCGAGAATCCGAATCAAGTGTTCGCTGATAAGAATCAAGTGAGAAATCCATTTTCGAACTGTTGTGAATCACCTCGAAGCAATGTACTCGAACTCTAGATCAAGAATCATGCAAATAAAATGATCTATGTACAATTTATGTACTTAATTCAATTGGTTCCTTAATTATACCAATCTCTTTCTAAATACTTTTCGTTCCCACTAATAGCATTTCATCAATAATAAAATTACTTATGAATTATTTATTAAATTTCCACTTAAGTTTACTAATATTTTATAAAGTCGCATCTTTATAAAACATTAGATTAAAATTTATTCCACTCTTATTTACTTGTATAATACTCCTCTACATCGCAAGAGCATATACAAAGTATCAGTTTTATTTTATTTAATTTATTTGTATTTTTTTTTGTTTTTTCTCACAATTTAAATTTGGAGGCCCAATAGGACTTATCAGTTTACACAACTTATGATTAACAAAAACTATGATTTCAATTAAATAAATTTAACAAAACCTTTCTATATAATTTAACTCATTCAATACTTGAGTTAAATTATCCCTTTTTTACCCGAAAGTTTAAATTTTTCATTTATCAAATTATTTATCAAAACATCATTTATTCTGAAATTAATTCCCTCTAAGGGAACTTAATAACTAAATACCCAATTTTATATCAAATCTCCTTTTTGAAAACATTCCATGAATATTCTATATGAAATAACTTCAATAATTTATAATAAAACTCCCTTTAAGTTTGCCCAGATTTGAACTCATTTCGATCCCATCATGATAGATAAAATAATTTACTAAGTGCCCCATAACATTCGCGTAAGCAAAAATCCAATCATCACTTATAAGATTATTCAGATTGCCACAAAACTAATCGAGACGATTTTATATGAATTACCGTAAAAAATGCATTCCTTTTAAAATTTCTCTTCCAAAATATTTATATTTAAAAATACTTCCCAAGTAATACTACTACATATGTATTTCAAAAACCTTTTGAAATTATTTCAAACAATTTCGAGATTTAAATTCAAAAATCATTTTTAAAACACATTTTGTAAACCAAATTTATATAAAATTATTTCATATTATAATATCTCCTCCTGATTATAATAAAATTTTCTCAATTCTTCATTCTCTAAATGTCTTATCGTACCATTTAGATTATATTAAACAATTTTTGATTTAAAAATTTACTTTTAGCTTAAAAATTTCTCTGAATACCTTATAGTCAAATTATGAAACTTAATTCATAAAGGGATTCGTTTCTAATACACTCACAGTTATCAATAAATTCTCATGATTGTACGAGCATAAATTAACAAACAACAGTCGATGCCCCTAAATTATCTGAGCATGACAAATCAAACAATTATGATAATAATTAAATATTATCATTTTTAAACAAACACACCATAATAACTATATAAATTTTAAAAATTATTCTTTATATATACAAAATATAATCCTAGGTAAAATATTTCATTTGCCAAATTTTCAAAAATCAATATCATGTCTGTTTGTCTTGTTCGAGTGTCTAGAAATCCCTATCGACACCATGTCATCCCACATCTCGACCAGAATTCATAAACAACTCAATAGACTAATTAACACAATACATTTTTATAACAATTACAAATACGGTCCATATATGTAACACTCTCAAACTCATTCTAAGGCACCACTAAAGAGCCATACCCTATAGAAGCTACGGTTCTCGCTTAACCTCCAGCTCTGATACCAAGTGTAATAACCCAACTTTTCAAACATCGAAAGTCGACACCAAATACATCCAAGGTATTCAAATTTTCAACATCCAATTATCACAAAAGCATATCGATATGGTAAATAAAAGAACAACATAGCATGAATAGGGAAAAACATAATCCCATAGTGGAATCGACAACATATAATATAATAAAGACAGTATAAACTATTACACAAACATACAAGATACATCACCGTTAAAAATAAGTTCCATCAGCTGGACAGTTATAAATTTCCGACCTTACAATTTTCTGATAAGTATTTATTATACAGCAGAAGGTAAAATACTATGACAAGTGAATATCCAGCTCTACTTCATGAGCTCTATGTCCCACTAATGACAACTTGAAAAAATAGTCGGTCTGATCCGAGCATTATAATAAAACAATAGTTGGATCGGTCTGGAAAACTAGCCTAAGAAAACTCATGTAATAAGGCTAACATTTACTAATTCTATGAGAGCACGTCGCTAAATGCAAACGGTATTTACCTTACAAGACAACATCTATATATTAAGAAATGAGAAACAATCAGAATAAGAATCCAAACAAGAAAGGATGTACATGGACAACAAAATCCAAATTTATAGAATGGAAAAATATAATTAGACATCGAGAAGAGCTTCAGACACTTCTCTTTGCAAATTATGAAACATAATTCAAAGATTTGAATTAAATAAGGAAAGGGAAATTTCTTCAACAAATGACTATGAGGGTGCGCATCCCTTACTGAAAGTATACCTCTAGAAGTATACTTGAGATGACACACGTCACTCTTGGAAGTTTCCAAGCTGGACCCCTTTAAATCCACATGCATCCGAATATACTCACACCAATGTATGCATGCTATCGACTTCTATAGATGAATGTGAATATTTCTTAATGGGTGGATCCATATTTCTTGGCACCCACTCGTGCTTTAGTTTTAATTTTTCTAGTGCTCGATACCAATGTTAAAAATGAGTGACAAATCATCTTAGAATGGCGAAGCACAATAATGATAGGGAGGGTGCACCCCTCCCTTTACACATGCTTTGGTTTTAGTCATTTTCGACAAAGGATGTCAAAATCAAAAAGAGCAACATATCGTCTTAGAGCGTCAAAATATAAAGAAGATTACAGAATCAAAATCAAGAGTTGATAAATCAATTATCGAGAATAGCAAAGTGATTTGTGTATGGGGATTATGTCGCATACGCTTACACTAGTAAACGAATCACAATTTATACATTTGATCCACACTTGGGCTTGATATTCACATTTCAAATATTGTAAAAATAATAATTTAAAATACTCTTTGAATTATTCTTTTAAGAGGGAAAATTATAATACTAAGTATATTAAATCAAGGATAAATTATTTTTATTAAAACATTGTTTACTATAAACCTAAAACAATTTACACTTAGCTTTGTTTTTAAACAGTTTCTATTAAAAGATTTTCTCATTTATAAACCAACATTGTAAATGTAAAACAACACTTACTATCCCAAAGGATAGTAAATTAATTTAAATACCTTTATAAATTTAAAATAATGTTAATTTATCCAAAAGGATAATTCATATACAACTTTATAATCTTTTTAATAATAACCAATTATCTTTAAACACTTTTGTCAAATTAATTAATTAACTCTAAAACATTTTTATTAAATCAATTAAGTATTTTAAAACACTTTTATTAATCGGTTGATTTACTTTAAACTATTTTAATAAATTAGTTAAATAACTTTTGAAAAACACAATTAATTAAAATCATAAATTAAATATAAATATCATCAACTAAATAGATTAATTACATTCAAACATCATTAATTAAAATAAATAATTAAATCCAAATATCGTTAATGAAAATGATTAGTTAGATTCAATCATCATTAATTAAAACGATTAACTAAATTTAAAACATCATTAATAAAAATGAATAATTAAACTCAAATCCCATTAATTGAAATGATTTACTAAATTCAAACATCATAAATTAAAATGATTGGATTAAATTCAAATATCATTAATCAAAATGATTAATAAATTTTTAACATCTACTTTGTGAAAATTCAAGCTTATCATCAACACACAAAGATTTTGAAAGATGATATTCAATAAGTGACGATATAGCGAAAAATGCCTATAACCACATTTAGAAAATTCAAATAGATGGTCACAAATTATTTTAACTAAACATCAATATACGCAAAAATATAAATGAGATGCAGAAAACAGTTAATAAATAATGGCGAGAAACCATTTGGGTCTCTCTTCAAATGTCCTCTGTAAATCAGGCATATTTTCCAAGTGTTCCATAGTGACCTGTTCGCCACGATAACATTTTGAATTCTTCCTTTTTTTCGTTGAAACAAAATGGATATTTATGTCATCCGCTACTAGACGGGAACAAATAATAATATATATGGTTACATGAATTTCCAAAACAGGAATCCAATCTAAACAATCAATAAAACAACGATATAAACTAACATCCAAGCAGGCAATAAATAATTTTAATCTACTATGTAATGCATCGATTAACCAAAAATGTGATTTTACCCACCGAAATTTCAGTTATCACTTTCGCGTTTTGATTCCGTCTAAAGTCGAATAATGTTCGAATTTAGCTTGAAATTTTATAAGCTCTAATTTCATACCAACAGAATTCCAAAACATAGTGTTCAACTCTATTAGTTCAACGCAACTTACCTCATTCGATTTGGACCTAATATGAACAAAATTATTTATTATACAAGATTCTTATTAAATTAAATTAATTAACTACAAATTTATAACAGTTATCAACCTTAAATCTCATCAGCAAATCACGGCCACACGTCTTTAACACCCAAAATCATGATTAACATCCCGACTTCATCTAAAATCAGTCGCCCCTTTCACGTGCTCCTCACGACCATCATGGTGCCCTTAATAACCGCTGCTCGCCTCCCGTAGGTCGCCTCGTCCATATTTACCCAATCATGCCGGCCACGTTATCTCTCTAACCAATTCCACTGTTTTAAACCATTCAAAAGCCTCCCTCTTTTGTCAACATTTGGTTGGTCTATCCAAGCTATTTTGGTGCAAAGTCTTATGCCCTATATGGTTCTCAAAGCCATTTCCAGTCCAAACAACGTCTGTTGCATATAAATCTAAATTTAAACGTGTACCGATGTTGTGTATCAATTAATATCTTTATAACTATTATAAATGCATTGTTAACATTGTTCAACACATCAAATACAAAATTTTGTAATTGATATTTCATACATATTAATTCATTTAATCAACTTATTATAATTACAAATTAGTTAAATCCATTAATAAAAGGAGCATTCATCATTTTGGTTGTGTGACTCTTTGGTGTAAATTTGGTCACCAGTTCCTATCGAACGATTCAAATATTAAAGTTCACACGTCACTTAGTAGGTGGTATAAAATTTTAATCAAACTTATAGCTTATTTGGTTTTGATAAAATCTAATTTTACTTTATTAAGCTTTACCTATTTGTCATAATTATTCAAACAAACTCTTTGTCAAAACTATATTACTTTGAACTTATGGAATTTGATAAGAGTCAAAATTCCAATATCATATGTATTCAACTCTATAGTCCAGAAGCAAAGCCCTTAGTCAATAGTAATTATTATTATTAACCGTACTGCTAGGGTCAAAGACTTTTGATTTGAGTTGACTTCAGTTGATCGTGATGCTAACCGCATATAATTGAGGAGATGAATCCTCTCTTGAATAATGTATCACTTCCAATGCTTCGACTCAACCCACCTATAGTAATTCGATGGACATCATGCCCATGATTTAACTATAATGAAAGTAGAGGTTTTATATTGAAGCTCAAGAGTATTCTCAAGTCGAGGGAATTAGATATTTTCTGTTTGACCTTGTTTATATTAACCAACAAAAACTATTAAGTGGGTTATTCCATAGTTATCCAATAACTATCTGTATGTAACCCCTTGCTGCATTCCAGCAGTAATGAGCAATACACTGCCCAATATTTGGTGAGCATTACATAGTTTAGTCTTAATGGATGTTTCAATATTTAATCTTGGTACATCTTAAAAATGGCATGTTTATTTTATTGTGATAAATCACATATGATTACAATACATTGTAACTACTACCACAAAACATACCATTTATGGATTTTCTATTTGTTTTTTATAGTCAACTTAATTAATTAGTATAACAAATTGTGTCAAGTATATAATAGAAAGATAATACCTTTTCTTTTGATCAACATTGGCTATCGAGTTAGATAAATGTAACAATTACATAATTGCCTCTACATCATATCCTTAACTCTATCAATCTCTCAGTTGCACTTTGGGTGAACTATGGAATCATAATCTCATCACTTCAATCAATTTGACGAGAGCTGATCTAGTGAAACCCTTCTTGAATGGATCTGCTATGTTGTTTAATTATCAACTTTATTAATCAACTCTATCTGATGCTGATAAACTACCTTTATCATGTGGAACTATTCATAGTATGATTATGGACTTCAAGTGAGCTCTTATAATTAGATTGTTATCATATAACAATGATGTGATATCATTAATTCTTGGAATTACCCTAAGCCAGGTTATAAAATTATGGATTCATATTTATACGTTGCCTTAATCATCACTCTATTCAAGATAATGTAATTAGCTTTTTATTGAATCAGCCATAATGTTTTGTTGGAACATTTCCCACTCAAACCTTCTGAATTAAAGTTTGAATGTGAATATAGTATTGACATATTATACTCGATAGCACTTATGAAGTTCGAGTCCGAATACTCCTTCACAAGGAGTTCATTGTTTATGTAAATAAGTCTCTAGTATTTTATAAATACTCAAAAACACTTTGTACTACCATTCAGTGATCTCAATTTGGAATTGTAATCATACACCCATGTCCTCCGATCATCGTATTGTCGCTATTTCACCGTTGGATTAAACCGAACTTCTAGCGTGTTTTTTGATTAATTCAATAGACCCAATCAACGAATGAACACCGCTAAAAAAATCATGTCATTAAGAACTACAAATTTGATATATATTATGTCTAATTTTGAAAATTTTGCATTTTTCTTTTTTTTAATTGGAGGGAGGATAGCTTACAATCGATATTTTTTTTTTTAACTATTTAGCTGTGATATCCCGGATTTTTAGACATCTATTAATTGGGAAATTTACAGGATTGAAAGGTTTTAAAATACAAATTTGTAATTTGAACAAATAAAATTCTGATAAATGTCTGAATATTCTGGAATTTTTGGCAAATAGATATGAAATAATTTCCTTTATAAATCATTTATTATAATCTAAAATTTATCCTTTTCTAAAACAAATAGAATGAGTAATAATTTGATTATATAAATGGGTAGATTTTAAAAAGAATTTGGATTTGAAATTCAAATGTAAACATCTTAAGGATAAATTGGATGTAAACACATTAAAAGAAAATTTAAACATTTAAAACATATTAACACTTAGGACATGTATAAATCTATATATATTAAAACTAAATCTAAAATATGGTAAAATACATATAATAACCTATTTAAGCTTGGAAATTTCAAATGTAAGAATATATATGCTAGCATTGCAAGTGTAAGCCAAGGATTTTATCCAATAACAAGTGTAAGCAAAACCTTATTATACAATTAACAAGTGTCTAAAATTTGTATTTCCTTTTTAATAAAAGGGGTAAAACTAAATTATATAATTCTTTTCAGTTTTCTCTATCATTTCTTTTGACAATCCATTTCCTAAACAAAACTAATAAAAAAAAAAGAAATCTGACCAAAGGAAAAACAACCTGTAACAAAAAAATCATTAAGCATCTTCTAGTTTAAAAGCAATCATAGCATTATCATCTTCAGTTTTCAAAAGCTGGTTCAGGACCTTTGTTGGCATAATTTAAGGTGAGTAAACTTGAATCCCAAAGCTTAATCTGCCTATATATGAGTTTGTGAGATAATCTTTGAAATCATGTTGAGCAGTACATTTTGCATGTTTGTTAGAAATGGTTGTATGTATATGTGAGTGTGAGTATGGATGCATGTCTTTGTAATGTTGTTATTCATGTTTACAGACAATTAAATCGAAATCAAAAATCAATTCCTCTTGCTACAAGGATTTTTAAATCTAGTTCAATGAAAGAAAAATGATGACATAGATATAATTTCATTTTTGAAAATAGTTTGAAGCGATTAAATCAAACAATTGCTTCAAAAAAATAAAATGTAAAGCTTATTCAAATCAAAAACACAATTCCTAAAATTTCAAGTTTTGATCCTAAAATTTGATTCGTAAATGGATAACATGAATTTTGATGTTAATACTGTGATTTTTATGATTTTGGTTGATGGGAATTTTGGGTTTGAATGAAAATTGTATTTTTGGTAAAATCTGGCGATCAACAGAGAGATGGTCGTCGAGTTCGACGCTGGGGATAGTTTGAGTGTGGAGTTACATGGGAAAAATGGTGGAATGATCCAACAATCATCGTAGCAGTGTCGAGATGGTGTTGTAGGGTTTAGGCTCTATTGAATTAGTCGACGTTCTCGAATCAATTGCTTCGACGTGGATGTTGCAGACTTGATCACGAGGGCTAGGATCGATTTATGGTGTTGAGGCAACATTATGGTACGATCGACGATGGCTCTCGAGGTCGGGTTCATCGATGGATGATCATTTTCGAGGGATGTTGGATTCCAGTGGGATTTGCGTGGCTTGATTTTGTTCTGTTGGCAATATTGTTGAACTGGGAGCTTGTAAGTGATGGCGAGATTGTCTTTGAATGGTCGGCGGTCGAAGCACGGGCCGGTGGTGGCTGGAGCATGCGTGCATGTGCACAAGTATCCTCTTGTGTCCGATGATTGCTTGAAGGGTTGAAGCTTTTAGGAAGAAGGTTGTGAACGGGATCGTTCCCGAGTAACTTGCGTATGTGTCTCGGGGAAAGAATGAGCGTGATTTCTCGTGAGATTGATCGGGGATTTGCTCGGTTTGCTCGTGTTTGTCTCTTGTATGCTTTTGTATGTTGGCTGGAGTGGAATTTTAGTGGTAAGGTTTTAAATTTATAAGAAAGATCAACCAAGTTTTGAAATAAAGTAAAATATGAATAGTTTATTTATAACCAAGAAATTTTAAGTTCTAAGCAAAACAAAAAAATTAAGTCCTCCAAACTAAAAATATTCCAAACAAAATGATTTAAACTTATTTAAAGGTTTTAAGGATATTAAATGTTTAAATTGTTTGAATGATAATTAACTAAGATTAATTAATGTAAAGGATTATGGGTAATTAATGAATGAGAGTAATTTTAGATTACCTGTTAAGTGTAATTAATGGAAAGGGTAACTCTTGAGGGTAATTGAGGATCATTAATAAATTACTAAGAGTAATATTGAGTGATTGATTAAAAGTAATTAATTCATGTAATAAATTAAAGGAAAATTTATTTAATGAAGTGATTTATAATAATGAACTAATTAAAGAATAATTGCTTAATGACATTCATTAAGTAGGATAATTAAAGGGGTAATTATTAAATGTGATTTATTTAATGATAATTACTTAATGGAGTAATTAAGGATTAATTACTTAGTGTAATTAATTAAAGGATTGAATTAATTAAGAAAATTTATTAAGGATTAGTTAATTAATGAGCATGATTAATTAAAGGATAATTAATCAATGTAAGTAACTGTCGGATAATTAATTTGGGTAATTAATTAAGATGGTAATTAAAGTTTAATAAATGAGATGCGTTTGAGAATAATTAATTTGTGTTATTAATTAAAGGGAATAACTTAATATAATTAAAGGATGATTAATCAGGGATGATTAATCGAGATGAATAATTAAAGATTAATTAATTAATTAAGGGGTTAGTTAATTAATGATAGTAATTAAGAATAATTACCGAATGTGATTAATCAAGGTTGATTAATGAATGTGGAAAATTAATTAAAGGTTAATTACTGAATGTGATTAGAGAGGATAATTAGGGAATGATTAATTAATGGATTGTAATTAATTATTGTTGAGTAAGTAAGATTAAAAGTGATTAAAGTAATTAATTTGATTTAATTAGGAATGGGGTGATTAATTAATCTTGCTTATGAATGATCGGTTGATATTTCTGATATGAAATGTTTGTGATATGATATGTTTATCTTGAACATTGATAATGTGGTTATCTACCGATGATGAATTGCTGCGAATAAAAGTGACATCTTGCATTTGAAGATTGAATTATGATTTACTTGAATAACGTGGGTTCAGATGGTTTTGAATTCGAAGAGACTGGAGTCGGGTATTAGTAAATACCCAAAACCACTTCGGTTCTTTATAGATTGATATGAAAAATCAATAGGCTGAAATGGAATTATCTAAGTGAAATGGGACCATTTAATCTAAGTTTTGGGTACTTAGAAATTGATATGTGAAATAAGTGATGCCTATAACAACTTGTGAAGTTGTAAATTGATATAAGTTTCCACGGGTTTATGTAAGTTGTATGCTTTTGTGTTCCATGTTAGATGGATTTACTCACGCTGGTTTCCAGCCTGACCCGGGTGTTACTTTGATGTAATGCTCGAGTCAGACCGAGTATTACAGATTTTTAGGTAAGGACGTTCTGGAGCTCAGAAGGCGAGTTGCAGGGAAGGAACGTATGGAGTGTACTCTTCTATGAGATATTATTGTTACGTTGAATTAACTATATAGTTTGTCTGTGTATAACTGTAACTCTGATGTATTGTATAGAATTACCAGATACAGTATTCCTTTGTAAACTGTATATAGTTGTATTATATTTGATCCACTGCGAATATGAGAAATTGTGTTTGGTGTTTCTGTGTCTTCTCCTTCTCTCTTTTCTTCTTTTCCTAACTATTTGGAATTTTCGAGATCGAAAATTTCGGGTCGTTACATTTAGTATCAGAGCAGAAGGTTAAGCGAGAATTTTGGCTTTGGTGGGATTACTCATTAAGGATAGGGTCAATGGTATCCTAGGATGAGTTGAGTGTGTGTGTGTGTGTGTGTGTGTCTATATATATATATATGTGTGTGTGTGTGTGTGTGTGTGTTTATGAGAGCGTACTTGTTATTTTCTTATATAAAGATTTTAAATGATTTTATATAAGAATATATTTTGATATATAAAGCAATATTTTTTTCTAATAAATATAAGGTAATTGAAATGTTAAATTATTGGAATTAAATTAAGTGGAAATAGAAATACAACCAAACTAAAATTGAATAAAGATAAGTTTGAAATAGATTCAAACCGAAATTAAAATCTTGAAGTTGAGGAAGAGTTTCAAAATAAGATGAATTAGAATTGGTTTCAAACCAGAAAATAGAATGGTTATTATGTTTAATAATTGGATGAATGTTTTCCAATAAACAGTAAAATGTTTTAAGGAAGTAACCATTTGATGAGAATAACTTGTAAATTAGAAAGGATGTAAATTAAAGTGGGTTTCAAATTGTGGAGTTCTGAATTCTAAATTTAAACAGTTGAAATTGTTTTCAAAATGTTAAAGGAAATAATATCATTCAAACTATTTTGAATGTAATCTTATTTTAGAATAAGAAGTTGTTTGTAAACTTTAAAAGAATTTGTTTGAATTAAAACCAAGGGTGGTTTAAATTTTAAAATTTGGCTTGGTGGGCCAAGAAGTAAATATGTATAGATGTGTGGATATACATAATATCAAAGATGGTTTGAAATAAACTCTAAATGTTGAGTTTTAAATTTGGAATGAGATGTGATACCCAAAGTGATAAGTTTTCGAACTTATAAGTGGGAAGATTATTAATGTGAAGTTTAAAATTGGAAATGGGAATTCAAATTGGGTAAGGTTGGATGGATTAAGTAAATAGAATTTAACTTTGGGAAAGTTAAATAATTTAACAAGCAACCAGAATTGGAAATTTCAAGATAAAATTGGGAAGTTAAATGGTTAATTTGAATTGGTAGTTTGTGTGATCTCAAAATGGGTTTGAGATCTGGAAATTGGAAATGAATGGATGTTTTAAAATAATTTGAATGATACCATCCTGCTGTTATTAATAATCTTTAAGTTGAAATTGGATTTTTTTTAAATGAATAAAGAAGTGGGTGTGGTAATATATCCATTATTAAGATAAAATGGAATCATTTTGGACTTAACATTTGAAAGTTTAAGATAAAACTTCAAAGGTTTGGTTTCAAAATTGAAATTTGATGATAATTGAATTTCAAAGATGTAGTTGTTTAAAAAGGATTTGAATTATTTGAACTTTGAAATAAGTTAAAAATGGAATTTGAATTCAGAATTAAATGGTTTAAAGGTATAAGTTGATTTGATTTAAAGGATTAAATCAACATTTAAAAATTTAACTCGAATTTATATAATTCGGGATGGTTTAAATTTGAAATTTGAATTGAATTAGTTCAAATTTAATTTGGTTTGAATTAATTGGCATTGTGATTCAAGATGGATAAGTTTAAAAATTCAAATGGAAAATTTGAATTGGATTAATTTGAAATGAAATGAAGTTGAATGAGTTCAAATTCAAATGGGAATTGGGATTAATTCAAACCGGAATTGATATGAATTGAAATTGTTCAATTTGAAATTTATTTGAATCAGTTGAAATTATGATTAAAGTTGAATAAGTAAATTCAAATGGAATTTGATTTGAATTTAGGAAAGAAATTGAGGATTAATTCAACTTGAATTGGGACTAAATCAATTTCAATGGAAACTGAAGTTATTTAAGTTGGAATTGAGTCAATTTAAATGAAAGTGGAAATTTAAATTGCATTGATGGGAATGGAGATTGGGAATTGAACAGTTTGGCTCTGAACTATTTTTCCAAATAAAATATTTTAGTATAAACTGTTTTAAATCTATTTTCCTATCCATTTACTATACAACTTTTCTTTTTAAAACCCAAACTATCTTATATTTGTTTTGCAACTACTTTTGGAACTAACTATTTTACAACTGTTTTATAAACTAATTACTGTTTTTCAACTACCTTATAACTAATTACTGTTTTACAACTATTTTGGAATTATTTAAAATTTTATAACTATTTAACCATTTTCCAACAATTTTACAATTATTTAAGTATTTTGCAGCTATTTTACAATTAATAATTATTTCTCAACTACTTATCTATTTTAAACTTTTCAAATTATTGTCTAAGTTTAAGCCGGTCAGAGTGTAAACTGTTTATGATTAAATACCCAATTGAAATAACAATAGAGGTGATAATCCAAATGGGATTGAAACAAATGTGAGTAAGTGGATAGAAATTAAAGTGAATGTGCATAGAAAGGAGAATTGATTTGGCTAATAACCAATAAAGATAAATACGTAAGATGTACGTATATTATTCTATTCGTATAGTGATTTGATCTAGATTCGAGCATACAATTTCGAGATAGTTATATCGATTCGAGTTAGGATTTTTCACTCGATTTTCGACGGAAAAAATGGATATGGATTGTTGATTGGTTCTGAATATTCTCTATCATAGTTATGGCTATGCAAGGAGAATGACAGTTTCTGATCAAGAAACCAGATCTGAGTCCGCAATAGGAAGTCGGGTGGACGATGTTAGTTCGGAAGTAAAATTGTGTGATCGAGTGAGCGATCAAATTGGTATAGCGTACGTATGATATGTGTACATCGTACGGATTTGAATGCAATTGATACTGGGAATTTATGGATAAGAAATGTGAAATTGTTTTTGAAGTGAAAATATATTTTGTGAAATATATGATGAAATAAAATAGAAATTGGATATTTCTATGGTAGAAATTTACTTTATGGAAGTAAGTAAACTGGTAAATGACTTTATAGAGTAATCAAATTTGAATATTTGATTTGGAATAAACAAAGTTATATATCTTTGCTATATAAGATAAATCTCCCCTTGTTGAATCTATTGTCGGAAGAAAAGGATTTTGAAAATTATTTGAAGTATAAAAGAAAATTTATACAAGTTTGAAGTGATCCAAAGATTTTTTTTCAAAACTATATATATGTGTGAGTGTGTGTGTGTGTGTGTGTATAAAGGATTCCATGAGGATGATTTTGGAAAGGTTTTAGAAACCTTTGGATTTGGAAAGGCTTTTGATTTTTGGGTAAAATCAATATTGGATTTGGAAAGCCTAGCTTGAGATTTATCGATTTTGGGATAATCGATTTTGAGAAAGGAGATTTATATGGAATTCATACTAGGTGTATGATTTATAAAATACTATATGTGTATAGTATAAAGGGTTTTGAAAATGGCTCTGGAGAAAAAGGAGCTCCCTTGAAATGAACTTCTCAGGAGTGCCACAGGGTGGTACTGCCTTAAACCCTAAGGGGGGTTCTAAAGTTGATCCTGTGAGGAGTCCGGACAAAACTAGTTCCTGAGAATTATGTGTTGTGTGTAGCGAAAGTCGGGGGCGCTGAGGCCTACAGAGGCATTTGGGTATGCTGTGACGACAATGTAACTCGTTGTCACTACGATCTACTGCAGACCATAGCGAAAGTCGTGTGTGACGCTGAGAGCCAACAGTCTACGTTTGATTTTATATCGATAGACTGCGACCTATGGTAACATAGAGAAAGTCGTATGCGCTGCTGAGAGCCAATAGTCTGCGTTTGATTTTACATCGGTAGACTGTGACCTATGTGGGAGCGGAGAAGTTTCATTTTTGGTAGCGAAAATCGAGGGCGCCGATGCCTATAGTTACATGGACTTTTGTCGTCATGGAAACGTAACCCTGGAATGTAACTACGATCTGTTGTGGGTTCCATGGCGTAATTCAGGGGCGTGGAGTGCCTACAGTTACATGGACTTTTGCTACGATGGCAACGTAACCCAAGATGTAACTGCGACCATGGATGGGGGTGATGATTTCCAGAGCGTTCTCACCAAAAATATTTCCTCTATTTTCAAAAATGTTTTCTATATTTTCAATAAAATGTTTTCTAAGTATTTTCACTGGGCGTTGAAAGCGGGTTTACCAAGTACTTATAGATTTTCAGTCCTACGCCTAATCAACGTATGATCGAATTTCTATGAGAACGAGAAAGAACTTATTGAAACATCGAGTTATAAAAATATTTTTATAAAAATAAAACTATTATAGCAAGATTATATAGATTTTAAAGTGTTTTAGAAAAGTGATCAAAGAATAATTTTCTGATAAATAGTATTTTAAATAAATTCTGGCTTCGTTCCTTTTCGAGGATGAAAAGATTCAAAGGGGGAAGGAATATGATATCCCAGATTTTTAGACATCTATTAATTGGGATATTTACAGGATTGAAGGGTTTTAAAATACAAATTTGTAATTTGAACAAATAAAATTATGATAAATGTCTGAATATTCCAGAATTTTAGGCAAATAGATATGAAATAATTTCCTTTATAAATTATTTATTATAATCTAAAATTTATCCTTTTCTAAAACAAATAGAATGAGTACTAATTTGATTATATAAATGGGTAGATTTAAAAAAAATTTGGATTTGAAATTCAAATGTAAACATCTTAAGGATAAATTGGATGTAAATAAATTAAAAGAAAATTTAAACATTTAAAACATATTAACACTTAGGACATGTATAAATCTATATATATTAAAACTAAAGCTAAAAGATTATAAAATACATATAATAACCTATTTAAGCTTGGAAACTCAAATGTAAGAATATATATGCTAGCATTACAAGTGCAAGCCAAGGATTTTATCCAATAACAAGTGTAAGCAAAACCTTATTATACAATTAACAAGTGTCTAAAATTTGTATTTTCTTTTTAATAAAAGGGGTAGACCTAAATTATATAATTCTTTTCAGTTTTCTCTATCATTTCTTTTGACAATCCATTTCCTAAACAAAACTAAGAAGAAGAAAAAAATTTGACCAAAGGAAAAACAACCTGTAACAAAAAAATCATTAAGTATCTTCCAGTTTAAAAGCAATCAGAGCATCATCACCTTCAGTTTTCAAAAGCAGGTTCATGACCTTTATTTGCATAATTTAAGGTGAGTAAACTTGAATCCCAATATATGAGTTTGCATGAGATAATCTTTGAAATCATTTTGAGCAGTACATTTTGCATGTTTGTTAGAGATGGTTTTATGTATATGTGAGTGTGAGTATGAATGCATGTCTCTATAAAGCTGTTATTCATGTTTACAGACAACTAAACTGAAATCAACAATCAATTCCTCTTGCTACAAGGATTTTTAAATCTTGGTCAATGAAAGAAAAATGATGACATAGATATGATTTCATATTTAAAAATAGTTTGAAGCGATTAAATCAAACAATTGCTTCAAAAAAATAAAATTTATAGAGGACGCTTATTCAAATCAAAAACACAATTTATAAAATTTCAAGTTTTGATCCTAAAATTTGATTCGTAAATGGATAACATGAATTTTTATGTTAATATTGTGATTTTTATGATTTTGGTTGATGGGAATTTTGGGTTTGAACGGAGATTGTATTTTTGGCAAAATTTGGCGATCAACAGAGAAATGGTCGTCGAGTTCGACGCTGGGGATAGTTTGAGGGAGGAGTTACATGGGAAAAATGGTGGAAGGATCCAACAATCATCGTAGCAGTGTCGAGATGGAGTTGTAGGGTTTAGGCTCTGTTGAATTCATCCATGTTCTCGAATCAACTGCTTCGACGAGGATGTTGCAGACTTAATTGCGAGGGGTAGGATCGATTTATTGTGTTGAGGCGACATTATGGTACGATCTGCGATGGCTCTCGAGGTCGGGTTCGTCGATGGATGATCGATTTCGAGGGATGTTGGATTCCAGTGGGATTTGAGTGGCTTGATTTTGTTCTGTTGGCAATATTGTTGAACTGGGAGCTTGTAAGTGATGGCGAGGTTGTCTTTGAATGGTCGGCAGTCGAAGCATGGGACGGTGGTGGCTGGAGCTTGCGTGCATGTACATGAGTATCCTCTCGTGTTTGATGATTACTTGAAGGGTTGAAGCTTTTGGAAAGAAGGTTGTGAACGGGATTGTTCTCGAGTAACTTGCGTATGTGTCTCGGGGAAATAATGAGCGTGATTTCTCATGAGATTGATAGGGGGTTTGCTCGATTTGTTCATATTTTTCTCGTGTATGCTTTTGTATGTTGGCTGGGGTGGAATTTTATTGGTAAAGTTTTAAATTTATAAGCAAGATCAACCAAGTTTTGAAATAAAGTAAAATATGAATAGTTTGTCTATAATCAAGAAATTTTAAGTTCTAAGCAAAACAAAAAAAATCAAGTTTTCTAAACTAAAAATATTCCAAACAAAATGATTTAGACATATTTAAAGATTTTAAAGATATTAAATGTTTAAATTGTTTGAATGATAATTAACTAAGATTAATTAATGTAAAGGATTATGGGTAATTAATGAATGAGAGTAATTTTAGATTACCTGTTAAGTGTAATTAATGGAAAGGTTAATTCTTGAGGGTAATTGTAACAACCTGCATATTTATCGATTTTTATATTTAAATATTTTATTTAAATATTTTATCGTTAGTCGGATTTTAGTCCGAAAAGCTACTTTTTGCATATGGTCGAATTAGGACTCGGGATCACTCCCATTGAGTTCAAAATGACGTTTGCGACCTTTTTGAGTATAAGCTTCGATATGTTTGGAGAAAGTTGATTTTTGCTACTTTTTGCTTTGAGCTTTGGTTTGGGCTGAGCCAATTAACCACTTACTAACTCAGCCCCAATCCCCCTCTCCTCATTCATTACTTCATTTCTAATTCCTAACTCTTCAAGCTTTAGCAACAATGGTGGAAGAGAATGGGAAATAGAAATTCCTAAGCCCTAGCTTGCTTTGCTAATCCAACTTCTTGCTCCAAATTCAAGAGAACCCATTGGTAAGCTTCCTCTTCATCTTCTCCAACTCATTCCCTCTTTGATTTCAGAAATTTCCTAAACCTAATTTAGGAAATGTTTCTCCTTTAAGCTTAGATTCAAGCTTGTTGAGTTGGAATTGAAGAGTGCTTGTTCTTGCCATTGCTTCATAGCATCTTCTTCATTCGTTGGGTTCAAAGGTGAGATTTTTATCTCACATCTATGACTATAATTATCTTTGGTTGTTGGGTATGAATTCCTAACACTTCTTCATGTGCATTTGCTCTTGATTTGGATTGGTTTTGTGAATACTCCAATTTTTGGGTTTTTAAGTCAAATTTGTGTGAAATCCTTTTATGGATGTTTGATCATGCTTTTGGTGATGCATCGAGGAGCATATAGGGCCGGGTTGCCGATTGGAATAAACCCTTAGAGCCAACGTTCGTCCGGTTGCATTTTGTAAGAGTTTGCTCTTCATTTGAATAAGGCTGAAAAAACAGCCCAGGCATGATTCAGTCGACTGAAAACTCTGTTCAGTCGACTGAACCTGAAACCCGAGAGTTTCCAGGCATGATTCAGTCGACTGAAAAACTCTGCACAGTCGACTGAAACTGGAAACAGAAAGTTTCCTGAACCTGGAAAATTTCCAGGCACAGGGTCAGTCGACTGAAAACTCTGTTCAGTCGACTTAACCTGCTGTTTGAGTCCAATTTGCCTTTTTGGATTGAATTTCCAATTTAAATCGATTCGTGATGATCCTAATTATTGTCATCATTTATTATCATCTTTGATGACTTATTTTCTTTGGGAATTTTAGATATATCCACTTCGGTGGATCCTTTATCGATTTCATTGGATTTTTATTCACATCTTCGAATGTGATCTTTGTGATTGATTGTTTCTACAATCCCCCTTGTGCTTTGTCACTTTAAAAATATAAAGGTTTTCTATACTAGTAGTAATTATCAAAACTCTTTCCTCAAACGATTTCAATACTATTTTAATACCAAATTCGTTTACAAAACCGTTTTCCAATCTATTAGTATATATAAACCTTTACCTCACTCGTATGAGAAATCTAATTAAACGACTTAGTAAAACGAGTGGTATGAAACGCTTGCGTTTACTTCGTCGGTTAATTCTTGGACTTGTTCGATTGAATCTCTTGTGACAATTTTCTAGCGGAGATCTACAATTTGTTCGTAAATATTTAAGTTAAGCTAGTAGTTATGGGACATGAGGCTAAGCTCATATATTTACTAGCTTATTGTAATTGACACTTCTCGTTGATCATGACGATCATCTTTATGGTTTAGACTAGCAATGTGCGATGTCTCTTTGTTTGTGATTTGGTTAGGCTAGACACCACTTGTGTGATTCCATTCACACATACTTTTTCGGTTAGCCTAGACACCACTTGTGTGATTCCATTCACACATACCTTTTTGCTGTTTGGTTAGGCTAGACACCACTTGTGTGATTCCATTCACACATACTTTTTCGGTTAGCCTATACACCACTTGTGTGATTCCATTCACACATACCTTTTTGCTGTTTGGTTAGGCAAGACACCACTTGTGTGATTCCATTCACACATACCTTTTTGCTGTTTGGTTAGGCTAGACACCACTTGTGTGATTCCATTCACACATACTTTTTCGGTTAGCCTAGACACCACTTGTGTGATTCCATTCACACATACCTTTTTGCTGTTTGGTTAGGCTAGACACCACTTGTGTGATTCCATTCACACATACTTTTCGGTTAGCCTAGACACCACTTGTGTGATTCCACTCACACATACCTTTTTGTGATTTCTGGATTTCGTGTGTTGATTTCTGGAATTTATGTTTCACCAACTTTTACGATGGGCATTGATATATATGTCAATTATTGTGGCTTGGTGAATGAAATTAGGAGTATGACATTCCTTTTTATCTTGAGTAGATTATTGTGATATTGATTAATCTCTTGTTGATTTTCAATTACTTATTTATCACAGCTTGGCATTGTGATTATTATATGTTTGTGTCATATCTCTTATTATATATCACTTCATCTGATATTTATAGCTAGACTGATTCGTTTATTATTTTCTTCTTAAATAAAACTCGGGTCAGACTGAGATATTACAGGTGCTTACTCATGGCTTCCTACCTGGAACCATCTTCTAATTTTTGGCTAACTACTCTAGTTTAGTAGTTTTTGTTGTATACATTTGAGATACAGACTCCTTGATGTATACTTATTCTTTTGTCTAGCACTTATATCTATTCCTTTGTATTATTGTGGATCCTTTTGACCACTACTCTGATGTACACTTTCATGTGTATTATTCATACCTATTTCCGCCTTTGTGATATGAATTGTTTGTGACTGATTTATGTTATGTTTATTTCTATATTTGTTTCCGAAGACCTTTATAGCCACTGTGTAGTAGCTTTGAGTTTGTGTTGGTATGTCGGATTTCCTCTCGAAAGAAATGCATGTTATACTATCTGACATATCGATGCTCGCACAAAGCAATTATACAGATGGTCGCTCCTCAACAGCCTTATTCTCCGTGCTAGTCGACAGCACTACTCCGTAGTATTCTTGGCTAGCGTGGGTATAGAGGTGGGGCGTCACAGCTTGGTATCAGAGCCAAACTTCGGAACAATATGGAATATTATAACAAGGATCATCGTCCTAAGTCTTTCTTAGGAGTCGTGCTTTAGGATTTAATTCGAGTCTTCGTACCGATTCATCCTATTTTCTTTATGATTCCTTGGTCTATCCATCAAGAATTGCTTGATATTTATTTTGAGAATAACTTCTTCCTCTTCTTTCTTTCTTTCTTAAAGAAGAGAAATGGTTAGACCTGGCCGTCCCAGCGCCGGTCAATCTAGTGCTACTCCCAAGGATGGAGTATTTATGTCTGCCCAGCAGCTTCTAGATCTTGTTAAGAATGCTCAAGCAGCCGGTCCCAATCCAGAGCCTACTCATCCTAGATCTGATTTTGCATGCTTGTGCAGAGACTACACTGATTTGGGTGGAAGGCCATTCAAGGGATCCGAGAGTGTTATTGAAATTCAAGCTTGGCTCAAATCATGCGATCGCATCTTTTCTCGCATGAACCTTATTGATCTACATCGAGTCCAGGTGGCTTCTAGCATGCTCCAAGAAAGAGCATTGGATTGGTATGAGCTTTTAATTTCTGAAATCGTTGAAGCGGATCTCACTTGGGAGCAATTCCGGGGAAGGTTCGAATTGAAATTTGTGCCGGAGGCTGAAAAAGTAAATTTGGCCCGGCGTTTCATTGACCTTGTTCAAGATGAATCTTCTGTGACAGACTATGTCGCATCTTTCGAATCTCTGTCCAATTACGGGGTTGAATACATCAACACCCCATTGAAGAAAAATCATAGATTTGTTTATGGCTTAAATAAAAATCTTAAGAAGCCACTACTCCTGAAACTTGAAGTTTCATTTGATCAGCTTATTGATATCGCTCTTCGTCTTGAAGAGGCCGATAGAGAAAGCGATAATGAAGTTGTGCGTGCCAAACCCAACTTCAACAACAAAAAGAGGCCCAACGAATTCCAAGGCCCTTATCCCAACAAAAAGGGTAAGCAAGCAACGCCTGCTGCAAAGGCTCCTTCTCCTAGTAGTGCGAGATGCTTCAACTGTGGATCTGGGGATCATTTTGCTAATAAGTGCTCAAAGCCCAAATCGTGTCGCTATTGTAAGAGCCCAGATCATTTCATCCATCAATGCCTCAAACGTGAAGGCCAGAGGGAGGGAAAGTTGAATGTGGCTCAAGCCCTTGGCAACACATCTCGTGGCCAAGGTATTTTTCATTCAATCCTTGATGGCATTGTTTTATTTCATGATCTTCTTATTTGAGTTCTTTTTGATATGGCTCGCTATTTATATCAAAAGAACTTGTCGATTCTTTTCTTTGAATATTTTGGGCTTGTTGACTTCTTTGAGGATTGTGAATCCGGATGGTAGATCCGCAACACTCAATTTGTCTTTATTGATGTCGAAATTATTTTATGGGATTTTTCTTTCCGAGCCGATATTTTTACTTAGGCTTCGGAATTGATTTTTTTTGAAGGGATCGGCTTGATCATTGTGAAGCCCATATCCTATTTTTCGAGTGGACTATTCATCTTCGACATTTTCAATCTGTTAAGCAGATTTCTATTTTTCCTTTATGATTTTGATTCCAACTTGATGGCATCATTTTATTCCTTAAGCCCACTTATAAGGAAAGTGTTATTTCTCTCATTTATGTAGTTAGAGAAATTTTCCAGTATTTTTGAGCTTGTCTTAGGATTATTACCTAAGTAATCTTTTGTGTGGTACTAAGGTCTTTTCAGTTTGACCTTACCATCGGTTTTCATTTGCTAAGAGTTGCGGAGGTTAGCATTCCACTTACGCACTCCGCTTTCGTTATGATTCTATGAATGAATTATTTTGTCATTCAGTTTGTCCAGCTTATTTCATCCATTTTATAGATCGAATATTCTATGAATATCTCGATGACTCCATTCTTGTATTTATTGATTTTGGATGAGAAAAGCAATTTAAAAATTTTGAAAATCTTTTTCATAAGATTTATTTATAAGTACAATTTGATTTTTGTTCTTAAAATGAACAAAGAATATTCTTAAAAGTTTTTAGAAACATGTTTATCATATAGAATACGATTTTGTGATTGTATTGCCCATTTAGTGTGTTAAGAATTTTGGTCGATGCGCTTGATCAACGTTATCGATAGGAATTTCCTAAACGCTTTGATGAGACAATCAGACACAGTATATTAACTTGAAAATAGTAAATTTTTCTAGAAAGATTATTACATAATGATAAATGTAATTTTGAAAGTTTTAACTTTTCAGGAAAGAAGATTATTTAAAAGAAATTCTTTCTTTTTAATACTCTTATTCTTGTGATTCCTGGAGGGGAACCAAGACTTTGCTATTTGTACCGATACTAGTCGTATTGGTTTGGATGTCATTCTCTTGCAAAGGAGAACGTGCTATCACTTGTGCTTCTAAATCATTATAGCCTATCGAGACTAGATATACCACTCATGATCTAGTGCTCGCGGTTATTGTTTCTACTTTTAGAGTTTTGCATCATCCTTTTTAGGGGAGGAATTTGTTCTCCATCTCGATCATAAATCCTTGGAATATTTATTTTATCATATGGGAACTCCAAGTTGACTCGAGTTCCTAGCATCTTATGATCTTGATATTCTTTTATTCCCGAGAGGGGAAATCGTGTTGCCAATGCGCTTCGTCGTAAGCAACAAGTGGTTGGTTCTTTGATGTTGTCTGAATGGAATTATCTTTCTATCAAGTTCATCGGACGTTTTGGTATACTTCGTTTTATTGAGCTTTATCTCATTCCTTTTATGGACTAGTGTCCGGTGTTCTTTTATGGTGTTCGGTTCATCGGATGTACTGTTATTATACTACATCGATGTTCCGTCTTATTTTGATTCATTGGACGTACCGTCTTTGTACTACGTCGGTGTTCCAAATTATTCGAGTTTCTTGTTCCTCGGGCGTACCGTTTTTATACTACGTCGTTGCACCAGCTCAATTTTCTGCTATTCTTGACGTTCTCCACGTCTTTTATCTACGGAAATGCTTTTATGTTTCCGGTTTTTATTCTTGAGCCCGGTGTTATTGAGGGATTGAAGTTTCACCAAATTTGACTTTTGAGCAACATTCTACTCGCATCATTGCTTTGGAGGTTGAGCGCCTTCGATATAAAGATATTCTTTTTGATAGAAGTTCTATGGTTCTCAAATCCTAAGGATTTCTCTTGTGAAATCTTGAGAATCCATCGAACGAAAACTTTCGGATTTATTCCTTCGTGCTCTTTATGGTGAACTTCTTGATTCAAATTTTCTTTTGTGTTAATATGCTTCTATGGTTGTTACTTCTTATATTTCCTTCTTAATTATTGCGAGGATGCAATTTCTTTAAGGAGGGGAGTCTGTAACAACCCGCATATTTATCGATTTTTATATTTAAATATTTTATTTAAATATTTTATCGTTAGTCGGATTTTAGTCCGAAAAGCTACTTTTTGCATATGGTCAAATTAGGACTCGGGATCACTCCCATTTAGTTCAAAATGACATTTGCGACCTTTTTGAGTATAAGCTTCGATATGTTTGGAGAAAGTTGATTTTTGCTACTTTTTGCTTTGAGCTTTGGTTTGGGCTGAGCCAACTAACCACTTACTAACTCAGTCCCAATCCCCCTCTCCTCATTCATTACTTCATTTCTAATTCCTAACTCTTCAAGCTTTAGCAACAATGGTGGAAGAGAATGGGAAATAGAAATTCCTAAGCCCTAGCTTGCTTTGCTAATCCAACTTCTTGCTCCAAATTCAAGAGAACCCATTGGTAAGCTTCCTCTTCATCTTCTCCAACTCATTCCCTCTTTGATTTCAGAAATTTCCTAAACCTAATTTAGGAAATGTTTCTCCTTTAAGCTTAGATTCAAGCTTGTTGAGTTGGAATTGAAGAGTGCTTGTTCTTGCCATTGCTTCATAGCATCTTCTTCATTCGTTGGGTTCAAAGGTGAGATTTTATCTCACATCTATGACTATAATTATCTTTGGCTGTTGGGTATGAATTCCTAACACTTCTTCATGTGCATTTGCTCTTGATTTGGATTGGTTTTGTGAATACTCCAATTTTTGGGTTTTTAAGTCAAATTTGTGTGAAATCCTTTTATGGATGTTTGATCATGCTTTTGGTGATGCATCGAGGAGCATATAGGGCCGGGTTGCCGATTGGCATAAACCCTTAGAGCCAATGTTCGTCCGGTTGCATTTTGTAAGAGTTTGCTCTTCATTTGAATAAGGCTGAAAAAACAGCCCATGCATGATTCAGTCGACTGAAAACTCTGTTCATTCGACTGAACCTGAAACCCGAGAGTTTCCAGGCATGATTCAGTCGACTGAAAAACTCTGCACAGTCGACTGAAACTGGAAACAGAAAGTTTCCTGAACCTGGAAAATTTCCAGGCACAGGGTCAGTCGACTGAAAACTCTGTTCAGTCGACTGAACCTGCTGTTTGAGTCCAATTTGCCTTTTTGGATTGAATTTCCAATTTAAATCGATTCGTGATGATCCTAATTATTGTCATCATTTATTATCATCTTTGATGACTTATTTTCTTTGGGAATTTTAGATATATCCACTTCGGTGGATCCTTTATCGATTTCATTGGACTTTTATTCACATCTTCGAATGTGATCTTTGTGATTGATTGTTTCTACAATCCCCCTTGTGCTTTGTCACTTTAAAAATATAAAGGTTTTCTATACTACTAGTAATTATAAAAACTCTTTCCTCAAACGATTTCAATACTATTTTAATACCAAATTCGTTTACAAAACCGTTTTCCAATCTATTAGTATATATAAACCTTTACCTCACTCGTATGAGAAATCTATTTAAACGACTTAGTAAAACGAGTGGTATGAAATGCTTGCGTTTACTTCGTCAGTTAATTCTTGGACTTGTTCGATTGAATCTCTTGTGACAATTTTCTAGTGGAGATCTACAATTTGTTCGTAAATATTTAAGTTAAGCTAGTGGTTATGGGACATGAGGCTAAGCTCATATATTTACTAGCTTATTGTAATTGACACTTCTCGTTGATCATGACGATCATCTTTATGGTTTAGACTAGCAATGTGTGATGTCTCTTTGTTTGTGATTTGGTTAGGCTAGACACCACTTGTGTGATTCCATTCACACATACTTTTTCGGTTAGCCTAGACACCACTTGTGTGATTCCATTCACACATACCTTTTTGATGTTTGGTTAGGCTAGACACCACTTGTGTGATTCCATTCACACATACTTTTTCGGTTAGCCTAGACACCACTTGTGTGATTCCATTCACACATACCTTTTTGCTGTTTGGTTAGGCTAGACACCACTTGTGTGATTCCATTCACACATACTTTTTCGGTTAGCCTAGACACCACTTGTGTGATTCCATTCACACATACCTTTTTGCTGTTTGGTTAGGCTAGACACCACTTGTGTGATTCCATTCACACATACTTTTTCGGTTAGCCTAGACACCACTTGTGTGATTCCACTCACACATACCTTTTTGTGATTTCTGGATTTCGTGTGTTGATTTCTGGAATTTATGTTTCACCAACTTTTACGATGGGCATTGATATATATGTCAATTATTGTGGCTTGGTGAATGAAATTAGGAGTATGACATTCCTTTTTATCTTGAGTAGATTATTGTGATATTGATTAATCTCTTGTTGATTTTCAATTACTTATTTATCACAGCTTGGCATTGTGATTATTATATGTTTGTGTCATATCTCTTATTATATATCACTTCATCTGATATTTATAGCTAGACTGATCCGTTTATTATTTTCTTCTTAAATAATACTCGGGTCAGACTGAGATATTACAGGTGCTTACTCATGGCTTCCTACCTGGAACCATCTTCTAATTTTTGGCTAACTACTCTAGTTTAGTAGTTTTTGTTGTATACATTTGAGGTACAGACTCCTTGATGTATACTTATTCTTTTGTCTAGCACTTGTATCTATTCCTTTGTATTATTGTGGATCCTTTTGACCACTACTCTGATGTACACTTTCATGTGTAATATTCATATCTATTTCCGCCTTTGTGATATGAATTGTCTGTGACTGATTTATGTTATGTTTATTTCTATATTTGTTTCCGAAGACCTTTATAGCCACTGTGTAGTAGCTTTGAGTTTGTGTCGGTATGTCGGATTTCCTCTCGAAAGAAATGCATGTTATTCTATCTGACATATCGATGCTCGCACAAAGCAATTATACAGATGGTCGCTCCTCAACAGCCTTATTCTCCGTGCTAGTCGACAGCACTACTCCGTAGTGTTCTTGGCTAGCGTGGGTATAGAGGTGGGGCGTCACAATAATTGAGGATCATTAATAAATTACTAAGAGTAATATTGAGTGATTGATTAAAAAGTAATTAATTCATTTAATAAATTAAAGGAAAATTTATTTAACGAACTGATTTATAATAATGAAGTAATTAAAGAATAATTGCTTGATGACATTCATTAAGTAGGATAATTAAAGGGGTGATTATTAAATGTGATTTATTTAATGATAATTACTTAATGAAGTAATTAAGGATTAATTACTTAGTGTAATTAATTAAAGGATTGAATTAATTAAGAAAATTTATTAAGGATTAGTTAATTAATGAGCATGATTAATTAAAGGATAATTAATCAATGTAAGTAACCGTCGGATAATTAATTTGGGTAATTAATTAAGATGGTAATTAAAGTTTAATAAATGAGATGGATTTGAGAATAATTAATTTGTGTTATTAATTAAAGGGAATAACTTAATATAATCAAAGGATGATTAATCAGGGATGATTAATCGAGATGAATAATTAAAGATTAATTAATTAATTAAGGGGTTAGTTAATTAATGATAGTAATTAAGAATAATCCTGAATGTGATTAATCAAGGTTGATTAATGAATGTGGCAAATTAATTAAAGGTTAATTACTGAATGTGATTAGAGAGGATAATTAGGGAATGATTAATTAATGGATTGTCATTAATTATTGTTGAGTAAGCAAGATTAAAAGTGATTAAAGTAATTAATTTGATTTAATTAGGAATGGGGTGATTAATTAATCTTGCTTATGAATGATTGGTTGATATTTCTGATATGAAATGTTTGTGATAATATATGTTTATCTTGAACAGTGATAATGTGGTTATTTGTCGATGATGAATTACTGTGAAAAAAAGTGACATCTTGTATTTAAAGATTGAAATGTGATTTGCTTGAATAACGTGGGTTCGGATGGTTTTGAATTCGAAGAGACCGGAGTCGGTATTAGTAAATACCCGAAACCACTTCGATTCTTTATAGATTGATATGTGAAATCAATAGGCTGAAATGGAATGATTTAAGTGAAATGGGACCATTTAATCTAAGTTTTGGGTACTTAAAAATTGATGTGTGAAATAAGTGATGTCTATAACAACTTGTGAAGTTGTAAATTGATATAAGTTACCCCAGGTTTATGTAAGTTGTATGCTTTTGTGTTCCATGTTAGATGGATTTACTCACGCTGGTTTCCAGCCTGACCCGGGTGTTACTTTGATGTAATGCTCGGGTCAGACCGAGTATTACAGATTTTTAGGTAAGGATGTTCTGGAGCTCAGGAGGCGAGCTGGAGGGCAGGAACGTATGGAGTGTACTCTACTGTGAGATATTATTGTTATGTTGAATTAGTTGTCCAGTTTGTCTGTGTATAATTGTAACTCTGATGTATTATATAGAATTACCAGATACTCATTCCTTTGTAAACTGTATATAGTTGTATTGTATTTGATCCGCTGCGAATGTGAGAAATCGTGTTTGGTGTTTCTGTGTCTTCTTCTTCTATCTCTTTTCTTCATTTTCTTACTATCTGGAATTTTCGAGATCGAAAATTTCGGGTCGTTTCATTAGCCATTGCATACTACACCCTAAACATGTTCATAGAAAAAAATCCCTTTCAAATTTCTAATAACATTATTTAAAACGTAATCCATATACGTGATGAATTACTATTTTTGTAGCTCTCTTTACAATAATCTATTCCAATATACTCTTCTAATTTGGATTTGAAATGGTAGATTTGGAGTTGATTTTGCTTAGAGATTAAATGAAAAAGAAGATGGAGATTAGTGGTAAGATATTAAGGCTTAAGTAGGGTTAGATAATAGGGTTTACATTTCTATTTATAGGCTGAAATAACACATGTTTAGCCTAAAATCTTAAAACTAATATATTACGAAGATGCCACTAGGTTTGATTTCTTCTAATTTTTAGCGCGTTTAACAAAATTCAGCAAATTATATATGTTTTTTGACTATAAATGACATTTGGCACACAACTGTGGTTTATCCCGAAGCCAAATGCCAACTCCTATAAAATTTACTATTTTGTCCTTTATACAAAATACTATTTTACAACTTTTAATTCTATTATTTAATTTCATAAAATTTTGAGGCATTACACACACAATCTCTTTGCATTTGCAGTAGTTGAATTAATTTTTTGTTTTCAATTCATTAACCTTTAAACCTATAAACAAATTTAATTTTAGGAAAATTTCTTTAACCCCTTCGGTGGCATTTTTATTAGCTTTTATACAAATTAACATATCATTAGCACCTAAACTATGTGTAACTTTTGGCTAAACATCATGAATAGAGAAATAACCCACACCTTAATGGGCACGAGTTTCGACTAGTTCGAAACCCAAGTCTATTATGGCACAAATAATTGGTTTTGGTAACCTGTAATAAAAATAATTACTGTATGCATTGAAAATTAACATAAACACCTAATAGAATGGAAAAACTGGATAATAACAAAGAAACAACAATTACCGTATGCATTAAATGAATAATAAAATGGAAAAACTGGATAATAACAAAGAAACAACAATTAATTGAAAGAATAACACACGCATAATGATTTGTAGTGGTTCAGCTTTGTTTACTTACATCCATTTTGAATTGATTGCTTTATTAATTACTTTACAATTTGAGTACAAGAGGGATATGATCAAAATCCTTAGTCACAAAAGTGTAAAAAGTAACTAGCGGTGTAAAAATCCTGAAAATGAATAACCAAGACGGTGTTTATAGATGAAGATGGCCAAAGATCTCTCTAATAAATCGACATAAATAACCTCAAAACCATATATGCCCATAGGAGGGGTCGCATGGCCCAATTCCAAAAAAAAAAAGACATCCGCACCGATCCCTTCTTTGGTTGAATTTTAGGGTGAGATCCCTATGGTTGCTTCCTCATGCTAAAATATGCTTAGCCTCTAAATTTCATGCCAATTTTGGATCAGTGGAGCTCGATTTATTGCTTGATCTTTGCTTCAACATAGTTTACATGTTGTTTTCTACCGATCCCTTCCAAGGGAAGTATACTGATCCCTCCAACTATTTCCCCTGGAGGTGCGATCCCTACGGTAAGCTCCTTAGAGTCCTGATGTCTTACTCACAAAATTTCATATGCACTAGACTTGTAGACCTTGATATATTAATTGTTTCCTACAATAATGCTTCCACACCTTGAAAGATATCGATCCCTCTTATTGGAGCTAATTTTATGCCGATTCCTCCTATATGTTAAACCATATTTCATACTTTGAACATTTACCTTGCGCATCTATCAATTCCATTCATCCTCGACTTTATCTTATCATCTGCACTTGACTTCTGGGCTCCACAATCATCACTCTGGAGTAATCGGCCTTAGTGGCAATCGAATCTAACTCGTGCAATTAGTTCAATATAGCTGGGTTAAAATGCCAGATAACAAGTATATCAAAGAGCGATCAATATAAACACATAATGGAATAGAAAATTATAATATAACATAAATTATTTCTTAGGCCATTACATGGAATAAATAGTATTCCTTGCATAACTAATTGCCTTATCAGTGCCGAGCATGAATGAGAAGACTTCACTATCTAACACACACGTGTCTTGCACATTAGCATGTCCCTCTAAATCTATCACGTGGGTTGTAATTAGAAGGGGGTCAAAATAACATTTTTTCACTGGAAATTTACATACTTTATACATAATGCCAATTATGCCGATTAATACCTATTTAAGTGTTATGTCTATTATTTATGGCTAATCCGTTCTATCCTATGTGCGCGTACGATATACCTAACCTTCTCTGAGGTATAACTATATATGTATATATGGCTGCACATTCATATGTTTAAATTTTGTGCTACCTAAAAAACCCCGGCCACTTAATATAATAGAGAGGAGGCAAACCCAACGACCTTTTAATACCTCAACCCCAAAGCGCACCCTCCGTAACTTAAACGTTGGTCAATCGGTTCGATGACCCTTAAATACGGCTTTATAATATAAGTGTTGTATTACTACCACATCTCAAAGACTCATCTAAGGATTAACTAGCCCACCTCCCACAAGCAAACAATTAACTACTAAACTTGAGGTCTGTGTGTATCCAATATGGATTCTACACTTGAAGGAAGTCAAATCCATCGGGGCATAACTCGAGGCTTTGCTACTAACCCTTAGGGACCACTGGTGGTTATAACCTATATGCCAGCCTTACTACTAAATACCGGTCTAACAAAAATATTGACATAGCCCATTGGCCTCCCATAGCTGAAATTTCGTTTAGACTAACCTAATGTAAGTCAAGGAAAATACCCCTTTCAATTACTTAATACCTCTTAGCAGAGATGAAGCAAACAACATTTTTCCTAAAGTGTTGGGATATTTAATACTTCAAATCCAAGGAGAACCCTTGGTAAATTTTCCTCTACCTATATGTCACTGCATAGCCCTTCCCCATGGGTTCTTTGGTCGGACATATCCCACATTAGTAGTAAGTATACATAACTGCTGGTAGCCTCTAGGTGAAGGGCAGACTTTTGCAGTGTAACTCTACTAATCCACGCTCATCTCACTAATTCACGCTCTCCGAAACATATAATTTCCTACTATGAAAATTATATTGCTTCCTAGTATTTATTCCCATCTTATATGCATGTTATGTATATTCCATAAATGTGAACTATCCATAATAAATGGCCGTCATTATCTAATTGGATAATCGCTAATGAAATTTATTTATTCATTCTAATTTAACCTATTATGGCTATTTCCTTTTTCCATTAATACTATATTAAATCATTTAACAAGTCAAATTAAATGCAGTTATGTCCATGTTTAATTCCTATAACTCCTATTTAACTACCCATTCATTACCCTATTAATTTTGGAGTTACTATCACCTTTCCATCTACAGCTCCTGGTGCTAAAGTTTAATACACTTTTAATACATAATACGAATATTGTCGTAAATTACTCCATGTATATATTTTTATTTTTAATCGATAAGCGCGGCTATACGTGTATATATATATATATTCCTATTTCTAACTATTAATTCCTAACTAGAACCTTCCTTTCCATGTTTTAATTTATCATAGCCATCCTTCCAAAAATGATTATTGCTATAACTTTCCATAATTTAACCAAAATTGAGGCCTTGCTTCGTTTGAAATTACAAGGAATTAATTTGTTTTCTTTTATTGAAATAAATAGTGCAAAATACGGAGAAGAACTTCGTACTTTACAAATGTTTTTCATTTTTAGTATATTACTTATATGATGACTGCCATACACCATCGAAATCCAATATGGTTGATAGTGTGCTGTAATGGCGCTCGGCCGACGCGGGGTGATCATCAATGGTTGCAAAGTAAATAAGCAATACAGAACTTGCCATATATCTCACAGCACACTGCATAAAATCTTATAGCAAAACGTCTCAGATATAAACTACGAGAGATAGTAAATATCATAATGAACCACTTCATCAGGGTATATAGATCCATACAAAAAATAGCATAAGTGACAGAGTTATATGTCAAATAATAACTCATATAACTACCTCTAAATAGTAATGCACTAGTGTAACAACCCATAAATTTTAAATGTTTTAATAACGTAATTAACTGAATGTTTTTGCAATTTTAAATAATTGAATTTGGAAATAAAAATTTGATATTTGGAATACATCTATATAAACATAAAAAATAGTAAATTTTCATTTGATAATATGGAATTTTATTTGATTGTGTAATTTTATTTAAATCGGAAAATTTGAAGAAAATAAAATATTTTCAAAATCTGAATATTTTTATCTAATAAAAATGTTTATCATTTTCTGAGTGAGAGTCGTATTTCGTTTTGTCAAATGTGGACTGCTATTGCCCCATTTATCTTAATTGCGGTGTTTTTGCAGCATTTACGGTACCGATTATCGATTTTTGATAGGATTCGTTTCGCTAATATCCGTATACGTTTTGATCGCCTCGTCGTGCCAATCTCAGTAGTATATTCGTATGTATGTTTCAGCGTCCGGTGGACGGCGAAATTTGTAAAACGTTGGACCATATCGGTATCCGTTTTAAAACCTTTTGGTTTCTATCTGTCTATTCATCCACTTACCTATCCAAAGTTAACAGCTATTTGCATTTAATATTTCTAGAATTCAACGTGCAAGACTTTTGGTTCTCCTTATTTCAACATAGCTCTCTGGTCTAATTTTCTTTCCCATTTTCATTTTGTTTTCTTCCAAAATGTTCTCTCTTCTTCTCCTTTTTCATTCTGCAAAATATAGCATTTCTATATTTATTTTTGCTATAGCATATTCATGCAACCTAGCCTCTACCTTTAACTGCAAATCCTACATCAACCTCTCATCGCCTCTCGCTGCCACGACATCTCATCGCAAACCCACGACATCCGCCACCAACAACAGTAACTCAGACCTCAACCTATATGCTATCCACCATCATATCTTGAGACTCATCCTCCATGTCACCTTTCTTCCCACTCCACCTTCCCTCATCCTCTCCTCACTCATCGCGTAACCCACAGCCGAGCACGCCACCTTGTGGCCGCTCCGCCCGCCTTCCTCCATCTCCCTGGCGAAACCCACTCAGCCTTTTGGAGCAGCTGCATGTTTTTATATATAATGTGATTTATATATATTATTATTTTATATAAATTATATAATAGGCTAGTTATGTAAATTTTACATATGTCAGTTATATATATAAGGTATTGGTTCATATATTGTTTGTATACGGTTGGTCTCATTGATTTTATTTTATAAGTTATATATATATATATATATATATATGAAGAAAAAAACTTTTGTCTGTATATATATGTTTACAGTTTTCAGTATAAATTTCGATGTGTATAAATATATATATGGTTATGTTAGTATCTTGAAATATATATGTAATAAGGTATGTTAGTATTTTAAATATATGTATAATGTTATGTTGATATTTTGTAGTGAATAATATATAATATATTTAAGTAATTTGCATTTTAATAAGTGTGTATATATAAGCATTGATTTAAAATATAATATGTATATGATGTTATATATATAAGTTTGCGTTTACTATAATATATATACATATACATACATACATACATACATACATACATACATACATACATACATACATACATATAGTTGTTTGGAAAGAAAAAAAAAGTGGAACATTGCAGTTTTCTTTTCTTCTCTTTTGAAAATTTAGTATATATATAGCTTATATCCTATAACATGCTTATGTTACCCTCTGAAACTGATAGGTATATGTTTGAATATATTTTACATATATATATTATAACTTGCATTTGATATGTTAAATATAACTGATTACATATATATTTCATATGAATTTTCAGTTGATATTTGATATTGTCTGGAAGAACATTGAAGTTAATATTTGCAGATCTTGTGAAAAGAAAATATGGGTTTTATAAATTTTAAAGGGAATTTTGAGAAAGTATATGACTTGATTTGAAATTAAAATATAATATATAGAGAGGTTATTTTAGATATGTGTTTTAAACATTTTATTTTGTGTTATATATTAGGTGTTTAAACGTGTATATGCTATATATTATAAGTTTTAAATGTTCATTTACTAACAACATATTTATAGATTTTGGAATAACGCTTTTATGTATAAAGTATGTTTAAATATTTATTCGAGATTTAGGAAGAAATATAATATATAACAATTTTGTTATTTGTTATGGAAACATTGTGAGATAATATATAATGATTTTGTTAATACGTTGGTTTAAAATATACGTATATATAAATTTCACTTATATATATTTATGGTATAGAAATATTGAAAAAATTCATTTCGTTTCACCAGTTCAAGTCCACCGTGCCTTGCTTCGTTTGTAAAATTCGTGTTCATCGCATTCAGCATTGGAACTTGTTGTTTGGACTCACAGCTTGTCGCATGTCTAATCTCTTTAGCCTTGAAAGGTGAGCAATCACTCACAATTAACATTCTTACATTTATTAAATTTGATTTCATTTGAAATGACAATTGAAATATGCTGCAAGATTTAACTGTTAATTAGTTAATTTCTATATATGATATGCCATTATCTGTATCTATTCACCTATGAGATATGACAACATATCATATTATTTATATTTTATTTATCACTGATGATATATACCTGTTATTGATATGTTATATTTATTCTCACTCTGCAAGTTCCATGTTAGTTTAGAGTTCCTTATGGGTTGAAATGATACATACCCAAACGATCTTGTAGAATATGAGAAAATAGTTACGGGTTGAAACGATAAACCCAAGCGATTTTCATTGAACTGAATTTCGAAATTGCGGGTTGAAATGATATATGCTCGTAGATATTTACATTGCGGAATGAAATGATAAATATCTGTATCACTTGACCATAGGATAGAAAATTATATACAGACACCATAGGTCTATATATATACTTTAAAAATGATTCCCAAGGTTTTGAAAGAAATACATGGTTTTATTAAATATTGACTTTAAGATATTATATACATATAAATGTTATTTTATAAAGGTTTAAATTTTAGATTTTTTTTTAAATTTATATGTTTGGAAATTTTTAATTTTATAAGTTAATTTTAAAAATATAAATTTTAAGTTTTTTTTTATAATTTTACTATTTTTAAATATTAATAAATAATTTTTAATAAAAAATTAAATTTAATAATAAGATTTTATTTAATAAAATTTAATTTAATTAGTATATATTATGTTTAAGTATTTATTAAAAGTTCATATTTTAAAAATAAATTTTGTAATATTTTTAATAAAATTCAGGCTGGGAAGAAAAAATTTAATTAATTTGAAATCGTATTCTTTTAAGAATTATATTAATTAAATCGATTTGGAACTTATTGAATTTGGGATTTAAAAATATGATTTTATAACTTGATTTTTGATTTAAAGTGATTAAACGAATATTTCAAGTTTAAATAAATCGAAACGGGATATTTAGTTTTATTTAAATTGTAATTTTAGATTTTCTTAAAGGGAATTTGAAATAAATATGAAATTATAAAATTTAGTTATTCCAAAGGTTGAATATTAAACTTTGAAATCTATTGATGTTGAAATGGTTTAATTTGTGATTCAAATTTGCATTTGAAATCGATATAAATTGAAAATGGTTTATTGAGATGTTGAATTAAATTGAAATTTGATGAATTGTGATTGAATTAAATTGAATTTTGGAATTCGAGTTGATTTGAATCGATTTGTGAAATTGAGGAAACTATTTTTATTATATAAAGTATTTTTAAAATATATCTAAAAATATTTAATGTTTTACTTTATAAATTATTTTAATATAAACTATTTTAAATTTTAACATTTTAATATACTAATTAGTTTATTATATAAACTAATTTAAATTTTAGCTATTTTATTATATAAACTAATTTAAATTTTAACTATTTTAATATACTAATTATTTTATTATACAAACTAGTTTATTATATAAACTATTTTATTATATATACTATCATTAATATCTAAACTGTTTAACAGGAAAGTGTCATGATTTCCAAAGTATTATAATTTCAAAATGTTATGATTTCAAAGTGTTAATATTTCTAAGTTTTATAATTTCGAAACTGTTATAACTTTCAAAGTGCTATGATTTTGGAAATGGGTATATTTTAAGTGAATAATGATATCGTACTGATATGGCTTTGAAATGGATACGATAATTTGGTTTTGAAATATGAATAATTTAAAATGAAATAACCACGGTGTTATAATAGTGTTTGGTTGTTAAAGAGACCGGGATCGATTATTGTCATACTCTTTACCAATACTGACAACCAATTTAACAACTGTGTACGCCGTGGGGATTCCAGAATGAAGTAAGATGGTTGGCGACGCTCTATTTGAGGTATTTACGCAGACCTGACTCCCGTGAGTTAGCTTAATGTCGCTAAAATAGGAGGAATTGACGGGCCAAGTGAGGTAGCTCCACATACCAGCCACACTTCTTCGATTTTCATTCTATTACTTTGTGATTGATTTGGTGCGTACCTTTGATTTGGGAGTGTGGATCGAGGTGGGCGGTAGCTGCGGCTATACGTTACCACCAGCCCGGAAGTGTAATTGGTATATCTACCCCCGCATTGCCTAGTTGTGCCATGTCACCTACCATATCGAGCCCACTACAAGTTTGTTTTGCCTCGTACCTATGGAGTGCCCTCTGGTAGCCTCCAGTTTACGGAGGTATTAAGGTACTATATAGACCATGGCACTATAAAATGTGCTAATGGGGATATGGGTAATGTCTTAATGCTATTTTAATAGTTTATTTTACTATAGACATTATTATAAAAGCATATATTACTACATAGTAGATAGTTCCACGGATCCTTAGAGGATGGGTATCCCAATCACCCTTTAAGTTACTTGTATTTCAGTTGATATTTCACTTGAGTTGGATTTATTGATATAAGAATGTTAATCCTGACTCGAGTGTTTTGCTTTATGCTCGGGTCAGACTGATTGTCACAGCGTTTGAGACTCAACTTTGAAGTTGGAGCTTCGCTTGGAGATCCATCTATATCTATTCAACTTTTAGTTATTCAATTGACTCCAGTGATATATTCAGATTTTGTTATTTGACTATTGTATTGAGACTTCTATGTATTTAAGACTTCTGCTGTATCTTGCTTTAACTCTATTATATATATAGTAGCTTCATGAACTACTATTCATTTGTTTCTGCTGCTTATTGTTATATTACTCTGTGTCTGTGATTCTGTGATTGATTTATTTACTGTATATGCTGAGTTTTGCCAAATATAAATTAACGATCTGATATTTTGAGCAATTCAATTCCGACATGTGTGGATGATGTTACTTCGTGAGATGATGGTTTTGATGACAACAACCTTAGAATAGATTACGAAATACAAATACTAACATTATAAGTTTAGATATGTATGTATATGCAGGATTTGACCATGCAGGTACCAAAAATGAAGACTGTACAGTATAGAGATTCAAGATATCGAGATAGAAGACTCATGAGTATCAAGATTATCAAGAGTTCAAGATTTCAAGGTTAAGTATTTTTATTAGGAATTTTGTTAAAACTCATAGAAAAGCAATGGCATCTTAAAATCCAATTTATTCGTGGAATGGAATCCACCTCGAACCTATTAAAGGGATGGAACCCTAAGTAGGATGGAACCTACGAAAAATCTAGTGGAACATTGTTTTGTATCCGCTAAATTTTCATTCAAAATGATTTTTCAAAATTATATCCTGTTTTCAAAATGTTTTTCAAAACTTTCCTTTTAAAAAATTCAAAACCCTCTATCCTAATTTTAAATAATTTTAGCCTCAAAATTATCTTTAATTTCAAAGTCAAATTACTCCTAATTTTAAACTATCTTTTAATATAATATATGTAACTTTTAAATATTTATACTTAGATTTAAATATAGAATAATTCTATATATATTATTCTCTATATTTACTTATGAATTTTAACTATAGTCAAGTATATTTATAAAGTTTAAAATAGTTTAATACAAAATAAAAGTTATTTTCAAAGAAAATCAAAACACCAAAAAATCCTTTGGGATGTCGACGTTCCCAAGTACCCCATGTCGACATGGTGTGAGTTGAGTTCAAAAGTTAAATTTCAAAAGAAGTGTCTATTCACCATAACTCTTCATGAATGGACATGGCTGTTGTTCTTCTATAAATAGGGGTTAGTTTCAACGAATTTTATATCATATTTTCTGGCTTTTCACTCCTCTTCTTCTTCCACATTTCTTATTACATATTCTTACCATTACTCTGCCGAAATCAACATTGAATCGAACTCGATTACTTCTAGTGTTATTCTCTATAACTATCTCTACAAGGTTCTCAGTGCTATTCAGAGTTATAGACTTCTTTGTAATTTATTAAGCAATAAAAGGTGTGATTGTAGCCTTGGAAATCAATCAAGAGAGAAAAGGTGTGATTGTAGCCTTGGTAAATCAATTGGGTAAACTTGTGGCCCAGAAATCAAGTATCTCTACCCAGAGGATAGAAATTCTAAAGGGTGTACCTCGTAGCCTTGAAACCGAGGGTGTAATTGTACGATTACTTTTGAAAGCAAATCCATACCTTTGTTGCGGGACTGGATGTAGGGTAACTCCGAACCAGTATAAAATCCGATGTGTTCTTTCCTTTACTACTTTTATTTTATTTCTGCATCTGTGTTTGTTTTTGTGATCATATGTGTGTCTGTATATTGCATACATCGGTGCCTAAATTAACACAAACTCAAAAATATTTAGTAATTCTTTATTAACACTATTCACCCCCCCCCCCTCTAGTGTTTATCCTAGCCTTAAGATCCGTAATCCACATTTCTCACAATTGGTATTAGAGCAAGGTTTTCAAAGTTTCATAATCTGATTTTTGAACAGTTTTCAAAATGGCTACCAACACGGGTACTGTAACTAACACTAGTATCCCTGTCACTAGTTCATTTGTAGAGGGTTAGTCTACTATCAGACCACCACTTTTTAATGGAAGTAACTATGCATATTGAGCATGTAGGATGAAAATATATTTACAATCTATAGGATTAGACACTTGGAATATCACACAAACTGAATATTCTGAGCCTATAACTAATTTTGCACAGTGGATTGCTGAGCAAAAGACTGTTGCACAAAATAATTCTAAGGCAATGAATATTCTGTTTTGTTCACTAGATAAAAATGAATTCAATAGATTGTCAGTTTATAAGTCTGCATATGAAATCTGGAAAACTTTGCAAGTTACTCACGAAGGAACAAGCAAAGTTAAACAGACCAAAATTTCAATGCTCACAAATCAGTTTCAATTATTTAAAATGAATCCTAATGAGTCTATTTCAGATATATACAGTAGATTTCAGGATATTGTGCATTCTCTAATATCTTTGGGAAAGGAATTTTCTGAAGAAGATCAAGTTAGAAAGATTTAAATTCTCTAACTCCAGAATGGGATCAAAAGACACTTGCGATTGAAGAGGCAAATGACGCCAGTACTTTAAAGATAGAAGAATTAATTGGAAATCTAATTTCGTATGAAGTTCAAATGATCGGGAGAAGAGAAAGTAAAGCATCTGAAAAGAAATCAATGGCATTCAATGCATTGTCCGATGGATCAGACTCAAACAACGATAATGATGAAGAGATAGCCTTTATGACCTGAAATTTTAGGAAATTCTTGAAATACAGAATGATGAATAATCTCAAGAGAAACAACTATAAGAATTTTGGAAATCAGAATGTAGTGCCAAATAATGACAATGTTACAACTGTGATAAACCAAGCCATTTCAAAAGAGACTGTCCATATCCAGATAGGCAAAATCCTCCTATGAACAATGATCCAGCAAAGAAATGGAAGCATGCATTTACTGCTACTCTAGATGACTCAGACTCGTCCTCAAGTGATGATGGTCAGATGAAAGATAATTCGAATTTGTGTTTCACAGCTATTCTTGACTCCGACGAATTCAAAGAAACGGACTTAGAAAAAGGTACATGTTTACAATACAATTGGTTGAAATTGCTTGCTTAGAATTAGTTGCTTGATTGTTTGATTGATTGATTTTGAATTTGTGTGTTGTTTGAATTTTAAAATTTATTTTCTATTTTCTATTATTATTTTATTATTATTTTTATTATTTTTTAATGGTATAATAATATTTTCTGAAATATACTTGAAGTTTAATAATATTTCATATATATAAGGCATTAAAAATAATATATATATATATATATATATATATATTAGAGAACTTACGAAAAATCAATTCATGAAAATTCAAAGGCACATGTCAACATGGTCCCTACCATGATGTCGACATGAGTACCTGAATTTGAATTTCAAAATTTGAATTCAAATGTTTGAATTTCCCTCCACCTTTTCACTTCATTCAATTCTCTGAAAAGCTACCTTTTGACCAGAGAATATGTCCTTTAAGAATCTATTTATTCACTATCTTTTATCATATCTTTTCACTCTCATTTTCAAATTCAAACTCTCTTTTCATTACTTCAAGCTCTCTACTCTCTACTTTAATGGCTTCTTCAAGCAACCCCTCTACCATGAGAATTTCCAGAAAAATCAAAGAGCAATTATTCAATGATCCGGAGGCAATAAAAGCATACATCAATTATGCTAACTATGCCAAAGTCCATCCCGGAAAAGTTGCTATTTTTCAAGATTTTTCCTCTTATGAACTTGATTCTATTTTTGCAAACAATAGAGTTCTTAGTCTTATTGATGCTTCTCAATATGATTTTGTTTGCTATCCAAATCTTGTCAAAATTTTCTATGCTTATTTAAACCGTGGATTTTATCATGGAAATGGGGATGAAATTTGGAGTAGTGTCAAAGGCACTAGAATTGTTTTGAATTATGATCTTTTGGGTACCATTCTCAATTGCAAGTGTACGGGAATGGATCTTTCTAATTTTAAAATCGATGAAAATAATCGTGAGACATTTCATCACATTTTCGAAGGGATTGATAATTTTGAATTCAAAAATCAAAATTTTCGACCAAAGGCAATAATTGTCAATCTTCTTTTGAAACATACTTTGACCCCAAGATCGGGGAATTTTAACAATCCTACTTCAAAAGTTTGCAAAGCTCTTTTTGCTATTTTTGGAAATTATGACATAAATTGGGCGCAAGTTATTTTGGATGAACTTCGTCCTAAAAATCTTGAAATGGATGAGAATACTTTATACCATGGAATTTATCTCACTTGGATTTTAACTATTTTGGAGTGGATGTCAAAGGCGAAGAATTTGTTTCTAGAAAAGTTTTCAATCATTCCAACATTTCGCTCATGAAAATTCCTTATGTTTTTCAACCTTATGAGACCCTTGCCGAAAAGGAAGAGCATTTGGCTCATGAGAAAATGGAAGAAGAGGAAGAGGAAGAAGAGGAAGAGGAAGAAGAAGAAGGGGATGAAATGGAATTGAAGAAGAAGAAGGTGAAACCTCTTTGGAAAGCATTGACTATCCTCCTAATCCATCCACCAAAACCCTTCTCAAAAACCAAAAGATGATTGTTGAGAATCAACGGATTCTTAAAAGATCTGTTAGTAAGAAGTTGGGCAAAATTTCATCCAAGATGAACAAGTTCATTTCCAAAGTCAGCAAGAAACTTGGAATATCTTCATCATCATCCTCTAACTGGTTTTATCTTTTCGTATCTTGTTATATGTGTTTTAGTTTGTTTAATTCGAAAGTTTATGTAGTTTGATATGTACTTAATCATTATAACATCTTAGTATGAAATGAAATGAAATTTCTTTTCTGTTATCTATCTTATCTTATTCCAGAATAAATGTTAGCATAGTATATAAATATATATATATATATACACACATACACACACACACAATTATTCACAAAATCAAATTAGTCATAATTTTTCACTAACCCATGTCGACATCCCCTATATGACCATGTCGACATGTACTGGTCAGAAATGACAATTGATTTTGAATTTGAAATTTGAATAACTACCAAATGTCTATTCATTTCAAACAAATTTCTACACCTATAAATACCTGTTTCTTCCAGAATTCTTCACTGAAATTTATTTCTTATCATCTATATTTTTTTATTTCTTTCACAAATTCAACTATGGCTAATCCTATTCACAATCTATCCGAAAATCTTGAAGAAACTCTTAATTCGTTCAAGAATATTCTCTCGTTTATTCTGCGAAACCAACGTCACTTAGAATTGAGTCAAATGCAGATGATCTAGGAAAAAGAAAGGCACTTCGATGCGATACGATGGATGATCTCCTCTCTGCACAAGGATGATAATGAAGCACATCCTCCTGTCTCTCTCACCAGTGACAATGATAATTGGGATGCTATTAAGGAAGACCCAATTTTTGGAGAAGAAGGATGGGTGGAAGTTCCACGTAACGTTTGATTTTTATTTGTTTGCTTTGATTGATTTGGTCTGGATTGATACTATGTGTAGATTGATTTCTTGATATTGGTTTGAAGTTTGTTGTATAAAACACACACACACACATATATATATATATATATTGAAATGTATATAGTCTTTGATTAGTTATCATGTTCATAAGTATAATTATTTCTTAATCTGTATATTCCGTTGTATAGTTTATCAATGCAGGTAGTAAAGCCCAAGAATGAGGGGGAGTGAGTTTTTTGTTGATGACGTAGGGGGAGAAATATAAAATAGGGTAGTTAGGCATAAATTAAGAGGGGGGAGGGATTTATTAGTTTTAGGGGGAGTTATTAGGATAGAAGTAATATTTTATAAACAAAGGTTGTCATCATCAAAAAGGGGGAGATTGTTAGTTCGTGAGATGATGGTTTTGATGACAACAACCTTAGAATAGATTATAAAACATAAATACTAACATTATAAGTTTAGATATATATGTATATGCAGGATTTAAACATGTAGGTACCAAGAATGAAGACTGTACAATATAGAGATTCAAGATATCGAGATAGAAGACTCATGAGTATCAAGATTATCAAGAGTTCAAGATTTCAAGGTTAAGTATTTTTATTAGGAATTTTGTTAAAACTCATAGAAAAGCACTGGCATCTTAAAATCCAATTTATTCGTGGAATGGAATCCACTTCGAGCCTGTTAAAGGGATGGAACCCTAAGTAGGATGGAACCTATGAAAAATCTAGTGGAACATTGTTTTGTATCCGCTAACTTTTTATTCAAAATGATTTTTTAAAACTATATCTTGTTTTCAAAATGTTTTTCAAAACATTCCTTTTAAAAGATTCAAAACCCTCTATCCTAATTTTAAATAATTTTAGCCTCAAAATTATCTTTAATTTCAAAGTCAAATTACTCATGATTTTGAACTATCTTTTAATATAATATATTTAACTTTTAAATATTTATACTTAGATTTAAATATAAAATTATAGCTAAATTCTATATATATTATTCTCTATATTTACGTATGAATTTTAACTATAGTCAGGTATATTTATAAAGTGTAAAATAGTTTTAATATAAAATAAAAGTTATTTTCAAAGAAAATCAAAATACCAAAAAATCCTTTGGGATGTCGACATGCCCAAGTACCCCATGTCGACATGGTGTCAGTTGAGTTCAAAATTTAAATTTCAAAAGAAGTGTCTATTCGCCATAACTCTTCATGAATGGACATGGCTATTGTTCTTATATAAATAGGGGTTAGTTTCAACAAATTTTATATCAGATTTTCTGGTTTTTCACTCCTCTTCTTCTTCCACATTTCTTAATACATATTCTTACCATTACTCTACCGAAATCAACATTGAATCGAACTCGATTACTTCTAGTTTGATTCCCTATCACTATCTCTACAAGGTTCTCAGTGCTATTCAGAGTTATAGACTTCTTTGTAATCTATTAAGCGAGAAAAGGTGCGATTGTAGCCTTGGAAATCAATCAAGAGAGAAAAGGTGTGATTGTAGCCTTGGTAAATCAATTAGGTAAACTTGTGGCCCGGTAATCAAGTATCTCTACCCAGAGGATAGAAATCCTAGAGGGTGTACCTCGTAGCCTTGAAACCGAGGGTGTAATTGTACAATTGCTTTTGAAAGGAAATCCGTACTTGTGTTGCGGGACTGGATGTAGGGTAACTCCGAACCAGTATAAAATCCGGTGTGTTCTTTTCTTTACTGCTTTTATTTTATTTCTGTATCTGTGTTTGTTTCTATGATCATATCTGTGTCTGTATATTGCATACATCAGTGTCTAAATTAACATAAACTCAAAAAGATTTAGTAATTCTTTATTAACACTATTCACCCCCTCTAGTGTTAATCCTAGCCTTAAGATCCGTAATCCGCATTTCTCACAGATGCGAATGGCACGAAAAGTGGGATGTTACAACTAACAATCTCTATAGTGCTATGCAGCGGAACAACAAATAAGTTCTTATAAGGAATACGCTACTTTATGATAGTCATCATGGGTGTAACGTGTCCAGCTCCACATGATCATTAGGCATGATATCCCTAATCTACTCATTTAAGAGTACCCAAAGTAATAGGAAGCAAAGCATAAAACCCTAAGTTGGTCTGGTGTAAGTGGTACAAATCTCAAATACTATAAAGGCAATAAACTAGGACAAGTTGTATGGGAAATCATACCTACATGTCCCTAAATCCACAAAGTTAGAACATATAAAAGGAATACGCTGCTTTATGATAGCCATCATGGGTGTAACGTGTATCAAGGTACTAAGGGTGTCTAGATATCGGCAGTTGTAATATCAACATCGTGTCACACTGTGACATCCCTAAGGTGATAAAAACATTCAAACAAACATGGCATCCGTCACCCATCCTCACATTCACTCACTTACTGTGTTGGACGTATGATACTTATATGACTCATCCTGCATAGAGCCAAGGACTAATCAACATCCCAGTTTCTCGGTACTCGAATCCATGTTACTCGGTAGGCTAGGAACTAAACTACGCACCCTGTAGAAGCCCAGGGTACTCGGATCGAAACATCGTATGATCCGGGGCACACCCCATAACCTAAGTAAGCATCCTCACGTACCCTTGCTTTACAAGTATGCTTCAAAACCTACTTGTAACTCATTGTCACGGTTGGAACTAATCTATATAACCATCACAAGTCAAAGATTGTCATCGTGCATCCTATAACCTGCCTCTAATAGTTGCTTTAATCCGACTCGTCGTCGCCTACTCTACCTCTTGAAGTGTACCTATCCATCATCAAATGACCATAACTTGAGTATAGAAATTTCAAACGATCTAAAACTCGACATGTAGCCTTATACAGCCTTCCTTGTCACTCTATGTCGATAGTAGTAAGTTTGGAATAAAATCCATGGATCATCACTGAACCATGACCATCGAACGATCCCCACCGACCTGTGACGACCACCCTACACCACCGACATCCAATATACATAAGATAGTGCATTGTTGTCGTGCAGATCGATGTAGCAACCATCAAGGTTTGAAATAACACAAAACATCATAGAATCTGAATATATCTCACAACGCACAGAATAAAATATTTCATCACAGATATAAATAGAAGAGACGGTAAGTGATCAAAATATTAGAGTATAGATACACAAAGCTATACATCATGAAAATGAGTTTATACAGCAGAAGTAAACTCATATGATTGTCTCATAATAATTTTAGTAATCAGCATCGCCAAGGCTCCATAATGATGTACATTAGGTTAAGCATAGAAATCCATTTACATAATATAAGATAGCTCCCTCTAACTCATTCTCTGCATAGCTACTGCGTCGTACCTAGACCAGCTATCTAGCATACATATTTAAGTGCACCCGAGATAATAAGAAGTAAAACATAAAACCTCGAATCAGATAACAGTTTGGTATGAGCGGTAAATGAATCTCAAAATACTATACAAGTCGATATAGCAAAGAACAAGGTATATAAATCATACCCGACCTATCCTGCATCCAATAAGTTGACACATAATAACATAATATGCCACACTATGTGTCATAAAGGCATAATACAACAAAGTATGATAACAGGTGTCCATGTATCCCTATCTCCATTTACTACCCTAGAGTAATAGACTACGGGAAAGAAACCATAGCATTCATAAAAGAATCCTCGTTATCACTCAATACACTCTGTATATATGATAACTCGTATGACCATTTACTACAAGGGACTAATGGAAATCCTTGTTTTCAGTGTACTCTGTTTAGCATGAACTGATACTAGACCCATTCAAAGTGTCCAAGGTACACAGATCCATTCAACCGATTCGGGGTAACAATTGACATATCAATGAGCATCCTCACGATACCCTTGCATTGAGTACAACAGAAAACACTCCGAGTATCAACAATCCCTTAGTGTGAATATCTGAGCCCTTTCTTCTACTCCAACTAGCTTCCATTATCTCGGAGGAACCATTCTACATTCCCCTACTCAATGACTCCTTTCAACATCGAGCCATCACCTTGAACCAATCTACATTAACCTTTCTACGATTCCTTTCAACATCAAGTCGTCATCTCTAAAACCTAAGTCCATTCAACATTGAGTTACCATCCGAAGATTCTGACTTTCATCATGCTGTTATAAAGCCATCATCATGCAAACGAGCCAACATCTCTAGCACAATATATAGAACCCTTATATCGACCTCTAGAAGTTCTAACACCACAGGATCAACCAAAAGAAGTTGGCACCGACCTTTGATGTCGACCCTGACCTTTGTACTTGGACAGCCGATTGCCAAGTTCCTTCCTATCCCATTCCTTGCATCTAGTACTCTCTACCCATATGTCTTGACCTCCACTTCTCTACTCCAAATCAATTCGTCATAGGACAAGTCTCATTCGATCTCATATCCTAGAAACAAGTCGGTGCTGCCTTCTATACTTAGCCAATCTCTAATCCAACATTGTAGGCAACCTCTACTAGCCATAGCCTCCCTTTTACCCAAGTTGCCCCGGACGTGGACTAAGCCATGGATGTTGGTACCAATCTGTGATGTCAGTGCTAACTTTTATACTTAGCAAATTGTAGCTTGCGTTTGAACAACAAGCTCCTCCTACGCTCCAGTTTTCGCCTTCCAAGTTTTGTCCAATTTCGACCAAATTTGCCTTCGATTTGCCCAATATCTCGATATTACCTACCTAACATCCAAATCACTAGCTAACAGCGCCAGAGCACAACATATAACTATAGATAATCATGCATATACAACCATTCATCCATACAACATATGAGGATATGAGAATTAAGCAAGTCATAACCTAGGTAGTTTATGCATATGAAATACAAGGGATTGCAAAACCATTTTAAAAAACAAATAAATCTTTTAAAATTCATTTATAAGCCTGTATAAAAGTGTGATTTGGGTTAGAAATCAAAGGCCAAAATCATATCAAAAACATCATTTTTAGCTATATAAGCATGCATAGTAGAGTGAGAGGCTAAGAACCGTTCGCCAAATACCTAAAATATCAATTTTCTCCTCAAATCAAAAGTAGACAGCAAAGAAGAAGAAACCAAATCAGCAAAATGATCATCTCTGGCTTCTATATGCTAATCCCATCTTCAATCAATGATTTAGCTAAGATTACTAAGAAAAAGGTGTGAATTTCGATGAAACTAGGGCTTGTGGAAGTTTAATCTATTTTAGGGAAGAAGGAAATGACTTAGGTCGATTTTCCTAGCCTCTTATTAGCACAAATTTCGATGTAGGTTATTGGGCCTAAGCACGTGCTTAGTTAAATACCCACTAAAACAAGCCAGCAGCAGCCAATAATTATAACTTCCATAACTTTCAAATGACAAGTCCATTTTTCTTTTATGACTACTCTACGGAATGGAAAACCATCATCCTGAAGCAATAGAAGTGGTTTGAGACCCTAATTCTCCTCTTATCAAAAATTATAGTTCAGACAAAATTTTCATGGTTAAAATGGTCACGTAAAAATTCAAAAAAATCACAGATGTGAAAAATGTCCCTAGGAGTCATATTCTAAAATCTTAGAATCATACAACTTCATATGTAAAAAAAATAAAATTATTTTACGATCCTTCGATACGTAAAATACACATTACCCATGGCCACCGAACGATCATTACCGAGGCTGAGACACCACAACTAAGCTCCTACACATTCGTCTATGGATAGCAACCTGATTAGGTTAAACCTATGGGTCGGTACCGACCCATAGAGGCCGACCCAACCCTTAGCCAATTTCGGGAGAACTTGGCTCCACCGGTCCTCATGTTGATCTTCGTACCGGTCCATGATGCTTGAATCTCCACTGAACCATAACCCTTGGAAGCACCACTAACCCATAAGACTTTGAAGCATCGCCGATCCATATGACTTTGAAGCCATACTGAGCCAAAGAGCTTAGCTGCTCACCGATCCATGCCCTTAAGCTACCAACAACCCATACTTTGGAGGCTCATAACTCGATCGCACCAACTCCAAATTACTTGAAACTTGGTGTGCAACCTCATGAGGCCATCCTTATTTCCCCATATCGATCGCACTTTGATATGAAGAAATTTTATGGATCATTACTGACCCATAAATCCTACTTATCTAATTTTCCATTTGATCAGCATTTCAACCAAGCAAATATTAAGCAGGCACACATACATCAGTCATAAATATTAGTAACAGTCAAACAATCAAGTATATCTAATTTAAAGAATCTAAGCCAAAATTAAAAGTTGATGACCCATAAGAACAAGTTATGGACACATAAAAATATGTTTTTGCGAATCAAATCCAAGTAATCTAAAGTTGACATATGTGATGTAAAATGGTCTAGAAACATTTTTAGAATTTTTAAATAATTTTTAAAACATCATTTCGGGTGTTAAATCGACTAATTAGTAAGCGAGAGATATAATCACTTCACCTTAATCCAAAGAAAGATCCTAAATCCAAGTGAACAGTAACAGGCAACGAATCCCAATGCTTCTCTAATAGCAAATCTCTAATCCCAAATGCAAATCTCGGCAATCTTCTCCTAGTGATGAAATTTGGCTAATTAAAATATGTTTAAATTAGTTTTTTGGTCAGTGTAATTTTAATGGAGGTTTCTATCTATTTTGGGAATAGTGAAATGATGGGGCATCAGCCTCTACATGCTACAAGCCCGAAATGGATTATGTACCTCAAAGTTAATGACCTTAATTGCCCACTTAAGTTTCTCAAAATCAAAGAAAAATTCAAACAACCAAAACTTTCAAATGGTAAGTCTGTTTGCTTAACATGAGAACTTTATAGAAAGGGAAACCATCATCCGAATCTAATGGAAGTGGTTTCAGACCCTAACCCGGCTCCTATCAAAAGTTACAGTCCATGAAAAATTTACAAGGTCAAAATGGTCATATTAAATTTCGCCAAAAATCAGGAATGTAGGAAATATCCCTAAGAGTCATATTCCAAAAGATTAGAACCATTTGTGGAATTAGATAATTTATGGAAATTACACTGAAATAGATACAACTAAATTGTACCCTACTTCCAATAAATTAAAACATAAAAATTCACATTTCAAGTCAAATTAGGGCAATCTGAAATAATACTAACATTTAAAATCCAACTATAAATTTCGAATAAACTCTACAATGTAATTAACATTCAACTATAACAAATTTAGAGGCCGATTTCCAAATTTCAGGATTAGGGTGTAAATAAGATTCCTATTCCAATTACCTATCTTATAGAATATGTAGACGATATTCTTATACGTTTGTTTTAAGCCTACAATTCATCAAATCTTATATATGCACATAATAAAATAGAATTCAATGGTATAAATTTCAATATTATAATAAATTATATAGTTTCCCACTCACCTTTCGACCTTTCTAGATCTCCATTATTTGAATTCATACCTTTATTTGACTTCTTTTCCTTTCCAATCCAAAAGAATATGTATAACAAGATATGTACGTACTCTTAGAATTACAGAGTTAAAGAAAATATAGATTTAAAATTATAGAAATTACTATTTTCTTTGGCAGTGTTGGTTCACTTCTTCCCTTCTTGTCTTTTATTTTTTGCCCTTCTTCGATCTGTATAAATATAAAATATTCTGTAGTTTCTAGAACTAGTGGAGAAGGTAAGATGGGAGAGCTTCGCTGCTTTGATTCAAAATATGAGAACAAAAGTAAGGGGTTAGGACAAGATATATAGGGGCTCGAATTAACCGTATCCATCAGATTAAAATAATTAAATCAAGGCTATTAGGCTAAGGTTCAATCCTAGTCGCCACAAAAGGACCGGTCGACCGCTCCCCTATAGACGGTCGACTGCTATAGGTCATGGCAAAGGAGGGGTTGATCGATGGGGCCCTGTATCTAATATTATCTATTTCTCATTTTCTGTATTAAATTATTTTCGTTTTGAAAACTTCAAATGCTAATGACCTCTTCTTTTGAGCTCCAATCGCAAAACTATAAATATGAAAGCTGCATAGAAAATCACTGTGAACGCAATGTTGTAGGTCTTGTGGCCATATTCGAATGTATTCTCAAATTCAATTTTTGGGCCTTATTAATTGTTTATTAATTACTGTTAGTTTTACAAGATTTTACATTCTACGCTGTAAAAATAATTTCATCCCCCAAATTCCCAAAGAATTGAATCATTTAACATAATGCTCAACCAATCTATGTTATCCGACCAATTAATGTACAATCAATTTGGAGTCAAATGTGTACATGTGCACGGTATGTCACAACATATATGATACGCATGTAGAGTGATTCTGAATTGACACCTTGTATATGAATTGTGATGACCTACCTTTTTGGATGATTCAAGTCGACAATAAACCACACATGTCTAACTTAAACCATTCAAATGGGTGGATTATCAATGCGGTTTAATAAGAAAATAAGAGAAAAGAAGTAAAACAAAATGCAGAATCTCACAATGAAATGACAAAATATAATAATCAAATAAACAGTTCATGAAGTTTTTTACAATATACATTTGATTACACAATTTCTACAACATAATCAGAGTACAATCAACAAACATACCAAAATAATGCAGTGGAATAATAACAGAAAATAGGTCTAGAAAACTCCATCTTCATCTTCAAGGAATATATCTTCAACACTGAAATACTCAGGCTGACCCGAGCATAATGAAATGATAAAACACTCGAGTCAGAACGAAAAGTTTTTATGCAAGTCAAATCAATAACAAGTAAATATGAGTGCAATAGCTTGAGAGATATTTACGGGATTTTCTATCTCCTATCAAGTGTACAACATGAGTGTAATAACTTAAGAGATGTTACTGGATTTTCAATCTCCTAGGGATCCGTTAGACTATCTATATGTAGTAAGATACGCTATATATGTAGTGTCCAATCAATAAAGAAAATATTTTTCTTAGCGTTAAGCCTTTACATTAATCTTCTTAACACATTTTAAGCATTGTCCTACAGTTTGTCTTATGACACAACTAGTAACGTTAGTAGTGAGGGAGGCGCCGTGATAAGATAACACTAAAACAAAATCGTAGTGGTCACGAATAAGGATAAAGTATATGACAAGGCATGTGAGGCGATGCCTAAGGTAGGATACTACCATTTTACGTTTCCTGACTGGTGCTAACGCCCAATGGCCCCCCGCAAACATCCATTCCATAACCAAATCAAAATGTACCGATCAAGTCAAAATCAATATAGTAATATGAAGAACAGATGTAGCTAGCAGTAGCTAGCCTCATTGGTCAGGTATGGCTCCTGTTTTAGTAAATTCAAATTGACACAATTGTCGAGGTCATCCATCATCGTTCTTTTTCTTCAAATTCAGCAAACTCCTCCAGCTCAACCACTTCATTCTAGATCATCCACCACGTACACAGTTGTTAAAGTGGTTCCAATATTGACAGAGAGTGTGCAAATAAGAGACCCGGTCTCTTTAACAACCAAATTCCATTTTTCACACCGGTTGGTTTTTTTACATTTCGATCTCGTTTCATATTTGATATCAAAATATCATATTCATTTCAAAATATCCTTCATTTCAAAATACCATATTTACTCAAAATATGTCATTTTCACTTGAAAATTTCATTTCAAATTCCAACTTAGATTATAACCTCATTTGACCACATCTGCATTTAAATCAATGATTTAACTATAAACATTCTAACCTTGCATAGTTTGAATTTTTAGAAAATAGTTGAATAGTTTTAAATAGTTTAAATAGCTTAAAATTATTTAATTGTTTAAAGATTTAAAACAGTTGATATAAATTGGTTTGAGTATTGAAAATGGTTTATATAGTAAAATAATTTGGAAAATCTAAATAATTTGAATATTAAAAAGATAGATTTTAAACAATTTATATTAAAATAATTTATTTTGAAAATAATATCAAATCAAATTGTTTTTTCCATTTTAATAAATCTAGAACCATGTCTAAATTTCAAATCAACAAAACTCAATTTCCAATCTTGCAATTCAATTGAATCAATTTCAATTTAGTTTCAAATCAATTTAATTTCAATTTCAATTTCAATTCGAATTCAATTTTTGAAACATTCATTTTTAACTTCAGATTCGATTCAGCAAATCAATTCAATGATTTGAAATTCAATTCAATTCTTATTTTAAACCATTTCAATTCATATCTATTTCAAGCCCAATTTCAATTTACTGATTCAAACCTCTTAAATCAATTTAAACTTCATTGTTAAATTAAAGGTTCGAACTTAAAATAATTCAATTTCCAAAATTGAAGCCATACCTCTAATTATAACTTCACATTTCCAATCTAGTTCTTTAAAACAATTTCTTTTAACCAATTTCAATTTCAACATTTCAAAGCTTGAATTTGAAAATAATTTAATTCATATAAATCAATAATTTATTTCCTTTAAAATAATATTATTTAACCAAAATTCAAATTTAAGATTTTAAAACCATTTAATTTAATCAATTTGGTATCCGTATATAATTTTCTACCCTATGGCTAAGTGATCAGTTATTTCAATTTTAGTTATAGGGATGAATATATATTATTTCAATCCAAATCAAAGTGTCGTAGCTATATATTAGTTTTAATTTATTCGACATAATTTAAATAATAGTTTATATGTTGTCACTTAATATACAAATTGAAAGCGGGGATATATAAAAATAAATAAACATCCAATCATCCAAAATGTCAACAAATTGACATCCATCACAATCAGCATCCAAACCAGCCAATAAATCACAATAATTAACTAATTATCAATATCAGGTATTTAACTAGTAATTCAATTTCAATTTAATTTAAATGGCAATTTAATTCAACAAAATTCAATTTTAATCAAAATGTCAACTTAAACTATCAAACAACGACTAATAACATTTTTATCACTTCATAAAATTAATTTAACTAGCATAAGAAGGTTTAGTATTGCGTGAGTGGATAAAATCACTCACTTTTGATTTATAGCCGATTTCAAATCCAATAAAAGCTCAAAATTTTAACCATCTCTGAATTCAACCAAACCAGTTCCATATTGTTCGGAATTTTGATACGAACCCAACGAAATAAACCGCACGTGAATCCGAGTCCATATGCAAAAATTATGCGAGCTAGAACATTAAAATTTTAAAAATTAAATTAAAATAATAATAAGGTGCAAACTCATAATTTGGTTACCTCCCTCAAACCCTAGCGCATGCTACCGCACATAAGACAATGACACGCAACCGAAACCGCCTCACTTCACCACTGACAGCCACCACGTCCGACCCCCATCACCAAATCTGACATCGCCAACGTGAATCCTAGGCCCAGGTGCCCCCACGACTGGCCGTGCAACGCCCCCAGCCTCCCCCACATGCTCTTCCGCCATCGACCTATCTCCATGATTTCTGACGAACTCTGACAATCTTAAGATGATCGGAGACCAAGGACGAACTCCGCTCATCCTCCTCTACAAGCTTATGCCTTCCGATCGTCGAATCGCTACAAATCCACATTGAATGACAACCCTAGAATGGACGGCCGAGAATGATTTGCCTATTTCTAGAAAAATAGAACCGCCATTCGAAAAACGAATTAAAGATGTAGATTACCTTCGTCGAGGGCTTCGCGATGATATATTATATGATAGGATTGGAGCAGTATGGATTTTTCGATTTGATTTGGAATTGTAATTTAGTGTTTAGGTTATTCACCATTGAGGAGGAGAAGATTACGTACAGAAAATATAATAGAGCCGTTAGGGTTTATAACAACATATATAATGGTAGAGATGGATAATAATGGATGGAGTAGATCGAATGGGTCGAAGTGGTAACAAAGACCCAAAAAGCTCGTTTCTTTTCCGAAACGAAAATAGGCCATCCTATATGTCGGAATATAGGTTTTCAATATGTTTAAACTCAATTGAACTAATTTAAAACCCTAATTCTATTGTATAGAAGTTAGCTTTTAAAATCGAATTATATTCATTTAAATTCCTTCAATTGGTTTCTACGCGTTTCGAGCTCGCACGATCAAGTGATAAGTCTGATTGCTACGAAATTTGAAATCTTATAATAATTCACTATTACGGATCCGATGAAACTGGTATCGTCAAAATCCAAACAGTGCCCAAATGGCTAATTTTACATGTTAGTTAAATGAATTATTATTTTAAAATCCATTTAATCACTTCTAAATTCTAAACTAACAGTTTTCTATCATCATTCTTGATTAACCATGAATTAATAATCTTTTTAAAATTAAATTTTCCATATCAAATAGAAGGTTAAATATTACATTAATTTCAACATTAAATTACAATAGAAATAAAATCAAGTTTATTATGATTTAAATTCCGAAAAAAGTCTTTTATTTTAATTTACATTCTTATTATTAAATCAACAAATACCTTGCATTAATCAATCATGAATTTCTATATTAATTTCAAACAGGTTTAATAATAAGATGATAAATAAACAATTGTTGCATTTAAATAATTTAAACACATTTATAAATTTATTATTCACAACAAAAATTATAAATTTACTTACAAATATTAAAACTAATTCCAAATAAATAACATTGATTTCCCGCTTTATACAACATTTAATTTATTCATTATTAACCTTTATTATTACCATTAATTGAAATTTCATTAAACAGCTGTCAATTTCATTCAATAACCAGTATTAAATTATATTCTAATTTTTATTTTCCATTAATAAGTCATAAATTTTAATTTCTCACGATATTAAATCTCGAAAATCTTATTAAAATTAATATTTTTAATTATCAAAAATATGGGTCGTTACATGAATGCATTCTTATAAAAACATTTTGAAAATTTGATGCAAACAAGACACACACACACACACACACACTAGCAGTTCTATATCTATGCGCAAGTTTTCAAAAATCCTTTGTCACACAATAATTTCCACACTCTTACAAGTAGGAGTATGGTTCAACTAATTTTGCATCCAATTCCTACCATCCATACCTAACACACAATTTCTAACATCCAAATTTTTTGAAAATCTAATTTTACCGAGATCTATACTCTTGTGATATAAAAGGGATTTAGGTGGATAATTCTATATTCTCACCCTTCTTTTGGATAACTATTCTGTTACACCTTGGAACGTTCATTTCTGTCCTTAGAACTTTTCCAACTTTTCCAAGTAAATTTAGCATAAGATTATTTTTGAATGTTGGGACATAATTATCCAAAACGCAAGTTTTATTTCGCTATCAATTAGATTTGGAAATAGAAATTCCAAAGCTAAAACAGCCTTTTCACTATTTATTCCCTAAGTTTTGTATATTGTCACCCTTGTCGGACAGCAAAATTCATATTCACTAACCCGTTGCCCTCCCTACGCTAAGCACGTTGCCATTGAAAATCAAAAAATTTCTCTTTTTCCATTATAAACCGTTTTCCCTTTTGAATCAAACATGCAAAAGAGTTTGAAAAGTCAAATTCCCAAAAGCATTTAAACACCATTTTTCTTTCAAAGCATTTGAACAAAAATTTTCAAAGGCGTTCGAGCGTAAAATTTCCAAAAGCATTTTCAAAAGCGGTTAAACAATCAAGCCACACCTTAACGTAATTGAGATTTGATCAATGAGTTAATGCATATGATTGACCCTAACATTGCACAATAAATCCTAAACTTTGAAAACCTATTCCTTTTATTGAAACAACATTATACTAGATTATTTATAAATTTTATTTTTTAACGTAAAGGGATAATGATCCATATTTTGCAACAGCCCTTGCCCGTACTCCGCTTGCTAAAGTTTATTTTTTCTAAAATTCTAAGTTTTGAGATCTAGGAATTCTTAATTTCTAGTTGCTAACTTACTATTCTAATTTATTTTATAAACTTCCAGCCTTACCTATATTTTATCGCCTAGTTAAGTGCCTACATGAGATTTCCTTATTTACACTGTTCCTTAATATATATATAGAAGCCAAAGCTCATCCGAAAAATCAACACAATAATTAAATAGGAACATATCTCATTTCATATTGTATGCTTTTTCAACACCTAGAGAGAGACAACTTGGAACGACCCACATTTCCATACAGTCTAAGCTGACAATATAAATGCACAAGTCAACTCAAATTGCACAAAAAGACGGATTGTTAGAGGTGAAGAAGAAAAGGTAGAAGAAGAAATAGAAAGCAACAATACAAAATCTCACAATCGCAATATAACAAAATATAATATACAATAACAGATTTTAAATACAAGAACTGTACTGTTAATGTATATATCATTATCAGAGTACAATAGACAACAATCAATCTGGACAGTTTAATAACTTGTCCTCACATAGCAGAAATACAAATTATGTACGAAAATATGTCTTTGTCGTCCAGCTCGTCTCCTGAGCTCCATAGCATCTTATCTTGAATCTGTAATGCTCAGTCTAACCCGAATATTATAATAAAATAACACCCGAGTTAGACTGGAAAACCAGCGTGAGAAAACACACTCAATTTGAATTATTAAAGTTATCAAAATCCTTTGAAAAGCAAGGGAATCTCGTAAGACCACGTCACACATAAGCACAATGCGTTTTTCCCTTACGGTAACCAAAACATTTTTATCAAAATCGTCTGATATTATAACAGTGTCTAAACAAAGTAAATAGGAAACAACTAAATGCTTGCATCTCACGTTTCAACATAGTTGTGCACAAACAAAATTGTACGACGCTTATTGGAGAATGGATTCCATACAATAACTAGGCACTAGGGTACCACCTACCCCGGTACACATCTAGAAACATATACCGAGGACCTAGCCGAGATCCCTTACAACACAAGACCTGCCTATCCCTGACCTAGATAGAACCGAATATATTATCACCCCAGGTGTTCCCACCCTTATCGAGAGCTCTTTTTCTAGTGTATCTATAATTTATAATATATCCGAGGATATCTAAAAAGGTAATGACATACCCTAACTAGATGCGACCCACTTAGCCTTACTGCATCTCCCTTGATATTCAGTCATTCCGGTTGATGAGGCTTGAGGCTCTGTTTACTTGTCAAGAACAAATTCACTTAGAATGCTCATTATCCTCCAATGACTATGTTCTGATAGCATTCGTCCATACAAGTTGTCCTGGGTCTGGGTAAACTGAACCATTATCTTCACTATCTTCACGATATCCATTCGTAACGCTCAAATTGGATCGAAGTGGTTTTTGGATAATCAAATCCGATCTCGGTCTCTTCAAAACGATCAACGAAATTGGCCAATATTTGATAATCGGTTACTTAATTATCAAGTAACATCCATAAGCAGTCTCTAGGCCATTGTTTACAATTCTTTTAAAAAAATAATTTCAAAATATCTTTACAAAGGTATATATTCAAATTCCTTTCCATATTCCAATATTTGAAAACAATTTCAAATACTTAAATCCATAACAGGATATTTCCAAACCTTTTCAACACTTAGAAATATCTCTAATTTTCCATTTTAGTACTTAGGAAAACATTATAAGTCTTATTTTCCAAAATCATTTCAAAAATCAATGCTTCAGAGAATATTTCGTAACTTATCTCACAAGTCTCTGGAATCATTAAAAATCCCTTTAACAATTTCTAAAACATTGTATACTTATTTATAACCCCATTCAACAAATTATAACTTCTTTTATGAATTCATATTTCATTTTCAAAGTCCCCATATTCAACATTTTGAAATTCCATTTCCTCCAAATCCCTTATAATCGTATTCATTTATAAGCCCCATTTCCGAATCTCGAGAGAATTTATAAATAAAATATTCAATCACTTCAAAACTTTATATACGTATATAATAATTATTTAAAAAAATAATAATTTATTTTTAAAACAATTTTAAGAAGTCATTTAAAAATATTGAAAACCTTTTTATAAACATTAATAACTCATTTTTTATATATAAGCATATCAATTTCAAAGCTGATTTTTCAAAGTAGAATCTATTATTTTAAATATTAGGTATTTGAAAATTTCATTTTTCGATGTACTTTAATTCTTCTAGTTCAAAATTTCTTAATTTGTTATATAACATTTTCCTTTTAAAAACAAACTTGAATTCCTAAAAATAAAGATACGTTTTTAAAATTCCAATCACCAATTCAATTTATAAATCCTCTCGATTTACAACCCATTTATTCTATTCCAGCACATTATCCATTTCCACTTTTCAAAAATAGCATCCACTATTTTTTCCTACCTTATTTCCATATTCAAATATAAATTCACCTTATGGATTTTATATTCCCAACTTTTCATCTATTATAAATTTCCTTTATTATTAAACATCGATTATAAATTTATAATCTCTCCGAGTTATTCTTTTTGTAAAAAAAATCTCATTTATAAAATCCCATTTATAAATTCAATTCCTTATAAATTCTATTCATTTCTGCCAATCTATTTTTAATTCGATTTCAACTTCTTTTCATATTTTCCAAAAACATTGTTTAAAATCCATCGTTTAAACATCCTTTATATAAACTATTTTTAAAATCTCTAGTTAAAATATTTTTATGAATTGTTAAATACAAACCAAAATTAGTTATTGTTTTATCCAAATCAATTTCTTAAAAATAATCCAAATTTCGATATAAATATTTTTTATTCAAAATCTCCTTTTAAATCCTTTAAATTCCAAAATAATATTTATGGTATTTAAAATACCAAAAGTTAAGCTAGTGCTACTATAGCATCTAATAATTCACATCATAACAATAATCTATAACAGGCTATCACATTATATATTATTATATATAAAAAACAATAAATATAAATTTAAGGAATCCAGTTGGATCCCTCCCATCTTTTTTTCCGACATCCATAGCTGTTAATACAACATAAAATACCAATCCTACTTCAAGGGGGATGGTATATAGGGTCATCCACTATTGTGCAGGGCACATAGGGTCTCATCCGCTCCAATCGGCGGGTATGTCCAACTACTAATATATATACAACTATATATTTATATATAACGTCCAAACAGATAATGATTTATAAATTCATTCAAACAACCAATAATTTAAGTTTAACATTTTTAAGTTACACTAGCAATCCTAATGAGTGAGATTTTACTCACTTTGATTTTAAAAAATTCGAACATCTAGATTTAAATTTTTTCTAAAATCCTAACTGACTCCGTAAAATCGCAAACAAATTATATTGCATGATATTCTTCGATACGATTCTGGTGCCACCTGCTTTGTGCGATTTTGACCTCGTATGCGAAAATTATGAATTTATAAGTTATTGATATATATATATAGATATATGTAATTTGAACTTAATCGCAACATTAACTAATCTATTTACCATCATTAAGGAAATAAATTCTTCTCCCCTCTTCCTCATCTTCCTCGCAGCTTGAAAACGTGACTACCGAGCACGTACACAACACGATATAGAGATTTACTTGATCGATTGACGACTGGACTACGGCAACCCTTCTCTCTTTACTCAAGCTTTCATTCACCCACAACTTCGAAGAACCCTACTTCTTTGATCTATTCACGACTACCCATACCCCCCCTTCGTGCTCGGCCAGGTCGCGATGATCACTACACCCCTTGTCTCGCCATAAATCGACTCCAGGTCCAGCCTCCCTTGAGCGTAGAAACCCAGGCTTGACGGATCGCCGCTTCGTCCACCATATCCTAACGAGTATAACTCCACCCCAAACTGACCACGACCTCGCCTAACCCTAAACTCAAGCTTACCTCTGCCATGCCCTCCTAGTCGCATTCGACTCGCTCTAAGATCAAAGTTCCCCGCTCTTACTTGTTTTTCCCTCTGGTCTGAACGATTTTGATTCCGCGAATTTGAATGGCAGAAAAATAAGAGAGTGGCGCGATTTTGTTTCATTTGTTTTTTTATCGAAAAGTCGATTTCGATCTTCATTTATAAGCGAACTAAAAGAATTGAAAAGGAGAAAGATGTGATTTGATTTTGTTCTTATGTGAGGGAATAAGTCACGATTTAAAAGGATGAAGAGGGCGACTCGATTTGATTTTGATTTGATTTTACTTTTATTATTATTATTATTATTATTATTATTATTATTATTATTATTATCATTATTATTATTATTATTAAAAATACCTCGTGTCACACACCGTGAAATCTTGATCTCCTATTGAAGCATGCTGCCTGACGTTCTTAATGTTATACCACTATTCCGAAATCAATGAAACAAGTTTTGAGTCCCAATTCGATCGTATGGAAAAGATAGTTTTTTCAATCGACTATTTAAATTAAATTCAATCAAATTATTTCCAGGCATTTTCAGATCGTACGATCAAATGATAAATTCAAATGTTATGAAATTTGAAATCCAAAAATAATACACTAATACGGATCCAATGGAACTAGTTTCGTCGAATTACGAGACTGTGCCCCAGACCGCAATTTTAACGCCTTTAGTAAAATCGACGATTTTCAAAATTTACGAAATCGCTTGAAATTTTAGTTCTAAAACCTTACTAACTAAATTATAATTGGAAATTGAATATTTAAAACCATTTAAGTATTTCCAGTTAAAAATCAAAAAATCTGAGTCGTTACATCCCTTTAAAAGAATTTCATCCCCGAAATTGCTAAAGTAGGATGAATGATCCAAACCCATTGACTTACCAAAACCTACTTAGTTAAAACTCGACATTCACTTTTCTACATTAGTTTCATCCCAACATTTAGTTTCCACTTCTGATTCAAAGCCTTTTCTTTCATTTTCAATTCAAAAATCAACTTTTTTAAGTTAACAAAAAAATTTCAAAATTTTCCTGACACCCTACATCTAAGAATTTTTTTGGCAGAGTCCTCCTTTGTACAGAGGACCTTTTGCAATATGATAAGAGATATAAAAATATATACATCAACCCACATAGTCGAAAAACACAATATACATCAATATTCATATTTTTGTGGCATTTAATCCGAAAACGTACCTTTATTTAGCATTTTAAGCATTAAATAACGAGCGTGTTTACTTCATATGCAATATCGCAACCCAAATCTAGCCCAAAAGCATCATGGTATCTGTACTTACTTAATTTAAACATGTAAGTACCAAAATTTGAAATTTAATGACTTCACATTCATTTTACTAATGCAAATACATAGATTCCATAACCAAACATGTTATAACATGTATTTATAACAAGCACAAGGTTCAAACATTCGATTATTCATTTACAGTCGATTTATATACCATTTCATTCGATTTAGAATGATTCACAAGCAAATTTACCTGCATTCAATTCCCATTCACATTCACTAGATTTAAATCCATTTTATTAAGCTTCGGAATCATTCGATGCTAATTTATTAATAAACCATTTCATTTAAATTGATTCTTATTCAATTAACTAATCAATTTATCTAATTAGTTCGCTTTCATTTTATAATTCAATATTTGATTTTTATTTCAGAATCACTTTAATTGGTTTGACTTGAGTTCAAATTCGTTTTATAATTCAATTTTGGCTTTCCATTAACCTTACTTAAGGTCAAATTTACACACACACACATACACACACACTCGAATTCACATTCACTTTATCACAACTCATTTCCAATTCTATTATTTGATCTAAATTAGGATTTTTCCTTCTGAAATTTCTTAATTTAACTCGACTTGAGTTAATTCTATTTAAAATTTATAATTGTTGTTACAATCCATTTGTCCAATGCAATGTGATATTTAGTTCAAAGCTAACTTGGCCTGTGTTTCAAACATGCTAGCACACCCTAGAGACAGTAATATTCCCTGACATGCAAAAGTCATTTGATGCTCTTACAATATATTCTCACAATAAAAAAAGAAGTAAGTTAAGGGCATTGATGTTAGTCCTATCATAACAATGTTTTTGTATTTGTCTACCAGTATTCTCTACATGGATATAAAACTCAGAATACTACAGATCTTAGTGTTGACATCGTACACATAATTGATCATAACTTACTTGCGTGGATTAATCGCATATTGATCAGTCCTGTTTTATTCCCAGATGAAAAACTGGGTGATACCATTGGGGTAGGTAAAATTAACCAGATTCTTATGCGTTCATACATCTTATTGGTATAATATGTTTGTATAAGCTCTATATAAATTTGAATAGATTTAGTTCATTGTTTTCGAGTAGATTTTATTCAGAAACCAAATTGCAAACCAACTTGCCTTTTGTGAAGGTATGAAAGGGGGAAGTTCATATACTGTATAAAGTAAGAAAATGAAATATAGATTCCAAATCATTTTTTTGTGTGGAATTAGTAGCTACAAATTCAACATATCGTGGACATAAAGAGGATGTCTTTCATATAGTTACTACTTATATAAATTGAATCAGTCTTTTAAGCGTTCCCACCAAAGCTTAAAATTCGTAGTAATTATACACCATTTTATGGTTAAGTATATATTTATTCCATTAACTCCAATTTTGTAACTATTCAAACTTATTTATTCACAGTTCCGTAATTTTCCACTTAAATTTTATTCCAATCAAAATTTTATAACTTATAGTTATATAGTCACTTTATAATTCAAACTCTGTATTCAATTCCATTCAATATTATTTCTAATCCAATCCAATTTTATTTAACTTAGCTTAAGTTAAATTCTAATCCATACAATTTTCTTTTACAAATTCAATTTATTTAACTTGCACAATTTAAATTTTAATTTCATATTGAAATTCACAATTTCATGTTATAAGTTCAAAACTTATTTTTCACAAGTTTCATTAAACATTTAAATAAATATTCCAGAATTCAACCACCCAGTTTTCATTTCATATCATTTGAAATCATACACACACACACATACACACTAAATCCCATGTAACGACCCACATTTTTCCGATAATTAAAATTTTGAATTAAATAAGATTTTTGTAAGTTAATATTGGAAGAAATTAAAATTTGTGGTTTGTTAATAAGAAATGACTAGAATATAATGTTAAAAATGTTAATTCAAGACAATTGATAACTACTTTAATGTATGTCCAATTAACTGAAATGGTTGTAAAGTTAAAATTGATTATAGGTTGTAAATAAAGAAATAGGGTTTAATAATGTAAATTTAATATAATAAATGACTAATTGAATGAAATCTCAAATAATTATAATAAATTATAAAGTTACATTGGTTAGAAATTGTAAATAAGAAGATAAAATCAATGTGAAATTATTCGTTTTGTTAGTTAATAATAAACTTGGAAACGTGTTTGAATTGGAAAATTGTAACAATGGTTAATTAATCCATTGAAATTTAATTAGTTATAAATGATAAATAAGGGAATAAATTAATGTTATAATTAATTGGTGACACTATATGTTATTCATTGTAATTGGGAAAAATAAGGGTGGTGTAAGCAGTTATAACATTTGTTTGAAGATAATAAACTTATAAGTGTGATTAAAGTAGGAAAAGGTGAAAATTGTTATATGTTAACTATTTATTCAATATGTTGAATTTAATTTGGAATAAATTGCGTTTAAATGTAATTAAATATCACGTTAATATAAATTAAGATGAAATTGGAGAATATTATTGTAATAAGATATAAACCAATGCTAACTATGCCAATAGGGTAGTGATTGATTGTAATAATAGATGTTAATATATGAATGAGATAATTTAAGAAATAAATGTTGAAATATGAAATGAACAATAAATAGTTGCGATATAATGAGAATTCGTTTGAAATCTAATATTGAATATAAGCTGCAATAATAGTTGTTGGAATCCTTTAATTGAAAAGAAAAGATAAGTGCATTGTAATTAATAATTTCAACATAAGAACCTACATTTTAAATTAAATTAAGATAAAGATTTTGATGAAATTTAAGCTTTGACTTAAAAAGAATAAATTGTATGTTTTCATCTAATCAAAATAACATTGAATAGAGGATGGAGTAGATGTTTTAATGAAAGAATAACATAATTTGTTATTTGAAATGCATCTTGGAGAAGTTCATTTTCAATAGGATAAAAACATTTACTTTGTAAATAGTGTATAAATTTTGTTGTACATGAAATTTTATAAAACATGTTTAAATTTGTAGAACTGAAAAGCAAACAGTGTTTATAATTAGAATTTATTGAAATTAGTAATGAAATGAATTGGAATTAGATTAATTGAAATTTTTTGATTAAAAAGAAACATAAATGAAATTGTAATGACAGAGTTAATATAAAAATTTGCATTTTGTGTCAATATCGAATGAACATTTTAATTAAGATAATTGCGTGTTTTGAAATGTATAAAAATAAAATGTAACAACCCGCATATTTTACGATTGAATATTTAAATATTTTATTTTAATATTTTATCGTTAGTCGGATTTTAGTCCGAAGAGTTACTTTTTGCGTACGGTCGAATTAGGACTCGGGACCACTTCCATTGGGTCCAAAACACCGTTTGCGATTTTTTGAGTATAAACTTTGATATGTTTGGAGTTAGTGTAATTTTGCCACTTATTCACTTTGGGCTTTTGGTTTGGTTTAGCCCATTAGCCTAAACTATTAATTCTAGCTCAACCCCCCTTCCCTTCATAACTTCACTTTCATTTCCTAACACTCAAGCTTCATCAAAAATGGAGGAAGGAATGAGAAATTAAAACTCCAAGCCCTAATTCATTTGCAAATCCAACATCTAACTCCAAATTCAAAGAGAAGCCATTGATTCTTCCTTTGCTTTCAAGCTCTTCTTCATTGATTTTGTGTAAAGGTGAGATTTTTATCTCACATCTTTGTCTATAACTATCTTTGATTGTTGGGTATGAATTCATAACACTTTTTCATATGCATTTGCTCTTGGTTTGGATTGAATTGGTGAAAATCCCAATTTTTAGTGTTTTGGGTTCAAATCTTTAAAAATCCTAACTTTGATGATTGAACACGTTTTTGGTGATGCATCGAGGAGCCAATTAGATCGGGTAGCCGATGTGCACAATCCTCTAGCGTCCGTGCTCGATCGGTTGCAAATTGAGTGAGTTTTTACACTTTCATTGCTTAGGTCGCTCGGCCTGCACCCTTCGAATTGCTCGGCCTGCAGTTAGCTCGGCCTTCTTTGGTCGCTGGCTATATGTCGGCTATGTTAGGTCGCTCGGCCTTCTTCACAACTTAGGTCGCAATCCCTAGGTTGCTCGGCCATATGTGAAACCGTATCTCTTAGGTCGCTCGGCCATTAGGTCGTTCTACCCCTTAAGTCGCTCGGCTATTGGGTCGTTCTGCCCCATTAAGTCGCGCGTGCATAAAGGTCGCACCATCCTTAGGCCGCTCACCTCCTTAAGCCGCGAGTTCCTTAAGCCGCTTGGCATTGATTTGGTCGCGCCATGCTAGGTCGCGCCGTGCTAGGTTGCCCCATGTTAGGCCGCACGTTTTCTGTTAAGTCGCACGTTCATCTTAGGTCGCTTGCATCCTTATGCCCCAACTCCTTAGGTCGGTCGGCTTGTTAAGTCGACCTGCACATAGGTCTTAACCACTAGGTCGCTTAGCCTTCTGATTTAGGTCGCACCTGCTATATCTCGCACACATTAGGTCGCGCCACTCCTTAGGTCACTCGTTACTTAGGTCGTGCCATGTTATAGGTCGCGCCATATTAAGTTGCTCTGTTAGGCCGTATGCTATTTGTTGAGCCGGTGATTTCTTGTGTTGACTTATGTTAAGTCGTAAGTCGTGGCTGTTAAGTCGCAAGGGTATTTCCACTTTGATGGAATTGGAATTGAATTCTTTGGATTTTATTCACGTCTTCGAATGTGAATTTTTGTGATTTATTGTTTCTACAATCATCTTTGTGATTTGTCACTTTAAAAATACGAAGTTTTTAATACTAGTAGTAAATATCAAAACCCTTCATTAAAACGATTTTAACCTTATTTTTATTACAAAGCTCGTTTCTTAAACCGTTTTTCAATCTACTAGTATATACAAACCTTTATCTCACTCGTACGAGAAATCTAATTAAACGTCTTAGTAAAACAAGTTGTATGAAATGCTTGCGTTTACTTCGCCGGTTAATTCTTGGACTTGTTCGATTGAATCTCTTGTGACAATTTTCTAGTGAAAACTTACAATTTGTTCGTAAATATTTAAGTTAAGCTAGTGGTTATGGGACATGAGGCTAAGCTCATATATTTACTAGCTTATTGTAATTGACACTTCTTGATGATCGTTGATGATCATTTTTGTGATTTAGACTAGCAAATGTGCGATGTCTCTTTGTCTACGAGGGAGACTAAACCCCGTTTCTGTGGAGCTTCGGCTCAATTTGGTGGGGTAGCGACCCATGGTCTTCGGGCTGTTTTGTGGAGCTTCGGCTCAAAATTAATGGTTAGCAACCATGGAATAGCGTTCCATTTTGTGATACGCGTGTTGGTGAGTTTTCATGCTCCCGTTTTATGATAGGCCTCCCCTTTTTTGTCATTTCTGGATTTCCATTGATGATTTCTAGAATTTGTGTTTCACCAATTTTCGTGATTTACATTGATATGTTTTATCAATATTTGAGCATTGGTGAATTTGTGTGTCGTTAACTTTTTGTGAATAATAATATTGAGTATGACATTCCTTTTTATCTTTGAGAAGATTCTTGTGATATTGATTAATCTCTTGTTGATTTTCAATTACATACTTATCACAGTATGACTTTATGGTTATCATATGTTTATGTCATATCTCTTATTCTATATCATTTTATCTGATATTTATAGCTAGACTGATCTGTTTATTATTTTCTTATTAAATAATACTCGGGTCAGACCGAGATGTTACAGGTGCTTCTGCTTGACTTCACATCTGGGATTATCACCCTGGCTTTTGGCTAACTACTTCGATTAGTAGTTTTTGTTGTATACATTTGAGATATAGACTCACTGATGTATCCATATTCTTTTGTCTAGTACTTGTAGCTATTCTTTTATGGTATCGTGGATCTTGTTTGACCACTACTCTGATGAACACTTTCATGTGTTATATATTCATATCTGTTTCCTCCTTTGTGATATGGATGTTTGTGACTGATTTATGTTATGCTTATTTTTATATTTGTTTCCGAAGATATTATAGCCACTGTGTAGTAGCTTTGAGTTTGTGTCGGTATGTCGGATTTCCTCTTGAGATGAAAAGATATATTTTTATCTGGCATATCGGTGCTCGCACAAAGCAATTACATGGATGGTCGCTCCTCAACAGACTTATTATCCATGCTAGTTGACGGCATTACTCCGTAGTGTTCTTGGCTAGCATGGGTATAGAGGTGGGGCGTCACAGCTTGGTATCAGAGCCAAACTTCGGAACAATGTAGAATAATCTAGCAAGGATCACCGTCCTAAGTCCATCTTAGGAGTCGTGCTTTAGGAATTAATTTGAGTCTTCGTACCTATTCATCCTATTTTCTTTATGATTCCTTGTTTATCTATCAAGATTGCTTGATATTAATTTGGTGAATAACCTTATCCTTCTTCTTTCTTTCTTTCAGAAGAAAGAGAAACGGTTAGACCTGGCCGTCCCAGCGCTGGTCAATCTAGTGCTACTCCCCAAGATGGAGTATTTATGTCTGCCCAGCAGCTTCTTGATCTAGTGAGGAATGCTCAAGCAGCCGGATCTAATCCGGAGTCTACTCACCCTAAGTCTGGATTTGCACGTTTGTGCAGCGATTATACCAATTTGGGTGGGAAGCAATTCAAAGGTTCTGAAACTATTATTGAAGTCCAGGCTTGGCTAAGAACGTGCGATCGAATCTTTTCTCGCATGAATCTTATTGATCTTCACCTTGTTCAGATGGCCTCTAGTATGCTCCAAGAAAGAGCATTAGATTGGTATGAGCTTCTTTTTTATGAAATAGTTGAAGCGGATCTTACTTGGGAGAAATTCCGGGAACGCTTCGAATTAAAATTTGTGCCAAAAGCCGAGAAGCTGACTTTGGCTGGCCGTTTCATTGACCTTGTTCAAGGTAAATCCTCTGTGGCAGACTATGTCGCATCATTCGAGTCAATTTCTAAATATGGGGTCGAGTACATAAACACCCCATTGAAGAAAAACCAAAGATTTGTCTATGGCTTGAATAAAAATCTCAAGAAGCCATTACTTCTAAAGTTAGAAGTTTCTTTTGATCAACTCGTTGATATCGCTCTTCGACTTGAAGAGGCAGATAAAGAAAGTGACGTGGAAGTTATGGGTGCCAAACCAAACTTCAACAATAAGAAAAGGCCTAGTAAGTTCAAGGGTCCTTACCCCAATAAGAAAGGAAAGCAGGCAACTCCGGTGGCAACGTCTTCTTCCACTAGTAGTGGGTAATGCTACAATTGTGGTTCTAAGGACCATTATGCGAACAAGTGTTCAAAGCCTCGTGCTTGTCACTATTGCAAAAGCCCGGATCATTATTTATCTTCTTGTCCCAAACTTCAAGGCAAGAGGGAGGGAAAGCTTAATGTTGCTCAAGCCCCTGGCAACACATCTCGTGGTCAACGTATTTCTCATTCTATCCTTGATGGCATTATTTTATTTCCTGATCATCCTATTCGAGTTCTTTTTGACACGGGTGCGCCCCACTCTTTTATTTCAAAAGAACTTGTTGATACTTTTTCTTTGGATATTTTGTGTTTAATGACTTCTTTGAGAATTGCGAATCCAGTTGGTGGATCCGCAACAATCAGTTTATTGTGTAAAGATGTCGAAATTATTTTGTGCGATTACTCTTTCCGTGCCGATTTGCATGTTATGCGTTACCTTGGCTTCGAAATGATTTTGGGAATGGATTGGCTTAACCGTTATGAAGCTCAAATCCTATGTCCTGAGCGGACTATTCACCTTCGGCATCCTCAATCTGTTAAGCAGATTTCTATTGATCTTAAAGATTCGGATTCCGGCTTGGTTGCATCTTTATATTCTTTAAATCCTCATGATGACGATAATGATAATGAGGAAGATATTATTTCTCTTATTCACGTTGTTCATGAACTTTTTGACATATTTGAGCCCGTTTTAGGATTACCACCTAAGCGAGCAATTGAGTTCAGAATAAATCTCATCCCTGGAGCTCAACCTATCACTCGTCCTCCTTATCGTATGTCCAATAAAGAAAATGAGGAGATGCGCAAACAATTATCCGAATTGGAGACGAAGCAATTTATTCGCTCTAGTTCCTCGCCTTGGGGAGCTTCGGCTATTTTTGTGAAGAAATCTGATGGTATACTTAGGCTTTGCGTTGACTACCGCAAGCTTAATGATCTTACTATCAAGAATAAATATCCTTTACCTCGGATTGATGATTTATTTGATCAGCTTAGTGGTGCTAGAGTCTTTTCACAATTAGACTTAGCTACCGGTTTCCATCAGCTTCGTATTGCAGAGGATAGCATTCCTTTGACATCTTTCCGTACTCGTTATGGATCTTATAAATGGCTTGTTATGCCATTTGGTTTAACGAATGCTCCGGCTTATTTCATTGACCTTATGAATAGAGTTTTCAAAGACTTCCTCGATCGGTTTGTTCTCATCTTTATTGATGATATTCTTGTGTATTCAAAAACCAAGGAGGAGCATGGAAAGCATCTTCGGATTATGTTGGAAACTCTTAGGAGTAATCAATTAAAAGCAAAATTTTCTAAATCCCACTTTTGGCAATCTCGTGTGAAGTTTCTCGGTCATATTATTTCCGAATTCGGAATTTCCGTGGATCCTTCAAAAATTAAAGAGATTCAAAATTGGAAGAGACCGAAGAGTGTGACGGAAATCCGTAGCTTCCTTGGATTGGAGGGCTATTACCGTCGTTTTATAAAAAGACTTTTCAAAAATTGTCATGCCTCTTACTAGTTTGACAAAGAAGGGAGTTAAATACTTTTGGTCGGACAAATGTGAAGCTTCTTTTCAGAAATTAAAAGAACTACTTTCTGATGCTCCTATTCTTTTGATTCCCGAGGGAAACCAAGATTTTGTTGTTTACACCGATGCTAGTCGCGTTGGTTTAGGTGTCGTTCTTATGCAAAGAGAACGTGCTATTGCTTATGCTTCTAGGCAATTAAAGCCCGCCGAGAATAGATATGCCACTCATGATTTAGAACTCGCGGCTATTGTTTTCGCTCTTAAAATTTGGCGTCATTATCTTTGGGAGAAAAATTTATTCTTTACACCAATCATAAATCTTTGAAGTATCTATTTTTTCAAAAGGAACTTAATTTGCGTCAACAACGTTGGCTCGAATTCCTTGCATCTTATGATCTTGATATTCTTTATACTCCCGGAAAGGGAAATCGTGTTGCCGATGCACTTAGTCGTAAGCAACAAGCGGTTGTTTCTATGATGATATCCGAATGGAATGATCTTGGAATTCTATCCAGTTGTGAGATTCAAGATCGTGTTTCCGATTTATGTTCATCTCTTGTTTTATGTAGCCTTGAGGATCATCCTTCTCTTTTAGACCGCATTCTTGAAGCTCAAAAGCTAGATCCCGAATTGGCTCTTCTTGGCTAAAATTTTAGGGATAAAATTAATATTGAAGGTTGAAAGACTTTGATATTGATTCTCGTGGTGGTATTCGAAAATTTGGTAGACTTATCGTGCCAAATATTAGTAATCTTCGTAAAGACATTTTAGAAGATTCTCATCGTTCTAAATTTACCATTCATCCCGGTAGTAGTAAAATGTACGCGGATATGAAGCGACTTTATTACTGGGAGGGAATGAAATCTGATATTGCTAACTTTGTTAAGTGTTGCATAACTTGCCAACTCATTAAGGCCGAACACCAAAGGCCCGGTGGGTTATTGCAACATTTATAAATTCCAATTTGGAAGTGGGATCAAATTTCCATGGATTTTATTGACGACCTTCCCCGTTCTCGTTCGGGTCATGATAGCTTATGAGTAATAGTTGTAGACTTACTAAATCTGTCCATTTTATTCCCGTTCGGTCCAATCGAACCGTTCATCTTTTGGCCAAACTCTTTATTAAAGAAATTGTGAAATTGCATGGAGTTCCTTCTTCTATTGTTAGTGATCGTGATCCATTGTTTACTAGTGGATTTTGGAAGAGTCTTCAAAAAGCTTTGGGAACGAATTTTAGCACCGCTTATCATCCCCAGTCCGATGGACAAACTGAGCGTGTGAATCAAACTCTTGAAGATCTTCTTTGTGCATGTGTTCTTGATTTTGGTGGAAGTTGGGAAGATCATATTTCTCTTGTTGAGTTTTCCTATAATAATAGCTTCCAATCTAGTATTGGTATGACACCTTTTGAGGCACTCTATGGAAGGCCATGCCGATCTCCTTCTTGTTGGCTTGAGGCCGGTGAGAAGCTGGTTTTAGGTCCAGATTTTATTCGTGATTCCACAGAGAAGATTGACCTTATTCATCATAGGATGAAAGAAGCCCAGAGTAGACAAAAATTCTGTGCCGATAACCGGAGAAGGAAATTAGAATTTTCTTTGGGAGATCTTGTGTTTATTCGTGTTTTACCTTTGAAGGGTGTTGTACGTTTCATTCGATCGGGAAAGTTAGCACCTCGATATATTGGTCCATTTTCCATCACCGAACGTATTGGTTCCGTGGCTTATCGCCTTTTATTACCGAATTATGGAAATGCCTTCGAGATTCCGATTCTATTCTTGAGCCCGGTGTTGTGGAAGAAATTGAAGTTTCGTCTGATTTAACTTATGAGCAACATACCATTCGTATTATTGCTTCGGAGGTCAAGCGCCTTCGAAATAAGGATGTTCCACTTGTTAAAGTTCAATGGTCCTCAAATCCTAAGGATTGCTCTTAGGAATCTAGAGAGTTCATCGAGCGAACACATTCGGACTTACTTTCCTGTGCTCCTTGAGGTGAATTTCTTATTTCAAATTTCTTCTGTGTTGATATGTTTTCATGGTTGTTACCTTACAATTTCTTCTCAAATATTGCGAGGAAGCAATTTCTTTAAGGTGGGGAGTCTGTAACAACCCGCATATTTTACGATAGAATATTTAAATATTTTATTTTAATATTTTATCGTTAGTCGGATTTTAGTCCTAAGAGTTACTTTTTGCGTACGGTCGAATTAGGACTCGGGACCACAACCATTGGGTCCAAAACACCGTTTGCGATCTTTTTGAGTATAAACTTTGATATGTTTGGAGTTAGTGGAATTTTGCCACTTATTCACTTTGGGCTTTGGGTTTGGTTTAGCCCATTCGCCTAAACTATTAATTCTAGCTCAAACCCCCTTCCCTTCATAACTTCACTTTCATTTCCTAACACTCAAGCTTCATCAAAAATGGAGGAAGGAATGGGAAATTAAAACTCCAAGCCCTAGTTCATTTGCAAATCCAACATCTAACTCCAAATTCAAAGAGAAGCCACTGATTCTTCCTTTGCTTTCAAGCTTCTTCTTCATTGATTTTGTGTAAAGGTGAGATTTTCATCTCACATCTTTGTCTATAACTATCTTTGATTGTTGGGTATGAATTCCTAACAATTTTTCATATGCATTTGGTCTTGGTTTGGATTGAATTGGTGAAAATCCCAATTTTTAGTGTTTTGGGTTCAAATCTTTAAAATTCCTAACTTTGATGATTGAACACGTTTTAGTGTGGAATATGCGCTTAGCGCTTATATGATTTTTGTTTGATGATAATAAACATATATACATTCATTTAAATGTATTTGTTGATGTACTATTTTAATTTTCATAGATTAAATAAATATTTGTTGAGTAAAATAAATCATACAGAATTTGAATTCAAACAGAAATTTTATTCAAACAAATATTTATTACAATATTGAATAATACAAATTCAAGCTCTCACTATACATATACATTTTTGATTACATCTCAATTCAGTTTACATAAATTCCTCACTACATATCACTCACACTCGTAGTTTTATATTCAACTTCATTCCAATTTGAATCCAGCATCTGAGCAATCTGCAAAAATATTCACTAACGCAGTAAAATTGAAAAAGAAATATTTTTGCAATATAAAATGAAATATGATTTTTGAAAATATGATTTGCCTCAGTTATTTGGGTTGTTCGTCATCATTCACATTTGAATTCATTATACACAAACAATGTGACATGCACAGTGTATCACTGTACATGCCACAAGGCCGTGCACATCGATATACACTTGATAATGCTACAGGGACAGGTGAGCACAAGGTCAAACCCGAGTTGTAAAACTGGATTCAACTCAAGTGTAATGCACAGTCTACACAAATTTAAGAGGGCGCTAAATAACAAACAAAGTGAAAAGGTCAAGCCATCACTACAAACTCGACTCAACTCAATGCAATGCAAACTGCAAGTCCAAAACAGATCCACAATGCACTAAGCATTGAACCAGACACATGAAGACCAACAGGATACAAGATATCATAAGTCAGACCAATAGCAAAATGGACTGCAACAATCAAGTAAATGCAGACCAGTGCCAACAATGACCAGACTCAAGAAAAATTCAAGTCAGATCAACAAATATCAAGTGCAAAGTGTAGACCAAAAAAAGACACAGTGCAGAACCAATTTGTCGAAGATTGCCACCAACATAAACAGACACACATGAATGAGAAGACCACAAGGACAACAGTAAGACCACAAAGACAATAGCCAGAGCCATCAGGTCAGAGGCAACTACAAGCCCAAGTGAAACCAAACCACAAAGCCAAGCATGATACAGCGGTGATGCAATGCAAACAACAGTAATGCTCAGGTTCAACCTCTACATACACAGCAACAACCAATAAACCAAATGCAAGACCACAAGTACAACAACTTGAGACCATGCTACAGAATGTACATGTGAGGATAGTGAATACAAGAACAAGTTGAGATAAACAATGTAAACTACAATGCAAACAGTAAATAGTTCAGTGTGACAATATGAATGCAACAACAAACCCAAATGTCCAGACCACAACATGTATGCAAACATGAAGTGAATACAACTACAGATGACAAAGTGTTCAATGCACAATGCAGACAAATGCACGAATACTGCAACAACCAAGACCACAAAGATAGTAATATTCAGTTTTGCAGTGATACAAATGCAACAAACAAAGTCAAGGGCCGAGCAACAGAATCAATTATGCAATAGTGAAGAACACAAGGCATAGCAACTGCATGGAGAATGCAACAGTGACATGCATATCAACACAGCAACTCAAAGACCAACAATGGCACTATACAGCAGCAATATGCAGCCACAAATAATCAAGCTCATAGATCAAATGAAGCATGTATGCATAGTATGAAGAACACTAAGGTTCAAGTGCAAAAGAAAGAATGGACAGAACTAAACGTAACAAGGGCCAGAGACGAAGCTCAAAGTGATGAAAACAGTGATGGTCGAAGTAATGCAGAGTCGTGAATGTATACAGTCAAGACAATCAAGTGCGTGCAATGTTTGAAAAAGTCACAAATTAAAAGAGGAAAGTCACTACCGTATCAAACAAGAAAAATCGAACGTTCTCAAGATAAAGTCGTACTCATCAAGTCAGGAAATCAAATTTCAGGAAAGTATCGAATTAATTAGGGTATAGGAATTCATATAAATACCAAACTGAAAATCATCATCAGTGTGCAGAAAATTCAATCAAATTTAAATATAAACCCAAACGTCATCATCGGCAATTGGTACCAAGTCGAAGTATTAAAATCCAAATTCATCATCGGCATCGAGTGCGCAACAAGAACAAATGATAATTCAAGCAAATTAAACCAGCAAAGAGATTACATACCGCAATCTGTCGAAATCGATCAAAGGAGCAGCTGCGAACAAGCAATGCAAACCATCGAGCACAGAGAAGCCGCGAGCAAGCGCGACACAAAGAATCGAAGAAAGCTCTAATTTTTGCAAGAGAACAAAGCCCTAATTCAGAGCATACAGAGCCGACATTATCTCTTCACAAGGCAAAAGGAAAAGGAACGGGCAAAGCAAAAAGGGCCGGCCTTGTTTTATTATAAAAGGCTTTGTTTTATAAACGGGGGTCTTTAGTTTATAGTTTAATTTTTAATTTTAGTTTTATTTGAGCAAAAATTATGGAGTCAAGTTTGTATTTTAATTTTTGCTCCTGCTTTCAATTTTGAAGTCTGTTTTTTCTTTTCCAGTCAAAGTATTGGTAAATCACCACCTAGGTTGTAGGTAGTGTCAGATTGTCTAGTTAGAATTAGTTCAGTGAGCAGGGTGTGCGAGTTTGCAAAACTCTATAGGCGGGAGCAGAGTTTGCGAGTTTGCAAAGCTCTATAGGCGGAGCAGGGGGTGCGAGTCTAGTAGAGTGTTTGTGAGCGGGAGCAAGGGTTTGCGAGTCTGTTAGAGTGTTTGTAAGCGGGATACTGTTTAATTCTAATAGAAATCTTGGAATGCAGCAGTAGGCAGGGGTTGCCGAAGCTGGGTAAATTTTGTGTGTGATTTACTTTTCAGCATATTTATTTCTGCAGTTTGTTTTTACGTTTAATTCGAGAAATTTGCAATAACCCTATTCACCCCCCTCTAGGGTTAATCTAGATCCTACAAGTGGTATCAGAGCACGGTAATTTTTTTAACTCTAGAGTCATGAATCCACCAAATAATACTTTAGTTGAGGGTCGTTCCAATACTATTCCTTCTATTTTCGATGGAATAGATTTTTTGAGCTGGAAATTGAAAATGGAATTTTATTGAAAATCTGTTAATATTAAATGTTGGGATATTATTGAAAATGGGTGTGATATAAAAAATAAGGAAATTATCTCGATTAATGCTCTTGCTATGCATATATTATATTCTCATATTAATCGTGATAATTTTTATTTCGTCTCTCATTGTGAAAATGCACAGAAAATCTGGAATACTTTCGATGCAATATATGGTGCAAAAGTCAACAGCAATGAGAAATCCTCCACAACCAACTCAGTTGAAGAAATGTGCTTAACAGGATTTGTAAAAAGCAGTTGTGATGGGGATGATGATGATGGAACAGCTGAGCTGGCGTTAAAAATGAAGAAATTCAAAAGGTGGAACCACAAATATGGAAATCTAGCTCTAAATCAAAAACTAAAAAGCAGAATAATCAAGGCACTAGACAACTCAGAAGAACACGAGATCATTTGCAACAAACCCGGTGATATCAAGCCCAATTATCCCCGATTTCAACGCGATTTTGAAAAGAAATCAAAACGGAGAAATACTACAGTCACGTGGAATACAAGTGATGAAGATAATCAAAGTTCTAACAGTAAGAGTGAGAAAGTAGATATGTGCCTTCATGGAAATATAACTGATAGCAACGATGACGAGCCAAGCAAGGTATCAAAACTTACTCACTCTGAATTACTTTTTTATTTCCACGAAGTAAATGGCTGTTTTAAACGATTTAGGGAGAAGTATGCCAAACTTGAATCACAAAAAGACACTTTGATAGAATTAAATGAACAACTTGACCAACTAGTTAAAACCTATCAAAGTAGGATCACTAAGTGTGATAAGTGTCCAACATTCGAAGAAGAAATTAAAAAATCAGAAATTAATATAAAATCACTTAAAAATGAAATTCTGATTTTGAAAGAGAACGAAAATACTAGGAGAGAAAATTCTATCAAAAAGTGCACACAATTATTGAACGAAAATGAATCTCTCAAAATACAAGTCCAACAATTGTCAATAACTTTAGATAAATTTTCGAAAAGTGAGAAATCGTTGATTCTGCTATTAGGGAAGCAAACTATTAATACAGATAGACAAGGACTTGGATATAATCAATCTGAAAATGTTGAAAGCAATATGAATCAAGAAAATTCCATGTGCACAATTTGTAGAAAATATGGACACGATCACAATAATTGTTGGTATAGACCCAAACATGTGAAAACCATACCAATTTGGGTTCCAAAAGGCACAAATATAAAATCTCTCAAAGTTAAACAAATTTGGGTGCCAAAAGGAACATATATAAACAGTTTTGGGTCTCCACAAAATTATTTTTCTAAATCTTCTGCCACTAACATCCATGGACCTATAAAAAAAAATAGGTCACATAAATCTTTTCCCGTGTAGGTGTGGTGGCAGGCTAAGGAACAACAACAGTGGTTTCTGGATTTTTGGCTGTTCCAGAAACACAACGGGCGACAAAGCAAAGTTCGTTAGCCTAGTACAAAGGTGACAGAATCACAATAGGCAATCACGAAAAATTATCGTAAAGGTAAAACTGGTAAAGGTATATTTATTTGATCGATATATTAAATGTGATAATCTACACCATATTCTGAATGAAATCAGCCAATGTTGAGATGTTGTAAAGATGATGTTTTTTTTATTCTGACTTGTTCGACATAGTTGGCCAATTATATTTATGCCAAAAATACTATTCTTTGAATTACTTCATACATATTTGTTTGGATTAAACATAGTGTTTTGTTGGATGATAATATTTTTGGTTATAATTCGGCTAACTCAATATTCACAGTTTCTGATTATTTACCTGGCTTCAATCCAAATTCAAAAGAATGTCATTTAAAATGCTGTTAAAAATTGAATTTTTTTGTGCACACTTCATGGTCTGGTCTATCAATTTTAGTTAGTGATATTTTGGAGTGAAAGAGAAATTCAGATGTAGATTACACTGGTAGTATAGTTGATAGAAAAATTACTAGTGGAACGTGATTAATTTTTGAAACATTCATTTGCTGCATCGTTTTTCAAAGAAAATATCTGCATATTTTTCACTTGAAATAATTTTTAGCAGAAATTTTTTCTTAAAAACCCTTCTAGAAAACAATCTCTTTTGACCTTGTATCAGATTAGTTAGAAAATTTGATTTTAAATGACAAATTTTTGACTAATCCGACTCCCTACTAATTATCAAAAAGATAAATAGTGATTGAAAAGATGATAAGTGTTGATAATTAACGTACATTACTCAAGAGAGTATATTTGGAAAATTTCTTTAGGAATTTAAACAAGAGTTATAAAACTTTTTGTTGGGTAAAGATTCCATGATCATTTCTATATCTATCATATTTCTATCGACCATTGTTTATCAAATCTTAAATATAGTTTGTCGATATGTGGTACTATAATCAGGGATCATTTGTTTTTCATTTCACATTTTTTTGTAAAAATAAATAAATATCCAAAGTATTCACTCTCATTTAAAAGTCCTCACGGTTATGCGTGGGTGAATTACTTGGATTTTTTTGATTATGTGCTTCCATGCTCATTTAAAAGTCCTCACGGTTATGCATGTATGGAAGGCATATCAAAATTGATTGATTAAATAGACAAGTTGATTCTAATCCCATTTAAAAGTCCTCACGGTTATGCATGATTAGAAGATGCTTGAATTCATTTTTAAAATTAAATTGGAATACTACTAATCTCATTTAAAAGTCCTAACGGTTATGCATGATTAGTAGATATTCAAATTCCTGATATAAATGTACCACAAGTAGATACAACTGTTTGATTTTATATGAGAACATTATTTCCATCATTCTAAAAGTGGAATATGCGTCTAACAAGGGTAGTTATGATTTTTGTTTGATTTTTATTGAAATTTAATATTTATATTCAATTTGAGTTTAATGTTGGATTAATATTGATCACCTTATCTCTATTTTCTCTAACACTATTATTCTTTTGCTGATAACAAAAGGGGGAGAGAAAAGTTAAGATTTTGTCAAAAAGAATCAAGCAAAGGTCAAAAAATTTTCCATTTGCATCTAGGCTTATTTATATATTTCTATTTATATGCTTATATGTAGGGGGAGCATCATGTAGAGAGGAAGCATTTAAATAGGGGGAGCAATTAGAGTATATCATTGATCAAATACATTTAACGTAGTCAAAATCTTAAATATATGTTTGTTATCATCAAAAGGGGGAGAATGTGGAATATGCGCTTAGCGCTTATATGATTTTTGTTTGATGATAATAAACATATATACATTCATTTAAATGTATTTGTTAATATACTATTTTAATTTTCATAGATTAAATAAATATTTGTTGAGTAAAATAAATCACATAGAATTTGAATTCAAACAGAAATTTTATTCAAACAAATATTTATTACAATATTGAATAATACAAATTCAAGCTCTCACTATACACATACATTTTTGATTACATCTCAATTTAGTTTACATAAATTCCTCACTACATATCACTCACACTCGTAGTTTTATATTCAACTTCATTCCAGTTTGAATCCAGCATCTGAGCAATCTGCAAAAATATTCACTAACGCAGTAAAATTGAAAAAGAAATATTTTTGCAATATAAAATGAAATATGATTTTTGAAAATATGATTTGCCTCAGTTATTTGGGTTGTTCGTCGTCATTCACATTTGAATTCATTATACACAAACAATGTGACATGCACAGTGTATCACTGTACATGCCACAAGGCCGTGCACATCGATATACGCTTGATAATGCTACAGGGACAGGTGAGCACAAGGTCAAACCCGAGTTGTAAAACTGAATTCAACTCAAGTGTAATGCACAGTCTACACAAATTCAAGAGGGTGCTAAATAACAAACAAAGTGAAAAGGTCAAGCCATCACTACAAACTCTACTTAACTCAATGCAATGCAAACTGCAAGTCCATAACAGATGCACAATGCACTAAGCATTGAACCAGACACATGAAGACCAACAGGATACAAGATATCATAAGTCAGACCAATAGCAAAATGGACTGCAACAATCAAGTAAATGCAGACCAGTTCCAACAATGACCAGACTCAAGAAAAGTTCAAGTCAGATCAACAAATATCAAGTGCAAAGTGCAGACCAAACAAAGACACAGTGCAGAACAAATTTGTCGAAGATTGCCACCAACATAAACAGACACACATGAATGAGAAGACTACAAGGACAACAGCAAGAACACAAAGACAACAGCCAGAGCCATCAGGTCAGAGACAACTACAAGTCCAAGTGAAAGCAGACCACAAAGCCAAGCATGATACAGTGGTGATGCAATGCAAACAACAGTAATGCTCAGGTTCAACCTCTACATACATAGCAACAACCAATAAACCAAATGCAATACCACAAGAACAACAACTCGAGACCATGCTATAGAATGTACATGTGAAGACAGTGAATACAAGAACAAGTCGAGACAAACAATGTAAACTACAATGCGAACAGTAAATAGTTCAGTGTGACAATATGAATGCAACAACAAACCCAAATGTCCAGACCACAACATGTATGCAAACATGAAGCGAATACAACTACAGATGACAAAGTGTTCAATGCACAGTGCAGACAAATGCACGAATACTGCAACAACCAAGACCACAAAGATAGTAATATTCAGTTTTGCAGTGATACAAATTCAACAAACAAAGTCAAGGGCCGAGCAACAGAATCAATTATGTGAAGAACACAAGGCATAGCAACTGCATGGAGAATGCAACAGTGACATGCATATCAACACAGCAACTCAAAGACCAACAATGGCACTATACAGCAGCAATATGCAGCCGCAAATAATCAAGCTCATAGATCAAATGAAGCATGTATGCATAGTATGAAGAACACTAAGGTTCAAGTGCAAAAGAAAGAATGGCCAGAACTAAATGTAACAAGGACCAGAGACGAAGCTCACAGTGATGAAAACAGTGATGGTCGAAGTAATGCAGAGTCGTGAATGTATACAGTCAAGACAATCAAGTGCGTGCAATGTTTGAAAAAGTCACAAATTAAAAGAGGAAAGTCACTGCCGTATCAAACAAGAAAAATCGAACGTTCTCAAGATAAAGCCGTGCTCATCAAGTCAGGAAATCAAATTTCAGGAAAGTATCGAATTAATTAGGGTATAGGAACTCATATAAATACCAAACCGAAAATCATCATCAGTGTGCAGAAAATTCAATCAAATCTAAATATAAACCCAAACGTCATCATCGGCAATTGGTACCAAGTCGAAGTATTAAAATCCAAATTCATTATCGGCATCGAGTGCGCAATAAGAACAAATGATAATTCAAGCAAATTAAACCAGCAAAGAGATTACATACCGCAATCTGTCGAAATCGATCAAAGAAGCAGCTGCGAACAAGCAACGCAAACCATCGATCACAGAGAAGCCGCGAGCAAGCGCGACACAGAGAATCGAAGAAAGACCTAATTTTTGCAAGAAAACAAAACCCTAATTCAGAGTGTACAGAGCCGACATTATCTCTTCACAAGGCAAAAGGAAAAGGAACGGGCAAAGCAAAATGGGCCGGCCTTGTTTTATTATAAAAGGCTTTGTTTTAAAAGGGGGTCTTTAGTTTATAGGGTTTAATTTTTAATTTTAGTTTTATTTGAGAAAAAATTATGGAGTCAAGTTTGTATTTTAATTTTTGCTCCTGCTTTCAATTTTGAAGTCTGTTTTTTCTTTTCAAGTTAAAGTATTGGTAAATCACCACCTAGGTTGTAGGTAGTGTCAGATTGTCTAGTTAGAATTAGTTCAGTGAGCAGGGTGTGCGAGTTTGCAAAACTCTATAGGCGGGAGCAGAGTTTACGAGTTTGCAAAGCTCTATAGTCGGAGCAGGGGGTGCGAGTCTAGTAGAGTGTTTGTGAGCGGGAGCAAGGGTTTGCGAGTCTGTTAGAGTGTTTGTAAGCGGGATACTGTTTAATTCTAATAGAAATCTGGAATGCAGCAGTAGGCAGGGGTTTCCAATGCTGGGTAAATTTTGTGTGTGATTTACTTTTCGGCATATTTATTTCTGCTGTTTGTTTTTACGTTTAATTCGAGAAAATTTGCTATAACCCTATTTACCCCCCCCCCCTCTAGGGTTAATCTAGATCCTACATTTTGGTCATGCATCGAGGAGCCAATTGGACCGGGTAGCCGATGGGCATAATCCCCTAGCGTCCGTGCTCGATCGGTTGCAAATTGATTGAGTTTTTGCACTTTCGTTGCTTAGGTCGCTCGTCCTGTACCCTTCGAATTGCTCGGCCTGCAGTTAGCTTGGCCTCTCTTAGGTCGCTGGCCATAGATCAGTCATGTTAGGTCGCTCGGCCTTCTTTACAACTTAGGTCGCAACCCCTAGGTCGCTCGGCCATATGTGAAACCGTATCTCTTTGGTCGCTCGGCCATTACGTCGTTCTACCCCTTAAGTCGCTCAGCCATTGGGTCGTTCCGCCCCATTAAGTCGCGCGTGCATATAGGTCACACCATCCTTAGGTCGCTCACCTCCTTACGCCGCGAGTTCCTTAAGTCGCTCGGCATTGATTTGGTCGCACCATGCTAGTTCGCGCCGTGCTAGGTCACCCCATGTTAGGCCGCACGTTTTCTGTTAAGTCGCACGTTCATCTTAGGTGGCTTGCGTCCTTATGCCCAAACTCCTTAGGTCGCTCGGCTTGTTAAGTCGGCCTGCACATAGGTCGCAACCACTAGGTCGCTTGGCATTCTGATTTAGGTCGCACCTGCTATATCTCGCACACATTGGGTCGCGCCACTCCTTAGGTCGCTCGTTACTTAGGTCGCGCCATGCCATAGGTCGCGCCATATTAAGTTGCTCTGTTAGGTCGTATGCTATTTGTTGAGTCGCTGATTTTTTGTGTTGACTTATGTTAAGTCGTAAGTCGTGGCTGTTAAGTCGCAAGGGTATTTCCACTTTGATGGAATTGGAACTGAATTCTTTGGATTTTATTCACGTCTTCGAATGTGAATTTTTGTGATTTATTGTTTCTACAATCATTTTTGTGATTTGTCACTTTAAAAATATAAAGGTTTTAATACTAGTAGTAAATATCAAAACCCTTTCAACAAAACGATTTTAACCCTATTTTTATTACAAATCTCATTTCTTAAACCGTTTTCCAATCTACTAGTATATACAAACCTTTATCTCACTGATATGAGAAATCTAATTAAACGGCTTAGTGAAACAAGTGGTATGAAACGCTTGCGTTTACTTCGCCGGTTAATTCTTGGACTTGTTCGATTGAATATCTTGTGACAATTTTCTAGTGGAAACTTACAATTTGTTCGTAAATATTTAAGTTAAGCTAGTGGTTATGGGACATGAGGCTATGCTCATCTATTTACTAGCTTATTGTAATTGACACTTCTTGATGATCGTTGATGATCATTTTTGTGATTTAGACTAGCAAATGTGCGATGTCTCTTTGTCTACGAGGGAGACTAAACCCCGTTTCTGTGGAGCTTCGGCTCAATTTGGTGGGGTAGCGACCCATGGTCTTCGGGCCGTTTTATGGAGCTTCGGCTCAAAATTAATGGTTAGCAACCATGGAATAGCGTTCCATTTTTTGATACACGTGTTGGTGAGTTTTCATGCTCCCGTTTTGTGATAGGCCTCCCCCTTTTTGTGATTTCAGGATTTCCATTGATGATTTCTAAAATTTGTGTTTCACCAATTTTCGTGATTTACATTGATATGTTTTATCAATATTTGTTCATTGGTGAATTTGTGTGTCATTAACTTTTTGTGAATAAAAATATTGAGTATGACATTCCTTGTTATCTTTGAGAAGATTCTTGTGATATTGATTAATCTCTTGTTGATTTTCAATTACATACTTATCACGGTATGGCTTTATGGTTATCATATGTTTATGTCATATCTCTTATTCTATATCATTTTATCTGATATTTATAGCTAGACTGATCCATTTATTATTTTCTTATTAAATAATACTCGGGTCAGACCGAGATGTTACAGGTGCTTCTGCTTGACTTCACATCTGGGATTATCACCCTGACTTTTAGCTAACTACTTCGATTAGTAGTTTTTGTTGTATACATTTGAGATATAGACTCATTGATGTATCCATATTCTTTTGTCTAGCACTTGTAGCTATTCTTTTGTGGTATCGTGGATCTTGTTTGACCACTACTCTGATGAACACTTTCATGTGTTACCTATTCATATATGTTTCCGCCTTTGTGATATGGATGTCTGTGACTGATTTGTGTTATGCTTATTTCTATATTTGTTTCCGAAGATATTATAGCCACTGTGTAGTAGCTTTGAGTTTGTGTCGGTAAGTCGGATTTCCTCTTGAGATGAAAAGTAATATTTTTATCTGGCATATCGGTGCTCGCAGAAAGCAGTTACGGGGATGGTCGATCCTCAACGGTCTTATTCTCCGCGCTAGTTGATGGCATTACTACGTAGCGTTCTTGGCTAGCATGGGTATAGAGGTTGGGCGTCACATAAAACTTTCATTTTAAATAAGTATGATTTTGGAAGAAAAATTGAATTTTAGGATAATATATATAGACATACACACACATTAGTATCCAAATTTCTAAATATATCAGAAGGTTTATAGTTGTGTAAATGTTGTGGAATCAATTAGAATTACCTTTAACTAAAAATTGTACATTAATAACACATGTTCACGTATATTTATTTTTCCATTTCATATATGGTTAAAACTCATAAATTTGTTGCATTAATTTGACCGTTACAGTAATTAAAAAAAATGGTAAAGTAGATCATTTTACAATGCATATATATATATTCATTAATTAATAAAATTGGTGCGAGTATAGTGTTTATAGTATATAAGTGGTCCCTTCATTTACTTTGCATTTGTTTTCACATCCACATTCTCTTTCTTTTCATTTTCAAGATCTCCATGTAGGTTTCATTCGAGCATCCATTTAATCATTAGACTACTCATTTGTTTCTTATTAATTAATAATTGCCTCATTCTTTTCATTTGTTTCTCATTTGTTCGTTTACTACTTTCAAGTGCTTTACCTGAATTGTTTCCTTTTTCTTTTTCCATTTTTAATATGAACATCCAAATTAATTTTCATGCCATCCAATTAGCATTTACTATTCTGCATTTCTGAAGTTTATTTCGTTCATGTGTTATTACTTCTTGTAGTTTCCTTTCATTAGCGACTGTTTCTTCTGAAGCTTCATATTAAAGGATAGAAAATTTATTTTTATCTTTATACACATATTTATTCCTTTACTTTACCTCTTTCAATACTACCATTCTAAGGCTGTTCATATTCTTACTTTGTTTCAATTACTAGTTTGTTTGTGTATGCTTTATTAGCTTTTCATTCGTTTCCATCTTCATCCCTGTAGTCTCATTTCATTTTTCAAATCTCATCTCCCATAGCTTCATCCCTCTAAACAAACTTCCATCTCATTTTTCTCTTCGTCCCTGTAACGACCCGCCGCTCTGACCGCCTTTAGTCGGTAATTAAACCAACTAGAAACGTTCAAAATGACGGATTGTTAGTCAGTTTATAGAGTTTAAACAGAATCAGCCACAGAATCACAGAATAATCATAATATTATTTATAAATGGATTTTTCTTACATACATCAGAGTTTGTACAATGCATTAAATTTTTATACAGCGGAACAATTTATCTATATATATATATATCTTTTAGAGTACAAAGAAATTTTTTTCGAAAAACTTCAGTGAAGTGCTTTCCCCAACTCTCTCTAACTTCGCGGCCTGAAAATCTTCAAGCTGTAAAAATACTCGGTCTGACCCGAGCGTTAATTGCAAAACACAAAACACTCGAGTCAGGATTAATCTTAATTCAAGTAAATAAATTTGCAATGAACTGAATAAAATGGTGACAGAGATGACGAATCACATGAATCAATTTAAAATCTATTATGGATTTTCATTATTAACAACTTCAAATTTTTAATTTCTGTCAATCCCGTGTGGCTGCAGTACACACGTGTATTAATACACATGTGCACTGCCTCGCCAACACGCGTGCAAGCGCAAATCAGACAAATCACTGCAAAGAAATGCTCAAAGCAAAACTAGTGCCAACTTGAACAAAACATGAAGCAAACAAACATGCAGCAGCAAGCATGCAACAGCAAAATCAAAACTAGAATCTCAAGTGCAACAGCATGGAATGGAGCTACAAGTGCAACAGAGATGGGAAGGCATATATAGATATGAAGACTGAAACAACATCAAAGACAACACAGTAGCAAGCTACAAGTGATGCAGAACAAGGATGAAGACAACTCAAATTCAGTGCCACAGCAATCATGACAAACAGCAATGCATGTATCATGAAGATAAAATTCACAGTTTTATATATATAAAAACTTGAATTTGTTTATTTATAAGAACTCTGTAAACATGAACAGAGAGCTAAAAAAATGCAGATCCTATTGCATTTCTTCTTCCATTTGATTCAATCCACAATCTTTAAAATAGGAGCTACATTCAAAATTTTAAAAGAAAAACTGTAAAATCACAGTCTCAAAAACCTGCAACAAAATTCTCAGGTTTTAAAACCTGAACTATTATTAAACTTGATTTCAAACTATGTTTAAATTTAAAAGTTCCATAAAAAAAAAAATTTGAACTTCAAACCTTATTTGAACTCAGTTTAATTTCATACTTGAATTAAGTCTTCAACTTAAACATGAATTTCATTAAACATGAAAACTGCAACTTCTCTGTTTACACATAAATTTATTAACAGAAACAATTTAAATAATAAAACTTTACTATTTAAGAAACATCTCAGTTTACAACCAACTAAATATGCAGATTCCAGAAATAAGAAAGACATATAAGCATATTCATTTCTATACACACATAACATTCATGAGTAAGCAATCACCATATCATTTTATTTCTTTCACTTCATATACTCAGATGTCACAAATTCTGTGCATGTAAGTTTACTCATTTCATTTTAAAACAAACAGAACAATTTTGTTTTAAACCATTTGATTTCTGTAAATAAACATAAGCTCTGTAGTTTAGGTTTGATTTTGATTTCTAAAAAAAAACTGTTTTTTTAAAAGGTAAGAAGCTTACTCACAATAACATGTAGATGCATAAACACATATTCACATGTATACTTTCAATTCCATACCTAAACAACATTCAAGCATCACACAATGGATTCAAGGGTTATAATAGCACATCAGATCCATCAAAGAATAGTTTCAAGCTTGTAAATTTTGTTATTTTCCAAATGTAGAATATTTTACAGGGGTTCAAAACTGGGTTACTCAGACCTTTAAACTGAGGTCATTCATATATAGGCATGTAAGCATGATACACAGCAAAACATCAAACCATAGAGGGGTTTATAGGCACATATACACATCACATATGGACAGAGGTTCAAAACAAGTTCATGCAACAAAATTTTCCTCATCTAGTAAAAAGGTAAATCTTAATAGCATCTGTTCTCATTAGTTCAAAAAAAAAACAAAATTGATAGCATCAGTTCTTATCAATTTAAATTAAACTCCAAATAGTGTCTGTTCTTATCAATTTTAAAACAAAACCAAATAGCATTTGTTCTTTTTAATTTAAAACAAATATTGGGTAGAATCTGTTCTCAATAGTTTAAAAACAAAATTAACAGCATCTGTTCTTATCAAATTTTAAACGCATCTGTTCTCATCAGTTGAAAATTCAAGCAAATCGAGCAAGTGATAGCAAATAACACCAAATCATAGCATGCAACCAAGCAACTTATCTGTTCCTATCAGTTTAATTAAATTAACCGAGCAATTGATAACCAATAACCCCCAAAACATAGCATGCAACCAAAATTCAATTCGAACAAATTCAAAAACTTGCATTAAAATCAATCGTGAGCAAAGAACTCACCTTTGCAAACGAAGTGAAGAGCACGCGAGTCGAAGCAAGCCGAAGCAACGCAATCGAAGACGAACGAAAGTCCTTCGATTTGAAAAACCCTAAACTTCAGAGCGCAAGAAGAACAGAAGGAAGACGAGACTCGAATCGAAGCTCCAAATTTGCAAAGCCCTAATTTGCATCCAAGGACGAAGACGAAGACGATTACATGGCCGCCATTTTTATTTCTTCGGTTTGAAATTGTTTAGGGTTCGAATGAATTGGAATGATGGGGTGTCGTGTTTTATGGGGAAGAGAACGTGATTTTGGGTATGGTTTACGGCATGGAACACGGCGTGGTTGAAGGCATGTTTACAGCTGAACGAAGTAAGGCCATGTATACTTCTTTTTATATTCATTTTATTTATTATTATTATTTTTATTTTTTTTATCTTTTCTTATTTATTTTTATTTTGAATTAAATTTTGTTTTGTAAATTGTTTTCTTTAATAAACATAGAAACGTTTTGAAGTTCAACTATCAACAACTATTTATAAACTTACATAAATATAATTCGTAAATCCAAACTATTTTTTTTTTCTAAGTCATTTGTTTGAATTTAAAATTCAATTTCAATATTCAATTTCAAACTTCAAAGTTAAATTCAATTTCTATTCAACTTTAAAAATAGATTAAATTCTAAAATTTAATCGTCAACTTCATAGTTTTATTGGAATTCAATTTAAAATTATCTCAAATATTTAAAATTAATTAAATATCTTCATTTTTAAATTGTTAAAAATCCAGGATCGTTACAGTCCCTCTTCATTTCCACCTCCTTTATTTTTTTTCTTCCTCAAATCTCCTTCTTTTCTTTTTTCTTCTTTCAAAGCTTCCCTTTTCTTATTCTTATTCTTCAATTCTTCTTCTTTTTCAAAGGTTATTTTTCCTTTTCAATTCTTCATCTTCTATAATTTTATTCTTCTTTTCCAAACATTCTTCTTTTTCTAAATCCTTTTCTTCAAATCTAGATCTATACAAACTTCTCTGTTTCTTTCAAAATTTCTTTAAAAAAACAGAAGATTAAGATAGCAAGGAAACAAATCAAAAAGGAGTAAGTAGTAGCGGATCCAAATCCGACTAGAAAAGGGAAATCCATAAAGTGAGTGTTTTGACCCATTCGCAACTGTTAAAGTAACTTGCATTAGTTAAATTGAATTTATGATGTGATTTGGAATTGATTGGTTGATGTTTGGTATATTTAAATTGTCATTCTAGTTAAATTTAACTTTTGTTGCATTTAATCATCGTTTAATCTAATATTGAATTTAATTGTAAATTTAATACCTGCCAATGATAATCAGTTATCTATTGATGTTTATTGGTTGATTTGGGTGATGATTGTGATGTATGTTTAATTTTTGTATTGAAAAATGAGAGAGGGGAATGATTTTATTTCGTTCGTTCTTTTTTTATTAGAAGATCGATTTCGATCTTCATTTATAAGTGAATTGAAAGAAATGAAAAGGAGAATCGATTTGATTTTGTTCTTATGTGAGGTAATAAGTCATGATTTAGAAGGATGAACAGGGTAGCTCGATTTGATTTTGGTTTTACTTTTATTATTATTATTATTAAAAATATCCCGAATCACATACAGTGAAACCTCGACCTCTTATTAAGGCATGCTGCCTGGCACTTCAAATGTTGTATCTTTATTCAAAACCTAATGGAACAAGTTTCGAGTCACAATTCGATCGTATGGAAAAGATAGATTTTTAAATCAACTATTTAAATTAAATTAAATTATTTTCGGGCGTTTCCGGATCGTACGACCAAATGATAAATCCAAATATTATGAAATTTGAAATCCGATAATAATACACTATTACGGATCCAATGGAACTAGTTTCGTCGAATTCTAAGACTATGCCCCAAACTGCTATTTTAACGGGTTGATTGAATCAACGATTTCCAAAATTTACGAAATCGCTTGAAATTTAGTTCTAAAACGTTACTAACTAAACTATAATTCCAAATGCAATATTTAAAACCATTTAAATATTTTCAATTAAATATCGTAAAATCCGGGTCCAAATAACCTAAAAGGAAACAACTGCTAGAAGTCTCCCCTCATCATCAACTGGTGTTATTGATGTTGTGGCCATATCACCCCTTACTAAATTAAGATGGACATTTCTAGTATGCAATTCAACTATAATCCATATGTTATAACTCACCTCCATGGCCCACAATAAATAGGATCCATCCATTACTTCAATCATTACACCAGATTATGGGATAAATTGTACATTCCACACTATATGGATAATAAATATATACCATGCACATTTAGAATAACTCATCAGAAAATTGGCTTAGTGTGGAATAACTTTCTTACCACCTATCTAGCCTTCTTTAACTTAAGTCAACCAACATTCTCTATGTGTGTTTGCCATATTATTACTTTTTCCTCCAACCATATTACTATCTTTCTTTAATCAAAATTTCTTGATAGTATTCCCATACTTTGGTATTTCCTTTCTTTTACTGATCTTTCATGCGAGTATATCATAGGACCCGCAAAAGCATATTTTGATACCCACTCCACATTCCTTTGAGGGTTCTTCTTGTGGCTTTTACAATGTCTTATCAAATATTCCTACGTTCATTCCAATATTCCTTATATTAACGGGGTTTCCTTGTTGCTATCCTACAATCATTCATAGTTATTTTATTCATAGCCTAAACCTTTACCTTGTCTTACCTAAATATTTATCCCTATCTAATCCATATCAAAAAATTTCTTGACTTACACTACTCTTTACAAAATAAAACTACCTAGTCATGAAGTGCTTAATCCAAAACTTTTATCTTTGAAAACATAAACATAGAAACTTTTTTTCCAAATTCAAAATTGCCTGGTTTCCAAAAGAGGCCATTAAAAATTTGTCATTCTAACCTAATTTTCATTTTCAAAGACTTTCTACAAAAAGATTTACCACTTCAAAAGTAAATTTTTTAACTCAAAACATCTATTTACGTTCAAAAACCCAATTGTCATACCAAACCATTATTTTTTTCAACAAAAACTTCAATAACTCTTAAAAAAAGGGAAATTGGAGTAGGTAACAATAAATGCATCCTATTTTTTTCCTATTATCCATGTTATTTTCACTTTTAACCTTTAGGGAGATTCTAATAGCATATACGGGGACTTTTAATAGATATGCATAATTACTGTACATATTTATGGAAACTATCAATTTATCTTATCCTATCCCTATTGTTTTTCTCCTATACTGTTTCTAACTAGATCACTAATCTTATTTTTATATAAATTCTTAATACTATTTCTATTCAAATTTCCTAATACTACTACTAAAATTTCTCTATCTAAATTGCTTTCAAGTGGCTTCTCCTTACATAGCTCTTTTCTTCTTTTATTGTCTTCCCTATTGACTCATTGCAGTGCGTTCATCTACTGTTTTAGTCATTAGGCTTTTCTTCAATGGAAAGAGATATTTATAAATCTATTTCAGCTATATTTCCTTCTATTTTCCTTATACAATAATACTCCTCCTATCTTCATTATTGGGCATTCGTACCCTTCTATTATGTTTGCCCTATTTCAATCAAGTATCATTTTTATTTATCCACCTCTTAGAAAGAATTTTGAAAAGGAACTTCAAAAATAGGTAAAATCATCTAGCCAAATATACACTTTCTTTTCCATTCATTTCAAAAACAAAAAAAATCATTTTACAAAAAACCTTTAATTCGAAATCTTCGACCCAAAAATTTTAATATAAGAATTCCAAAATTTACTTACTTTTTCAAAACAACAAATTCTCAATAAATTGTTTGTAAAATCTATTCAAAACATATCAAGGAATTTTCAAAAATCTTTTTGTCAAATTCTTTCGTATGAGGTCGGACATAAGAAATAGACTTTAATTGTCATACTTTTTGAACTTTCCTTCTTTTCCCTTAACTCTTAACCCCATCTTTTTATGGTATATACAAAAAATCCATCTATCGTCCTATGGTGATTAATGTACACCTTCTTACGGGAACTTGCTCCACTCCTATTACTCCTTACATTCAGATATTTGCAACATATAGTTTCTTGCTTCCTATCTATTTGGATCAAATTTATGTCTCCAATCGGCAATCCATCAAAATCCACATTCATAAGCAAGCCTAGACTGAACAAAGGAATCTAGTACCATCCAGCTTCCAGGGTCCTTTTAGATGCCATGCTCATGCTCTTCTTGGTTAATTCACTGGGTGTGGCCTACAATCCATGCGGTAAGGGGTAGGTGCATAAATTTAACTCTATCCATGCGGTAAGGGGTGTGTGTGTGTGTGTGTGTGTGTGTGTGTGTGTGTGGGCATATATATAGGTAAAAGTACAAATACATTCTCCTAGCATATCCTAATTCCTATGATAGGTTAACCTAAGCTCTAATTCCAAATGTAACAACACATACCTTAAAAGGTCCAATTTTCGATTAAATCGAAACCCAAATCCATTAGGGCAGGATCTTTGGTTATGGTCACTCATAACAAACATAAGTAATCAGAAAGCGATCAATAGAGAAACTCATAGCAGAATAGAAAAATATAATAGAACATAAATACCGACTAAGGCCCTATCTTAGAATATACATACATACACATACATACGTACATACATACATACATACATACATACATACATACATATATATATATATATATATATCGCAACTACTTTTATAGTCGGAATTCATAGAGTTTGGCATATAATATATATATATATATATATGTATGTATGTATGTATGTATGTATATGTATGTATGTATGTCTATGTATGTATGTATGTGTATATATACACCACAACTATATGCTCCCAACATATGCACGTTCCTATGATTGACTAACCTAAGCTCTGATACCAAATATAAAAACCCATACCTTAATATTCCCGAATTTCGACTAAATTGCAACCTAAGTCCATTAAGGCATGGATCGTTGGTTTTGCTAACCCGTAATAAACATAAGTATATCAGAGAGCGATCAATATAAACTAATAACAGAATAGAAAAATAATAGAACATAAATACTGACTAAGGCCCTACCTTGGAATAAATAGTATTCCTTGGATAGCTAGTTGAATTGTCAACGCTGAGCATGAATGAGAAGACTTCGCCATCCAATGTTTCCATCTTACACCAGTAAGCTTGTCCCTCTAAATCTATCATATCGGTTGTAACGAGGAGGGTGTTAAGCCAATGTTCTGATGACTGGAAATTTGTATATTTTTTCCATAACACTTAGTTATGTTGATTGATTCCTATGTAAGTGCCATATCCATTATTTATGGCTAATACGTTCAATTCTATAGTCATGTACGATATGCCTAACCTCTACCAAGGTATAATTATATATATATTTATATGTATGTATATGTGTATGTATTTGTGTGTGTATGTGCGCACGTGCGTATGCCTACACACATATGTCTAAACGTTGTACTACCCAAAAAACCTGGCCACTAAATACTTCTTAATTAAGGAAAAGGTAGATCCAATGGCCATTAAAATATCAACCCCAACGTAGGCCCTCTGTAATGTAAATGTTAGTCAATCGGTCCTTGCTACAAAGGCCGATGACCCCGAGATACAACTTTATAATATAATTTCCATATTACTACTGCATATTAAAGAATCATCCAAGAGTTAACTAGCCCACTTCCGATAAACAACTAACACTGAGCATTGAGGTCTGTGTGTATCCCATACAAATTCTACACGAATAGGAAGCGAAATTCATTTGGACATAACCCAAATCTTTGCTACCAATCGCTCGGGACTGCCGATGGTCATAGCCTATATGTCGCTCTGCTACTAAATATCGGTCGAACAAAAATACTAACTTAGCCTATCGACTTTTCACATCCATAATATAACTTGGACTAACCTAATGTAAGTCAAACGAAATGCCCTCTTTCAGTTATTTAATTTCCATTATTAGACATGAGGCAGACCATGTTATCCCAAAAGTAGTAGGCCATTTAATAATTAAATCTGAGGTGAACCCTTGGTACATTTTCCTCTACCTATACGCAATCGTGTATCCCTTTCCCTTGGGTCCTATGGTTGAGATGTCCCACATCAGTAGTAAGTATATACAACTACCATTAGCCTCTAGATAATGGGCAGACTTCCGTTGTGTACCTCTACTGACCACACATCTCAACCCATACTACACCAAACCAGTCATCCTAGGTATAAATATTGGGCTAGGCTCACTAATTAACACTCATCCAAAATGTCTTATTAAAGCTATATAATTTACTTCAACGAAAATTATATTGCTTCCTAGTATTTGATTCCTCCTTATATGTTTGTTAGGTATATTCCATAAATGTCAGTTGTCCATAATAAATTTTCATTATTATTCTAATTGGACAATCTCTAATGGCATTTATTTATTCTTTCTAATTTTACATATTACACCTATTTCATTTTCCCATAAATGCCATATTAAATCCGTAAACCAATCTCATTAAATGTATTTATGTCCTCGTTTAATTCTTGTAACTCCCAATTAACTGCCCATTTATTACCTTTTTAATCTTGGGGTTACTGTCACTTTTCCATATACACCTCCTCGTCTTATAGTTTGATATGCTATTAATAACTAACAAGAATACCGACGCAAATTATACTACGTATATATTTTTATTTTAATCGGTAAGCACTGGTGTGTGTGTGTGTGTATTCCATTTTTAACTACTAATTCCCGACTAAAACATTTCTTTCCACATTTTAACTTATCAGAGCTAGCCTTCCAAAACAGATCATCATTATAATTTTTCATTAATTAACCAAAAGTAAGGCCTTGTTTTGTTTGAAATTAGAAGGAATTATTTCTTTTCCTTTATAAAAATAGATGGTGCAAATTACGGAGGAGAACTTCTGTACTTTACACATCTATTTCATTTTTGGTATATTCCTTATTATTCCAAACATGGATGTAAATAACACTCCAATTACCTATCCTATGGAATATGTAGGCGATATTTGTATATGTTCGTTTTAAACCCACAACTCATCAGATCTTATATAGGCATATCAATTAAATAAAATTCAATGATGTAAATTTCAATGTTACAAGTAAATTATATAATTTCTCACTCACCTTTCTGAATTTCAAATCTTCCAAATATGAATTCATCTCTTTACTTGACTCCTTTTCCTTCCCAATCCAAAATAATTTGTATAACAAGACACACACACTCTCTCTATTAGAATTACAAATATAAGAAATTGGGATTAAGGGAAATATTGATTTAAAATTAACTCTTTTCTTTCACAATGTTTATTCACTTCTTCTCTTCTTCTCTTTTATTTTCCTCCCTTCTCTTATTTATATAAATATAAAATGTTCTACAACCTTGAAAAATAGTGGAGAAGGAAAATAGCAAAGAAACACTACTTTGATTAGAAAATATGAGAAGAGAATTCAAGTGTTAGACCTACAATTATAGATGCTCAAAACTTAAAGGATGAATGAATCATATGTTTATATCTAATATGCAAGTGAATTAAAATGCTAGCTTATAGTTAATAGAGTAAAGTAAATAATTGTAAGGAAACAATCACACCAGAGTTTTTATACTAGTTCAGACCTCCCGTCCTACGTCCAGTCCCAAATCTCCTCTTTGGCTTTAACTAGTAAACAACCCTCGCTTTACTTGGAGGAATAAGCATAATACAAAATTTCCTTCTGATACAAGTATGTGTTTTGGAAAACACTGATTTTGACTGCATAATACAAATCTTCCTATAATCTCCTTTGAGTAGTATGTGTATGTAAAGCTTTTGATTTCAGGAAGTGATAAAGACTTATATGGTTTGCTTTTAGAAATCAGAGTATGCAAAAGAATGTAGATATATGATTTAGAAAATTTAAGTTCTTTAATTCTTAAAATATTTACATATATATAGATGGTGAGGAGTTTTTGTGAAGAGTAATATCCATTAGAGTTTTCTATTTCAATCTAAAGGTTGCAATCATTGAGACGGAAGAGGTGCAATGAAGAGTTGTGAAAGCAACCGTTAGAATGAAGTAGATGACCTTTCACTGTCGGTGGCTGTTACTCAGCTCAAACGTTTGTCTGTACGTTCAGACATTTGACCGTTTATATTTTTTTTAAATAGTGCCCGGAGTCAGATGTCTGATGTATGTGCTTGATTTAAAAATAGAGGCTATGTTCAGACGTCTGATATATAACATTAGACGTCTGAAATATGTTATTTTGCATTTCATTTTCTGTGCTATATGAAGATTGAAAACTTTGGTCTTGCAATGTTGAAATCTACTAAAGGTGATTTTACAAACTATACATCTATGACTCTTAACACACTATCTAATACTGATGATTGTTCCCCTTTGTTACTTGTCTTTAAGTTGACTTTTGAAAGCTTTTTCCTACAAGTAGATTGAATATATATTTTATGTGTATGACTGTATAGTTGTTTTCATCGAAATAATAGAATAATAGTTCTAACATTCTCCATCTATTTTAATGAAGACAATTATACAATCGTTTGATAAACATATAACTCCCCCTGAATGTGATTCCTCTCCCTATATACATGTAATATGTCATTTCTCCCTCATTGGCGTAATAAAAAAGAATATAGATGAACAATTAAAAAATATAAGGCCACAGTCAAGCAAAGAGAAGTTAAACAGTTATATAGGCATTCAACATTAGAATAAAATTACAGAGATACATGAATAAATTTGACCGAACATACTAAAAATCTTAATGATAGTTATAATATCCATAGAAGCTTGATGAGTCTTCATAATATGTTCCTTATTTCCATTGAGACTGGTCAACGTATTCCTCATCTTCATGAATAGAGAGACCCTGGAATGATGGATAATAATTGTAGTCCTGGTGGTCGTGTGAACACGAGGATCTTCTGAAGGGAACGATAAACCTTCACTTTCTTCAGGTGCCCAAACAAATAGGCTCTTTGCCAGGATGAGAGTACTATGGAGGTTCTTATGAAGGCCCTGCGCCAGAAGATGGGCCTATGTGGAAAACTGGTGGTGGTGGTGTTGGGAACGGAGAAGAGGATGAGCGGGAGGAAGAACGACCGTGAACCTTTCAGAGAACCTTTCCCAAAGTTGAAACGACTTTACCTAACGTTTTTTCTGCTTTGGTCATACGAGTAGAAAAGATCTTTCCAAATATGACATCTTTTTTTCTAGCACCTGTTGATTTACGGAGAAAAGGCATTGATTTTGTAGTGCAATATCTCGACAGTTATCTCCTGGACCTGCTGCTATTCTAGCTTCCTATATTTCAGAATCAAAGTAATACTTTGTAGACACTGAGCCCAGGGTGGTTGGGAAGGTCGGGTTATAGGTGCTTGTTGATGTTGTTGAGGAGCTTGATATTGGGAAAACAAAATAATGTTCGGCAATGACTTTGGATGATGCATTAAAGAGAGAAATCTAATGCCACTATCCTTTATATAGATATTTCTTCATATTAAGAGAGATATGAAGGAATTCCAAATGATCGTAGAATTCTCAAGATGTAGGGAGCATAAACAATGCTACTATGGGTTGGAGTCCAAAAACTTTTATTTGGTCAAAAAAGTATTGTGCCTAATTTACTTTAATTTGACCAAAAATAGCATATAAAGCTTTATGGTTGTCATCATAGATTTGTTCGTGACTTCCTAATCTAGGGATGGTAATGTTTATTAACATTCGGTTAAGAAGTCATGCTTATGGATGGAAATTAGATGGTTATAATTTTTGGAAGTCGCATCCCAGATTAGATGAGTAATAGCATCTCTGAGGGCATAGCGCTTATCAGGAACTTCTCATAATTGAATTCCCTTATAAGAACATTTAAGCATTTGCCCAATTTTGTCAACATTAAGATTTATCAATTGACCGTAAACACTAGTCCAAATCCAATTATCTTCATCCGAAGGATTCCAAAGAGATAATGAACAAAGATTAATTAAGAAAAGAAATACCGTTGGTTGGTCAATTTTTATGGCATTGTCATCATAGTTGACCAAGTGGTAGATCCCAGCATCTTGAAGCAGTTCTCCGGCATCATAGTGGACGAATCGGCGAAGAGGATAGAAAGGTCTAGTACGGAAGGGCTTTTTCTCCAATTCTTGAAGCCGTTATTTTCCATTTTGCCTCTCCATGATCCACTCCTCAATCTGGTGATCAGTTATAAATTGTTGAGACAGTGATTGGGAACTTTGTCCTAAGGAAGGTTTGCGACGTTTTGGTACTGGATTCTTCTGTTTTGGAGCCATTGATTTCGTATTTTGGGTAGAAAATCGAACTGAGGTTTTATGGTTTGTTTGAGGGTTTTAAAAATGAATGGTGAAAAAGAAGAAAGATGAAAAGGATAATTTATTGGAGAGTGGTATGGTGAGGTAGAATCTGCATTCAAATGTCTGGTCTTATGGCAACAGATGGCTAACCGAGGTAACGTTTGTAGGCAGTGAACTTTTTTAGACGTCTGGACTGTTGTACATCCAGGCGTCTGCCTTTGAAAGTGGAATTTTTCTAGAGAATTTAGTCAGATGTCTGATGATGATCACAGACGTCTATGCTGAAACAAGTTTGAATCTTATGTAACAGAGTGATTAAACAGACGTTTGACGTTATGTTCAGACGTCTGTGCTGAAATAGTCAGTGGTTTTCCTTCCAGAGAGTTTAAATACAACTCTAGCGATTTAGACAGACCTCTGCGTTGGAAAAAAATATTCCGTTTCCTCTTGTCTTAGACGTCTAACTTCAAGGTTGATTGATACCTACGTATACGATCAAACTCTGACATTTCTTTTCAGATGTCTGTCTGAAAAAAAAATTATTATTGCGTCAGTGAATTTGTACAGATAAATATTTATCAAAAAATGCAGAATACAAATAATTGTACGCAAATTTTATATTATTATATATATGTATATATTAATCATGGTTAAAATTCTTTCTTCAGTTGTTAGCTGGGGTGTCAGAAGAAAAATTATTTTGTTTCTCCCAAGAATTCAGTTTATCCTTGGAATGCTCGTTTAATGGCCGAAGTGGTGACTTGTAAGGAGGCACATGACTATGTTCTGCTTGCGATGTCCCTTCACCACATAATTGTCGTGGAGTGATCTTGTGAGCTCTGAAAGGAGTTTCCCTTAAACATAGAGACCTTATGTGTACGTAGTCCTTTGTTGGAGAATGGCCACATATGGCAAGGATTCATTTTTCAAGGAAGTTCAAATGACTCCATATCGGTGTTGTTCGTAGTACATCTTTCTTTGTACTCATATCATTTCCTATTGCTAATGATGGATATCATCAACTTTGTCGGAGAGTGATGCTGATTGAAGGTTAATTCCATGTTTGGCTTTCTTTCCTTTTAGAGAGTAGCCAGTATGGTAAATTAACGACAGAATGATGTTAAAGGATGGAGATGATTTAGACGTGACATTAGATGGAGAAGTATAAGTGCTTCCTAAAGAGGGTGACTCTTAGTCGATTGCAGAATATGTATAATCACGATTCGAAGATATTTTTGATATACCAGTTTTGAAAGCAGTTTGTTTGGTTATGTAAGAAAAATTTGGATAAAATTCTGATAAGTTCTCATATATATATATATGTATGTATGTATGTATGTATGTATGTGAATTTTTATATACTATTTTAAGAATTAGTTTTGTTTATTGTTTGGTAAACAATGTCAGCCATAAGACATAGGTTGGATAAAAAATAAGTGATTTAGAAAATAGTTGAAATTCAGCCAGTGAAAGAGAAAATAACTAAAAAATATATCTTATTATAGATTGTGTAATGATACAATACCTAGTTCATGTCTTAACTTAATAAAATTTTGTTCGCTTAGCGGTTTTGTAAAAATATCAGCTATTTGATTTTCGGTGTCTATAGATTCTAGAGTTATTGCTTCTTTTTCGACAATATCTCTTAAAAAGTTATGGCGAATATCTATGTGTTTTGTTCGAGAATGATTTATTAGGTTTTTAGACAGATTATTGCACTAATGTTGTCATAAAAAATTGGAGATTTGTTTATGATTTTTCCAAAGTCTTTAAGGGTTTGTTTCATATATATTACTTGTGCGCAAGCTAAAGCGGCAACAATATATTATGCTTCACAAGTCGAAAGTGATACACAATTCTGTTTTTACTAAACCATGAGACTAGAGACCGACCGACAAAGTGATCTATATACACTTGTACTTTTCCTATCGGTTTTGCAACTGTCAAAATCTGCATCGCTATAGGATACAAGTTCGAAGGAGCTATCTTTAGGATAGAAAAGACCGTAATTTGTGTGCCGGTTAAGTAACGCAAAATACGTGTAACTATCCGATAGTGTGAATCTTTAGGTTGTGCTTGAAATCTTGCAAACAGACACACACTCATTATGATATCAGGTCGACTAGACGCTAAGTGTAGTAGTGATCCTATTATACTTTGATATAATTTTTGATTGAAACCCTTTTCGTTTTCATCCTTATCTAAACGAGTTGTGCTCATGGGGGTTGGTTTACTTGATGTTTTTTCCATTCCAAAACATTTTAACGAATTTTGACACTATTTTTCTTGATTTATAAAAATAACACTGTGCAACTGTTTAAGCTATAAATCTAAGAAATAGTTTAATTCTCCCATATGTGACATTTCAAATTCAATTTTCATAATGTCTGCGAATTTGTTACATAGATTTCACTAGTTGATCCAAAATTATGTCATTAACATATATTTGAACTACTAAAATATCGTTATAATTTCTTTTTATAAATGAGGTTGTATCTATTTTACTAACATGAAAACCATAATTTATTAAATGAGTTTTAGTCTATCATGCCAAGCACGAGGTGGTAGTTTTAAACCGCATAAAGCCTTTTTCAGTTTATAAAAATATTCAAGGTATTTTTTCATGTATGAATAAAGGAGGTTGCTCAATATAAACTTGTTCTTTATAAAACCATTCAAAAAGGCACTTTTTACTCCATTTTAAGAAATTTAAAGTTATGATGATATGCGAAAATAAGTAATGTTCGAATGCCTTCTAAACGTGCGACTGGAGCAAACGTTTCTTCATAGTCAATGCCTTTCGCTTGATTATGCCCTTGCTTTGTTACAAAAAATATTTCCATTTTAGTCAGTTTATTTTTATATATAAATTTTGTTCCGATTATAGATTGATCGTTAGGTCTCGATACAAGTTCCCATACTTTATTTCTTTCGAATTGATTAAATTCTTCTTACATTTTGATAACCCATGATTCGTCATTTGAAGCCTCTTTATAATTCTTAGGTTCAAATTTGAAATGAACGCAACTTGAATCATTTGAGTTAATTGATGTCTGGTAGAAACTTTTGTATTTAAATCAGCAATTATATTGTTAACTGGATGGTTTTTCAAAAAATGAAGGGGTGATCTTATAGTATTATCGTAGGCAATGATGGTCTCATTATTGTTCTGAATAATTGTGTTATTCTCAGAAGGTTTTATTAAAATTCATTATCATCACTGTTTTTATTAATGGAAATTTTTTTGTCAAAGGAAACATGTAGACTTTCTTCAATCGTACTAGTACATTTATTACATATTCAAAAAAAATTGTTACGATCTGAGTATCTAGTAAAGATTCCTTCGTTAGCTTTTGAATCAAAATTTCCAAGATTATCTTTAGAATTTGGAATAAAACATTTTGACCCAAATATTCGAAAATATGATACTTTGGGTTTTTTACCAAAAAACATTCCATAACAAGTATTTTTAGTTAAAGGGCGTAATGTAACAAATTCAATATATAACAAGCAGCAGCTACAGCTTCTGCCCAAAAAAATTTGGTAGATTACTACTGGTAAGCATAGTTCGTGCACACTCTTGGAGTGTACGACTTTTTCTTTCCACATTCTTGGAGTGTACGATTTTTACTTTACACAATGCCATTTTGTTGTGATGTTCATGAAAATGAGAAATTATGGGTAATTCCTTTTGTTACAAATATTTTCAAAAATTTTGTTCCCATATTCACCTCCGTGATCACTTCTTATACTTTTTATTTTAAGATTCTTTAAATTTTTGATTCTTTTAGCAAAAAATTTAAACACTTCAAAAGTATCACTTTTATTTTTTAGGAATAATGCCCATGTATATCGTGATAAATCATGTATAATAACAAATACATATTAGTTATGATTTATTGATCGTATTTGATAGGTTTAAATAAATCAAGATGTAAAAGTTCTAAGGGTTGTTTGGTAGAAATTTCCTTTTTAGATTTAAAAGAGATCCTTTTCAATTTTCCATATTGACATGCATCACACTATTTTTTAACTTTATAATTTATTTTAGGGAGATCTCTAACCAAATTGTGTTTAGCTAGTTTGTTTAAATACTTAAAGTTTATGTGACATAATCATTTGTGCCATATCCACGGGTCATTAAAATATACAATTAGACATAATGTACTTGAGTTATTAAATTTCTTATTTAAGACATAGATGTTTCTTTTCATTAATTCTTCGAAAATCAAATTTTTATTTTAATCAAAAATGTTGCATTTATTCTTTTCAAAATCAATTTTAAATCCTTTGATGCACAGTTGCCTAATGCTTGAAATATTATGTTTTAATTTTTTAACTAAAAGAAAATTTGTAATGACGGGTGAAGTGGTCATACCAGCATTGATGACATCTCCAATTCCAATGACAAATCCTTTTGAATTATCTCCGAAAGTTATAGTACCACCATCATTACATGTTATATTTGATAACATTTGTACATTTCTTGTCATACGTTTGGAGCACCCGCTATCGAGTATCCATTTCTCTTTGGATTCCTCCTCAGTATTTGCCATGAAGCATATATTAGCCTGCTCAGAATCACTGTTGCTGTCACCGTCTGATGATGAAGACGAATCTGAGTCATCTCAAGTTACTTGGAAATCCCATTGTCTTTTCTTAAATTTATCGAACTTGCCTTTCTATTTGTCATTATTGAGTTTTTGGCATTGTTTCTTCATGTGTTTAAATTTTTCACATCCAAAACATTTAACGAAGTTTGGTTCAATGAATTTGAATTTCCTCCGTTTTGGGATCTCGTCATCCTTTTGAATTTCTTGAATTCTTTGTAATTTTTGGCAATGAATATGATTTCCCCTTCATCTAAGTCTAAATTATTATCACTGACTTGAAATACTATATTTTTCTTTTCATTGACTTGTTCTTTTCTTGCCTGCAAATTTGCTTCATACAACATCAAATTTCCTATCAATTCTTCAACTTTTAATTGAGATAAGTCATTTTCCTCTTCGATGGCCAATACTTTTCGTTCCCATTACTTTGTTAAGTAATTTAAAATATCTGCAACTAAATCAAAATCTGTGAATTTGACTCCAAGTGCCATGAGATCATGTTGTATAGTTTGAAATCTAGCATACATATCACCAATAGGTTCATTTGCTTTCATTTTAAATGAAGAGAATTGAATTTGTAGAATGGAAATCTTTGTTTGTTTAATTTTATTTGTGCCTTCATGAGTGACTTATAGTGTACGCTATATATCATATGCAGCAGTGCACAACATGACACATGAGAATTCATTTTTGTCAAGTGAATATAATATAAAACATTCATAGCTTTAGCATTGTTTGTCCCTGAGTTCTTTTAAGCATCTGTCGAAGTGTTTATAATTGTTTTTGGTGCAACATATTTAACATGTGTTGCTTTTCAAATTTCTAAGCCATTTTCTTTCAAAAAAATACGCACTCGTATAGACCAGTAAGCATAGTTAGATCCGGTGAAATAGTGGTGGACGTGTAGTTGTTTGTCCTTCTTGAAATGTACTTGCCATACTAAATATGTTTCAATAACGTGTTAGTGAAAATTTAGATAACCGTGCTCTGATACCAAATGAAAGGATGCATGGATCATATGTTTATATCTAATATGCAAGTGTAGTAAAATGCTAGCTTATAGTTAACAAAGTAAAGTAAATAATAGTGAGGAAAAAATCACACCAGAGTTTTTATAATGGTTCGGACCTCCCGTCCTACATCTAGTCCTAAAGCTCCTCTTCGACTTTGATTAGTAAACAACCATCTCTTTGCCCGGAGGAATAGGCTTAATACAAAATTTCTTACTGAGACAAGTATGTGTTCTGGAAGACACTGATTTTGACTGCACGGTACAAATCTTCCTATAATCTCCTTTGAGTAATATGTGTCTGTGAAGCTTTTGATTTCAAGAAGTGATAAAAATTGATATGGTTTGCTTTTAGAAATTAGAGTATGTAAAAGAATGTAGATATAGGATTCAGAAAATTGAAGTGCTTTAATTCTTAAAATCTTAACATATATATAGATGGTGAAGAGTTTTTGTGAAGAGTAATATCCGTTAGAGTTTTCTGTTTCAATCTAAATGTTGCAATCATTGAAAAGGAAGAGGTGTGGTAAAGAGTTATGAAAGAAGCCATTAGAATGAAGTAGATGACCTTTTGTTGTTAGTGGCCATTACTCAGCTCAGACGTTTGTCCATACGCATAGACATCTAACCGTTTATATTTTTTGAAATAGTGCTCGGAGTCAGACGTCTGAGATTTTTGACATACGTCTGATGTGTGTGCTTGATTTAAAAAGGCTATGTTTAGATGTCTGATATATATCGTCAGACGTCTTACGTATGTTATTTTGCATTTTAGTTTCTGTGCTATATGAAGACTTTCATGCAATGTTTGAAATCTACTAAAGGAGATTTCACAAGCTATATATCTATGACTCTTAACACACTAGCTAATACTGATGATTGTTCTCCTTTGTTATCTATTTTTAAGTTGATTTCTGAATCTTTTTTCCTATAAACAGTTGAATATATATTGTAAGTGTATGATGGTATAGTTGTTGTCATCGAAATTATAGAATAGTAGTTCTAACAAAAACAATCGTATTCGCTAGATTAAAGTAATTAAATCTAGGCCGTTCGACCAAGGTTCAACCCTAGTCGACACTAGAGGACTGGTCGACCGCTCTCCTATAGGTGGTCGACCAGCCTAGGAGGTGGTCGATTGGCAGGGTTTCGTATTTAATATTATTTATTTCCTATCATTTCAAAAACTTCAAATGCTAATAACTTCTTAGTTTGAGCTTCGATTGGAAAACTCCATATATGAAACTGGCTTGCAAAACCACCATGAACGCAATGATCAAGTATTGTGGCCAATTTTTAAAGTTTGCTCAAATTCCATTTTTGAGCCTCATTAACTATTTGCTAACTACCGTTAATTCTACAAGGTGTTACAAACAGGTTGAATAATTCTGTTATGACAATAGATTTCCATTTGAAATGTGACTAATTCCATTGCAACATCAAAGAGATAAGGAGATAACAGATTTCCTTATCTTAATCCCCTATTGCTTGTAGAGACACCATTAGTAAGTATATAGTAAGTGTGGGTGCTAATGCATTCTTTTATGATGTTAACTATCTTATCTAGGAATTCCATAGCTAGAAGCATGTGTACAACATAGTTTCTATTCACTGTCATATGTTTTGTGTATGTCAACTTTTAAGCACATTCTTTCTGCACCTTTCTTTTTAAAATTCCTTACAGTTTCAAATGCTAGTAGATTCTATTTACTTTGTCATATATCTCTGGCTAAAAGCACTTGGACATCTTGCTATGAAGTCTTTCAAGATTGAGTAATCCTATTACAAATAATTTTACTGAGAATTTTATAATCCACATTACAACAAGCTATGACCCTATAATCTTTAATATAAGTAGGTTTTTCTTTTTTAATAATTGGGAAAATAACGGTATGATTAACATCTTTAACAATTTTACCTACATCCAATGTTCTTGTTGCTAACCTAAGCTTTTATTTTAGATCATTTTAATGGGTTTCATAGAAAAGAGAACCCAACCATCTAGCTCTGGGTTGAAATCATGATGGATAGAGTTAATAGCCTCATTGTTCTCCCCAACTTCAGTGTCTCTAGTCAACATGTCTCTTCCACGTTCATTCGCAATGGCTATGGTAAAACAATAGGTAATGCTGCTTGTAATTAACCAGTGAATGGTTCTATATAATACTCTATAGCTTTTACTTCTAGTTCTTGCAAGTTTGTTGCATTTTTCCTATTTTCATTAATAATATTAAATGCACTATTATGATTTTTCCTGAAAGACATTTTAGTATAGAAAATTTGGAACATTCATCTCCTTCTACCAACTACTTTCTCTTGCCTTTTGCTTCAAATCAACAGTCTGAATTTAATGCCGCATTCAATTCTATTTGTATAGTAGAGTATTCCTTAATTCATCATTTAAAGAATCTAAATCTAGAGCTTGTCGAGTTTTTTCCAAAATCTTTAGTATTTTAACTACATTATATATATACATGAAGCTCCTTCACTTTTCTTATTCCAGTTGTCTCAATCTCATCTTCATTGTCTTTAAAATAATTGTTAGTATGGACATATTAGTACTTTCAAATTATTCTAAGGTAGAAAATTCTATTATACTATAGTAATATTTCCATTGAGACTAATAATTAGCAATTTTGAATGGTTTACCCTTACTATCTTTGTTTTCCTGAATCGGCTCAATTAAGAGTGGGCTATAATCACTAATTGAATTGGGGAGAATAGCTACTTTCATACTAGGGAACGTGCCATTCACCAAAACTCTATTTGAATTGCATGCAGTTCTTTGACTTCACCACTTCTCCATGTGTATTTCGGTCCAATATGGAACACCTTCATGAGCCCTGCTGCTATAACGCAGTCATTGAATTTTTCTAACTTTGATACTCTCAGTGTAAATCCTCCAATTTTATCTTTTGTTATAAGAATTGCATTATAATCAACTATAGTAAGCCAAGCCCCATTAATTTTTGTAGCTAAAGCCACCAATTATTTCCATAATGCTGCTTTTAATAAAGCCAAGTTACTAGCATAGATGAAAGTGATAATTATATGAAGTCCACCTACATTACTAGCTTCTACTACCATTTGTAGATCATCTTTTGAAATTTCATTAAAAGGCCTAACATCATTACACTATGAAATAATTATTATTCCTTTATTTATAGCAGAATTATTATTAATCATATTCCAATATGAACCAAAAGAGTTTTTAAACATAGCAATATTTTCATCTCCCGTCTTATTTTCTAAAATGTCAATTATATTAGGCTTATACGTATTTCTTAAATTAAAGATTCCTTGTTATCTTTCATCATTATTTATACCTCTAACATTCCAAAAAATAATTATCAAAATAATTGTCATTTGAAGGATGGTGCCTTTTTAATCCTTAAGTTCCTAGGAGCGATGTGCATTGGCCCTTGCTCACTACCTTTTTTATCAAACTGTTTTACGTAATCCTGGTTTGTTTAGTGTAAGTTTCTGAATTCTCTTCTTCTTCTGTTTCTTCATCACTAGATTCTAGCTGAATATTTAGTACTTTTAGTTCTTCCTCTATTCCGGGTACATTTTCATTTTGATCTTTCTTAACTCTTTTCTCTACACCATTTTTGCCGCTTCACTAAAGATGGCTTCTCCGTTGTTTGGTTTAACGATTATACAACCTCCTGTGGTACTTCCTATTCATGCTCCTAAACCACCTATTTTTTCATATGTGAATTTGAATCCAAGGTATCAAAATGCTATAAGGTGTAACATGATTATCAGCATCAATAACTCTACTTGTATATTATGTAGGTGGGTAGGGCCACTTGTATTATTGTCTATATTAATAGCTCACTATTTTGACCTGAATGTTTATAATCATAATAAGTGTCTAAATACTGGGTCATCAAGTCCTTCTCACTTCACACGTGCTCCTCTATATTTGTGATTGACGTGGATATTGGGTAAAAATACACCTTTTTGGCACTTAGGTACAATACTTGAATTGACTTTAACACTCGAAAGCTGTTAGCACCAGAATTGGTCACTAACAAATTAGAATAGATTGGTGTAGCAAGATAAATGAACAAAGTAAATGGAAAAAGAAGAATAACACAATATAATGCAAAATAGAACAGTTAAAAGCAAGAACAGCAGAATTTATAATGGTTCGGCGTTAATTGCCTACGTCCACTTTAAACAAACTCTTTATTACTTCATCAACTGCTTGAATACAGATACAATCAACAAAGAATGACTCGAATTCAAGTTTGAATAAAAAGAAAATGAGTACAAAAATTGGTACTCTCCCTTGTGTTCTCGAAAAAAAGATCCCAAAAAAGGTCCCTTGCCCTCTATTTACAGATGGAGACAGCCCGGAGTCTCAAAACTTGAACTTCTCTTCATTCAATGGGGCCCATCACCAAGACACATCGGCTCAGCATCAATATCGAACCAATAACATCGACCTAAACTTGCCGACCCCTCAAGACCAAAAAAATAATGCCGATCTGAATTCCAAACACACCGAATACTCTAAACATGCCGACACCAGTACAAGCACAGTGAACTCCGACCTGATATAGGCGTGTTGACCTGTTATGGTGATTGCTAACTCGAGTGAGCTTTATCGATCTATCATGAACATGCCGACTGCTTCTATTTATGCTGACTTGGCTCAAGTGCAACGAACCCAGATACAAATGTTATCCCTAAAATGTTATGCCGAACCGGAGTATACCGATCCGAAGTAGTTTCCAAGCTCGTCCAAACATGTTGACCTGATTCAACACCGACCCGGGGAAACGCCACCACTGATCCGAAGCTATGCCGAACCCTCCAAGATGCATACGACCCTAAACTACACGCCGACCTCAAATGCTTCAAACATGCTGACTTGATCTCCATGTTCTTATGTCGACCTCTAGTAGGTGATCCACACCAACACGAAGTTGACAGTGAGGCGACCTGGAGTAAACACTCCTTTAACTCGAAGCAAACTCCTCAACGACCCGAAGTAGATCATTCCTTGACCCATCTTCCATTGACATTCAACTATAGCTTCTGCAACTACAATTTTATAGCTGAGCCAAGGCACTGGGTAACATTTTCCCCCCAAAGTGTGTCTTGTGAATAACATGACGCGCTTTGAATCGGCGAGTAATCCGTGTTCCCAACGGTTAGCTCATTCAAGTCAGTAATTGATCGTTGTTTCCCATTAATTTTTTAATGAAGTCTTGTGTCGTTCGGACCTATTAGCTTAGCCTCAAGAAAGACCCAAGGTCCCTCGTTCGACTATACAAATGTTGATTGCACATAACCTTTCAAATGTTGGATTTATAACGAGTTCTCCCAAGCTTCTGACCTTTTCCCTATCAAACATTGTTTCACCTTATCCATTCTATTTTTTTATATTTTATTATCTTCTTTTATTTAAAAAAATGGAAGGGGTCGGGATGTGAATGCCGATCCCCGATTGTTATATGTGGGCTGGGGTCGGCATGTTGAATAGCCGACCTCTTAGAATACGATCGGGTCTCCAAGAGAAGGCTGGTTCGTATTCCATCCCATATATAAAAGCATGTGTCCACCACTTTCTTCTTCCCACTTTCACTTCTCTAGTTTACATCTCCATTGAGCTCTACTAACCAACTCCTCTAACACAATTTACGCCTCTCCTTTCCCAAAGTCGAGTTGCCTTGCCTTGTAACCTCCAATTACACGCAGATTCGAACTATCCTTAACTCGAACCCATTATTATCCCTTAATCCCCAGATCTGCTACATGGCATGAATTTCCTTTCTAATTCACACCCTAACTATGAGGAATTACGTGGTGTTCAGGTGCATGGGTGATTGAGTTCCCGTTTGGAGTTTATATAAGGTGGAGAAGTAGAAGGATTAAGAGGAATATGAGGGAGTTATAGTAGATGAAAAGGGTCCGTTATGGATGAGGTAGAGGACGGAGTCGGCATAGGTTAGGATATTGGGAGGAAACGATATAGTTGTGTCAACCATAGGGTCAGCATCTTAAGCTAAGCATTAGGACGAGAAAATTAGGGGTCGGTATTCTTAGTTTAGATGTAGGGATCGGTATAGTACTAAGTGAAAAGGGACTGGTATTTTTGAAATAAGGAGGGATCGGTATGTTTCGTATAACGGAGCGGGTCGGTATATGTTGTAGAGAGGAGGGATCAGTAATAAGTCAAGGCACAGGGGTTGGCATAAAGTAGCGGGGATCGGCGTTGACAATTAAAACTACCCGAATTCAAGTGGTCCATATATTATGACCAAATATTTCTTCGCTCTAGCTTAAAGTAATGAATAATGACATGAGTTATCACGTACAAGCTTATGGACTACAATTGAACTAATAAATCCACAGTTCAAACAAAATGACTTCAATGTAAAACTAGCCCAATAAATTCAGGCAATGGACTTCATAATCTAGAATGTCAATCCTCCATCCCAAGACTCCTGACGTCGACTACCTTATACGCTGCCCGAGACGGTCAGCGATGATGGTCTCTTGGATGAAAACTCACAATTTTATCGTTTTACCTTCGTTTTTTACCTTCGTTTTTCCAATCTTAAGCCATTTGCACTTATGTCAATCCACTGCATTGGTTCACAAACATCACGAGGGGGATGTATTCTTACCATTTCTAATATTGATTGTCTTTTGAGTATAGCTTACGCAGTTATTCATCCACACAAAGTGCTCTCCCACGATGTCTTTTAAGTCAGATAAGAAATCGAGCTCTACTACTCTGTCCAATAGCCCGGGCCAAGTCAGCAGCAAGAGGTGGTAGAGACATCGAGCCAACAGTTAGACCTTTTTTCCGACATCCCAACTCTTCCTCCTAAGGTCATAGATCTGGCTCCTGATGCCGTGGATGATGCCATTATTTTGGGTAACCTGATCGATTCACAGGCCTCAATAGTTAGCAAAATGGCCCTTCGTCGATTGTGCTTCATTCACGAGATTCCTTTCGAAGATATTTTAGTTCCGTCGAGGCGAGATCAGCCTCACTTGCCCCCAACAGGGTACACTACATGCAATAAATTCGTGTGCTGGGCTGGATGTGTGTCACCCATCAACTCCTTCATCCGCGAGTTGCTAACGTACATGGGAGTTGCCCCTACGTAATTGCACCCAAACAGTTACGCGTTTATTCACGGCACTTTCTTGCTCTTCATGAGCATTCTATTCCGACCGTTAGATCCTAAGGACATCCGATATATTTACAATTTCAAGAGACGAGCCAATCGCCCCTTGTACGTATTCCTTGAGCCACTGCCAAGATGCCAAGTTCTGATGGGTGCATGGAACAAGCTTTCCCTATTCAAGAAAGAGTGGTTCTACATGCGCTGTCCTCCCGGCTTTGCGAGAAGGAGGTTGCAAGGATGTAATTTTTATTTCCATTCGTCCCAATATTCAAGGACTTAGATCACATTCCCTCTAATCATCTAAGCTTTTTAACTCTTTCAATTATTCGCCCATGGCCTGAAGGCACTAGTATTCCAAAGAAGTTGAGGCTATTCATGCTACTTCAGTAGAAGATCGAGAGATTAAACTTTTAGTTACTAACAAGCTTCTTTCACTATTTAGGCTACTAGCAGACGGTCGCAGGATCGGCCTTCCAAGGAGTAGAGCAACCTCAAAGGCGGTAGCTGATACGAAGATAGAATAAGTCTGCCGCATGGTGCCTTATGTTGAAGGAGTCCATGAAGGTATCGAGGAAGGGGAGATCAAAGAAATAGAGGCCCGAAAGCCTAGTGCTGAAAACATATGTTTTGGACAGGTGCCAACAGCCAGTGCACCTCAAAAAAGCTAGCCACAACCTCCTCCGAAAAAGAAAAAGAGCCTAGCATATAGAATTAAAAAAGGGAAGCTGGGGAGACCTAAAATTTTTTATAGCTCCCATTGAGAAGGGGTCGTCTTTCCAACAAATGGAAATCTCACTGAAGGGACTCTCCGACCTTTCTATTCAGAGCAACCTGTAGATTTACATTTTGTTAACCTTGTTAATGAAGGAATCAATTCTCCCGCAAGAAGTGGTGAAAATAAGCGACTTCATAATCAAGAAGAACATACTCCAATGAGTAAAGGAAAAACCACTGGTCCATTAGGGGATGCACTTGGGCACACACAAGCGCTTACATTCCATCATTCACTTACATTCAACTTTTAAATGGCATCCACTAACTCGTTCTTGTTCAACCATATTTACAAGTGCAATGACTCATTCACACGGCTTCAATCGTGTAACGACCCAACTTCCTATCTCTAGGAAATCGCATCGCTAATAAGAAAGAAAGGGATAGAGCATAGAAAGAAAGAGAAGAAGAAGAACAATACATCAGAATCTAAACAGCGGAACGAATAAATTATATTAATAACATAAAATATTTACATAGTTTACAACATTATCAGAGTACACAGATATACAACTCATACTGGACAATTATAAACACCTGTCTAGTATTTACAATATAATACAACATCACAAATAACTCAGAGATACCAAACACAGCGGACTACTATATATATACCTACACGTAGAAGCCTGCTGCTCTATTGCTCCTCCACAATTCGTCAAAGCTAACCCGAATCCTAACCTAAATCCCTTGGCTACTCGTAAAAATTTGAGTACCCAAGGGTTTATGAAAAACAAAAATAAACTCCGGGTCAGACATGGGTCTGGTGTGAGTAACAGGTTAAAGTTGCTTAACTTTCAAAAACCTTTTAAAAGAAAGGTATCACGTAAGACTTCCCACACATAAACATGGAAAAGTTTTTACCTTACGCTAACCAAAACATTTGATAGGAAATCCGATGATACTATAATAGTGTCTAGGGTTTTCAAACAAAAATGAAATAGCCGAAATTGTTACATCTATTAAATTCCAGCTACTAGCCACAAAAGTGGGTAATACAATCAAAACCGTTGGCACTTATTGGATTTTGGATTCCATACAATGGCAGGGCTACTGGGGTACCGCCCGTCACAGTACGTGGCCTAGATCACCGTACCGAGGAGCCACCCTAACTCCCCTGCAACACAAGGCCGGACCCGTTCCTTACTGAACAGTTCCGAACAAGACAACCCCGGCAGTTGTCGCGAACCAACCGCCCACACAGCCGAATATAAAGGGACTTCTAGACAGGGATCAATCTTGCTCTCCAGTGGGAGCTACCCGCGAATCCTTGCTGCACCTCCCCTGTTTTAGCCATTCTCGGTTGATGAGGCTTGAGTCTACGATTACCTTTATAGGACACATCACTTAGAATGCTCATCGTCCACCTGACGATGTTCTGAAAGCATTCAATCCATACAAGTTCGTTCCGGGTTCGAACGAAACCGAAGGCACTATCTCGTTGCACTCATTATTGGAATCACCCTCAGAGTCAACGACCATAGCCCTTGCACTTTGATTCACCATCTCGAATCTATAAGCACTATTCCGTCAAACTCATTACGGAATCACCCACAGAGTTATACTGACGTATAGCCCTTACACCTCGAGTCTTCACTTGCTCCACTTAGATTCACGACTAACGTTAATTGGAATCGATGTGGTTTTCGGATTCCAAATATGGAAACCCGATCCCGGTCTCATCGAAATCCAAAGCGTGTCTTTTAGGTCCAAGTTGTTTTAAGTTTAAAACAATTCAATTTAAACTATCTATATACACACAGATAGATACTTCACATCATCATAATAGATAATCAACAATATTATCATAAACAAGTAATCTATATTATCATCATAACTTGATAATCTACTTTATCATCAACCATAGATAACTCATACCATCACAATGCAACCAATGCATCCATATCACACAATACTAATTTCATATCTGAGATTCAAACCATTCAAGTCAAACCAAATCATCCATTCATAAGCAAGGATCCATAATCACATCATCCATAATTAATTTAAAATAAATTAAATTAATTACTTCTATCTCTAATTAATTTAAAATGAATTAAATTAATTAGCTATCTTTAATTAATTTAAAATTAATTAAATTAATTACTTCACCATTTAAGACTTGCTTACTTAACCCTTAATTGATCATCAATCAATTAAATAATTATCCTCAAATTAGTCACCTTAATTAATCACCCTTGATTAATTATCTCTTAATTACATTCAAGTAATTATCTTTAATTAATTTTACAAATTAATTATCCTTAACCAAAATTAGTAATTAACCTTTAATTACTTCATTAATTAATTAATTACATTAATTAATTACTTCCTTAATCACTTATCATTGATTAATTAATCCTAATTAATTAATCCTTAATTACATCATTAATTTTATTAATTAATGATCCTTAATTAAATTTAAATTAATTACTTATTTAAATTAATTTCATTAAGTAATTAATCTTAATTAAAATCACAATTATTAATCATTCTTGATTAATTACATTTAGTAATTAACTAACCTTAATTACTTTCTTAATCACTCCTAGATTAATTATATTTAATAATAAATTTTATTGATTAAACATCGTTGATTAATCACATTTGTAATTAATTACCTTTAATTAATTACATCACTTAGTTATTTCAAAAGACTTAATCAATTCTTAAATTAATTACACTAAGTAATTAATTATTAATTACTTCACAAAGAAATTACCTTCCATATTAATTACACAAAGTAATTAATTCCAAAACTCTTCACCACTTTAATTAATTACCTCCAGTAATTTACTTATCTTAATTACCTCTATAAGTAATTATACTTCATTGATTACTTATCAATCAAATGATTATTCTAAATTAATTAAACTTAATTAATTAATTAAAATGAATTCAAATAAGTAATTAATATCTTTAATTATTTCCATAAGTAATCATACTTAATTAAGTTTCATAATTGATTATTTAAATTAATTAATCCAATTAATTTCAAAATTAATTACATTAATCAATAATCACAAGTTAATAACTTTTATTAACTCATCATCAATTCTTTAATTACCTTTTCTAAGTAATTAACTTAAATTAATTAATATTAATTACAAATTTAATTAACCTTAATTAATATCAAATCTTTAATTGATTAACAAATTAATTTATTAAATTACTTGAATTATCTTACTAATTTTATTGAAACAAGGATCATTTAATCTTAAATTTACTTTAAAATAAAACATTTCTCATTCATGATTACTTTATCATTAATAAAGTAACTTAAAACAATTTAACTTAAAATTGTTTTCAAATTACATTTTTAAATTTAAATTTAAAATGAAACAAACTTAACTTAAACAAAGTTTAAAAACATTTTTAAAATCTTTAAAATCTTATGCTAAAGATTTCTCATTTTATAAAGGAAGTTAAAATAAATTTAAACCCCAAATTCATTTCAAAATACAAATCATATTTAAATATGTTTCAACAACCCAATTTGTTTAACATTTAAATTTCTTTTCAAACTTCCTTTATTTTCATAATAATGTTCCAAAATTGAAGTTAGATTTAAACTTATGTTTAAATCTTTACTAAAATTCAAAACTTTATCATAAATTCAAATATTTAAACTCTTTATAGATGTTAAACATTTTAATTTATAAAGTTTAAATTAAATTTCAAACTAAAATCCCCATCTAGTTTAAATTTATACTTTAAATTCAGTTTTAAAAAAAAACAAATTTGAATTGAAAACACGGGTTTTCAAAAACCTGCAACTCAGGAAATAAACCCGAGTTTCCCCTTATTTGCTTCGAGACGCAAACCTAATTACTTCGAGCAAAATTCGAATTGACCCTAGTATAACCCGAGTAAATAAAGCACAGTAATACCCAAACCTTCCCTGACACCAACTTCATCACCGTGCATATGCATGGTGGCTGTAGCCACCTCCGGCTACCTCCCAGGCCGTGAAAAAGTCACCGACCTCCCTTACATCACCTCACGACCATCAAAATCACTCAACCCACACGAAATCAGATTCGAGTTTCCCCAATTCAACCTGTCAGCATCAACAGGCTTCCTTTCAACCAAACCTGGAAACCCTCATTTTCCCCCTCCTCCGACCACCTTGTCGACAGCTACTCCGATCACACCTGCATCAATACTCCATCTACCATCACCCCAAAAATCAAGACACTCGGTCACCTGTGGTTTCCTCCTGATAAATCAAAGCAGTGCCAAATAAAACTAGGTTTAGCATTCCCCTTTTCCAGATAAAACAGCAATGCACAAAAATTTATCACTAAAAATTTGAAATTTGATTTTAAATAATCACAATTTAGTTTTAACTTTTGATTCAAACACCTGAAATTATCAATCAACTGGATTTTGACAGATTTTAATTTACTTTTGTTATAACTTTGTTTCCAGTAAAATACAGGTATATTCTTTTTTCTTCTTTTCATCTTAAACAAAATCTTAGGCTTATCATTGATGATATATTAATCATGCATTTACCAAATCTCTTATACTATCAAAGATAAATTTTAAAAACACTTAAGTTTCTTTTAAAACTTGGATCCTGGAACTTAGAAAATACTGTAAATATCACAAAACAGAAACTATACTAAATACAATTTTATTTATTGGAACAAACATGCACTCCATATCTACTTAAACTTTAAAATTTATGAGGTCACTCTCAATATACAAATCAACATACAACCAGATCCACACAAGTCATCAATCAAGCAAAAATTTAATATTTAAGTTTTAAACAGAAAGTGTTACTCATAAACACTTCATTCAACATACTATCAAGTATATAACACAAGCATATACATTTCAGTCATAAAACCAGTACAGATTATACTTAAATTCTATTTTAAGAAAAAGAAGTTACTCACAAACATACAATCAACATGCAATTCAGGTAACATACACAACATACTTATTTAAACAACCAACTTATATTTAAATTTTAAAAAGTGTTACTCACCTGAGATTTGAAGATGAAACAGAGCTCAAAATTTTGAAAAGCTTTATGCTTCTGTTTTGAATTTCAAAAACCAGTGCCTTGCTTTAAAACTGTAATTTGCATGCAGACAGTACTTGATTCCCAGATGCTTTTGAACCTCTTTAATTTAAATGCTTTAAATTTTAATAAAACTTGCTTCAGACCTCTGTTTTAAAGAATGCAGGTAAGCCTTTCTGTTGATTTCCAGAATGCACAAGGCAAAAACCCAGATTCATTTGAAATTGCTTGAATTTGTAAACTTGCAGTTGCATGCAGGCTTCAGGTTTAAAGGATGCAGATAATCATGTTTTTGAAATGAATTTCAGGTTGCAGGCTTGATTCCAAATCTTAAAAGAATGCAGAAGCTTTACATTTCTTTTTGAATGAAATTAAAGGTTGCATTGCATTTGGAAAAACCAGATTTTTGAACATGATTTAAATTTTGTTTTTGAGAGTTTTGTTTTCAGCTGAGATTTATCTTCTTCTTAATTTTGAAAAAAAATGAAGATTTTGAAAAGAATAGAGATGAAAAAAACATGTTTTATATAGGTGTAAATGTCTCATTTAAAAATTAAAAGGAAAATCAAAATAAAAGAACTTGTGAAATTAAGTAATTAAATTTTGTACACTTGTCTTATTAAGTTCTTAAGATGCTAACACTTGTTTAATCCATATGTTACTTATTATTTTTAATTTAAAGATAAAAAAAATCCTCTTTACTTTATTAAATACACATATAAGTAGTTTACATAAAAGAAATGATATGTATTTCTTTTTAATGAAATAAAACAATTTATAAAACATGAAAGCTCACTTACAAAAATTAAAATTTGGTTATTCATATATGTTTATTCATTTGAATTTCAAAATGAATTCAAATTCAAATGCTATTGATGCATTTTAAAAATCCAATGTTAAAACCAATTTAAAACTAGTTTACATCAACATATTTTTAATTTCGACAATAAAATTTTTGTCTTTTAAATACTATCTATATTTGTACATTTATCATTATTATTTGAAAATAACATAACTAACAATTTAAATTATTTATAAAAGAAATTATAAATAACATATCTTATTTATCTTAATTACATACATTAATGTTTAATATATAAAGGGTATTTAAAATTTACTTATATAATTTCAAATTATAATTATTAGGCTATATTTCCAAAAAGAAATAAAATAAACTTTTGTTTATCATTTTAAAATTTAAACTATGTTTAAAGTACAATTATACAATTTAAAACAATTACTTTAAGTATTTTAAACAATTAGTCATTTATTATATAAAATAAGAAAAAACTTCAAATTATCAAATGAATATTGGAATTTTAAAAACCATATTTTATTTGTTCATTTAATTTCAAACCAAACTTATCCATTCACAATATATATAGAAATTTATATATACATATGTTATAAATAGGAAAAACAATTATTAGTTTTTTTAAAAAAGATAAAGTTCATCAATTACACATAATTACACATTTATTTATTTGGATTATTAAATCAAGTAAATTTTTTATCAAAATTTTATCAAATCAATTTAATTTTAAATACAGATTATTATATTGATATTGCTTAAATTTCCGGGATATCACATTCCTTCCCCCTTATAAGAATTTCGTCCCCGAAATTTAAAAGCAAAGGTAATTTAATAACCCATTTAAAATTATAGATTTTAAATCACAAGCATTCATCAATCATATGCTAACAACCAAAGCAACCAATTTATCTAATCAAACAAATTAATTATCCAGATAAAATTCTAGATAAAAATTCCTCGAGTTTACCCGGTATATATATATACCAGGATACTCGCCCTACAAAATACAAACCATCTAAACTACGAAGCTACAGAGCTTCAACTCATCTAGATCTACAACTCTAAACAGGATATCAGACCACAAACGAGTCTGACTCAACACCCTAATCTTCCTGAACAGCTGGTTCCACTTCCAGAGATAACTCATACACGTACTCCCTCAGAGATACGTGAAACTTATCGAATCCCAGTTATCCAAACTGGCAATTCGATTCTTGATATCCAAATACCAATCCAACCCAACACAATGATCTCCTCAAGATCAACCAAGACTAAGATCACCAACTCTACTCCTCAACCATTAGAAGAACAACTTACTTCTTCTATCATTAAAGACAAAACAGAAGCATTCCCAAACTGCTTCCGCTGCACAACTCTGATCTGGCACAGAAAACACTGCTAATGAAAAATATGAGCACAAACTGGACATCACTTCCCAGAAATATGGCTCAACATATCCAATAAAATTCAGAAGTTTCACCAATCCTGAGCTGCCTCACCAAACCTATCTCGAGAAATCCTCCTTCTACTAGCTGATCCACCGGTAGCACTCCTGGAATCCAGACGGTAAGGAAACTCAATCTTCAGATGCAGAAAAACCTCTGTCTTCTTAGAAGAAAACCAAAAATTCTTCAATACCTCAAAAGAACATTCAAACTATCGCAAGTCACTTTTGCGATCAACACAGACCAATTTCCAAAGAAAATTGTTCTCTCTTTACCAAACAGAACAGCTTACTCTTAATTAGCCAATCCAATAAAGTATTGGGTCCACTCTGCTGCTTCTGAACTCCACCTTCAGAATCTACTCAGCCAGGAAACTCCTGTCAACACAGACACTCCGAGCTGCACTGCTGACACCAATGCCAAAGAGTTCCTGATCCAAAGTTCTTTGAGAAACTCAGGCCTCAAAGCCAACCACCATATCCTGCTGAACTCAGCCGTAACACCGAAGTAGACACACTTCCTAACTCATTCCAAGGAAAACATCTTCTAAAATATCCATATTTACTGCATCCCATCACGCAGTTACTACTACCTGAGGTATCAAAATACCATCACACACTCCTGCCAACCAACAAATCCAAACTCTACTCATCCATTTCAAAGATAAACTCTGAACCTTTACAGGTCCCCTTCAGAGATCGATGAAATCTCTATGCCACTGCACAACTTACCCGAGACGGTATTAGGTCTACAGTCTCGACAAATACACTTCCAACCTCAAACATTCAAACTTCAACCAATGGTAGTAATCGTGTTACACACACCACTACCTTATCTACCTTTATAACTTATATTGGAAAACCTGAACGGGTAACCCAATAGATAGGTAGAAATAATAAATATATATCAAAATTACAAATACACTCTCTCAAGATAGACACCACTCCAGAGCCTAGGTATTCACTCAACCTAATGCTCTGATACCACTGTAACGACCCAACTTCCTATCTCCAGGAAATCGCATCGCTAATAAGAAAGAAAGGGATAGAGGATAGAAAGAAAGAGAAGAAGAAGAACAATACATCAGAATCTAAACAGCTGAACGAATAAATTATATTAATAACATAAAATATTTACATAGTTTACAACATTATCAGAGTACACAGATATACAACTCATACTAGATAGTTATAAACACCTGTCTAGTATTTACAATATAATACAACATCACAAATAACTCAGAGATACCAAACACAGCGGACTACTATATATATACCTACACGTAGAAGCCTCCTGCTCCATTGCTCCTCCACAATTCGTCAAAGCTAACCCGAATCCTAACCTGAATCCCTTGACTACTCGTAAAAATTTGAGTACCCAAGAGTTTATGAAAAACAAAAATAAACTCCGGGTCAGACATGGGTCTGGTGTGAGTAACAGGTTAAAGTTGCTTAACTTTCAAAAACCTTTTAAAAGAAAGGTATCACGTAAGACTTCCCACACATAAACATGGAAAAGTTTTTACCTTACGCTAACCAAAACATTTGATAGGAAATCCGATGATACTATAATAGTGTCTAGGGTTTTCAAACAAAAATGAAATAGTCGAAATTGTTACATCTATTAAATTCCAGCTACTAGCCACAAAAGTGGGTAATACAATCAAAACGGTTGGCACTTATTGGATTTTGGATTCCATACAATGGCAGGGCTACTGGGGTACTGCCCGTCACAGTACGTGGCCTAGATCACCGTACCGAGGAGCCACCCAAACTCCCCTGCAACACAAGGCCGGACCCGTTCCTTACTGAACAGTTCCGAACAAGACAACCCCGGCAGTTGTCGCGAACCAACCGCCCACACAGCCGAATATAAAGGGACTTCTAGACAGGGATCAATCTTGCTCTCCAGTGGGAGCTACCCACGAATCCTTGCTGCACCTCCCCTGTTTTAGCCATTCTCGGTTGATGAGGCTTGAGGCTACGATTACCTTTATAGGACACATCACTTAGAATGCTCATCGTCCACCTGACGATGTTCTGAAAGCATTCAATCCATACAAGTTCGTTCCGGGTTCGAACGAAACCGAAGGCACTATCTTGTTGCACTCATTATTGGAATCACCCTCAGAGTCAACGACCATAGCCCTTGCACTTTGATTCACCATCTCGAATCTATAAGCACTATTCCGTCAAACTCATTACGGAATCACCCACAGAGTTATACTGACGTATAGCCCTTACACCTCGAGTCTTCACTTGCTCCACTTAGATTCACGACTAACGTTAATTGGAATCGATGTGGTTTTCGGATTCCAAATATGGAAACCCGATCCCGGTCTCATCGAAATCGAAAGCGTGTCTTTTAGGTCCAAGTTGTTTTAATTTTAAAACAATTCAATTTAAACTATCTATATACACACAGATAGATACTTCACATCATCATAATAGATAATCAACAATATTATCATAAACAAGTAATCTATATTATCATCATAACTTGATAATCTACGTTATCATCAACCATAGATAACTCATACCATCACAATGCAACCAATGCATCCATATCACACAATACTAATTTCATATATGAGATTCAAACCATTCAAGTCAAACCAAATCATCCATTCATAAGCAAGGATCCATAATCACATCATCCATAATTAATTTAAAATAAATTAAATTAATTACTTCTATCTCTAATTAATTTAAAATGAATTAAACTAATTAGCTATCTTTAATTAATTTAAAATTAATTAAATTTATTACTTCACCATTTAAGACTTGCTTACTTAACCCTTAATTGATCATCAATCAATTAAATAATTATCCTCAAATTAGTCACCTTAATTAATCACCCTTGATTAATTATCTCTTAATTACATTCAAGTAATTATCTTTAATTAATTTTACAAATTAATTATCCTTAACCAAAATTAGTAATTAACCTTTAATTACTTCATTAATTAATTAATTACATTAATTAATTACTTCCTTAATCACTTATCATTGATTAATTAATCCTTAATTACATCATTAATTTTATTAATTAATGATCCTTAATTAAATTTAAATTAATTACTTATTTAAATTAATTTCATTAAGTAATTAATCTTAATTAAAATCACAATTATTAATCATTCTTGATTAATTACATTTAGTAATTAACTAACCTTAATTACTTTCTTAATCACTCCGAGATTAATTATATTTAATAATAAATTTTATTGATTAAACATCCTTGATTAATCACATTTGTAATTAATTACCTTTAATTAATTACATCACTTAGTTATTTCAAAAGACTTAATCAATGCTTAAATTAATTACACTAAGTAATTAATTATTAATTACTTCACAAAGAAATTACCTTCCATATTAATTACACAAAGTAATTAATTCCAAAACTCTTCACTACTTTAATTAATTACCTCCAGTAATTTACTTATCTTAATTACCTCTTTAAGTAATTATACTTCATTGATTACTTATCAATCAAATGATTATTCTAAATTAATTAAACTTAATTAATTAATTTAAATTAATTCAAATAAGTAATTAATATCTTTAATTATTTCCATAAGTAATCATACTTAATTAAGTTTCATAATTGATTATTTAAATTAATTAATCCAATTAATTATCAAAATTAATTACATTAATCAATAATCACAAGTTAATAACTTTTATTAACTCATCATCAATTCTTTAATTACCTTTTCTAAGTAATTAACTTAAATTAATTAATATTAATTACAAATTTAATTAACCTTAATTAATTTCAAATCTTTAATTGATTAACAAATTAATTTATTAAATTACTTGAATTATCTTACTGATTTTATTGAAACAAGGATCATTTAATCTTAAATTTACTTTAAAATAAAATATTTCTCATTCATGATTACTTTATCATTAATAAAGTAACTTAAAACAATTTAACTTAAAATTGTTTTCAAATTACATTTTTAAATTTAAATTTAAAATGAAACAAACTTAACTTAAACAAAGTTTAAAAACATTTTTAAAATCTTTAAAATCTTATGCTAAAGATTTCTCATTTTATAAAGGAAGTTAAAATAAATTTAAACCCCAAATTCATTTCAAAATACAAATCATATTTAAATATGTTTCAACAACCCAATTTGTTTAACATTTAAATTTCTTTTCAAACTTCCTTTATTTTCATAACAATGTTCCAAAATTGAAGTTAGATTTAAACTTATGTTTAAATCTTTACTAAAATTCAAAACTTTATCATAAATTCAAATATTTAAACTCTTTATAGATGTTAAACATTTTAATTTATAAAGTTTAAATTAAATTTCAAACTGAAATCCCCATCTAGTTTAAATTTATACTTTAAATTAAGTTTTTTTAAAAAAACAAATTTGAATTGAAAACACAAGTTTTCAAAAACCTGCAACTCAGGAAATAAACCCGAGTTTCCCCTTATTTGCTTCGAGACGCAAACCTAATTACTTCGAGCAAAATTCGAATTGACCCTAGTAAAACCCGAGTAAATAAAGCACAGTAATACCCAAACCTTCCCTGACACCAACTTCAACACCGTGCATATGCACGGTGGCTGTAGCCACATCCGGCCACCTCCCAGGCCGTGAAAAAGTCACCGACCTCCCTTACATCACCTCACGACCATCAAAATCACTCAACCCACACGAAATCAGATTCGAGTTTCCCCAATTCAACCTGTCAGCATCAACAGGCTTCCCTTCAACCAAACCTGGAAACCCTCATTTTCCCCCTCCTCCGACCACCTTGTCGACAGCTACTCCGATCACACCTGCATCAATACTCCATCTACCATCACCCCAAAATCAAGACACTCGGTCACCTGTGGTTTCCTCCCGATAAATCAAAGCAGTGCCAAATAAAACTGGGTTTAGCATTCCCCTTTTCCAGATAAAACAGCAATGCACAAAAATTTATCACTAAAAATTTGAAATTTGATTTTAAATAATCACAATTTAGTTTTAACTTTTGATTCAAACACCTGAAATTATCAATCAACTGGATTTTGACAGATTTTAATTTACTTTTGTTATAACTTTGTTTCCAGTAAAATACAGGTATATTCTTTTTTCTTCTTTTCATCTTAAACAAAATCTTAGGCTTATCATTGATGATATATTAATCATGCATTTACCAAATCTCTTATACTATCAAAGATAAATTTTAAAAACACTTAAGTTTCTTTTAAAACTTGGATCCTGGAACTTAGAAAATACTGTAAATATCACAAAACAGAAACTATACTAAATACAATTTTATTTATTGGAACAAACATGCACTCCATATCTACTTAAACTTTAAAATTTATGAGGTCACTCTCAATATACAAATCAACATACAACCAGATCCACACAAGTCATCAATCGAGCAAAAATTTAATATTTAAGTTTTAAACAGAAAGTGTTACTCATAAACACTTCATTCAACATACTATCAAGTATATAACACAAGCATATACATTTCAGTCATAAAACCAGTACAGATTATACTTAAATTCTATTTTAAGAAAAAGAAGTTACTCACAAACATACAATCAACATGCAATTCAGGTAACATACACAACATACTTATTTAAACAACCAACTTATATTTAAATTTTAAAAAGTGTTACTCACCTGAGATTTGAAGATGAAACAGAGCTCAAAATTTTGAAAAGCTTTATGCTTCTGTTTTGAATTTCAAAAACAAGTGCCTTGCTTTAAAACTGTAATTTGCATGCAGACAGTACTTGATTCCCAGATGCTTTTGAACCTCTTTAATTTAAATGCTTTAAATTTTAATAAAACTTGCTTCAGACCTCTGTTTTAAAGAATGCAGGTAAGCCTTTCTGTTGATTTCCAGAATGCACAAGACAAAAACCCAGATTCATTTGAAATTGCTTGAATTTGTAAACTTGCAGTTGCATGCAGGCTTCAGGTTTAAAGGATGCAGACAATCATGTTTTTGAAATGAATTTCAGGTTGCAGGCTTGATTCCAAATCTTAAAAGAATGCAGAAGCTTTACATTTCTTTTTGAATGAAATTGCATGTTGCATTGCATTTGGAAAAACCATATTTTTGAACATGATTTAAATTTTGTTTTTGACAGTTTTGTTTTCAGCTGAGATTTATCTTCTTCTTAATTTTGAAAAAAAATGAAGATTTTGAAAAGAATAGAGATAAAAAAAAACATGTTTTATATAGGTGTAAATGTCTCATTTAAAAATTAAAAGGAAAATCAAAATAAAAGACACTTGTCAAATTAAGTAATTAAATTTTGTACACTTGTCTTATTAAGTTCTTAAGATGCTAACACTTGTTTAATCCATATGTTACTTATTATTTTTAATTTAAAGATAAAAAAATCCTCTTTACTTTATTAAATACACATATAAGTAGTTTACATAAATGAATGATATGTATTTCTTTTTAATGAAATAGAACAATTTATAAAACATGAAAGCTCACTTACAAAAATTAAAATATGGTTATTCATATATGTTTATTCATTTGAATTTCAAAATGAATTCAAATTCAAATGCTATTTATGCATTTTAAAAATCCAATGTTAAAACCAATTTAAAACTAGTTTACATTAACATATTTTTAATTTCGACAATAAAATTTTTGTCTTTTAAATACTATCTATATTTGTACATTTATCGTTATTATTTGAAAATAACATAACTAACAATTTAAATTATTTATAAAAGAAATTATAAATAACATATCTTATTTATCTTAATTACATACATTAATGTTTAATATATAAAGGGTATTTAAAATTTACTTATATAATTTCAAATTATAATTATTAGGCTATATTTCCAAAAAGAAATAAAATAAACTTTTGTTTATCATTTTAAAATTTAAACTATGTTTAAAGTACAATTATACAATTTAAAACAATTACTTTAAGTATTTTAAACAATTAGTCATTTATTATATAAAATAAGAAAAAACTTCAAATTATCAAATGAATATTGGAATTTTAAAAACCATATTTTATTTGTTCATTTAATTTCAAACCAAACTTATCCATTCACAATATATATAGAAATTTATATATACATATGTTATAAATAGGAAAAACAATTATTAGTTTTTTTAAAAAAGATAAAGTTCATCAATTACACATAATTACACATTTATTTATTTGGATTATTAAATCAAGTAAATTTTTTATCAAAATTTTATCAAATCAATTTAATTTTAAATACAGATTATTATATTGATATTGCAAAAATTTCCGGGATATCACAAATCGCTCTTGTGTCTCTTCTATCTTCCACTCTCAGGCCGGGGTCAGAGTTTGGAAAACATAGAGAGAGAGAGATGAAAGTTAGGGAAGAGATTATCGTTCTAGAGAATAATCCTCGTCCTCAAAAAGGAAAACTCATGGTCATACTTCATATCAAAGAGACCTTACAAATCCTCCTACGCAGGGTGGAGACAAGCCCACTTAGCGAGGCTCTCAGCCGGATGCTCCCCGCGACCAGCATTGTGGCTCTTCCAGCGCTAGGCAGTCTCGTGAGCACCATAAGAAAACATTGACTTCATCAGAACAAACTCCTCCAGCTCCTTCTCACGACTCAACTACGGTGGAGAAATTAGCTGAGCTTAAAACTATCTTTCCAAAAATTCGCTTCGACACGCTAAAATTCCTCTCGGCTATATATTCCAATCCTGGGACTGCCGTAGAAAATTCGCTTACATGTTTGAATGACGTATATATACAGCATGAGTCATTCATACATTTGGTTGAAAAAGTCTTGGAAGTTTCTATCGAACGTCAGCATGAGACCGACCGCCTAAAACTAGAGGCTATCCATAACAAGGACATCATAAAGTATCGGGATACTGAATTGCTCTCATTCAAAGCCCAACTTGAGGACGCAAAACGGAATGCCAAAGAGATGGTCGAGGTAGTTAGTTGCTTAGAGGCTACTCACAAAAAGGAATTAACAATGCACTCAAGCGCAGTGGCACTTTGGCTCTGGAAAAAGACTCCCTACAAAAGGAGAAAGCATACTAGCCCACCATGTATAGGAGTTGGAGAGACTGCTATCTAAGGAGAAAGAGGAGAAAATAGAAGCTCAAGAGGAGTCACGGAAATATTGCGAGGAGATCGTCGATACACGAAACCCAAAAGAGAAGCTTGACAAACAACTTTCTCAAATCAAAGTGCTGAAAGAAAATGCTCGCAAAGAGGGTAAGAATGCAACTCTCATAGAAGCCGACTCTCGAATTGAAGCAACGACCAAGCCTGGACGGGAGGAGATCAAGTGCTTGTTCGTCCTACACATCATAGAATATAACGCAAGGGTCCTCCTACATCGTGACTTAACCTTCTTGGGAGACGGCTATCTCGAGTCGTTTGCCAAAGCCTAGGACACTCTCATTAAAATAAAGAAAGTGGAGTTAGGCATGGCTGAGATTGATGAAGAGGCACTTGCAAAAGAAGTGCACCGAGGAAATGAGCCATCCGACTTGGCTGGGGCAAAAGCTTCTATTTGGCGGAGCCTTCAACGTCTAAGGAGAAAGAGGACATCGCCAATCCATCTTGCATTGTGTCTCAGGTTCCTTCTTCCATTCAACTGACCAAGACTTCATCTTCTCAATCTCTTTAGCAACATGTCGGTTATGACCCAGAAAAACCTGGACTTCGCATTCACAAATTATCTTCAATTGTCGAGGGGAGTACGCCCGTGATCACTGAAATTCAACCGGATGTCGGTACTTATCCCAACCTCTTCTAATCTGAAAAGTTGATGTTCTCGGTGAATAACCATCGTAACCTAAAATTTGCCTTTTATGGAACCATGTAGGTCACCCTTGTCTCGAGCCGACTCCAAGGAGTGATGTCACCACGGAGCAGGAGGGAAAACAAGCCGAGGCACCAGCTGTCGGAGACATTCCTCGTCTTGATGCTCAAGTAATTGGGGCACTGGATGGGGATAGACCTGAAGATCCATTACTTGCCGAGGAGCACGATGATGTTATGATTATGGGAGCTTCTAAGCACACCGGCAAGTTCAGTATGAAGGAGCAAATCGAAGAGGAGGAAAAGGAGAGACTCAAAGTTAAGAGTGGGTCCAAAGTGGTGGAGATTGACGATCCCCTTAACACGCCACTGGAATTCATCCCTCCTGGTGGGTCTGTGCCCATGGAAGTTCCCCCACCTCCCTCAGGCACCTCCTCACAAAGGGCCATGGGGTCCCAAAAGAAACGCTTAGCTGAGACGACTCTCGAAAAGCCGAAGAAGGATAGAAAAGTGAACAAATTGTTGGAGCCTTGTAATATTTTTCTTAGCTTGAATAAATTAGAGTTATGTAGTCGTTTTTCCTCGCTTTTTTTATTAGTAGCAGATGTATGGACTTGGCCTCCGAATCTTTGGAGGGATTGTAAGGAAATTTTGGAATGTAAATAAAATTTTGTTCCTTTGCCAATCATCGAATGTGTTTTTATTTCCATGGCAGATTAATATTTATACTCCAAGTAATTGTGATGATATTTTTAGGTTCTGTTGATAATTTATCATCTCAATCTTAGAGCTTTTATGCGGTTTTCACCGGAAGTCGTCGTCGGTCGTATTTCGTCGCTAACGGTTCGAGCATTTTTTATCGATCTTAGACTGGAGCCCGTAAGTAGTAAATGGTCAAAAGTTCTCTCGTTCATCCATAGGCTCGGACACTTGGCATTTTTAATTTCGCCCCTTGGACTTATAGACATTTCTCACATCACTCAAATTTAGATCGAAACCGGGGACTCAGAGATCTTACAAATCATTTATACTTTAGTCCGCATTCTGAGGACCCAGTGTACTCTAATCCGCACTGCGGGGAATTAGAGGTTTTCCAAATTGTTTATACTCTAGTCATGCTCTAGGGACTTAGAGTACTCTAAGCCACACTTTGGGGACCTAGAGATTTTTCAAGCTGTTTATTCTCTAGTCCGTGCTCTAGGGACTCAAAGTACTGTAATCCGCACTCCGGGGACTCAAAGTACTCTAATCCACACTTTGGGGACTTATAGATTTTTCGAATCATTTATACTATAGCTCGTGCTCTGGGGACTCAGACTACTCTAATCCACATTCTCGCGACTTATAGATTTTTCAAATTGTTTATACTCTAGCCTTAGCTCTGGAGACTCGGAATACTCTAATCCATACTCTAGGAACATAGACATTTTTCAAATCGTTTATACTCTAGCCCGCGCTTTAGGGACTCAGAGTAATCTAATCCACACTCTAGGGACTCAGAGACTTTTCAAATAGCTAGTCGGTTTTTAGTTTTATGTGGGCGTTCATACATCACATATGCTAGTGTTAATTAATTTTGACATGTAATTATATAGCACAAAACAACAATAGTTCATAAAAAATAGCTTCAAGCTTTCATTCATCGCAAAAAGTAGGGGCAGACTAATTTGTCTTATAACATATCAAAAACAAAAAACAGCGAGCAAAGCAAATACTGAATACAGCTATGACTGAAATGCAAAAGAAACAAACAAGGTAAAATAGCGGCGTATATGATTGCTGTTCCATGCTCTGGGAAGTGTTACACCATCAACAGTCGCTAGCTTGAAAGTTCCTTCTCCAAGCCTCCGTTTGATGACGTACGAACCTTCCCATATGGGATTCATGTGTGTTGGGACCGGAAAGACTCGCTTCAGAACAAGGTCGCCCACATCGAAAACTCCTTGCCGGACTTTCAAATTGTAATATTGGGCGACTCGGTGCCATTGTGCGGCCGCACTTAATTCAGCCTCCTTACGTTTCTCATCAATAAAGTCTATGACTCCAATAAGATATCTCAATTTATTATGGGATCGTAATAAGATACCCGATGGACAGGGATTTTAAGCTCCATGGGTATAATTGCTTCAGCCCCATATGCCAAGGCGAATGGAGTATGGCCAGCCGCTGACTTATGAGTCGCTCTGTATACCCAGAGGGCCATTGGAAGTTCGCCTACCCACTTGCCTCTAGCCTTTTCCAAAAGATTTTTAAAAATGGATTTGATTATCTTATTCATAGCTTCAACCTGCCCATTCGCCTTAGGGTGAGTGGTTGCTGCAAACCTTTTCTCCATATGGTTCTTTCGATAAAACTCTTTGAATTCAGCACTATCAAATTGAGTTCCGTCGTCGGTGAAAATAGTCCGCAGGAGATCGAAACGGCATATAATGTTTCGCACAATGAAGTTAATGACCTTTTTGGTGGTGATCGTAGCTAATGGTTTCGCTTCTGTCCATTTGGTGAAGTAGTCGACCGCGACAATTGCAAACTTCGCACCACCCTTGGAAATTGGCGACGAGCCGACAATGTCAATTCCCCATATCACAAATGGCCATGGGCTAACCATTTACGTAATTTTTGCCGGCAGTGCTCTTGAGACTTTCACATATTTCTTATCACATCTTATCACATAGTCTGCGGCGTCCCGATTCACAATCGGCCAATAGTACATATAACGAAGTACCTTTTTGGCTAGCATCTGCCCCCTAGCATGTTCTCTACATTCTCCTTCATGGACTTCTTTCAAAACCCGCTTTATCTCGCCATAGGAGATGCACCTGAGTAAAGGAACAGAGAATCCCTTCTGATACATAATCCCATCCTGTAGAACATATCGTGAGACTTTGCGAAGGACTTGTTGTCTTTCATTCCTTCTCTAAGGCAATGTTCCACGCAATAAGGATTCTATAAATGAGGACGTCCACGACTCCCATTCAGTTTCCATCTCTGGCACATGATCCACTTCTATTGCATTTATACTCGAGGTATGTAGGGTTTTGACGGGAACCAAGCCCATTTGCTGTGCATCACCAGTGCTTGCGAATATAGCCAATGAATCGGGGTCCCCATTTTTCTCTTGCGGGATGTGTGAAATGTCATAGTATTCGAGGTCTGTCAACAACTGCTGGACTCGCATAAGGTGTGGAGTAAGACGTTGTCCCTTCATCTGGTAGTCACCCCTGACTTGGTATACTACCAGCTATGAGTCATAAAAGATTCCGATCGATTTCACCCTGAGCTCTTTAGCAAGCTTCAGTCCAGCGACTAACGTTTCATACTCGACTTCATTGTTTATAGCTGGGAAATCAAGCTTTAAGGCATAGCAAATCGATCGATTCTTGGGGGTTACAAGAACGACACCAGCCTCAGAACAATTATCATTAGATGCTCCATCGGCATTCAATTTCCATCATATGACAGGGATCATATCACTTCCATTCGGTTCATCCTGCACAGTGAACTCTACTATAAAATTTGCCAACGCTTGTCCTTAGATAGCTCTTCGAGGCAAGTACGTAATGTCAAACTGGCTGAGCTAGATGTTCCATTTAAGTAATGTAACAAACCAGGGTTTTTGACCTTGGAAAATCGACACTAATACGTTCATTATATTACATGCCGAGCAATCGAATGCCAAAAACGCAATAGTTAGGGGAAAAAGAAAAGGAAGAGGTAGAAGAAAAGAGAAACAACATAGAATCTCACAATCATAGCGGAACAATATATAATAGATAATAACATGTATTTATACAAAAAGAACTATACCTGTTATTTATATATACCACTATAAGATTACAACAAATCAACAACCCAATACTGGACAATTATAATAATTTGTCCTCACTAGTGCTAACCATACAACCTACAATATACAGCGGAATATAATCAAGTACATGTAATACGTCCTCGTCATCCGGCATATATCTGAGCTCCATAACATCCTAACCTGAACCAGTAATACTCGGTCTGACCCGAGCATTATAATAAAATAACACTCGAGTCAGTCTGTAAAACCAACGTGAGAAAACACACTCAACTTTAATTATTACTTTTACAAAAATCCTTTGAAAAACAGTGGTATCTCTAAAGACCACGCCACACATAAACACGATGGGTTTTTACCTTACGATAACCAATACATTTTATATATAAATAATATGATATTCTAATAGTGTCTAAGTACAAGCACTTATTCAAATAGCCAAAATTGTTACATTATTAAATTCCAGCATACTAGGCCCTACAACCAAAACTGTAAAGGCACGTATTGGAGAATTGATTTCCATACAATGACTAGGCACTGGGGTACAACCTAATATGGTACACATCTAGAAAAATGTACCGAGGACCCCACCGGGATCCCCTACAACACAAGACCGGCCCTACCCCTAACCTGGATATAACCGAATGTGCTATCACCTACGGTTGTTCCACTCTTATCGAGGGCTCTTTTTCCATGCACCACTGTATCCATAATTAATAATATATGCAAGGGTATCTTGAAAGGCGATAACATATCCTAATTGGGTGCGACCCACTTAGCCTTGATGCATCTTCCCTTATTTTCAGTCATTCTGGTTGACGAGGCTTGAGGTTACGATTACCTTTTCAAGGAAATTTTCACTTAGAATGTTCATTGTCCTCCAATGATAATATGTTGAATATATTCATCCATACAAATCCGTTCTAGGTCTGAACGAAACCAAAGACACTATTCCTACTACATCCATTTTGGGATCATCCTCAGGATTAGTAGCGATTAGCCTTTGCACTTCAATACTCCATCTTCATTTCCATGCTCTTGTCTTCACTTTGAAAACGTATTCATTGGATCAGAGTGATTTTCAGATAAATTATCCGATCCCGGTCTCTTTGATACTATATTCGATATTTTCGGTAAACTCAACCTCGGTTCTTTAGGAAATAAATAGACGAAAATAAGACCGGAGATCATCTGCTAACCGTTAGTGGATGGATTTCCTTATAATCATCCTAGAAGAACGAAACGAGTTTATATGTATAGTATAGCATCTTTGACAGTAACTGTACCATATAATTCCCGTGTTTCTCCTAAATATTCCCAAAGTTATGTTTTTTGTCTAAATTTAATAGTTGGTTATTTAACTATCAAATAAACGATTATTTAACTACCAAATAAACGATTATTTAACTATCAAATAAACAATCATTCAATCAAAGATTCTTTTTCCACTGAAATTCCTAAACAATTAAAGATTCATTTTCCACTAAAATTCCTAAACCTTATTTTATTTAAATTTCAATAAATTAAATCTTGTTATCAAAAAGGTATATACTTATCTTATCGGAATAAGTATGTTAACAAACCATTCCCTTCGAGATTTTTTGAAAAACCTTTAAAAATTAATATGCAAAGCACTATATCAACTATGGATTCATAGCTCAATGATTATGTCTCTATCCCAGAGAAATTCAAACTTAACTGTAGGCAATCTCTGCCTTTCGATTTCGCCATGAAAGTATACCATTACTTTCCGAAAACTTTATTTAATAATTATCTCAAAATAATGCTTATAAAGTTTCTATAATAATTTTCCATGTTTAATTTAGGCAAATACTCTTTAATAAAAGCTATTATATAAAATAATATTAATACGAAATAATATTTCTTACTTTTATAATAATAATACTGATTAATTCTTAAATAATAATTAACATAAAATCAAATCATTTTAAGGAAACTTTAATTAATAGTTAAATATACTTTTAATCAATTTAAAACAATTACATAACTTTAAAATAATAAATAAATCTGATTTATTAATAAAATTCTAATCGATTTACAAGACTTGTTTATAAATTTACAATTCCTTTGACAATTTGAAAATATTTAAATAACTAACTTTCTAAAATATTCTTATGCTAAAACATTTTTAAATTACCTAGTTTAATAATTAAAAATCCTCTTTTTCAAACAAACTCGACTTCTTCATAAACATATATTTTTCAATTTCAATATAACCAGTCTAATATTTATAAATCTCTCTTGATTTACGACCAATCGATTTGCATCACAATTTCATAAATCCCTTTTCAAATTTCCAAAAAGAAAAACTATCATTTCTTTTTAAACCAATTTACCCATATCATTATAAATTCTTGCCGTGAATTTTATATCTTCAATTTATCAAATGATAACCATTTCACATTATTTATAAACTTTATTTATAAATTCCAGTCTCATTTCCAATTTACAACAGTTTCATATCACTTAAATCCATTTATAAATCAATTTTCTAGATTGAATTCCATTTATAAATCAATTTCTTAAATACCCTAAACTATATTTCAAAAACCAACCAAATTTCAATTCGACTTTCATTTCTAAATTTAGAAATCTTATCTAAGTTCCCATATAATCAATTTTATATTTATTTCCATGTTCCCTTCAGTTCTCCCAATCTATTGAAAATCTCGATTTTAAAACCCTTTAATATTAAAAAAAATATCACTTAAGAATTATTATTTAAAATCCTTTATTTACATTACTCCAAAATCTCTATTTATAATATCATGAAATAGTCAAGTACAAAGTAAAACAATTTATTTTATCCAAATCAATTTATATTAACTAATTCAAAACTCTATATAAATATTTTACTTCCAAAATCCCTTTTTAATTTATTTCTCAAATTTGACATATATATTATAGTATTTCAAAATACCAAATTCTAGGCCAGTGCTATCATTGCATCCAATAAATTCAAATCACATAATAATCTATCATAGATTATTCAAACATATCATATACCACTATATATGAAATTAAATTCAAAATTTTTGAGGAATCCAGTTGAATCCCTCCAACCTATTTCCCGGCAATCACAGATGTTAATATAACACAAAAATACCAGTCTCGCTTCGAGGTGGCTCATCACGATAATATAGGATCATCCGCTATTATGTTGGCGCATAGGGTCTCATCCTTTAAAAATATATGGGAATATCAATCCAACTACTAATATATTCTACTACTACACACACACATCCAAACTAATAATAATTATCAAATTCAACCAGGCATCCAATAATTAATTTTTAATTGTTATAAATTAATTCCTGCAATTCAAAACGAGTGAGATTTACTCACATTGTTTACCGTCGTTGCTGAAAGGTTCTGTTTTAATTAAAATTAATCAGATGTTTAATTTCAACCAAAATTTCTTCTAGCTCCAATTTCAACCAAACTGATTCCAAAGCAGAGATCTCCTTAATACGAACCCAATCGCATTGGATTCCGATCCAAAATGAATGAGATAAGCATTTTATAAGATTCTGAATTTATTTAAATAATTTTCTTTACTTAATTCTTAAAAAAAATACCCAGACCCAAAAAACACGTTCATCCCAAAGCACAACTCCTTCTTCCCTTTCCTCCTTCTCTTTACTACGTGCATGCAAATGTCTATACACCCATCACCTATGCGCGGCTATCCTCACTCCTCCTTCAACAAACCTCAAAGCCAACTCCACCATTCAACTTCTCTTTGCGATCTCCTTCCACCAGACCTCAAAACCCCAAGGCCGACACTCTGTATCGAAATGTGATCAACCCAGGCGACATCGACTCAAAAAAAACGCGATTCCCAAAGCTCGACCGCATCACTCAAAAACCACCCACCCAATGTCGTTCGACATGCCATAATCAAAAAGGCCTGCGAATCAAGCTATCGCTTCCAAAATCTCACGTGTTACCTAACCCTAGTTCGACTCCTTCATGTCATCCCAAAAAAATGTAGCCGCACCACAAACAAAGCATACCAGATCGAAGAGAATGAAAAAATATGAATTTACGAATTTTTTTTAGGGATTTTTGTATTAGTAGTTTGTGAGATATAATTTTTCAAAGCTTCATCATTTTTTTCCTTTCTCTGTGTAAATGGTTCGACTGGTCATTAAAAGGAGAAGGGGGAGATGTTTTGAAGAAGCAAAGGTGACAATCACATCATAGTGCTGATGGTAAGGTAGAAAGGCAGCTGAAAAGAAGGGTTGACTGGTCAATTTATGAATTAAATTTCAAAATGTCTCGATTTTCGTAGTTTAAAATTTCGAACCCCTATCAAAGCATGCCCCTGGGCGTTTATAATGTTATACCCCTATTCTGAACGCAATGGAAAAGGTTTCGAGTCCCAATTCAATCGTATGGAGAAGATAGCTTTTTGAACCTAATTATTATATTAAATTTTTGATATTATTTTGAACGGGTTTATATTCCGTACGATCAAACGGTAACTCTAAACGCTATGAAATTTTATAATCCGATAATAATACACATGGATCCAATAAAAGTAATTTCATCGAAATCCTAGATAGTGCCTTGAAAGACTACTTTTACTCGTCACTTAAAACGAGTTATTTTTAAAATTGAGTAAATCACTTATTAATCCAATTTAAAATTTTATTTAGCTTCATTATTATTAATATAAATTTAATAAGCCTTTAGATTATTTTTATCAAGCTTTTAACTCAAGATTCAATTATTTAAGTAAAATTCCAATTTATTAATTTATCAAATAAATCATTATATTTGAAATTCAAGGTAAAATTAACTTTTGAATATTTAAAATCAATTAAATATTCCAATTTCAAATAATTAAAAATTCTAGGTTGTTACAAGTAACCTTCCAGAGGCTTTAGGCCGTTGGAGCACCTGCCGTAAAGGTTGGTTAGTATAGATGTTGATTGGATGTGCCTGGAAATGCGGGTGAAGCTTGCGCAATGTGATCACCAAGCAGTATGCCAGCTTCTCTATCTTGGGGTAATTTCTTTCTTCCCCCGTTAACCACTTACTAATATAGTTCATCAGCCTCTAGATTTGGTCCTCCTCACGAATCAAAGCAGCACTTATGGCGTGCTGGGAGACGGCTAAGCAAATATACTGTTCCTCATGGTCCACGGGTTTCGACAAAATAGAGGGTCTCTCTAAATGACTCACAAGAGCTTGGAATGCGTCTTCATAATCTGGTGTCCATTCGAAATTCCTTTTACCTTTCCTTATTAAATCGAAGAAAGGAATACATTTGTTGGGATATAAATCGACTCAACACAACGACCTTCCCGTTCAAGCTTTGCACGTGTTTAATAGTCCTGAATGCTTGTATATCCCGAATGGCTTGAATCATTTATGGGTTCACTTCAGTTTCTTGTGCGTTAACAGTGAAGCCTAGAAACTTTCCTGATGCAACTCCAAGGGAGCACTTCAATGGTTTGTATTTCATGCCATAAAATCTTAGTATACTGAACATCTCCGCTAAGTCTAGAATGTGGTCGTTTGACTACTGTGACTTTACGAGCATGTCATCCACATAGACTTCCATCGTTCTGCCGATATGATCTTTAAACATTCGATTCATCAGACAATGATAGGTTTCTCCTGCATTCTTCAACTCGAATGGAATTACCACATAACAATATAACCTAACATCTTTGACAAAACTGGTATGCTCCTGATCTGAGATGTGCATCGGAATTCGATTGTATCCCAATTATGCATCCATAAATGACAACGATTCATGCCCCACTGTCGTGTCAACCAGCCGATCAATTCTAGGCAAAGGGAAAACTATCCTTAGGGCATGCCTTATTCAGGTCTGAATAATCAACACATATCCACCATTTCCCATTCACCTTCCTTACCAATACAGGGTTAGATATCCATTCGAGATAGAGGGCGTCATGAATAAACCCGTCGGCTTTATGTTTACCCACCTCCTCCTTGATAGCAACAGACCTCTTCGGGTCCATGTCTTGTCTCTTCTGTTTTACCAGTGCATATTTCGTATCAATATTTAACATATGGCTCGCGATGGCAGGTGAAATCACACACATATCAAAATGGGTCCAAGCGAATACATCAAGATACACTCGGAGGAAATCCGTAAGTTCCCTCATCATCGAGGGGCTGAGTTGTGATCCTATTTTCAATACCCGTGACAGATCATCGTGGCTGACCGTGATGTCAATCGTCAGTTCAACCGACACAGCGTTGGCCTCCTTGGGTTCCTCTTTGTCATCTCTTAGATCTATATCTCTATAGAACCGACTGTGTTGCCCAAGCTAGATCTCGAGCGTTAATTGCCAATTTTCAGTAACTTGGATGCGGACTAATTTGTCCACACCCTTTCCCTTCTTCTTTCGCTGGCTTCTCTCAACTCAGCCACATAGCAAGCACGACCAGTTACTTGATCGCCGTGCATGACACCAACTCCATTGTCTATCGGAAATTTCAAAGCCAAATACCATGGGGCTAGAGCTGCCCTAAACTTAGTGACGGTCGGTCGGCGTAGAAAAACTTTTTAAGGGGAATCAACATCCCAAACAATGAATGGTAGGATCCATATCCTCCTATGTTCACCTTCTCCTAACTCAACTGGCAACTCAACAAAATCCACTACTTCGGTAGCCGCACCATTAAAGCCGTGTATATGGGCTTTAGATGGTTTCAGATCTTTAGCCTCCATCTTCATCTGATCGTAAGCTTTCTTAAAGATGATGTTAATAGAACTTTCACAATCAATTAATATCCTCCCCACAAGCGCGGGTCCGATCGTAGTAGAGATAACCATCAGATCGATTGCAGGAGCCTCCACTCGATTGGCATCCCTATTCCTGAACACTATATCATCCGTCATCATCCGTTGTTGCTTTGCCGAAGTCCCATCCTCTGTATTTGAGCAATACTATGAATTCGCATTTCTCAAAGAACTAGCATAACGCTTCATTTCCTGCCAACTCTTATCTGTAAGGTGCGGCCCACCAACTATTGTGTTTATCACCTATCTTCCACCGGTTTGAGCGGGCTCCTCCAGTCGACGTGGAGCTTGTCCTCAATTGGGATAGGACGTTCCATGCCCGCTTTTCTTTGGATTCTTAACAAAATGTTGCAACTTATTCTGGCGAATCAATTTTCTATGGCATCATGGAGGTACCTACACTCATCAATGTTGTTCCCGCAGGACTCGTGAAACTGACACTATTTCCGTGTTTATTTTTTTCTTCGGTCGATTCCTTTGGACGCGGCTTTGGGTACTGCAAAGTATTACAGGTGGATAGATAAATGTTTTCCAAAGTTGTGTTCAGGCGAGTATATTCATTATAAGTTGGAATTCTCGGCTTCCACTTTCCAACTTCCCTCTTTCGATCGGGATTTCCGCCTCCGGTCCCTTTTTGTTGCTTTGGCTTATTTTGGATGTTAACTTGGACCTTTCATGAGCTCTCGCCCGATTACTTCACTGCAATGTTGCTTGGTACCGCCTCTCTGCTTGGTCCAACAGCATTGCCCCTTCTCGACAACCTGGCTTCTACCTTTCTCATGAACTGGTTCTCCATTGAATAAAAACGCTCCAGGGTGGTAGGTGGTTTTCTAGTAAGCCAATTTACAACCTCAAATTTTGGGTCAACCCCCTCATCATGGCCATGAGGATGGCATGGTCATTCAGATTACAAACTTCAGTAGCAGCAATGTGAAACCTCTGTAAATAATCTTTCAACGACTCACCCGGAGCCTGTATCACACTAGATAATGACATAATGCCTTTAGGGCGTGTAGCATGGATCCAGAGTTGCTCTATGAACCTCGTTGCTAGATCATCAAATCTATAGATCGAACGTGGGGGCTACCTCGTAAACCACATTCTAGCGATTGCAGAGAGAGTTATTCGAAAGCATCTACATTTGTTCGCGTCGTTCACTCTAGCCGAGTCCACCAACCACTCGTACCTCATAATGTGTCATCGGGGGTCGATCTTCCCTTTGTAAGCAGGCACGGTAGGCATGTTAAACCTCCAGGGTTATTCGGCTTGTAAAATGTTATCGGTAAACGGAGTATGACTCCTAGAGATTCTCCAATCGTCATTAGTCAAGACCTAATTCTCCCTCATCAGCTGCTTGACCATTACAGATAAATTTGGAGTTTGGATAGGGGTGCCAGGTCGGGTTCCATCCTATGTGACTGCCAGCTGGCATCTCATGGGCATTTCTCACCTTCTTGGCCTGTTATCATCTAGGTGTGCATTCTGGGGATCCGCTTCATTACCATCTTGGTAAGGCAATTGACTAGCATCCGTGCATGCCCAAGAGCCTTAGTTTCTCACTCCAGGTCAAGTGCTACTTCCAAGGTGTAGTTGGGGAGCAACTCACCTGATTAAGGGCTCAAGGTCAATTCTATTGGATTGTCCACGGTGGCTTGCCACAAATTGCTCTGTTGCTCCAGTTTGCGCCATTTCAATCCTGCGACGCCTATGCCTGTTGTGATCGTCTGACGAAGTTGAGCTGTTGGAATATGAGTATGAAGCAGGACTTCCTTCAGCATACTGACGCTGCCTTTGAGCAATCTGGTTCATAAGGTTAGCATATGCCTGGATTTGCTCATTCAGATGCCTCTTGCTTTCCATAAGCTCCCTCGTCAAATTATTGAATTTAGCCATGGTAACTTAATCTGCAGACTCTGTGTAGCGACGGGTTCCACACTTGCATTAGCTGGTTGGTTGCTCGGCCCTACTTGTTGGACACTAGTAGTTTCATTAGCATCGACGTTATGGGAGGTAGAACTGGTGCACAGCCTTGTCATCTTAGAGTTTTTTGTCTAGGTTTGGGAAACTCTACTCTTGAAAACAAACTTGGATCTCATTTGGGGGATTTCTTTAATCCAGTAGCAACAAAGGTGATCCTAACAGCCTAAGAATCAAACTTCTCAGTGAAAGCACCAAAATATTAGCACCAAAATTGGTCACTCACACCTTAGAATAGATTTGTATAGCGAGATAAATGAAGAAAGTAAGTGGAATAAGAGGAATAGCACAATATAATGCAAAATAGAATAGTTAAAAGCAAGAACAACAGAATTTATAGTGTTTCGGTGTTAATTGCCTATGTCCACTTTGAATATACTCTTTATTGCTTTATCAACTGCTTGAATACAGATACAATCCATAAAGAATGGCTTGAATTCAAGTTTGAACAAAAAAGAAATGAGTACAAAAATTGTTAGAGTCTTCCTTGAGTTCTCGAAAAATGATCCCCAAAAATGGACATTTGCCCTTCTATTTATAGATGGAGAAAGCCTGGCGCCTCATAGCTCAGACTTCTCATCATTTAGTAGGGCCCATTACCGAGAGACCTCAGCCCAGCATCAATACCGAACCGATAGCACCGACCTGAACTTGTCAACCCCTCAAGGCCGAACTCACAATACCGATCTGAATTCCAAACACACAGAAGACTCCAAACATGCCAGCCCCAGTACAAGCACAGTGAATGTCAGCCCGATATACGCATGTTGACCTGTTATGGTGATTGTCGACCCGAATGATCTATATCGATCCATCATGAACATGCTGACTACTTCTAGCTATGCTGACCTTTCAAGTGCAGTAACCCCATATATAAATGCAATTCCTAAAAAGTTATGCCGACCAGGAGTATGCCGATCCGAAGTGGTTGTCACGCTTGTCCAAACATGCCGACCTGATTCAATATCGACCCGGGGAAATGCCACCACTAACCTGAAGCTATGCCGAACCCTCCAAGATGCATACGACCCCAAACTGCATGCCGACCTCAAGTGCTTCAACCATGACAACCTGATCTCCATGTTCTTATTCCAACCTCTAGTAGGTGATCCACATCGACTTGAAGTTGATGATGAGACGACACAGATTAAACACCCCTTTGGCTTGAAGAAAACTCCTCAACGACCCAAAGTAGATCATTCCTTGACCCTGCTTCCATCAACGTTTAACTGTAGCTTCTGCAACTACCGTTTTGTAGCCGGGCTAAGGCACCAGGTAACAAAAGTCAAAAAGGACAAGTGGTTGGTTATGATGACAAGAAACAAAATATATTTCTAACTAATAATTTTCAGGTCCCACAGTAGAAGGTACACAAAGTTTAATATGTAAATAAACACAATTATTTAATAACACCATAATCATATTCACAATGTCATATATAGATATGTCTTACAATACAAATAAAATCCAATCCATATATTAAATCAAATCCAATTCACCATATCTAATTACATTATTACAATATGTTGAATAAGATCCTGCACTCTTATATCATCTCGATTCCATGCTCCATCAACCTAGATATAATAATAAAAGGGGGAAAATAGGAGTGTGTCGGGAATGAGCCTAAGTGAGTGAGCTATATTGCTCCATAAATATTACATAGATAATGCTATAACTAAGAGTTTAATGTCTTAGTCTCGACGTCTCGATCGTGTTTCTAACATGAATGGTCAGATTACTATCTGATAAACCAAATTCTACCAATTACGATAAGCTATCTTGTCATAGATCTATATCATCCTTAACTCATGTTCTGGACTCGCCTCAACGCGCTACCGAACCGCTTAACATCCTTGTTTCATATGCATATTGGACCCTTGTCCTAGACTCGCCTTGTTGCGCAATAGGTAAAACTTATCATCCCTCCTCTTTGGACTCACCTTTTGTGTTGCAAGAGAGCTCATAGCTTCGACTCGCCTATTAACGCTACATGATCATCATTTGGGCCTCCTGCCTGCATCATGGTACTATTTGCTTTCCTACCGACTAAGAATACCTTTATACATGAATTCAATTTTCAAGTAGCTTCAATATGTCTTGCTAAACATGACAACACATCTCCATTCCACTTAGATTTGGCCCAATTGGGTCCAAGTTCAGCTAGACATGGAAGCCCTTCATTGATCCACCAGTCCAGTTTAGACCAGTAAACCGCTCATGATTCTTAACCGTGATTTCTAGTCACAATATCTACCGTTCTCCACGTCCTTTTACCTCTTATCATCTCCATTCTGCCGTCGATCATATGGTAGTATTCCTATTATCTTAAGCTACATTTCTATAGTTATTTTACATTCAAACATCATTTAATTTCACTGTAAATCCATTAGTTTAGGAAAAAGAGTGATTTATTTAGTCTTTAGATTTACCGATCATTATTTCCCTTCCACTCCTACATTTAATCTGAATTTCCTGATTGTTGGTTGATTACCCACTCATATATAGGCTACAGTTCATACAAATTGTGATATTTACACATTATATTGGAAGAGAGCAAAGATAAAACTTATAAATTTTCTCTTTAATTTTCCAATTCAATGTTGTTCGGGCCGCTGCATAACTAGTCCTTCGGGATTCTCCTCCAATTTTGTATGGATGTGTAGTATTCTTCGTCTACTTATGATTACACTAGTTTCGTACGAATCTGTCAAGAATCAGATAAGATATTGTGATTTGAAGTTTTGGGAAAGTAGTGGGAAATGAGAAAGAATCAAATGGTGGTAGTTTTATGAAATGTGAAAAGAAGTACGTGTTCTTTGGTTGGCTTTATATAGATGGAGGAAAAAGAAACGATCTCTACATTTTCAAATAAAAATATTGGCGCTCATTTAGCTCGACATGAATGCGCCTATATCTTTTTCATACGACCTCCAAAAAGATAAATGAATATACTGCACAAATCAGAGAAAAAAGATTGTAATAAGTGTGGGTTTCCTCATTCAATTCTAATGTTAGCAAAATGACCATTTTACCCCTCTTTATTTTAATTAACATTATTTACAAACAAAATCCAATTCTTAAATACTATTGTATTGCATATATTTGTGTTACAATATATTTCAAATTTTTAAGCCATCATATTCACCTCACCTTAAAAGAATTTCATCTCTGAAATTCCTACATAACGAGAAATGTAATATAACACTCATATCATATATCATCAAACATGTGTCAATAATGGAAATAAACATAGCATCCTATTTAACTAATAAGCCAAAATGATTTTAACATATTGGCATGAACATCATAAAGACATGAATGGTCCTATGTAACTTACAGTTTCTATGCTTATGATGTAGAAATATAGCTACTGCGTCCTATATGAAGGCAATAAGATGACATAGACCCAAATATAAGCATATTATCTATATGGAAATCTAACAGTATTCATCGTAGTAACCACATCATCCAAAGTATCCAACCTTGAAATCAAGCTGAATTAAGGAAAGTACCAGAAAGGAGTTGAGGATGAGTAGCCTCATCTTCTCATCGGGCTCCCATGTACTCTCCGTCGGATCGTTCCACTATTACACTATAGATAGCTTCATAATTTTATTCCTAAGTCGTTTCACCTATGCTCAACAATACAGGCCAGACCATGGGATGAACTCGAATCTGATTCTAACTCCACCACCTCTAATTGACTAGGCTCCACTGCCATAGTTAGATCATGTATATATTATCACAAATGTGATAATTGGAGTTTTATTATGGATTCCAGCCATCTTCTCCAGAAGCTCCACTTGGTATGCCAAATTTCCTAACCTCTCAAATACCATAAATGGACTTATAAATTGGATTGTTAACTTACTAAAACTTTTCCATTTTACTACTATTTTGAATGGTGAAACCTTCACAAAGATCAAATCTTCAACAACAAACTCCAAATCTGTCTATCTCCTATCAGCGTATGACTTTTGCCGCTCTTATACAGCTTTCGTTCTCCTTCTAATAAGTCACGATTTCTTTTATTATCTCTAACCATCTTTGGCCCTAATACGATTCTATCTGTAGACTCCTATCAACACGAAGATGACTTACATTGCCTTCCATATAACGCTTCAAATGGTGCCATTCTTATAACAGTTTGTTGGTTGTTATTATACGCGAACCCCACTAGGGGTAGAAGATCCTCCCAAGATTCCCCAAAATCCAAATACATGCTTTCCCCAAATCCTCGAACACTTGGTTCAGTCTATCTGTTTGTGAGTGATATATTGCATTAAGGTTTATCTCAGTTCCTAATGCATGCTGTAAACACCTCAAGAATTCACTTGTGAAAACTGGGTCCCAATCACTTATTATGCTTGCCGGAACTCTGTGCTGTCGGACCACCTCCTTGATATACTATGTTGTCGGTGTCTTTGCCATTCTCGTACTCTTCACTAGTCTAGTGCACGCTCTTTATGAGTCAATCAACTATAACTCATATGCTTTCATTTCCTCTCCTACTCTAGTTAATGCATCCACAAAAACCATATATATATATATAATATGTATATGGCACACACACATCCCCACTTCCACAATGGTACATCCAATGAAAGCAATAGCCCACTAGGAATCTTCTACTCCACCTTTATGCTTTTGCATGTTATACACTTTGCTACATACTCTGCCACATGCCAGCGAATGAAATATCCAATTTGCATATCGATACATCTTATCTCCTCCTGGATAAATAGTCATACTAGAATAATGACACTCACACAAAATCTCCTCTATCATTTCCTTGATTTATGCACATAGCCTTCATCTCTCTTCAAGTAGCCCTTCTGGTCATTGAAGTAATAATCCAAATGACTCGATCGTCTGCCCTTTTTAGTTGCTCCATTATGCTAATTATTGACATGTCCTGTCTTTGACTTAATCTAATATGATCCATCAATGCAGGTCTAACTACCATTGCTGCTAATAAACTCAGTGCATATTCTGACTAGGATCAAAAATCAAAACCTGAAATAAACTCAAAACTTTTCCATTCTAATAACACAGCATTCACCTTAACATGTCTTTGGTTAAAGGGTTTATTAACTACATTGGCCATTTTTAGAGTACAAGCTAACCCAAAGTCGTATGCTGACCATCGACTATTATTGTTTTGAATTAAAATCCTTTAAGGAGAACAGTTACTTAAGAGATTTGTAATCTGTAAATAGCTCAAATCTCTCCTAACGAATAATATCTCAAAGAGTTTAATGCAAATACAATAGCATCCAACTCAAGATTGTATGTCAGGTAATTCCTTTCATGGGTCTTAAGATGTTGACTCGTGTACACCACCGCTTACTCTTCTTACATAAGGACAATAACAAGACCAGTACCGGATGCTTTAATATACACTGTAAAAGCCTTTTTACTGTAAAGAATAACCAAAACAATCGTCAACAACTCCTTTCGTTTAGCAAATGATGCTCCATACTCTGAGCTACAAGTATAGGTCCGACTTTTCATAGTCAAACAAGTCGAAGGTGCTGATATTTTTGACAAAACTTAATAAATTTCCAATAAAATCCTGCCAAATCTAAAAGGCTATAGATCTCTAAAGCTTTCTTCGATGTCTACCAATCTCTTACTACAACTACCTTCCTTAGGTCTACCACCAATTCACCCCCGATACTATACACCCAAGGAGATGAACTTCTTTCTCCAGAAGTGATAATGTAAGAACTTAGCCTTCAACCGATTCATTTTCAAGACATCCATTACCTCCCTTAAATGAACTTCATGCTCCTCCTAACTTCTAAAATAAATATGAATTTCATCTATGAAGACTGCTACAAAATTTGTACAATCGCTTACGGAATACCTTGCTCATCAGATCCATAAAATAAGATGAAGCATTAGTCAATATGATGGCATGAATACCTACTCAAATAATCCATCAGGCGTATGGAAAGCGGTTTACAGGATACCATCTTCACCTGCTCTTAACTAGTGAAATCCAATAACCATAATGAGATGATAAGAACCCTTTCCTCGACCAATTAATCAAAGAGATCATCAATGCAAGTCTACGGATAATGATTTTTCCTCGTCGGCTTATTAAATTATTGATAATCAATGTATAACATAAAGGGAATGTTTGCCTTGGTAGCGAAAATGACCAATGCTTCCATTTTCTGATACTTTACTATATAAATCCTTTCTGCAATAACTCCAAACTTGCTTATAAATTCTCTCCTCTCCTTTAAGGACATGTACCTAAGGAGCATCATTATCGGTCTTGCATTTTTCTCGAGATCGATCTGAAATTCAATTTGACTTTAGGGAGGGAGACCGAAAACTTCCTTAAATACATCTGAAAAATATTTCACAGCACGATAGAAAACAACTCTTCTTGTGGCATGCTATGTGAAAATAAATAAATCTCCATAACACAAATATCGGGCTCATACCACAAAAATCAAATCAAGTCCTTTGTCATTCCTTCACCAAACCATCCTCTTATCACAGTCTTATACTATCTCATATCGTAACATCCAATCCATTTCCAAAATCAACCCATACCCTAAAAAAGTCGATACATATGCATTACAAGGAAACTACATATCATGGGTAGCCAACCTTAAGCGAAGACATAACATCAATAAATGGGTTGACCTTCCATCAGGATTCAATACTGAAATGGATTCATGCACAATGTATGGTTTAAAGGCTAAACTATATATTAATGTACTTGTCATGACTGAGTGGATGCATTAATGTCTAATAAAATATGGATACGAGAATCAGATAAAGCCGATACACCTTCCAACGAATCTATTTCCCTTTCTCCTAAACTGATAGTGGTGTAATACTTAAGGTCACGATAGCATCTAGAGCATATTCCTTAACCACTTGTCCTTCCTTCTTCAAAGTCTTGAAATTTCTCTTCATATGGATGAACCAATCATAGTTGTAGCTCTTTACCTTCAGTTGAATTAGGTGTGCTTACAATCCTACGACGAATATCCCATCAAATTACAGTTGTAATATCTACCCTCGAAAAGTTTGTCTTAAAATTCTTTACAATATGTTTCACCTTTTGACATGTATTGCACACAATGGCTGACTTGTTTCCTTAACCACCCTGAGGTTCATTATTCTTTTGCTTATCATGTTGTTTCACCTTTACTACCTTAACCAATTCTTGACCCATTCCCCCATCCAAGGAATTCAACAACCCCACTTCAACTAATCCCTTAAATGTTGCTCCATATGGTATTTTGTTCAACGCTAACTCTCTCAAAGGCGAGCTCAAACTCTCAGCAAATTTCAGTGCCTTCTTTTCTTAATCATTCACTATTCAAAACCAAACCTACCCAACTCATTTAACTAACTCACATACTCACCAACCGTCCTCTTACCTTATTTTAATCGAATAAATCTATCTAATTTTGAATCCCTCTCTGCTCTCGAAAAGAACTTCGTCTCAGACTTTCTTTTAAACATTTCCTAAGTAACAATATCCTCTTATACTTTGATGTCACTACCCTCCAACAACATATTGCCTCACCTAGCAAGTACCAAGAGGATAGCTATCTCTTGGTAATATTATTAAGTCCCGACAAGTAGAAGATATTCTCACTGGTACCAAGCCATGCTCGAGTCAATGGGTATGGTTCCGTCTCGACAAAAGGCATCCCACTGAGATAAGAAAAATTACTACATAGATTAGGAATGTCAACAACTAGTGGTGTTTGGACTAGAACCACACCATAGGTGGTAGTGGTAGTGGTGGCTACTGGTTCAGTTTTCGATGTACCATCTAAATAATGATAGAATATTAACCACAGGAATATCCTGTATATCTACTCGAGTTGTAGTCCCGGCTCTAGTCTCTACCCCATTAGTATTAGCTGCATTAGTCTCTGTTCTATTTCCGACCGACTTTCTCATTTCCAGCTATATGGAAAAATGGGATTCAATAGCAACTCCCTAATAAATGGTAAACAAAACCGAAGTAGTAAATGGTGTGTGCATAGATATTTGATTCCTACATAATATGTATATATGTGTATATATATAATTGTACACTCTCTTAATACATTCTAATCTCTATTTTAAGGGTATGCTTTGCACTGATAACAAATTTAACAACCCACCTTTTCGACTCTCATATTCAACGCCTGAATCGACATTAATACCATGAAAGCCGAAAAAGATAAATCATTAGATATGATAACAAGAAACAAAATACAGTTCTAACTTACAACTTCCAGAATCCTACAATGGAAGGAAAACAAAGTATAATATGTAAATAAACATGATCATTTTATAACACCATAATTATATTCACAATGTCATATATACAAATTTGTTACAATACCGATCAAATCCAATCCATATATATAATAAAATCCAATTCATCAAATCTATTTACAGTATGTACAAAATGATAATGGGCTCTCGTACCATCTTGATTCCATGCTCCATCAAACCAGCAATAATAATAAAAGGGGAAAAATAGAAGGGGTCAGACATACGCTTGAATGATTAAGCCATACTTGCTCCATATACACAATAGGGATAGTATCATAACCTGATAAGATTCTAACATCTCGATCTCAATGTCTCAATCACGTTTGTAACACAACGGGTCATACTACTATCCGATAAACGATATTCTACCATCTACGGTCAACTATCGTGTCTCCAATCCATTGCATCATGGACTCTATCTAGGCAAGCCTCAATATGCTATAACCGCTTAAAGTCCATGTTTTATATACATACTAAACTCACATCCTTGACCTATCTCAATCTGCTACAAGTACGCTTATTGTTCCTCCGCTTTGGACCCGCCTTTCATGCTGTGAGAGAGCTCATGTGCTGGACCTGCCTACTTGTGTTACAAAATCATCATCTAGGTCGCCTACTTCTTCCACAGTACTGTTCATGTTACTACCAACTATGAATACCTTTACCCATAAATAACTACTCGAATCAAATCACATACAATGATCACAAAATAATGCATTTGCTGTCATGGCCTACATAAATTCATTTTACAAGCAGCTTCAATATGCCTTGTTACACTCGACAACGAAACTTCATTCCATTCCAATTTGGCCCGGTTGGGTCAACGTTCAACCAAACTCAGTAGGTATTTACCAGACCACCAATCCAGTTTGGACCGGGTACTGGTGCCATTGGTCAACCGCTTACGATTCTTACCGTGATTATGGAATATACATGTAACTCCTCCTATTTGTGATAGTTTCCAACCAAACCTTCTCCTATTTACCCATGCATCTAACCTCTTGCCATTTTGATTCATACTTCTCCCGTTCATCTCTACCAAATCATCTTGATTAGGTTTATTGCGGTTTTAATTGTTATCGCCTGTATCAACCGCCGTTACATATTTCAAAGTTATTGTTTAATATATTTACACAGACACACATAAACAAACACATATACAACATATATATATATATATGAAATTAACTGTACATATTATTAATTAAAATAAAATTTTGGTTCGCTCTGTATTCCATAGCGAACTTCTGTTCGCTCTTGTATCGTTCGTCCTGCCCTCGTTAGCTTCCAATAGTGCACCGTCCTTCCATTCCCTCTTCGTTCACCCTCCGTTCTTTCCATCCCTATCTCTCCTTTACTTCCGTCCCTCCCCGTTGCTCCATCTTCTTTGCCTTCTTCAACTAGATCTGGTAGGACTTTTAGGAATCCTGCGTCCTCGTGTACTTTGCCGCTGACGCTATTTGACTCCGAGTTTCCTCCTCTGCCTTCCGTCAACAATTCTTTTCGTGCTGTTGTTGTTTGCCCTTGTGATCGACAAGAGTTATTGATTTCTAAGGTTGGTGATGTTAGTCGATCTTTATGTGGCACTGCGGCTACGATTGTGAATGACTTCGTTGTTTTTGGTGCTTATGGTGAGGATATTGGTGTGTCTGGCAGTGAGTTACGTTGTCGTTGTTGAAAATATGTATTTAGCTCGATGCACTTCAGGTGTTTGTCCAAATGGTTATGAGAAAGATATTCCCAATTCCTGTGTCTTGAGTTCTATTGATTTTTTGCATGCGGCCTCCTCCCCAGCTGGCTCCAATCCCATGCTTGCGGCCTCTGTTGGTGTTCCGATTGTGGAGGAGATTCCTCCTGTTGCTCCTTCCCCGACTGTTCCCAAATCATGGTCTTCGCTCTTTTCATCTCTGCCCCGTAATGCGGGTGCATATGAACCAGTTGAATTTGATATCGTTGAGGAAAATGGCGTGATGATCCCTCCGCCGAATGTTATGCAAGCCAGTATGGACTATTGGTCAGAATATTTGGTTAGTTTTTTTTGGGACCCAAAACAACGCCTTCATGATGCGTCTTCAGTTTGTCGTAGGGCTTGGAGGCTTCGCGGGAATCTTCGTGTTAAGCTAGTTGACTCAATGTATTTCTTGTTGTTCTCCTCCTCTGAGGATCGCAGTCGTGTTCTTGAGGCTGAGCCTTCTTTTTTTGATGGGAAACCATTTATTATAACTCCTTGGTCTCCAACGGTAGCTAGTGCTCGTGAACAAGTTCGTTCTATCCCCGTTTGGGTTTATCTTTCTCAAATTCCTTCTGCTCTTCAACCGCTGCTTGGTTTGAATTGGCTAGCTTACAATGTTGGAAAATTGAAATGTTTTGATGCTAATACTGTTGCGCATGATAAGCTGGTGTACGCTAAGACTCTGATTCAGATTTCCCCCTAGAAGCCTCTCCCTACCTCTATTCCTGTTCAGCTAGCTGTTGGCCATGTGGTGGAAGTCCGTGTTCGATATGGTTAGGTCCCGGACATTTGTCCCTCCTGTCTCTCCTTTGGCCATTTAGTTTCTTCCTGCATGCATTCTGCTGTTACCGCTGCTGTGCCTAAGATTCCTCTGCCTCGGCCTCCGCTTAGGAAATGGGTTCCCAAAGTCTCTCAGGTTGCTCCTCCTCCTGATGCTCCATTACCTATTCCTGGTTCGACGTCTTCTCTTGCTCGGCCAGCATCCCCTTCTGCTTCCATTGTCCCTGGTGATGATTCTGCAGATTCCATTACTACTCTGGATCTAGCTCCGCCTCAGTTGCCTGTTGTATGGGTTGAGTCTGAGACATGTTGGGTTGATCGCCGGTCTGATTTGCGATTTAACCCCATGGATGATTCCTATTTTAGATTTGTATCTGATGATCTTATGGACCTACGATGCCTTTATTATTGACCATCTGGTGATTCCTTGGTTCTTGACTTGGATGGTTCATATGCTGAGTTAAATTCTGTCATTCTTACTGATACTACCTGGGATCGATCTTTTATTTACTCTTCTGATGTAGTGATTTATGATCCTTCTCTTGCACTCCTATTTCGCCCCTATACTGGTCTTATTGTGAACGCCTCTTTGGTTTCTTCCCAGGTGGAAGATGATGTACGTTGTACTATCTCTTCGGAGGAGTCCTAGTTTTGTTAGTTATTAGTTGTAGCTATGATATGTCTGTCACACTCCTGTGCTGTATTTTCTTCTTTATTAGTAGTTAAGGTGCCTCTACCTTACTCCCGTACTTCATGTTTTTATTACGTTCGTAATAAAAAGTGGACGGTCCACTATAAAACCGGCTGGCCTTGCCAAAAAAAATTAAAATAAAATTTTAAAATATCTAATTTGATTTTGACTGAGTCAACAAGATTTAAATTCAAATTTTGTATTTAAAATATCTAATTAAGACTTGGTAAAGCATTTATAATTCAAATCTAAATCTTTAAAATATCGGCTAAATTTTCTTTAGTAAATTTAACCAAATATATAACTTTATAAACTGTTAAAAAAATATTACTATATAAGATTTTAATACATAAAACTATTTAAAAATTATATAGATACACACACATACATGCATGCATGCGCACACATAGACACACAAACATACACATGTATGAAAATTCCTTTAAGCAATAAAAATTAATTTTTTAATCCGAAAGCTATTTAACAGATAAATATAAATACAAATAATAATTAAATATTAACATTGTTTTAAATATTAAATAAAGTATATATAGTATATTAAGTATGCTTTAGCAAAAAATTAATTTTGATTCTAAAATTATTAAATAACTATTTTAAAATTGCAAAAATTAATTTAATGTTTAAAAAGTTAAAAAATATGTATATAAGTATATACATGGCCAAAATAAAATTTTACATACATACATACATACATACATGCATATATATATATATATATATATATGATTTTAAACTAGCGTTAATAATCGACATCATGTAGTTAATGTAATAAATATATATATAACATCGGTGAGACAACATTATATATATATATATATAATTATTCTACAGATGATCAAGTGCACCACTATTTACATTATAATTCGATGTTTTTACGTGCTAAAAGAGTTTGCCTATGGGGTGGAAGGAGTAAGGTACCTAGGGCCAGGAGAGAAGGAGTAAGCAAGAGTATAAGAAAATGAGGCTTAGGTTGTTTTATATGGAGAGAAAAAGGGAAACACATTCTCTACCTTTTACTCTATCTTCTTTTACCAAGTTATCCGATCCAGATCAAAAATTCCGATCTCCTCTCCTTTCTTGTATAGTCGGCCTCAAATTGGACCCTTAAGTGGGGGAAATAAACCTCAAACCCATTTGATAATTAATTTCATTTGCGTAATTTTATATATGAATGCAATTAATTACTAATGCAATCCACAAAATTACTAATAGCACCTAGAACATCGAATATACAAATAATCATTATTTCATTAATATTAATTAATTAAATCCTAAATCATGTTGTGTTTTTAAACAGTTCATAATGTGGTTGTACGACTCGTATATTTTAAATTTAGTCGGAGATAATATCGAACACTTTGATTATTAATTTTCACATGTCACTTTGTCTAATGGTATGAAAATTTGTCCGAATTTATCGCTTATGGATCTTCAATGGTAAAATGCAATTTTATATATTAAGCAGTACCTTTCAACAATGATTATATACATGTTCTCTTCGTCGCCACTATATTACTTTAGGATGTATAGAATTTGGTTTGATCACAATTCTAATATTATCCATATTCAACTCGGTTAGTCCTCAAACAAAGTCTTTGGCTCAATAATAACATTTATTATTAATTGTATTACTATAGCTAAGGACTTTAACCTAGATTTGACAACAATTGACCGTGATACTAACCTTATACAACCAAGAAGATGAGTTCTCAATTGAGTAATATTTCTTTCCTAATGCTTCAACTCAAACCTAACTATAGTCGCTCGATGGTCGCCATGCCAAAATTTAACTATAATCTAAATGATCTACATTAAGGATTAATAGCATTTCAAGTCGAGAGAACTCTGTGATATCGTTACTCTAAGATTTCATGTTTGACTAGTAGTTATTAACCAACAGGAAACGCCTAGATGAGTCATTTCATAGTTATGCAATAATTATGAGCATCCAACCCCTTATTGCCCCTGGCAATTATAAGTAGCACACTGCCCAACAATTGAAGAGTGTTATGCACTTTTGTCTCAATGGATGTATCAGCATCCTTTCTCAAAACATCTTGACCTGGAATATTTAAAACAAAACAACTAGGGTATCAAACGCCATTGTGATTACAACTATTTGTAATTATTACCGCATAAGATATTATTTAAGGATTTTCTAGTTTATACACTTTAAATTAGTTACCTAATTATTTTTCACAATACAACAAATATATAATACAAATTAATCACCTTAATTACGAACAAGATTGATTATGGTGTTAGACATATGTAATAAATTACATAATTACCCTTACGACATACCAAATTACATAATTACTCAGAAGGCATGCCTTCGTGATTCAAGTGTCGGACGCATATGAAATCATGGTGTACATACTAAACATATGTACTTATTCCAAAATTTTATTTTGGGTTTATTTCAGTTCCACTTATTTTATTATATATATATATACATATATATAATCATATAAGTTTAATTTGTTTATAGCCGTTATAATTTAATTAACTTATATAATGTATATACGTATCTTATCAATTAAATCATATTTAATTAATTTTAATTCGTATTAATTATATCATATTTAATTGATATTCCATATTTTTTGAGTGAAATGCGTTATCCTCTAAAGTAGAGAAGAACACACATGTCACTAAAAACAAAGGTGTTGCCAACGTGCCTGGCAGGTAGCTAATCATAATACAAAGAACAATGAATAGGACTTAAGTACAACAAGAACAAGCTTTGGCAAGGCCACCGCCCATTACACCTCATTATCGAGCTTCGGCAGGGCCACTGCCTATAATGAGGTGTTAGAAGTACCCAAAAAACCATGAAGCAACTCAGTGCAGATGATATCAGTAGATAGCTGCAGCTGAGAGAGATGCGTCAATGCAAACTCGGAAAATCCAGAATGAACGCCTCGCTGCAAATGTGAATGATCCAGAATGAAGTATGTCACTCTGTAAATGTGAAAGAACTAGAAAGAACGCCTCATTGCAAATTCTAATGATCCAGAATGAAGTGCGCCACACTACAGGCGTAGAAGCACGGGGAATAACTCCTTATGCGAACGCAGAAGATTCAGAATGAACGTCTCGCTATAATTCTCAACAGCAATCCTGAGAACCTTCAAATAGAAATCTAGCACCATTTCTGGCCTAAACCTGTATCTATAATTGGAACTAAGGAAAATTATAAGAATAAAACACATATACGTACATAAATGAAATTTATATACATATATATATATATGTATTAATGATGTAAAAGTAGGATACTATAGCTAAAATTAAAAGACAGAAAAGCAATAAAAATAAGAAACTGACTAAAAAAGAATCCAAGCTCATTATGCAACATCTTAACCAACACTAAGGATTTAAAAAAGAGATATCAAAATCAAAAAGGTAAAAAATTAACAAAATAAAAGGTTAAAATCCTATAAACTAAAAAATATAAAAATTATCATTACGCTCTTTTAATCAAAAGGACATTATGATAATCAGTAAAAACATCATTCAAATTAGAAAAAACATTAATGCTATAATTGTTAATGTCAAAAATATTGTTATTATGTTTAAATATCTTAATACTATTACTAATCTTATCAAGATATTCTTTGAAATGATTATTTTTAGCTAATCTATATAGAGGATTTGAGATCCAATTAAAACAATGATAATATAAAAACAATTTATTAAAATGATGATTATTATTATCAAAATGTCTCTGGTTTCTCTCAAACCAAATATACCAATAAATTATAATGAATAAAGTATCAAGTAAAATTCTATTTTCCTTTTTAAACTTAGATCTTTAATTATTCCAATAATAATCAATTAGTAACTTCAGTTGTAAGACTAAAGTTAAAGATTTGAGAATATTATTCAGAATGTAGTAAGTATCCATGCAATCATAATACACATGTTTAATATCTTCAAAATACAGATTACAAAAAGAACATTTATTATAAATTTGCATATTTTTTCTTTTTAAAAAATTCAATAGTATTTTGTTTTTCATTCATGATTAACCACATATGAATTTTAGATTTAGGAGGAGCATTTGTTTTTTAAATAAGTTTAAAAGAGTTATTAGCTACGCCCGAGAAATTAATAATTTATAGGATGAATTAGAAGTAATTTTCTTACTCTTATCTCATTCCTAGTTAATATTATCATTTCCGTTATCAATATTATATAAATTCAATCTAGCATAAAGTAAAGAAAGTTTCCTAAGAGTTGTACCTTCTAAAATTCTATTAAAACTAAAATTCCAAGGGGGTCATTATCCAGAGAAAAAATATCCAAAATTGAAGCATTCTTAAAGTTACAAATTTCTAAAGCTCTTTAAATTCTATCCTAAGAAGAATAACAGAAATCCAACGATCATGCCAAAAAGATGTATTATTTCCAGAATAAACAATTGTATTGGTACCAAGGTTAAAAATATCATGACATTTTAAAATTGATTTTCAAAAAATAAACAACTTATAAAATTTATATTTATTCCATATTTAATTTAATTAACGAATTTATTTAAATTTATTTTGTTGCATACTTTTTTTTAATATTCATCTCAAACTTTTCAAGATAAATAACTAATTGTAACATTTATGCTTTGTTTATATAAACATATCTATATGTACATATAATCAAATTTTAAGTATTTATTTTTGGCAAGGACAGCCGGTTTAATAGTGGGTCGTCCACTTTTTATTACGTACGTAATAAAAATTGAAGTACAGGAGTAAGGTAGAGGCACCTTAACTACTAAAAAGAAAGAAGAGAATACAGCACAGGAGTGTGACAACAAGTCACAACTACTAAAAGTAACTAACAAGACTAGGACTCCTCTGAAGAGGAAGAGACACCAGCAGCATCATCCACCTAGGAAGAAACATTCCCAAGTAAACCAAAGAAAGGGCGAAACAGGACTGCAAGAGAAGGATCATAAATCACAGCATCAGAAGAGTAAATAAAAGATCGATCCTAGGAAGTATCAGCTAACACGACGGAATTTACCCCAGCATACGAACCGTCCAAGTCAAGAACCAAGGAAACACCAGATGGACTATAATAAAGGCATCGAAGGTCCAGTAGATTGTCGGAAACAAATCTAAAATAGGAATTATCCACCGGGTTGAATCGCATGTCAGATCGGAGATCAACCCAACAACGCTCAGACTCAGCCGAAACAACATGTGGCAGAGACTCAGAAGGATCCGGAACATCAAGGGCAACTGCAGAAATATCACCAGGAACAATGGAAGAAGGGCGAGCAAGAGAAGGTGGCGGATCAGGGTCGGATAAAGGATCAGCTGGTGAGGGAGCAACCTGAACTTTGGGAACCCATTTCCTGAGCGGAGGCCGAGGCAGTGGGATCTTAGGTGGAGCAGGGGAAATGGCAGAATGCGAGCAGGAAGTATCTAAGTGGCCAAAGGAGTGACAGGTGGAACAAATGTCAGGGACCCATCCATAACGAAATGAACATCCACCACGTGGCCAACAGCAAGTTGAACAGGAATGGAGGATGGGAGAGGCTTAAAGGGAGAAATCTCAATCAGAGCTTTAGCGTACACCAGCTTATCACGCGCAACGGTATTAGAATCAAAACATTTTCATTGCAAGCGAGCCAGTTCAAACCAAGCAGCGGTTGAAGAGCAGATGGCATTTGAGAAAAATAAACCCCAACAGTTATAGCAGAGGTTGAAGAGCAGCGGTTAAGTATTTATTTATCTACTTAATAAATCCTTTTATTTAAATAAAACTTTAAGTAATTTGAAATTTAAATTTAATTTTATATTAAAAATTTTAAGATAAACACACAACTATAACAATTATAGTTGCACACAATTATCAGTATATATATGTTATAACTAATTATTTTAGTTAACTTAGTTAATCATACTGATAAAAAAATTAAAATTAATTAAAATAGCTTTGAAAATTTCTAAATTATTTATGACCATTATAAAATTTTCTTTTACATTTTAAACTTAACTTTTAAGTCAATTATTTTATTTTAAGTCTTAGTTTTAAAATTAGCCAAAGGCCCAAAAAACTTTAGGCCTTACATCTGTGCAAACTTTTGGGCATACTCGATCCATTGGGCCTGTCCAATAGCCAAGGAGGCGAATACTTGATTATTCAAACTTAAGTCTAGACGTTAATATTCTAGACACCTATAAGATAATAAGGCTTTATTAGTTGGTCTTAAATATTGACAAATTAGACCACATAGACCATTTGAGTTATGATACCTTTGTTGGAACTCGGTCCGTCTACAATGGGTGAATTTGTGAGATTAAATTTTGTTCCCTAATTATATCTTAGTAGGCTTATGACGTCTAATGTATACACTAGATCCATTCAGTTCTTTTAAATAAAATCATACTTTGTTTATTTTTCTTGATTTAATTAACTTATATATATTAACCAAACTAATATTTATATCCCATGAATATATCAATATAAACTTTTGTGTGTATATATTATGTGGTGTACAACATAGTAAAAGCATGCATAGTTAATATATAGATGTTGGGATTTACATTCACTACATATACATTCGCCACATGTATTGGTTGTCTCAAAGCATTGTTTAAAATATATTTATATAAAAATATATTTGAAGTTAATTGTGAATATTAAATATAAAATATATTAAAATATCTAATTTCATTTTAACTAAGTCTACAGGATTTTAATTTGAATCTTGTATTAAAAATATCTAATTAAGACTCGATAAAACATTTAAAATTCAAACCTTCATCTTTAAAAAATCAGCTAAAATATCTGTAGTAAATATAAATATTTTTTAGTACAATAAACATCAATTTTTAAATTGTTAAAATTAATTTCAATGTTAAATTTAAAAAAATATTTATATAAACATATACAAGGCGAAACAAAACTATGTATATATAATTGTTCTATAGATGATCATATAGCCTACATATATAAGAATATAAAATATATAGAATGGAATATACCAAGAAGACGTAGCCTTTGACTACAAGATTAGAGAAATCTCATAGATCCGAAAGAGTCGTTCACCTGACTTTGCTATGATCAAGTGCGCCAATGTTTATGTTAAATTTGATGTTGATACTTGCTAAAAGATTTGTACTATATGGTGGAGGGAGTAAGGTACTCACGACTATGAGAAAGGAGGGAAGCAAGAGAGTAAGAGAAAAAGGCTTAGGTTAGTTTATATAGGGAGAGAAAGGAAGACCAAATTCTCCACCGTTTACTCTTTCTTCTTTACCATGTTATTAGATCTATATAACAAATTCAAACCTCCTCTCCCCACTTCTAAAATAAGCCTCAAATTGGACCCCAAAGTGGACCAATAAACCCCAAGCCCATTTGATAATTAATTTCATTTAAATCACATTTAAATAAGTAACGATATCATATAACGATACATACACCTATAACTTTTATATACATACCAAATTAATTACTAATGATACCTAGAAAACTATTAATATCACACTAAAATCAAGTATATAAGTAATTAATATTTTATAAATAATAATTAATTAATTTATAACACTTTATAAACTAAATAATGCAGTGCTTCAAATAGTTTGCTAATACGGTTGTGTGACTTGTAGATGTAAATCTAACCAACGATTAATATCAAACAATTTGAAAATTAATGTTTGCATGTCACCTTAGCTAGTGGTGTGATAGTTTGGTCGAACTTATCGCTTATAGATCTTTATCGGTAAAAATCCAATTTTACATTTTAAGCGTTACATTTGTAACGATTATTTATAAATTCCCTTTGTCGACACTATATCACTTCAGGATGTATGGAATTTGATTTTGGTCAAAATTCCGATATTATCCATATTCAACTTTGTTTGCCATAACTTAAGTGTTTACTTCAATAATACATTTAGTATTAACTATACTACTTTAGACAAAGATTTTGACTTTGAGTTGACTATGATACTAACTTCGTACAACTGAAGAGATGAATCCTTTATCGAATAATGTTTCACTTCAAATAACTCAACTAAGTCCAAACTCTAGTCACTCAATGGTCAACTTGCCATGATTTAACTGTAATCAAAGTGGAGTATCCACACAGAAGTTCAACGTATTTTCAAGTTGAGAGAACTATGTAATATCATCACTCTAAGGTTTCTTGCTTGGCCTAGCTATTATTAACCAGTAGCAAACTATCAAACGAGTCATTCCACTATTATCCAATAACCATGAGTACGTAACCCCTTGGTGCCTCCAATAGTCATGTGTAATACACTGCCCAACATTTGGAGAGCGTTACACACTCTGCTCCTAATGGAAATATCGATATCCTCTCTCGAAACATCTTGACGAGAAATATTTTGAACAACATGTTATTATATATTGTGATAATTTTCTCATCATAACCACTATTTGTAATTAGCATCACATAACATATCATTTAAGGATGTTCTAATTAATATACTTCAATTAATGCTTCTTTACTTTCTTTACATGATCAAGCTCAGTCCTTTATTTTACATACTCTTTCTATTGCTTCATCTATGCAAGATTCCCTTGCAAAGCAACTTACCCTTTCTCTTGCTAATTTACTTACCTCATCCCATGCTAAGCAACCTCCCTCTATTACCACTAGCAAATCCTCTCTTAGCCTTCTTAACCTATCTTTCTCTAAATTCGGTAACTCCTCCCTACCCCTCCTAATTGATGACATTGTTTTGAATGTCCTTCCCACTTCTCCTATATCTCAACCTGACACTATCACCCATCTACCTAGCTAGGTTGTCCTCCAAGACACTTTCAATCCCATTACACCCTTTAACCCCACTCCCAAACCTTCTTCCTGTAAAGCCAAAGCTCCCAAACTTCATACTAACTCCAAAGCCAAAAAAAGAAGAATGCTAATTCCTTTAATCTAAATCAATCCAATATCCTTCCTATTACCTCACCATCCCTGATAATAACACCACCAGATTTCCATCAGCTAGAAGGGAAAGTAAACAACTTAACCCATCGTTTAATTGTTGATTAATGTTGAACAATATTGCTACTCGGAACATCAAAGGATCTCACAATCAATCCAAACTTGATCACATGATGCCACTTATCTCCACGCAACACCTTTCTTTTCCTATTTTTGAAACTAAATTTAACGTCCTTCTCACTTTTGAAGCTTCCAGTTTCATCAATCCACAGTGGTCCCTAATTCATAATCTCCAGCTTGCTCCTTATGACCGCATCATGATACTATTTGATCCTTTTATCTTCACTTCTCAGCCCATTTTGTTTGATAGGCAACTTATTCACTGCCATTTGATTCACATTCTGTCACGATCCAAACTCGATGTCCGACAATCAACATCAATTCGTATCGCGGGAACTTGCAACACCGATTAGATGATCAATAACACAGCGGAAATAAAAGATGATATCACTGATACAACATGAATACAATATCCAATACATCAATTTGATACAATGATAATCATCAATATCAGAGAATATACAACGCATAATACAACGGAACATGATACACTATGAGATAAGTCTTCACAGAATCTAATACTATAACTCTGATCCAAAAATACCAAAGCTAGAACTCCCAAACTTCAAGCTCGACCCACCATCAAGGTTGCACCAAGATAAGCAAGCAAGGTCAGTCGTCCAAGGACTGAACTAGCTCCAGATAATCAACTACACCTGATTATCTAAAAAAACAAACTCTAGACTGCCCGTGTGGAAAATTGTGGGCACCCAGAGTTTAGAAGCAGAACAATAAACTCCAAGTCAGTCATGGGATCGGTGTGAGCAAATAAAAACATTTGGTCTTTAAAACAATCAAAAGATTTTTAAAATTTAAAATCCGCAATGCTTTTTTGAAAATGAAACTACCATAAGGCCTCCCGCCACACACAACATGCAAACGCAGAATTGGAGGAGATTTCTCCTTATGATAGTCAAATATGCTTGATACGTAAAAACCATTTTGATATTATTATTATTAGTGCATAGTGGAAAACATTTCGAAAGTCTAATATTAATCTTAGCCAACATAGGTACCATTATATTATGCCAGCTATAGCTGCCCTTTTAAATGACAGGTTCTACAACTAAAACCGTACAAGGCGCGTATTGTTTTGATTGGATTTCCAACAAATGGTCAGGCTAAGGAACTTCCTACTGTCACATGGGAACGCCTCTGGTGGGACGCCCCGAGAACCTACCCGGATCTCTGCCAACACAAGGCCGGGTTCCTCCCTGCTCGGGAGTAATACCTATAGATATGCCACCCCCGGTCCTTTGGGACCTTTATACGAGGATCCTCTACACCAACAACATCACAGAGTAATAAATATACTACAGTGCCCACATGAGTAAGTATCTGGGCTCCATACCATGATACTACCCTTTTCCAGAAGGAATGGTCACACCCTAGGGGAGCTACCCCTGAAACCTTGCCGCATCTTTCCTGTTTCGACCATTACCGGTTTGTGAGGCTCGATGAGGTTTCATCCACAAAGTTTTCATGAAAGCCATACTTTGATCACAAATGATCAACCAATTATCATCAACACACAGCAGCACTTAGCATGCCATACTACCAAATTGGGAGTACATCGCTGATAACCTTCAACTACATATCCTCTGAGCTCGTACATCTCAGAAAAGGGTGTTAAGCTAAGAGAATAAATTCTCCGCGACCAACAGATATGCATTTGAAAGTAATCTGCTTTATATCTCAAAGTGTAGTGTCAGACATACAATCATACAAGTCTGTTCCGGATTCAAACAGAACCGAAGGCACTTCCGAAGAAGCCCTTGCAATCCGGGTATTCACAATCCCGATCAGACTTCCCATCACTTAGGAAATCTCTATACCGTGGCTACTCAGTGTAGAGACAATCGATAGGTCATCCTATCGTTCTCACAAATTCCCGGTCTTTGCCACCGGTCTTCAAATGCTATCCATAACGATGTATCAATATTCGAAATGGGTTATATGACACAAAGTCCTCTCCCGGCTCAACTGAATAATGAGCGCAATATTTAAAAACATATGGATATGGGATTTCAATTAAGTCACAACTTTGAAATTCAAATCTTTCTTTTCAAATGGTTAAAACCAGTTACCATTTCAAATTTTTTTTTAACAAAAAGATTAATTTCACAAAGTTCACCCAGTTTCACAAAGATTCATTCATGGATGTCAAAACAATTTCCGTTTCAATAGGATTAACTCATTAAATCTTTAAATCAAGATTTATTTCATAGCCTTCAAAACTCGTTTCCAAAGATTCACCCATAATCTGGAAAACTATTTCAATTCAAACTTGAACTCTCTTTAATCCAAATTGGGAATTCATTTCTTATATGAAAGCTTTTATTATTTGAAAACAAACTGTTTTCATTTTGGAAAATCCGATTTCATTTATACAAGTTAAAAATCTTTGGTCGGTTCGAATTCCCAAAAAAAACACTTTAAAAATGGTTTAAAACCCATATAAGCTTGTATAATCCTTTTTAAGTCATAAATACCCAATATAGAATTCAATTTCAGATATTGAATTCCAATTTAAATCAAATAATTCAAATTTGAAATCTTTATTAAGTTATTCAAAATAACTTTCATTTTTAAAACGCCTTTTCAAAAGCTTTCCGCTTTAAACCCAATTCATTTTCAAAACCATTTAGATTTAAAATTCAAATTCAAAACTATTTTAAAAATTCAAATATCTGTGACTTAATCGATTTCCACGTGTAATCCATATTTGTGCGTGTATAAGTGTACTCTAGGGGTTTAACACAATAGTGCACAACATCAATCATCACAAATTGTATCAATTATCGATAAGCGGTTAGATCCATAACGCTTATTTTTATTCACAGATAAAATAAATTTATCAATCACGGAGATTCATCGTTATAATTCTATGTGGGTTTCAGATAACCAACTGGAATCCGACTCCCTGTCGCATCGAGATTCAAATGTCATTTTACGGGCAAAGGGGTTTTCACATAAATGCAGAAATAAATCACAAATCACAATTTAGCATAAAGCAATTTATATCATACAGTATCACTATCACAAATAGAAATATTGATCCAGTACACATCATTTGATGATAGTCAATAATCTTCAATTTAAAAAGTGAAGGTGACTAAAAAGAATTAACCACTTAACTATTTTTATTGATTTATTTGAATCAATGATTAACTATTCTTAATGATAAATTAATTAAATTTTATTAATTATTCCTTAATCAATTATCTTCATTAACTAATCCTTAATTGTAATTAATTAAATCTTAATTACTTTTATTAATTAATTTTTTTTCTTAATTAATTAATTAATTATTCCATAATTAATCTCATTATTTAAATCAACCTTTAAGTTAATTACATAATAAATTTTCCCTTAATCACCCTTAAATAATTAGGAATTTATCAACCTTTAATTATTAATAAATAAATTTACCTTTAATTAATTACTTTAATAAATTATCCTTTAATTTGTTAAGTAATTATCTCTTAGTTACTTATTTTAATTGATCAACCTTTAATTAAATTAAGGCAATTTACCTTTAAGTAATCACATTAAGTAATGATCCTTTATATATCGAAACTAAATTATATATCTTAATTATCTTTTAAAACTTTTATTACTTAAACCTTTATAACAAATCCCCATTTTCAAATAAAACGACTTAAGTTCCTTAAGTTAATTTAAAATTTGAAAGCATTTCATTTTAACTTCTAAAACATAGTTGATGTGTTTTGAAAACTTGATTAAATTTACTAATGCTTTTTAAAACTTTGTAAAAAAAATAGTTCAAAACTTGCTATTCCAAATTTACCCGAGGCTCTCTTCGAGTCAGGCTTCAAAACCCCCGATACTTTCCCGAGTAATTTTTTTTCTAAAACTTTGTCTTGGGTTTAAATTCCAAAATGTTGTAAAACCCACTCGAGTCCCCTGAAACAAACTCGAGCCAAATCCCATTCTTCTTGAGACAAACCCGAGGCCACTCCCTTCTCCAATTCCTATAACCAACATGCACAAGCGACACATGAATCCATGCACCGATGATCATCACACCTCCGATCATCACCGAGGTTGCCATCAAGTCGACTACGATCTCCTCGTTGGTCGATGCCACGCAGAACATCGTTTCCTTTTTCGAATTCAAATTCGAGCAAACCCATTCTTCCTGGAACCAACAGCTTCGACCAAAAATGTCACGCCAACGACAACAAGTTCACCAGAAATCACTCAACTTCGTCCAAAGCATCGTCACATCTCCTAGCTTCGATTTGCACTGGTGCGAACGATTCCGGTGCCTTGATGAAACCGCGGCGATCAGTTTCCCATCTGTGTTCAAAACAGGGGACGAAACCCTAAATAATCTCGTCCCATCGATTCTTGCAACAAATATTTTCATTTTTCCTGAAATCATTGATGGCCGTACTTGCTTCATGCCAAATTTTACCACTCGAAAATTCTTCGGCCACCAGAATTTGATCAAAATGTATTTCCTGATCAACTACGAACTGCTAGTAAAATACTTAACTAAAAAATCCTATTTTTGTTTTAAAAATCCCACTTTCAAAGGTAGATTCAGATTATATAATTGAATCAACAATTTATCATATTCAAATTTTAATATAATGATGCATATTGACTGTAAAACGAGATTCCCAGTTGATATGTTTTCACCAATATGTTTAAAACAAATTTTAAAGGCTTGATTTATGTTTGAACAACTTATTTTATTTTAAACTATAGGCCTATAAATGATTTGATGAAGAAGTTTGAATTTTGAATAACTATTTAACCCTGTAAATCCAAACAGCAAAGAACAGTAGACAAGATTTCACAAAACAATTCATATATACAGGGCTATATATATAAAATTTACATATGCAACATAATATGATGTATGAATATCCTACACGGATTCAAATATACTCAAGTCTTTTTAAAATTATGTTTACTCACTTTAATTTGAAGAACAGAGGCCTGCCTTTTTGTTTGAAACTGCAGATTGATTTTTTTCCTTTTGAATTGTGTTTAGCTTTCCTTTGAATTGACTAATGTTTATACTTGTAGATGATGATGTTTGTATTTTTTTTCTTTCTCTGGTTTGCTAAATTTCCACTGAATGAAATAGAAAATAGTTGATATATATAAAGAGGATAGTTGTACAGGGGAAGGTTTTATCTAGTTAGGCATATTTTAGTTTGAACAGATTTTTTGTTTTCATTGACTAAAGATTTTTTTTCTTTGTTTGGAGGCTGAAATGTTTTCTTACTATTCTGGCTGAGATGATAGTGTATTAAATGCAATGTCTCTATTTTTGTTTACAACTTATGCTATTTGTCTTGTATTGTAGATATTTTCTTTTGTTTCATTTCCTTCGTTTATAAGCCCTTGTGTTTCTCATTTTGTTTACAGCAAATCTATTTGCTTTGTACTTAGATGTTTCTCTCTTATCTTCTTGTCTTGCATTTTTCCCATACAATAATTGTTATAGCATTTTATTTTTGTTTCTTCTATTTATAGTTTGATCCAACATTAAGTTTATAACATATATTTTACTTTATATTCTACACTTATATTCAATATTGATAGGATAAATTCTATCTTACACTTTTTATAATTTCATAGAGAAAATGGATCAAAAAAATTTATACATTAAATAAATCATCATACATGTTATTTTATTTTTCCAAGTATAATCTTTTAAAGAAAATTCATTTTGAATTTCCAAATCCAAATTTTATTTATAATTTAATTCAACTGAAAATATTTATTTTGAGATTCAAATCCAAATTCTAAAACAAATAAGTATATATTTCTTATTAAATTTGAAAATTTCAAACAAATCCACAATTTAACCCAAAAATCTAATCTAATTACAAGATTAAATTTGTCTTTAAATCGGGATCGTTACACATTCGTTCCTCTACTTCTATCTACATTAACATCATATATGCTGGCAATAATCCTTCCTTTAGATAATTATTGCTCAACTGCATCCCTTATTTCTCTTAGGAAAGCATCCTTGGCTTGTGCTTAGAGAATTTAATTATCTCGTTGAGATTAATGATAGGATTAGTGGCTCTCCTATGACTAATAATGATATCTCCTCTCTAAACGATGTTATATTCTTTTCTTCCCTACTACAAACCCACTTCAATGGTGCTGGATACTCTATGAATAATAAGAGTATAAGTGGGATAAGAACTATGAGTAAAATCGATAATGCTTTTTGTAACATTGCTTCCCTTAATAAATGGCCTTCTATCTCAATCCACCTTCCTCCCCCTCTCAAATCTGACCACTCTCCTCAAACTTTATCTTCAAGGGCGGTTGCCCCTACCAAGAAATCCTCATTTAAATTTTTTAAAGCCTGGATTAATGACAGCTCCTTTTTTGTTATAGTTAAAATTGTGTAGTCGTTCCTAATTTTGGTAACTCAATGTTTATTTTCCAGAAAAATCAAACAATGTCAAAATAGCTTTGAGAGCATAGGTAAGAAAAAAGTATGGCAAAGGTGTTCTTCTCTCTTCCTCCCTTAAGGCCCAATTGGAGCATGCTCAGACCAACCTGGACCTGAACCTTGATGATCCCTTTGCCTCCATACTTGAAAATAAGCCTTCTTCTAAGTATATCGAACTCTTGCTTTAGAGACAAAGACGAAGAAGTAGAAGCTGATATTACAATAGGAAATAAAAGGTAATAGGTACACTAGCTTCTTCCATGAATCGCTGAAATACAAGCGAGCTAGATCCCACATTCACATTATCATTGATTAGCATGGTAAGCTTGCCCCTGCACCTAATGAAGTCGACGAAGACTTCTTGGTTACTTCTTTGAGCTACTACGTAACTCCAAATTTTGCCCTAATCTTGACATTATTTCATCTCTCGCCTTCCTTCCATGTCCATTGATCATCTCTCTATGCTCTCTCCTATGGTTACTCCTGATGAAATTAAGAAAACTCTAATTATGAAAAATGCATCAGGGAATTAGAGGCGATCGGACTAGGTGGGTTAGAGGCGTTGGGTGGTGGCGAAGCTTCGGACCAAGTTTCGAGGTGGCCGGTGGTCGTGGGTGATGGTACGATGGGTTTGTGGGTGGTCGAGTTTTTGGGTCAGTGGGTTTCGAATACGCGATTTTGATTTGGAGGAGTTATCGATGTTTTGGGTGGTCGAGGCAATGGTTGAGATGGTCATCGACTTGGTGGTGGGTGGCAACTCGATCGGAGGCGGTCGGGGAAGTGGTGCACGTGCACGCACATTGGCGTGTGTCAGCAGTTTCGAATATGAGTGATACTGATGCTTTGATTTCTAACTTAAGTATTTTACTACTGAAAAAAAAAAAAAAAAGAAGAAGAAGGACGCGGGTAGAGGTGGGGGGAAACTCGTGCCTTACTGGAGTGATTCGAGTAGTATACTCGAAGTAAGTGGCAATGGGAAGTTCTGGTCAAAAATTCTGTTCCAGGTTTTCAACCTGATCCCATTTCCTGAAGTTTATAACCAAGTGTTATTTTTACATGTAAATTTAAAAATGTTGAAAAATTTGTTTTAAAACTCTAAAAAAAATATAAATAAAAGAATTAAGGCATAAGCTTATAAAAAAAACAAAGTACAAATATAATGTGACGAGCCGGATTTTGCCCGCTCAAAAATCGACATCCATACTTCAAATCGTACTTGAATGTCATAGATTCGACCGTTCAAATACGATTTGAAGTATGGATGTCGATTTTTGAGCAGGCAAAATCCGGCTCGTCACATTTGGTATCAGAGCTTTATTTATTCTTGCATTTTTATGATAATAGGTTTAGCTAATGTATTGTTATGTATGTACAGTTTATTATTTTAGTTATGTTTTGTTTGTACTTATTTTTGTATTTTACTTTATTTATTTGTTTTCTGGTTTTGCTTTATTTTATTTACTTTGTATTGTAGCTTCATAGATATGTCCACTTATTGTTTTTGTTTTATATATAATTGTTCTTATTTTTATTCATAGCTTAAATATGAATTATTTTACTTTACAAAATAAGCGAACTTCTATTTTTATTTTACTCTTATTACTTTTGTAGCCTACTCCATTTGTATTATCTTTAATTTATGATATAACAACCGATTTTTGTTTGAAACTTAAGCCCAAACAATACATAGAACGAGGGTAAATAATTTATTTTCTTAAATAAGAATTTTGAGTTTAAAACCACAACACAGAGAACCTGTACAACAATAGCCTGTATAAATACTTCCAGCTTTTAAATTTGTCCAGAAAACCATATATATATACACAACTTATTCAAAGATATATATAACCAATATATTTATACCTTTAAGTTTTAAAAAAAAATATGCTACTCACTTGTGTTTCCCGAAAATGAACACATAAGTAAATTTACACAGTCCATACTTACTCAAGATGCATATTCAACAGATATATATATATGCTTGATCATTTAAGAGTGAGGTTACTCACTGTTTTGAGAAGATGACAAAGCAGAGCATTCCCACCCCGGAAATGGTCAAAACAGGAAAGATGCGGCAAGGTTATGAGGGGTAGCACCCTTTAGGGTATGTACGTTTCCTTCTGGATAGAGGTGGTATCATGGTATGGAGCCCAGATATTTAACCTATGTGGTTACTACGAATTTATTACTTTGTGGTTGTTGGCTATCGGGATCCCGTGAGAAAGGTCGTTTACGATCGGGGAATGGCGTGCTCGTTTCAGTAGTTACCCAGTTAGGGGTAACCCGGCCTTGTGTTGGCAAAGTTCCGGTTTGGTTCTCGGGGATGTCTTTCCAGAGGCATTCTCATGTGGCAATGGGAAATTCCTTGGCCTGACCATTTGTTGGAAATCCAAAGAAACAATACGAAACTTGTACGGTTTTAGTTGTAGAACCTGCCATCTAATATGGTAGCTATTAGTAGGCATAATATAATGGTACCTATGCTGGCTAAGATTTATATTCTACTTTCGAAATGAATTTTCTACACTATGCACTAGTAATAATATCAAATGTTCTTTTTAAATGCGTATCAAGCATGTTTGACTATCATAAGGAGAAATCTTCTCCAAGTCTGCGTTTGCATTGTGTGTGTGGCAGGAGGTCTTATGGTAGTCTCATTTTTAAAAGCATTGCGAATTGAATTAAAATATTCCTCTATTTTAATTTTTAAAGATAAATAAACTGTTTTGAGTTCTCACACCAGTCACATGACTGACTCGGAGTTTATTGTTTTCCTTCCTAAACTCTGGGTGCCCACCAATTTCCACACGGGCAGTCAAGAGTTAGGTTTATCAGGATATTCTGGATATTCTGGAGTTGCTGGAGGCAAGATGGCTGGCATGGCGTATTACTAGTTTATATAGTATTTCTTTTTCCGCTGCACTGTTTGTTGTTGTTGTACACTCTGATGATATGATGTAATGAAATGTAATGTAATAGCTGATATAGTTCTTTGTTTAAAGATTATTCATCTATTATTATATGTTGTTCCGCTGCGAATTGTGAGATTCTGATGTTGTTCTGTTGTTTTCTATTCCGTCCTATTTTCTTCTGTGTTCCGTTTCCTTTCTCTTCTCTTTTCTTTCTATTTTTAAAAAATTTCTACCTTCTGTCTTCTCTCCTCCCTAATTTCTATCTTTTTCTCTTTTCTTTTCCTAAATTCTTTTTCTTAAAAACCCTCAGTGTTCGGTTTTCCGTCGTTCGATTTCTCGGCAGTCGATAAAGTAAGTGTCGATGTCGAATTTTCGGAAGACGAAGAATCGGGTCCTGACAATGTGGTATTAGAGCATATGGTTAAGCGACAACCATGGTTCTGTTGGGTATTACTCATTAGAGATAGAGTCAGTAGTACTCTAGAATGAGTTGAGTGTAATAATAGCTATTAGAGCGTATTTGTTAGTGAATATAAAAATTGTTTTATATTGTGATGATTGGTTTGTTGAGTGGTATATAGATTCTGATTAATACGAGTAATTAACGTTGTTGATAGGGATCTCTAAACACTTAAATTGAACAATTCGGCACGATATTGTTTTAAAATGGGTAAATGAAATAATTTTACTTGATTATATTTTTATATATAAAGGAATAATTTTTCAAAATTATTAAAGTGTATATAAGTTGATTGTTTAGTTGTTTGAATAATCTAAATAAAAGAATAATTGTATAAGCAAATGAATTATAAGAATTGGATTATAATTAAAGTGATTTACAATTGTGAAATAAACTTATATATATAAGAAGTGAAACTATATGAATATATTTATGAATATGAGTTGAAAGTAAAAGTGAATTTAAAGTTAAATGGAATATAACTTAAGTGATATGGAATGAAGTTGATATTAGTATCAAAGTAAATTAATAAAATTAAGTGATAGATATGAACTTGAGTTATATAAATGAAATTCAACTTTAGAAATTGAATTGAATTGAATGAATAAATTGAGTTTGATTTGGAAGTGAACCAACTTGAATATGAATTAGTGAACATAAACTAATTGAAAATGAATGTTAGTAAGAACATCCATTGTATATGAATCAAATGTGATTAAATTGAAAACCCAATTCATTGAATATTAATGAGAATATAAATGAATATATATTGATTATGAATTTGTTGAATGCTAGTTGGTTGATGTTTGAATATGTTGCATTTGCTATGTGACATATATAGTTGTTATGGAGATATATGTTGTATATTGAGATTATTGCATATATGCATGATTCTCATGTTGTTTGTTGAGTGATTAGTAGGTGCGGATCGCGTTTGCTTCGCATTTGGAGCTCGCTTTTGCGCTATATTAGCCGTATATGCTCGCTAATAAAATATAAGGTACATATCTCGGATTAAATACCGTACTTTTACACTTTTTTCCCTTCGGGATGCCTCATTACTTGATGAGATGTATATTTGTGATATATATACTGTCATTTTTTTTCGGATCGAGCCGCGCAAAGGAGACTATGGCGAATTTTTCCGAAAATTTAAGGCGTTAGAAAAAATTTGAGAAAATTGGAAAATTTTGAAAACTTTAACTTTGATTTTGGAATTGAAAGTTAAACAATAGTAGTTGTTTTTGAAAAGATAACTAAGTATGATTTGAAAATTTAGTAAAGTTATTATAAGAAGTTTAAATTTGTTTTGGGAAAATTAATAAATTCTGTAATTTTTCTTACTTGTAATTTCGGGACGAAATTCTTTTAAGGGGGAAAGATTGTAACGACCCAGAATTTTTAGAAATTAAAATTTGAATATTTAATTAATTTTAAATATTAATAAGTGAATTTATAAGTCAAATAAATTTTTATTTGAATTATTGAATTTAATTGGATTATTAAATCGATAATTTAATACGTGAAATTATGGAAATAATTGAAAATTGGGTTAAATATGATTGAAAATGATTTGTAAAATTTTATTTTATCATATGGAAGTTAGAATGATATTTTAGAACTTTTAAAATCAATTTAAAAGTTAATTTGTGAAAATTGAATATTTTAATATTTAAATCGACTAGTGAAAATAGTCAATTTTTGAACAGTCTCAGAATTGAACGAAACTAGTTCCATTGGATCCGTAATAGTTAGTTATTACCGGATTTCAAATTTCGTGTCAATCGGAGTTATCGTTTGATCGTGGCAGCTCGAAACGCATCGATTTATTTTTTAATTTTAATTTGACGAGTGAAAATAGCCATTTTTCAAAAAGTTTCGGATTTCGACGAAACCAGTTTCATCGGATCCGTAATGTGATATTATTGTAAGGTTTCAAATTTCAAGTCAATTGGATTTACCGTTTGTCCGGTACAAATTAAAACGCCTAGAAAATCGCTTAAATCGGTTTAATTCAAATTGAGCGTTTATAGCCATAACTCGCACAGATGTCCGAATTAGCTTCCGAAACCTGTTCCATTGTGTCCGGAACGTGGGATAAACCCTAGGAACGTCAGTTTCGGCGCGTAAATCGGAGTTCGGAATTTCCGGATGAATAGTGTCGAACGAAACTCTATAAATACACACCCACACCCCTTCATAAATAAAATTTAGAAACCCTAACCCTAATCAAAACTGCACAGCCGGCCCTAGAATTCGATGGCCAGAATTACACCATCCCTCTTCCACTAATCTTGTCCAATCCACTCGCTTTCATCAAAAATGACCAACTACAAAGTTGTAGATCTCATCGAGACGAGTAGATCCGTACGGTGGAGTTCGTTATTGTCGACCATAGGCCGAGATATTGGGCCGCGTTCTCAAGGAGTTGCGCATGCATTTCGAGGCGCTGGGGGGTGCCGCACGTGACCGGATGGTGGGCGTTCGTGCGTGGTGGATGGGGCTTTAACATGGAGTAACATGATCAAGTTATCATCACGTATTGGGGTTGAAAAATTTGAAACCCTAATCTAAGATGGGTTCGTGCAAAATACTGGAGCTTATGCGAAGGGAGAGGGAGAAGAAAACGTGCGTGGCCTTGATTGCTTGATGAAAAATCTACGGTCCAGATTTGAGCTAGGTTGAAATTAAAAAGGATTTGTGAATTTAGTTATATTTATAATTCGTGTATCTTAAAAACGATGTATCTTTTTCATACGAGGTCAAAAAAATGCAAAACCAGTTGCGTTGGAATCGTATGGACGAGCACTACGCGATGGAGTTGGTTTGGAGTCGTTTGGAGTTAGTGAGAATTTCGGGTAAAATTAAACGCGCGTTTAATTTTATTCGAAATAAATCGCTAAAACGGAATTTAAAACCAAGGTGAGAACTTCTCACTCAATCGAATAGGTTTCGATTTTATTTTTAAATAGTTAGATTTAAAATATTTGAATGCATGTTTGAATGTTGATTGATATCTATTGATTGTTAAAATAGACATTATACGCCGTTAGTAAGCGGATGTTATTTAATAAAAACATATACCGCGAATATTTCATAAACAGTGAAATTGGTATTATAAATAATATCAATATATATATATATATATTGGCATATGTATATATTGCAGTTGATTGATTTCCCGTATTTTTTAGCGGATGAGACCCTATTACGCCGTTATTAAGCAGATAATATTTAAATCCCATATACCGCGATAATTTCGTACTGGAGCGAAATTGGTATTGTGCTAATGTTTGTGGATGCAGGAAAACAGGTTGGAGGGATCCAACTGGATTCCTCAACAGTTTTTATTTGATTTCAGATATTTTGATATTTGATGGATTTTCATATTGATATATGATATCGTTGTAGTCGTGATTGACTATTTGGTGTGTAGCATCATTGGACCCAGATTTTGGAATTTTAAAGTGATTTCAAAGTGATTTTTTGAAAGTATAGGTTTATAAAAATATTTTTGGAATTGATTTTAAATAAATAAACGTTATAATTTTTAAAGTTATAAAAATTATGATTTTTGAGAAATATAGTTAGAAACTGATTTTTGAGAATATGATGCTATTGAGTTTATAAAATAGTTAAATCGAGATATTTTAGAATTATTGTGAAAAGTTTAAATATAGGATTTATGAAATTTAATTATTTTATGAATGAAAATGGTGAAATAATAAAGGAGATTTAAGACGTTTTAAAAGAATAATATAAATTGAATTATATTTAGAGATTTATAAATGGATATTTATAAATTGAAATATGGACATTATAAAACGAGTTTTTATAAGTGTTTGAATGAAGTGAAAATGAATTTCATAAATAGAAATGAAATTTATAGAATTATAAACGGTGAAGTTATTTGAAGAATAGATTTGGTTAAATAAATGAATCTTATAAGTTATAAGATTTATGGTTTGGAAAGTCTTTAGAGGAACGATTTTGTAAAATAATCGTTTTATAAACATTTGACTTATAATATGAACTTTTAGTTTATAATTGAGTTATAAACTGGAATATGTTAATAAAAGAATTTATAAAAAGGAAGTTTTTATAAATAAATAGAAATGGAATTTATAAACGTCGTTTTATAAATTCGCAAATGACTTATTTTGATAAGTAAATTGTTGAAACCTATTAATGGAGTTATATTCACGTTTTTGAATAGTGAATAATCCTTTGAATTAAAATGAATAGAAATGATGAAATGTGTTAACGTAGTATCTTCACGTTTTTGAATAGTGAATAAGATGTTAAAGAAATTGTTTTGAATGTGATATTTGAAATAGAATTAAAACGATCTAACAAAGTTTTAATTGTGTTGAGATTCGAAACCATAGATTTCGACATTTATTGTTGAAATAGACGTTTTCGAGAAATAGAAGGAAATGGTGGACTATAACACTGTTGTTATAGTAAATGATTTCCGAAAGGAAATGTTTTGTATAGTATTGGGATTTATATATCTATTTTAATTTCGAATCCCTATACTAGTGATTTTGGGTTGTCGTAACAATATTTTACGCAACATTCGTTTTGGCCCAAATAAATATGTTTAAGAGAATGATTTCCTTAAAAGAATGAAATATATACTTAATTTCGATTTAAGTATATTGAATATTTTCCAAGTGTTGAAAATAAATAAAATTTGTGAATTACTTATTAAATAAGTATGGAATTGTTTTCCAATATGAAGTGATATTTAGAATTTATCTTTTTGAAGATAAATTGAAATGAATAATTGAAATCGAATATTCATAGATATTTTGGATTGTAAATTCTCTATTGAATTTATAAATGAAATTGGAAAATGGGTTTAAAAATAAATGTTGATTTATTTTTGAAGTATTGAAATTATATATCTAGTGAAGATATTTTTGGAAAATAAATAATTTGGAAAATTATTTGGAAACTGGTGATGTGTGCATATCCATTGATAGTTCAATAACCGACTATCGATATTTCCCTTTGAATGGGTAATGGATGTGATTTGTTTGAATGTGAATGCTACACTTATTTTTGAATAAGCGCTCACTATTCGGGTTAACCGGGAAAGGACCATGGGGTCGTATAACCCATTCCGAATATGTGATACGTCGTTATAATTGCATTGAAGATCGGTGTTGAAGACCCGGTATTTGCGAGAGCGATAGGATGACCTGTCGATTTACTCTGCACCGAGTAGCTACGGTATTGAGTTCTCCATATGTGATGGTGAATCCGATCAGGATTGTGAATACCCGGATTGCAAGGGCTTCGTAAGAAGTGCCTTCGGTTTTGTTCGATCCCGGAACAGACTTGTATGGATTGTATGTCTGACTTTACAAGTTGAGATATAAAGCCGATTTCATTCAAATATATTTCTGTTGGTGGCGGAGAATTTATTCTTTTAGCTTAACACCCTTCTCTGAGACGTGCGAGCTCAGAGGTTATATAGTTGAAGTTATCAGCGATATATTCCCAATTTGGTAATGTGATATGCTGAGTGATGCTGAAATGATCATTGTGTTGATTATTGTGATAGGATCGTTTATTTGATCGTCTATCTTGGTGATCATTGTGTTGATCATTTGTTGACCCAAAGCATGGCTTTTGTATAAAGTATGTTTTTGTGGACGTGACTTCGTCGAACCTCACACCCCGGAAATGGTCAAAACAGGAAAGATGCGGCAAGGTTATGAAGGGTAGCACCCTTTAGGGTATGTACGTTTCCTTCTGGATAGAGGTGGTATCATGGTATGGAGCCCAGATATTTAACCTATGTGGTTACTACGAATTTATTACTTTGTGGTTGTTGGCTATCGGGATCCCGTGAGAAAGGTCGTTTACGATCGGGGAATGGCGTGCTCGTGTCAGTAGTTACCCAGTTAGGGGTAATCCGGCCTTGTGTTGGCAGAGTTCCGGTTTGGTTCTCGGGGTGTCTTTCCAGAGGCATTCTCATGTGGCAATGGGAAGTTCCTTGGCCTGACCATTTGTTGGAAATCCAAAGAAACAATACGAAACTTGTACGGTTTTAGTTGTAGAACCTGCCATCTAATATGGTAGCTATTAGTAGGCATAATATAATGGTACCTATGCTGGCTAAGATTTATATTCTACTTTCGAAATGAATTTTCTACACTATGCACTAGTAATAATATCAAATGTTCTTTTTAAATGCGTATCAAGCATGTTTGACTATCATAAGGAGAAATCTTCTCCAAGTCTGCGTTTGCATTGTGTGTGTGGCAGGAGGTCTTATGGTAGTCTCATTTTTAAAAGCATTGCGAATTGAATTAAAATATTCCTCTATTTTAATTTTTAAAGATAAATAAACTGTTTTGAGTTCTCACACCAGTCACATGACTGACTCGGAGTTTATTGTTTTCCTTCCTAAACTCTGGGTGCCCACCAATTTCCACACGGGCAGTCAAGAGTTAGGTTTATCAGGATATTCTGGATATTCTGGAGTTGCTGGAGGCAAGATGGCTGGCATGGCGTATTACTAGTTTATATAGTATTTCTTTTTCCGCTGCACTGTTTGTTGTTGTTGTACACTCTGATGATATGATGTAATGAAATGTAATGTAATAACTGATATAGTTCTTTGTTTAAAGATTATTCATCTATTATTATATGTTGTTCCGCTGCGAATTGTGAGATTCTGATGTTGTTCTGTTGTTTTCTATTCCGTCCTATTTTCTTCTGTGTTCCGTTTCCTTTCTCTTCTCTGATGAATTTTCTACACTCTGATGACTTGGAGAAGATTTCTCCTTATGATAGTCAAACATGCTTGATACGCATTTAAAAAGAACATTTGATATTATTACTAGTGCATAGTGTAGAAAATTCATTTCGAAAGTAGAATATAAATCTTAGCCAGCATAGGTACCATTATATTATGCCTACTAATAGCTACCATATTAGATGGCAGGTTCTACAACTAAAACCGTACAAGTTTCGTATTGTTTCTTTGGATTTCCAACAAATGGTCAGGCCAAGGAACTTCCCATTGCCACATGAGAATGCCTCTGGAAAGACATCCCCGAGAACCAAACCGGAACTCTGCCAACACAAGGCCGGGTTACCCCTAACTGGGTAACTACTGACACGAGCACGCCATTCCTCGATCGTAAACGACCTTTCTCACGGGATCCCGATAGCCAACAACCACAAAGTAATAAATTCGTAGTAACCACATAGGTTAAATATCTGGGCTCCATACCATGATACCACCTCTATCCAGAAGGAAACGTACATACCCTAAAGGGTGCTACCCCTCATAACCTTGCCGCATCTTTCCTGTTTTGACCATTTCCGGGGTGTGAGGTTCGACGAAGTCACGTCCACAAAAACATACTTTATACAAAAGCCATGCTTTGGGTCAACAAATGATCAACACAATGATCACCAAGATAGACGATCAAATAAACGATCCTATCACAATAATCAACACAATGATCATTTCAGCATCACTCAGCATATCACATTACCAAATTGGGAATATATCGCTGATAACTTCAACTATATAACCTCTGAGCTCGCACGTCTCAGAGAAGGGTGTTAAGCTAAAAGAATAAATTCTCCGCCACCAACAGAAATATATTTGAATGAAATCGGCTTTATATCTCAACTTGTAAAGTCAGACATACAATCCATACAAGTCTGTTCCGGGATCGAACAAAACCGAAGGCACTTCTTACGAAGCCCTTGCAATCCGGGTATTCACAATCCTGATCGGATTCACCATCACATATGGAGAACTCAATACCGTAGCTACTCGGTGCAGAGTAAATCGACAGGTCATCCTATCGCTCTCGCAAATACCGGGTCTTCAACACCGATCTTCAATGCAATTATAACGACGTATCACATATTCGGAATGGGTTATACGACCCCATGGTCCTTTCCCGGTTAACCCGAATAGTGAGCGATTATTCAAAAATAAGTGTAGCATTCACATTCAAACAAATCACATCCATTACCCATTCAAAGGGAAATATCGATAGTCGGTTATTGAACTATCAATGGATATGCACACATCACCAGTTTCCAAATAATTTTCCAAATTATTTATTTTCCAAAAATATCTTCACTAGATATATAATTTCAATACTTCAAAAATAAATCAACATTTATTTTTAAACCCATTTTCCAATTTCATTTATAAATTCAATAGAGAATTTACAATCCAAAATATCTATGAATATTCGATTTCAATTATTCATTTCAATTTATCTTCAAAAAGATAAATTCTAAATATCACTTCATATTGGAAAACAATTCCATACTTATTTAATAAGTAATTCACAAATTTTATTTATTTTCAACACTTGGAAAATATTCAATATACTTAAATCGAAATTAAGTATATATTTCATTCTTTTAAGGAAATCATTCTCTTAAACATATTTATTTGGGCCAAAACGAATGTTGCGTAAAACATTGTTACGACAACTCAAAATCACTAGTATAGGGATTCGAAATTAAAATAGATATATAAATCCCAATACTATACAAAACATTTCCTTTCGGAAATCATTTACTATAACAACAGTGTTATAGTCCACCGTTTCCTTCTATTTCTCGAAAACGTCTATTTCAACAATAAATGTCGAAATCTATGGTTTCGAATCTCAACACAATTAAAACTTTGTTAGATCGTTTTAATTCTATTTCAAATATCACATTCAAAACAATTTATTTAACATCTTATTCACTATTCAAAAACGTGAAGATACTACGTTAACACATTTCATCATTTCTATTCATTTTAATTCAAAGGATTATTCACTATTCAAAAACGTGAATATAACTCCATTAATAGGTTTCAACAATTTACTTATCAAAATAAGTCATTTGCGAATTTATAAAACGACGTTTATAAATTCCATTTCTATTTATTTATAAAAACTTCCTTTTTATAAATTCTTTTATTAACATATTCCAGTTTATAACTCAATTATAAACTAAAAGTTCATATTATAAGTCAAATGTTTATAAAACGATTATTTTACAAAATCGTTCCTCTAAAGACTTTCCAAACCATAAATCTTATAACTTATAAGATTCATTTATTTAACCAAATCTATTCTTCAAATAACTTCACCGTTTATAATTCTATAAATTTCATTTCTATTTATGAAATTCATTTTCACTTCATTCAAACACTTATAAAAACTCGTTTTATAATGTCCATATTTCAATTTATAAATATCCATTTATAAATCTCTAAATATAATTCAATTTATATTATTCTTTTAAAACGTCTTAAATCTCCTTTATTATTTCACCATTTTCATTCATAAAATAATTAAATTTCATAAATCCTATATTTAAACTTTTCACAATAATTCTAAAATATCTCGATTTAACTATTTTATAAACTCAATAGCATCATATTCTCAAAAATCAGTTTCTAACTATATTTCTCAAAAATCATAATTTTTATAACTTTAAAAATTATAACGTTTATTTATTTAAAATCAATTCCAATAATATTTTTATAAACGTATACTTTCAAAAAATCACTTTGAAATCACTTTAAAATTCCAAAATCTGGGTCCAATGATGCTACACACCAAATAGTCAATCACGACTACAACGATATCATATATCAATATGAAAATCCATCAAATATCAAAATATCTGAAATCAAATAAAAACTGTTGAGGAATCCAGTTGGATCCCTCCAACCTGTTTTCCTGCATCCACAAACATTAGCACAATACCAATTTCGCTCCAGTACGAAATTATCGCGGTATATGGGATTTAAATATTATCCGCTTAATAACGGCGTAATAGGGTCTCATCCGCTAAAAAATACGGGAAATCAATCAACTGCAATATATACATATGCCAATATATATATATATATATATATATATATATTGATATTATTTATAATACCAATTTCACTGTTTATGAAATATTCGCGGTATATGTTTTTATTAAATAACATCCGCTTACTAACGGCGTATAATGTCTATTTTAACAATCAATAGATATCAATCAACATTCAAACATGCATTCAAATATTTTAAATCTAACTATTTAAAAATAAAATCGAAACCTATTCGATTGAGTGAGAAGTTCTCACCTTGGTTTTAAATTCCGTTTTAGCGATTTATTTCGAATAAAATTAAACGCGCGTTTAATTTTACCCGAAATTCTCACTAACTCCAAACGACTCCAAACCAACTCCATCGCGTAGTGCTCGTCCATACGATTCCAACGCAACTGGTTTTGCATTTTTTTGACCTCGTATGAAAAAGATACATCGTTTTTAAGATACACGAATTATAAATATAACTAAATTCACAAATCCTTTTTAATTTCAACCTAGCTCAAATCTGGACCGTAGATTTTTCATCAAGCAATCAAGGCCACGCACGTTTTCTTCTCCCTCTCCCTTCGCATAAGCTCCAGTATTTTGCACGAACCCATCTTAGATTAGGGTTTCAAATTTTTCAACCCCAATACGTGATGATAACTCGATCATGTTACTCCATGTTAAAGCCCCATCCACCACGCACGAACGCCCACCATCCGGTCACGTGCGGCACCCCCCAGCGCCTCGAAATGCATGCGCAACTCCTTGAGAACGCGGCCCAATATCTCGGCCTATGGTCGACAATAACGAACTCCACCGTACGGATCTACTTGTCTCGATGAGATCTACAACTTTGTAGTTGGTCATTTTTGATGAAAGCGAGTGGATTGGACAAGATTAGTGGAAGAGGGATGGTGTAATTCTGGCCATCGAATTCTAGGGCCGGCTGTGCAGTTTTGATTAGGGTTAGGGTTTCTAAATTTTATTTATGAAGGGGTGTGGGTGTGTATTTATAGAGTTTCGTTCGACACTATTCATCCGGAAATTCCGAACTCCGATTTACGCGCCGAAACTGACGTTCCTAGGGTTTATCCCGCGTTTCGGACACAATGGAACAGGTTTCGGAAGCTAATTCGGACATCTGTGCGAGTTATGGCTATAAACGCTCAATTTGAATTAAACCGATTTAAGCGATTTTCTAGGCGTTTTAATTTGTACCGGACAAACGGTAAATCCAATTGACTTGAAATTTGAAACCTTACAATAATATCACATTACGGATCCGATGAAACTGGTTTCGTCGAAATCCGAGACTTTTTGAAAAATCGCTATTTTCACTCGTCAAATTAAAATTAAAAAATAAATCGATGCGTTTCGAGCTGCCACGATCAAACGATAACTCCGATTGACACGAAATTTGAAATCCGGTAATAACTAACTATTACGGATCCAATGGAACTAGTTTTGTTCAATTCTGAGACTGTTCAAAAATTGACTATTTTCACTAGTCGATTTAAATATTAAAATATTCAATTTTCACAAATTAACTTTTAAATTGATTTTAAAAGTTCTAAAATATCATTCTAACTTCCATATGATGAAATAAAATTTTACAAATCATTTTCAATCATATTTAACCCAATTTTCAATTATTTCCATAATTTCACGTATTAAATTATCGATATAATAATCCAATTAAATTCAATAATTCAAATAAAAATTTATTTGACTTATAAATTCACTTATTAATATTTAAAATTAATTAAATATTCAAATTTTAATTTCTAAAAATTCTGGGTCGTTACAGGTCTCATGGTGGTCAGATGGCTTCAATGTGTCATTCTAAACTTCCAGTTGGGACATTATAGGTAAGGACCTTTGCAAAGCCGTGGCTAACTTCTTCAAGCATAGTAGACTGCCTAATGGTATCAATGTCACTAGTTTAGCCTTAGTTCCTAAATCTAAACCCCTTACAGGTTTCCTGGTTTTAGGCCCATCTCTTGCTACAACCTCATTTATACGTGCATATCAATGATCCTAGCTGGTAGGCTTAAGATTGTTCTCCATACCTTAATTTCCATGAACCAAGCTACTTTCTTGCTTGAAAGAAGCATCTTAGACAATGTCTTGCTCTCTCATGAACTCCTGAAATGCTATAATAATGCTTCTATCTCTCCTAGGGCTATGATCAAGTTGGACATTTGAAAAGCCTTTGATACATCGTAATGGTCCACTATCATCATAGTAATGTCTAGAATGGGATTTCCAAGACAGTTTACCACTTGGGTTTATATATGCCTTTCAACTTCTACCTTCTCTATTTGCATCAATGGTCACTCTATTGGCTACTTTGGAAGAAAATGTGGAATGAGACATGGTGACCCAATATCCTTATATCTATTTATTGTGGTTATGGAGGTTCTTGCTACTATGATTAATCTGTGTGTTTCTGGTGGCCTCTTCCAACTGCATCTTAGATGTAAAGAGCCTCAGATCACTGCCTTAATGTTCGCTAATGGAGCTGCAGTAAGGTGCTTGGTCATACCATGGATCATTCGAGTTTGTAGACAGTTGTTCATTCTAGATCATCAACATATGTAGTGAGGACTGCTTTCTAATCCATTCGTGTTTTCCATGAGGCATCCTTGGTGGAGATGTTTGTACATCTATTTTGTTGATCTCGTTTGGGTACTTCTAACACCTCAATATTGGGCGGTGGCCGTGCCGGAGTTCAAAATTAAGGTGTAATGAGCTGTGGCCTTTCTGGAGCTCATTCTAGAAGTTCCCTGAGTTTGTTTTCCTTTGTATTATTATTGTTATGATTGTCACCTGCCAGGCGTGTTAGTAGCTCCTTGTTATTGATGTTATATATATATAGACACACACATATACACATGTGTGCTCTCCCTTCTACTTTAGAGGATCATACATTTCTATCAAAATAAATCCTTTTTGTTTACAAACCATATTTTATAAACAAACTTATATAAATCTTTTCACAAATATTTATTTCCAAAATATTCTAACTTTCCATTTTGATTATAGTAAACATTCTTTACTAAATTTTAACCCCTAATCCAACATTATCACCGAATGCCTTTTAGTCAAACCATGAAACTTAATTCACAAGGTGTTCATTTCATTGTACCCATAATTACTGCCTACCCATCCCATATCGTAGAAAGGTAAAGCTGCTCATAAAATGATTGAGCATGAATCAATAACAAACAATACCCATGTTCCTGACATGACGTGTATGACAAACAATCAAGGCTATGGGATATAAAACCATGAGAAGTACTAATATCAAACTAAACACGAATAGATAAGCCAAAAACAGATAGTATACCCTTAAAAGCATTCTTCCCCTTTTAAGCTGCAGAAATAGAAAAAACCCTAGGTTGTTCCAAACTCTTGAGCATAGGACAATCTCTAGCAAAATGTCTAGGCTGATGGTAACCGTGACAACCTTTTGGTGCAAACTGTGTCTCAAGCTTAGGAAACTTTACGATCAGTGCTTTCACTATTTGCGCTCTAGGAACCCACCCTTCTTTCCTGATTTACAACTTCCAGCAAATCGTCCCTTCTACCTACACTTACGGCAAACCATAATAGAAATATCTCTCGACGGTTGAAACTTCCATTTTTGTTACCTCCGGTCGGTGAAAATATAGATGGCCTTGGAGTCGAACCCTCTCCGAAAATCCATACTTATAATATCCTTAAATGCTCCGATATGATATGTCATATCCTTACATACCATGTTGCACAAACTAATGCAAGTCTAGACTTCGATGACAGTCTCGGTGCCATTGACACTCTTTCTGCCCAACACCTTAAAATCTTGCTGTATCGAAGCAAAGTATTTCCGTGGTCGAACCTGCACCATCTTTTCTACGACATTTTCTTCAGCGTTAGGATTCCAGTATCCATAATGCTACCTAATCAAAGCAAAATAGCTTTAGGAAACTAAAAGATAGAGTTTTCAAAGGAAAGATAGTAAGAAAAGATTACGTAGAAGAAGACATTCTTAAGGAATTATTTTAAAATTCTAGTTTCCAAAAATACAAATATGCTCTCATGTATATAATACACACGACTTATTCTAGGGTATCACTTACCCTATCTCTAATGAGCCCTGCCCAACCAAAGAAAAGGTGTTCGCTATACTTTGAGCTTTGATACCTGATGTAATGCTCACCCTTTTTTCAAATGACGAATATAAATGGTAACCCCATTCTTGATTTTACGTCCAGCTTCTCAACTTCCAAACCGACCCATTAAGGGATATGCAAGGGTAAGAGATGAAGCTTCGTCACATGTTCACCAGTGTGAGAACCCCTTATCATGTATGTCCCGCACTAACCAAGAATGATAATATATAATATCCAAGGACAGTACAAAAGGTTACTTTGAATACAAAATTACCAGAGTTACTAAACCTAAGTCTATCTTTAGGCTGGATAATTACAACTGCATGCCCTTACAATGCTGATATATACAATACAGAAATGCAGTAGAAATAAAAAACACTATGGAAGATAATCACCCAACTCTTCTCTATAAGCTTTAAGCGTCCAAAGTTAAATATGAAAACATACATGGGCATGATTTGAGCATTATAAGAAAATAACATCCAGATCAGTCTAGTAAACTAGGCTGAGAAAATCAAGAAATAAGGGTGACATATAACAATAACCATTGAGACCATATGGAAAACCGTTACTCGTAATGGTTTTCCCCTCAAAGAAACCAACCATTCGTTGAGTAACATATAATGTTATGATAGATAATATCCAGAGTGTATCACACAAATTATATCAAATAGCTGCATTTTGAACGCCACAACAATAATAGGCGTACAATAAATTCTGCAAAGGCATGTTCACATATGAATTTTCCATAGAGATCTCCTCAGTCTGGTCACATATGAAATCCATAAGAAGGATTAGAAATGACCTTCCAAGCATCTTATATCTCTAGATAGATATACTCTATGGTTAACATAACCGGATCACCCTTGGTGTGTGATCTGAATCATATCAACTCCAGCTAGCAATAGTGAATAAGCATCTCTAGATATGGAATTAATATACCCTTGAGGTCAGCTAAACCCCCTGGCCATGCCCCTTCTCTGTTTTCTTTTATTTTCCCTATGTCAATGCTATGTTCAACATTTCTCACACGAGTCTTCATCACTCGAATGGAACACGAATCCTAAATGGGTTCCTTTATCTCGAACAGATCCCAAACCTCTGTACAAGTTCCCTGCGTAAGTCCTCCGATGAATGCTAGTGTTGCCTCTCTCTTGGAATACTCCTTAAGATAGACGGTCCTATGCGATAACATCGTTTGAAATGTCTAACGCTGACCTTTCCCCTAGATTTAACCTTAGGATAGATAGTTCAACTCTATAACATTCCAATTCACTGCCACTTCCAAAACATAGATTGCGTATATGATTATGAATTGATTACGGGTTTTGAGTCATCTCATATAAGTACACAATTTCCACTTATCAGACTCTCCAAAATCAATTGATGAATTTCCAATAAACTTATCTCCTGTTCTTTTGGAAATAAACAGACAATACGTAAGAGAGCAGATCACCTTCTAACCGTTTAAGCATACAGATTTCCTTATCATTTGTCCTAGAAGAACACACGAGTTTATACGTACAATATAGCACCACGAAAGATAATTGTGCCATATAGTTCCCTTTTTCTTTTAGATATTCCCAGAGTTATATTTGGTCAATTTCAGTAGTAGACTAATCGACTATTTAGTACAAGATAGATGTTTATAAATGGAAACCAAGTCTAGTACGCTTTCCATATAGAGGTGAGCATATAACACTCTATCAAGTCACATAAAGTATGATTAAGCTACTTAAGCAACCGCTAATCCCTTCCATTTAGTTAATCCTTTTTATTAGTTAAAAACTCCTTTATTAGTAAACTTCTTTAACCAAATAAACTTCTATCTTTTCCATACTTATAATTTCCCTCAAAATATCCATTTTAAGGAACTAAGTACTTCTACAAATCCATTCAAATGGTTTACGACTAATGTTAATTAAACATTGTCAATACAAACCTAAGACCATTTTACTTTTGTTTACCTTTAAATCATTCTTTTATAGATCCATTTACATCCCTAAGTATAACAAAAAAGGTCAAAGAAGAATGTTATCAATACATTGTCACAACAAACCCAAAACCATTCTTATACTTGTTTCCATCTTTGAAAACATTTGTTTCAAAGATCTAAGTTCATATTGAAAAAATTCAAGTATTTGACTAGTTAACTATCGGGTTCTAAAGATGATTGGTTATAGAAATAATGATTCGTATGCTTAACTTATTCTGATGTTCCAACTTAACTATTCCTCATTCAAAAGTGAAGTGGGGTAAGTTAGAGCATTGGTTGCATCAAAGCCTTGCCTAGACACTTCATTCTTGAATCCCACAAATAGATAAGTCTATCTTTTTGGCTTTTAGTGTGACCTTCTGATTGCTGCTAGTCCTAAAGAAATTCATTCATGTGATTTGGCTTGAGAGAAATTCTTGGCTATTTACTCGGCAGTACAAATCTGATATGCGAATTAGAGTTGGGACTTTACTTGCTATTAAGAATGGTATTCTAGCTAGCACATATGAATTTGACCAAGCCCACATTGATTGATGGCCCTAGTTTTATTTCTTGCTTCGTTTTCTTTTCTTGTCTTCTTGGATCATAACATGTTATGATTCAATTTATTGTTTTGCAATAAACTGGTGAAGGCCCAATGAACCCTGCTTAGCTTTGCTAAAAAAAAGAATGTCCAAAATTAATAAAATTTAATTAAAATAGTTTAATTAAATAAATAAATTTATAAATTAAAATATTTTTATACAAGATATATATGTATTAATATAAAGGTATAATATATATATTCAAATAATATGTTCTAATTAAAATAGTATAAGAATTAATTAAAATGTTAATTGGTTAAATTAATCACATAAAATCGAATTAATATATTGTTATATATAAGACTATTATATAAGTAAATTAAAATTATAAGATTTATATAATAATTAAAACTCATATAATGTAAAAGTATAATAAAAGGTGGAATAGTAGGAAATCCAAGCAGACTTAAGGAATAAACATATGCATATAGTACGTATACCGTGATTTCCGTTGTGTCCAATACTTGAATCACCAGGTATTTCATAAGAAATATACTATTCCTAAGTCGATATCACTCAATTAAATATATTGAATATTATAAACCTTTGATACAAATGTTATCCTCTACCATTTACATATTAATAAATTACTTACATACTCTTTGGTTGTTAAGCAAATTCAAGCTAGAGATGTCATGTGCAGTATTATTAATATAATAACTAGACGAGATAAGATAACTATATGTATTTGTTAAGCAAACTCATGGTTGAAATATGATTAGGATAAGGGAGCATGGGTTGGGAGTTGTATATGATACAATCGATAAGGAGTTATCCATTATTTGTGGGGCTATGACTTGTTGAGCAAACTCAAGGTTAGAATCCCAAGACATAAAAGTCCAACCACCCACTAATGAAGTAGAAATACTTCTATGTTCCATACAAGTGTTTGGACAAACGTAAAAAACTAGTGGCATCCATATTAGAAAAATAAAATGGAAACATTTAACCTTTCTAATATTGTAAGAGCATCTGCTATAAAAAATTGTAAGAGGGAATTACGGACAATGACAAACATTGGAAAAAAAATTAGACCGAAGGAACCAAAATTCTTTTTTAGGCTGAAGGATAAACTTAGGAGAAAAAAAATTAGGCTGAAAGACAATGCTAGATATAACTAGCATTATATTCAGTTTTTATGCTATGCAAAATGCTAGTTATAACTAGCATTATATTTAGTATTACACTGTAAAATATGGTAGTTATAATTAGAATTGTCCTTCAATCTAATTTTAAAAAAATGAAAGTTGTTTTTCCTTCAATCTATTTTTTTTCAAAGTTTGTCCTTGTGCCTATATTTCACAAATTATAATCATAATAATCTACATTGATAGATTTTTGCAATTAATATAATTGATAAAATATTTATCAGTTAAATAATACAAATGAACTAAATTAATTTCGACATAATATAAAATATGCTCGTTAAGAAATTTTTGCATGTTGACTAATGCAAGCACCGAAATATACAACCACTAAATAGGTTCGTAACTTAGTCACTTACGAGTTTACTTCCCCAAGTTTGTGTATTGTCCTCGATTTTACTTATGAGTTTACTTGGTCACTAAATATGTTCATAAATTAAGATCATTGAATGTTAGTATAAAGTATTCTTGAGTATATACAAAAAACTAAAGAATAGTTTACAAAAACAACAAACTCCTTGTGAAGGTGTGTTCGGACTCGAACTTCATAAGTGCTATCGAGTATAATATGTCAATGTTAAATTCCATTCAAACCTTAATTAAGAAGCATTGAGCTGGAAATGTTCCAAAGAAATATTGTGGCTGATTCAGCAAAAGGCAAATTACATCGCGTTGAATTACGCTACGATAAAAGTGGTGTATAAATATAAATGCATAAATTTATAACTGAGCTATGGGGCGATTCCAAGTATCATGAGTACTATATCATTGTCGTATGATAACAATGTAACAATAAGAGCTCACTAGAAGTTGCATGATAAAGCGGGTTTATCAAAATCAGATAGAGTTAATTGACATACTAGATAATTAAACAACTTAGCAGATTTATTCATGAAGGGTTTAGCTCGATCAGTTCTCATCAAACTGATTGAAAATATTGATTTGAGATCCCATGATTGGTTTCAAGTGCAAGTGGGAGATTAATAGAGTTAAGGATATGTCCTAAAAGCAATTATGTAGCTATTGCATATATCTAGCTCGATAACGAATCTTATTCGAAAGAAAAGGTGTTTTCTTTCTATTGTATACTTAATATATGTATTATGTTAATTAATTAATTTAACTAAAAGTATATTTAATAGAAAAACCATAAATGGTATGTTTTGTGATAGTAGTTACAATGTGTTGTAATCATAAGTGATTTATCACAATAAAATAAGCATACCGTTTTGATGATTCCTAGTCAAGATGTATCGAGACTGAATATCAATTCATCCCTTTAGACTAGAGTTCGTAACGCTCACCAAATTTTAGGCAATGTATTACTCATGACTACTGGGGGCACCAAAGTGTTACATACTGATAGTTATTGGATAAATATGAAATGACTCACTCGATAGTTTTATGTTGGTTAATATAACTCTAAGGTCAAATAGAAAATATTAATGCGACAATATTACATAATTCCCTCAACTTAAGAATACCGCCAAGCTTCAATGTGGAAACTATGCTTTGATTATAGTTAGATTATGGCACGACGTCCATTGAACGACTACAGTTGCATCGAGAGGGATACACAATTTAAGAAAGGATTCATCTCCTTAGTAATACGAGGTTAGTATCACAGTCAACTAAAATCAAATCAAAGTCAAAGTTTTTGTCCAGAGCAGAAAGGTTAATAATAATTGTTATTATTGAACCAAGGACTTTATATTTGGATTATAGAGTTGAATATAGACGACATTAAAACAATGATCATTACCAAATTTCACAAGTCGAAAGTGTTATAATTTTGTCGAAGAGAATTGGTCTAAATAAATGTCACTAATGAGTAACGCTTAATAAAGTAAAATCATATTTCATCGAAACCAAAAAAAGGATAAATTTGGCCGAAATGTCACACTACCTGCTAAGTGACATGTGAACATCAATATTCAAATTATTCGATACTAACCACCGACCATATTTACACCAAAGAGTCACACAACCGAAATGATGAATACTCCTTTTATCAGTTGATTTAATTAGCAATTGTTATAAATTAATCAAATTAATAATACTTATGAAATATTAATTACAAAATTTTGTATTAGATGTGTTGAACAATGTTAAACAATGCATTTATAATAATTATAAATATATTTATCGATATATGATATCGGTACGCGTTCAAATTTAAATTTAAATGCAACTGACAATGTTCAAGCTACAACTGGCTTTGTGGCTCGTTTGGGCCATACAAATTTTAGCTTAAATAGATTGGATTGGCTAGCCGAATGTTTAAAAAGCAGGAGGCTTTTGAATGGTTTAAAAGAGTGGAATTGGTAAGAAGAAATATAGATGTATCCACTTTACACTCCATTTGACCGCCTATTTATATGCCACTCTCTAGACCATTTATTTTTAAACTTTTTTCCCTCCTTCCCCTTGCAAATTTTGACCAACAAACCCCCATTTAAACCCAAAAGAAATCCAAGCTCAAATCCCATCAAAATTCTTCGATTTAGTCATCAATGGTAAAGCGGTTTAGGAGCCAACAACTCTAGAACTTGGAATTCGATTCAAGAAGCTATTTCATCATTTCAAAGTGCGATCTCTAAGCTTTGGTGAAAGGTATGCTTTAGTTTTATGAATGTTTTAATTGCTCAGTTAATCAATCGTTCATGTGTTAGCTTGATAGACCTTATCATGAATTGCTATATTACTATATCATCACATGTCGATGATTATATATATACATATATATATACATGTGTGTGTGTGTGTGTATAAAATGAATAAAAATAAAAAATGTTGATTTTTTTGGAAGTCGTCTTGTAGCTCACGCCCTAATGATAATAAATAATTTTATTTTATATTATAATATCATAATTTTATTTTTTTGTTAAAATATCATAAATAAATGATTTTATCAACTAACTTAATTATAAAATAATAATTCTTATAGTATACGCATCTAAATTTTTTATATTTTTTTATATGTACCTAAAGTTAGTTGGCAGCAAATTAATGAAAAAAAGGTATCTTTTTATATATAGACATTTCAAATTATGTATTTGATTTAAAATTAGCTAAACAAACAAAATATATTTATAATACATTTAAAAATAATTTAATTTTCTAGAAAAGTACATATACATTATAAAATATGTGTTTTAACTTCAACGATGATTTATATAAATTTTTATTCACCAAATCCACATCTGTTTTAATTTTTAAACTATATTTTAATTAAAAATTATTTAAAAATGACATTAAAAAATTATGGCCATGAGCAGCAACAAATATATGTATTAAATAATATATATATATGTATATAAATTAACTAAATAACTATATGTGCTATGTGTTTATATATACAACTTATATCTTTGTGTGTGTATAAATTAAAAAAATATTAATTTTGTTGTCATAATATATGATAAGGGTTTTAAATTATTTTACAAATTGATATTTAAAATAATTTTTAAATTTAATTATATATACACGCATACACATATATCATAAATGAGTTATATAAATTAATTTATAGCTAATATTTTTTAATAAATATATAATTAATATATGTATATATATATATATTACTCTTTGAGTGTGTATTTATTTATACAATAATCATGATTCACATATATGTATATTTAGATAATACAATAGTATACATGAGGGGCTAATATTTATGTTGCAGTGTAAATCCATATCTATATATGGGCATGTCAAACCATATATACATTTTACTGTTGCACATATGTGTATATAAACATATATGAAATATAATATAAAATTATAAAAATAATTATTATTTATAAATTCAAATAAAATATTGTTATTACTTTAAAGAAAACTTGGAGAAGTTATAAATTTAAACTACATAGGCCCAACAAAAATCCTGAAAGGTAAATTTTTTTGAAATTTACTTAATTCTTCCGCTGCAAGCTAGCCGAAATCCGATAATAATAATACATCTTTATGGAGTTTATGAAAAAAATTTATTTATATTTAATAAATAAAACTAAGGGGTATTATGAGATTATTATTAATAATACAGAGATATTTTCATGATTATTGTATTGGCTGTTTTTAATATATATAGCAATGAAAAGTATTTTTGGGATTTAGTGTAAGATGTTACTTTTTATTTGGCAATAATGAAGGGGTTGTGAAAAAAAAAATTAAATAAATAATTTTGTCTTGACGTAAAGTGATAATAATATTTTATTTTTGAAGCAAATATGACAAAAATTATTATTTTGGATCAAATAGTGATGTTTAAGATATTTAAAGTAATGTATTGAAAACAAAGGATTTGTGAAGTACATTATCGATTTGAAAAAATATACTATTTTGATATGATAGAAAAGATGTATCCTCATAATAAAAAAATATTAAGATGACTTATACTTAAGAAGAAGATAACAAGTTTAAATTCATTATTTTAATTGTTGAGACATATGTTATCAAATATTGATTAAAATTAACATATATGTTTAGGCTAAGGGCTGCATAAGCTTACATAAGATGTGAGAAGCATGAAAGCAATGCGACATCTCCCATTTTAAAGCTCGAATATAAGCGCTACTAATGTTGCAGTCGTCAATAGTATTATTTTCCATTAAAAAATTGCGGTAATGTTAATCATGTCAATAACATCATAAGCATATGAATATGAAAATTTTTCAAACATTTTCTATTTTTCAACTTTCGTTACATTCTAGAAATAAGATTTTCACATTTATAATATAATCCCATTCATTCCCCCCATTTAAATAAAACATAATAATTACAAAATAGTGTAAGAGCGACATATGAAGATACCCCCTTAATTGATCAAAGTCTAATACATAAAGTTATACATTCTGTTATTACATCAATTCGTACATAACATAAACTTTAATGAGCACAGTGGAAATAAAAGCTCCAACTTTAGCTACTTTGGCTCCCGCTGTCTCCGGAAGCATATTCGTCTGAGCTAAAAATTGCTACTCTTGACCTAATCAAATGAATACTGGAGAATTTAGTGGGAAAACAAAAACTTCGCTTCAGATAAAAATTCTAGTGTGAATAATAACATACCATCTCGAACCAAAAATAATATCCAGTGAAACCACATCGTAAAGCGGAATGAGTTTTCCCCTCATTACTATCTTACCAAAATATGTTAGTCATAATCATGCGCCTACAACCACAATTGTTATAAAAAATAATGATATGATTATTTGCATGCATGCAACTAGGGTAAGCTTGACTAATCTGTTATCCTAGGGTTTTTTTCACCCAAAGTTTACCCTTTCCAACAATAGACGGTCTGGCTCATAGTTTTCCTAGGGTCACCATGAACCTATAAGTTTTGCAGGCCAACCAATAAAATCTATCGGGCTGACTTAGGCCAAAACATAACAGATTCCACATATCTCCAAATACGGTTAGGAGTAAAATAACTTAAATAATCAGGTGAGCATACAGAGCTATGATTTCCTTTCTATGCATAAACATCCTTTCGTCTCACTACCTACAAGCCCTAAGCATTGGAATTACAGACCTTTACCAAACGAGGGATAACAGTTGACATAGGACGTGACCCTACACCAGTACCGCCTACAATCTTATTTGGTTTTAAATTCATGAGTCATATCTTTGGATTAGTTCAGGGCATCCTAAACAATTTATCAATCCAAATATCTTGGATGTAATTCTACTCACTCTAGCATTTAGTCTGTCCATACCTACTACTGGGACAACCTAACTAGTAATTCCACCCGAAAATCCCACGATGCAGCATAGGGTCATGAAATATTAGCATGAAAATCACAAAATATGTAAATTTAACCGATCAATTAATAATATGAACATATAGCATTATTCAACAAAATATGTTCAATCAACATATACAGTAAAATTACTTAAAACTAAATAAGATTTTCCATTGGCAAACTTCACACAAAATTGGCCAAGTCACCATTTATGTCCTTGGAAATAATTATCTTTAACAATGGCAAACCACTTAAATTCAATTTATCATCCGTATTGATGTCACAGTTCAAAAAAAGTGGCATCAATGTAGATGACATATGGCGTAAAGACCCGCATTTTACGTATCGAAGAATCGTAAAATATTTTTTTATTCGTTTAAGGCCGTAGCCTCTATAATTTTAGGATATTACTCTTGATGATATTTTATACACTTGTAAATTTTCCTAAATTTCCGTGTGACCATTTTGACGATATAAACTTTGTTTGGGGTATAACTTTTGATAGGAGTCGAATTAGGGTCTCAAATCATTTTCACTGCTTTAGGAAGATTGTTTCCCTTTTCGTAGAGTGCATAGTACAAATATAGACCTTTGGTTATAACCTGTTATTAAGTTTTGAAAGCTACTGGTCAAAATATGATGAAGTGGTATATGATGAATTATCAATAAAAAAACAAAAATATGAAAATCAATCAAACAATGTTAAAATAAACCATATTATGACATATTATCATCAACTAATTTGAAATCAATCAAAAATCTGAAAATTAACACTTTGTCATGTACCACTTCCATAGAGAATTGAGATTTGAGTTGTTGATTTGATTCCCTATAGCTTTTTCTTGATTTCCTAGCTTTTCTCCTCTTAAATCCCCCAGTAATGGCCTCTACTTTTTTTATATTTGTGTGAATGACAAAATATGAATAAGGACATGTGGGTGGAAGGGTTTATATATAGGAAATGTGTCTTATTCCTATTTTTCCCTCTCATAAACACTCCTACTATTTATAAATTAAAACAATCTTATTTGTTTATTAGTTATGGCCTAACTCAATTAATTATAAAATCTCATTCCCTATCGCACAACACAGTATCCCTTTTAATTTATATAATTAACCCTCCTAAATAATGTTAAACAAAAATTAAGGATGTTATAAGCTTCCTTCCTTAAAGAAATTCGCCCTCAAAATTCAGAAAGGACCACATAATAAGAATATCAAACATGCAAACATCTGTAACAACCAATGCTAATATATCCTACCGGCAACAAAGTCTTTATAACAAGTATAGAACATACCATCATAATAACTCGGGATAAATTTCTCTAATCATGTCCTATGTCTCCCATGTATAGTCCTTCTCATTGTCACTCCTTTGGACTTTCACTAACTTGAATGTCTTGTTTCTTGACTTCTTCTCATCTCTGGTTACAACATGAAATGGTTGTCTGAATAGTCATATTTGGTTTCACAACTAAATCTTCTAATGTAGTCAGAGTAATAGTAGTTTCTGGATCATGTACTTACTTCCTAAGATGAGAAACATGAAAAACATTATGGACTCCTGCCAAACTGCTCGGTAGCTCTATCCGATAAGTGAGTTTCCTGATTTTCTCTATGATGGGAAATGGACCCACATATCTCAATGAAAATTTTTCTATCTTTCCAAACCGCATCGCGCCCTTCATCGGTGATACTTTAACAAAAACTTGGTCTCCAACCGGGAACTCTATATCCTTACGTCTATTATTTGCATAACTTTTCTGCCTAGACTGCACTTCCTTCATTAATGTTTAGATCAACTCCATCTTTTATATGGCTTCTCTTACCATATCTAGACTAAGAACTAATCCATCTTTGGTCTCCAACCAATATGCTGGTGATTTGCACAACCTGCTATAAAGAACTTCGAAAGGCGCCGTTCCTATACTATTTTGATAACTAATATTATAGAAAAACTTGACCAACTGCAAATGATCTTCTCATGACCCTCCAAAGTCTAGTACACAAGCCCTGAGCAAATCTCAAGAACTTTGTTAACTCTTTCCATTTTCCTATTCATTTACGGATGGTAAGCGGTACTCAACTTTAGCTCGGTACCTAAACCTTCTGGTGGACTCTTCCAGAATTCACTAGTAAACAAGGCATCTTTGTCACTGATTATACTACTAGGAATCCCATGCAGTCTAACGATATTACTCATAAACAACATAGCCAATACAGGTACCATCCTTGTCTACTTAATGGGAATGAAATGTACACTCTTAGTCAGTCTATCTACTATAGCCCAAACACTCTCATTTCTCCTATTCAACCATGGCAACCCGTCAATAAAATCCATGGATATTGAATCCCATTTCCAAAGTGACACCTATAAAGGTTGGAGCAATCCACTTGGCTTTTGATGCTCGGCCTTTACATACTGGCAATACAAACATTGCTTTACCTATAAGCATGCATCCCTTTTTATCCCTTCTAAGAAAGAACTTCTCGTCTGTCTTGTTACATCTTAGTTCCTCTAGGATGAATAGTAAAATTCGATCGATGACACTCCCTGGGAATTTCCTTCCTTAGGTTACAAACATCTGGAATACACAATTGTCCCTTCTTCCTCAACCATCCATTTTGATCAAAACTAATACCTTTTAAACCATCAATCTGAGTTGCTTCTATAAGCCTTCTAATCCGTTCAGCCAATAATGGATCATATTTCTACTTAAAAGCAATCCTTTCGATCATTACCAGTCAAACTTCCAAACATGATAACATTGTGGTTATTTGACTTGAACTAGTCGTCAACCTTAACCTTAGACCAAGCAGCCAATGCCTCTAAATCTTTCCATTTTGCTAACATAGCTAACACCACACTCTGATGCTTCTGCTAAGTGCATCTACAACTTTGTTTCATTTTCTTGGTGTATACCCAATATGAAAATCATAAACCGCCAAAAACTCAAGCCACCTTTGTTGTCTCATATTCAACACCTTTTGTGAGAATAAATAGTTCAAAGACTTATGAGCCAAAAATATCTCAAATCATTCTTCCAAAAGATAGAGTCTTCACACATTCAAAGCAAAGATCACCGTTGCAACTCAAAATCATGAGTCGGATATCTAACTTCATATGGTCAAAGCTGTCGAGAAGTGTAAGCATCACTTTACCTCTTTGCATTAACACAGCTTCTAACCCTGCCCCACATGCATCAGTATAAACCACTAAATCTTGATTTCTAGCTAGAATAACTAACACGAGTGCATTGGTCAACAATGTTTTAGCTTTAGGAATGCTTCTTCACATTTATCAGTCCAAACATACTTTGCACCCTTTCTTGTCGGTTTAGTCATAGGTGCCGCTATACGAGAAATTTTTTTGACGAATTTTCGATAATAGTCGGCTAATCCTAGAAAACTGCTTATTTTGATCAATGTCTCGGATCTTTTCTAGTTATTAACAGCTTCAATCTTAGATGGATCTATAGATAACCCATTTTTTGAAACTACATGACTAAGAAACTTCACTTCTTTCTTCCAAAAATGACATTTTGAAAACTTTGCTTTTAGTTGATGTTTTCACGACGTCTCTAGCACTATTCTAAGATAAATCAGGTGATCTCTTTCATTCTTAGAATATTTTAGATGCCATCTATAAACACTAACACAAACCTATCCAAATTCTTTCAGAAGATCCAGTTCATCAAATCCATGAAGTAAGCAGGCACATTTGTCTAATAAAATTCTTTCCTTCCAAGTCCACCAGCTGCATTTTTAACCCTTTCATCTCGGTGGGTGTCATTCTGCTTGGCGGCATACTCATGGGTTCTGCTCTAGACGCAAGATCTATTCGAAACTCAATAGCTTGTTTCGACGGTAATTCTATAACTATCTCGTAAACTTCTGCATACTTTATTACAATGAAAACCCAATTCACTTCATCTTCCACTTCCATTGCACCCAATAAAGCATAAATATCTAAACTTGGATTTTCAACCGAGTAGATAGTTCGATCCAAATATTGGGGTGTCTTATTGATATCTTCCTATCCTGGTGAAATATCTAGTATCATATTTGCTTAACCAATCCATACCTAGAATAACCCCAAACCCACAAAATCAAACACATACAAATCGTAGGTAAATGCATGACCTAAAAGCTCAATTTCTAAATGGTCACATCTTATCCCAAGAGTTTCATAACCTCCTACCGATTCACAATCCTTTTTAAAGTAATAAGGTATGATGGTTCGAGCTTTAACTTATCTACCAAACATTATGAGATAATGGAATATTATACGCCAATATCAAATAATACTTCAGTAAGAATGCTATAAATCAAAAGTGTGCCTCCCATCATAGACATTCCTTTCTCTTTTACAGTCGATCTAGAAGCTGATGGTTCCAGAGTAAAAACTTCCCCATTTTCATCCTTGGTCAGTACCTGACATTCATTCTTATAATGCCCCATATGATTGCAGTTTTAGCACTTTACGTTCTTCTTTCTTGCAGCCTTCTTTCCATTACCAGAGCGACATTCATTTGCAAAGTGTCCTTTCTTATTACAATTATAGCAAACAACATCAGCCCTCTTATTCTTGGCATCTCCACTCATCCAAGCTCCCTTCTTTTTGAAGAATTTCCTCTTCTTACCCTTATAAATTTTGGTCTTCACTGTCTTCTCCTTCCCAAAAGTCAAAAGCATCTCTTCATTCCTTATCGCCATTTCCAACATTACATTACCCGTATCTTGGAGGTATGGCATTATTGCTCTAGTAATTTCTGGCTTCAAACCCCAGATAAACTTCTCATTCCTCTTAATCATGGAGTCTACAGTGGCATGCCTATACTTAGACATCTCATCAAACTTTGTGGCAGATTCCAACGTCGATATTTCTTCTTGTTCCAACTCCATAAACTTCCTAAGAAAAGTTGACTTGGCTACTTCAGACAAAAACCTCTCCTCAAACATTCTCCTATACTCAGCCCTACTCAGTTTCTCTTCAAGCACACCAATGTTTACCCCATTCTACCAATACAATGCGGATCCTTGCAACTATCTCGAAGCTAATCTTCTCTTCTGCCCATCGCTTAAGCTTAGATATGCAAAAATTATCTTACAATGCAATACCCAGTTCTCCACTTCAATGGCATCTTCCGTTCCTATAAACGGCTTTCCTCCAAGACTAGTACAATCATGGTCCAGTTTGGCATAGTTATTGCCAACTGGCACTAAGGGATAAGCTCCTCTCATATTAGCAACATACCCTCTAGCCAGACCAGCTGCTGCTTCCCCTTACATCATGTTATCAAAGAACTAATATGTAGTCCCCATATCTACTAGTAGGGTTCCAGCACACACATTAGCATTTGCCTATCGACCCTGATTCCTTCTAGTTTTGGGCCAAGCATTTCCATTTGTTTTGATGCTTCCCCCACCAAGATACACTCCTTTATTCCCTGCTTCCATATCCTACTTCCTTTAAATCTGCATAAGGGTTTTTGTAAGATACAGAAGAATGGTAGAAGAGAGAGGGGGGAGAATAAAGATAGGATACATACGTATATATGGCAAATACAAGCATGTTACAATAGTGTTATCCCATGCCCCAATCTAATTCTCTGATTTATTTGGATTATGTTCACAAAACATTTTAATATTTTAAATCTTTTATAAACCTATGCTTTGATACCATGTTGTAATATCTCTTATTTTGAGGCCCGAAATAAGTGCTACTAATGTTGTAGTCATTAACAATCTTAATCTTCGGTGATAAAATTCAGTAATGTTAATCATATCAATAACATCATAAGCATATGAATATGAAAAAATTTCAAACATTTTCCATTAGTCAACTTTCATTACTTTCTAGAAATAAGATTTTCACATTCATTACATAATCTCATTCGTTTCCCACATTAAGAGAAAATATAATAATTACAAAATACTCCAAGAGTGACATATGAAGATGCCCGCTTAGTTGACCAGGATCCAATAATTGACAGTTATAAATTCTGTCACAACATCCATTTATACATAATACAAACTTTAAACAACACGGTGGAAATAAAAAGCTCCTACTTTAGCTAATTTGGTTCCTACACATCTCGGAAGGTTATTCGTCTAACTTGAAAATCCCTACTCTCGACCTACTCAAATTAGTACCCGACAATTTAGAAAGAAAATAAAAAATTCAGGTCAGACAAAAAGTTCGGCATGAATAATAATATACCATCTCGAACCAAAACTGATTTCTAGTGAGACCACGCCATAGAGCAAAATGGGTTTTCTCCTCACTGGTATCTTACCAATATATGTCAGTCATAATCATGTACCTACAACCACAATGGTTGTAACAAAAAATAATATGATCATATGCATGATGCAACCAGGGAAAATTTGACTAATCAGTTATCCTAGGGTTTTTTCCACCCAAAGTTTACCCTTCCCAACAATTGACTGTCTATCTCAAATCATAGTTTTCCTAGGATCACTATGAACCTAATGGTTCTTCATGCCAATCAAAAGCCTATTGGGTTGACTTGGGCCAAAACATAACTAGATGTCCTCATATCTCCAAATACGGTTAGGAGTAAAATAACTTAAATAATCCGAACTTCCTTACATCTCACTACTGACAAGCCCTATGCACTGGAATCGTGGACCTTTACCAAATGGGGGCTAACGGATGAAGTATAGGGTGCGACCCTACAACAGTCCAACCTATAACCTTATTTGATTTTTAATTCATGAGTCATATCTTTGGATCAGTTCAAGGCATCCTTACGCAATTGATCTATCTGATTCTCTAGATGTGATTCTACTCACTCTAGAGTTTAGTATGTCCATACCTGCAATGTGACAACCAAACTAGTAACTCTGTCCCCAAAATCCTGAGATGCAATATTAGGTCATGAAATGTGAGCATAACAATGATAAAATATGTGAATTTAATTGATCCGTTGATAATAAGAAAATATAGCATTATTCAAAAAATATGTTCAATTAATAGTCACAAACATAGCAAAATTACTTAAAATTAAAAAAGATTTTCCATTGGCAACTTCACAAAAAATTTGGCCAAGTCACCATTTATTTCCTTTGAACTGATTATCTATAACGTTGGTAAACCACATAAATTCGTTCTTTAAAATAAGGAAAATATCATCCGTTGATGTCGTAGGTCTAAAATGGTGGCATCAATGTCGACAACATATGATGTAATGACCTGCATTTTACGCATCAAAGAATCATAAAATATTTTTATTTTATTCATGTGAGGTCATATGCTTCCATAATTTTGGTACATAAGTCTTGGTGATGTTTTATACACTTGTAATTTTTCCACATATCTATGTGACAATTTTGACCCCATGACCTTTATTTGGGCTATAACTTTTGATAGGAGTTGAATTAGGGTCTCAAATAGTTCCATTACTTTAGAATGAGGGTTTCCCTTTCCGTAAAGCAGTCATATAGAAAAATAGACTTACGGTTAGAATGTTATGACAATTTTAAGTTTTGGAAGCTACTGATCAAAATATGACAAAGTGGCATATGACGAAATGGTCTTGACAACATTAATGAAGAGATCTTCGACAATTTCGATGAAATGGTTTGATAACATCGAAGAAGAGGTCTTTTACAATGTTGACGAAGAGGTTTGACAACATCAACGAAGAGGTCTTTGATGACGTTGAAGAAGTGGTTTGACGACATCAACCAAGAGTTCTTTGTAAACATCAACGAATTGGTTTCACAACATCGAGGAAGAGGTCTTTAACAACATCGACAAAGAGGTGGAGTGGCAGACTCGTAATGAACATAAAAACTGTTATTTTGCTATTAAAGTATATTCTTTTCACTAACTCTTGTGTTTTGTCAAATTTCTATTAGTTAGTAACTTACTTTTCCAAATTCTTTTCAAAAAAGTTGCTACGGTTCAGAATTTGTAATTCTGAAATATTTAGCAAACTATTTAATTATTATTATTGTTTTAATACAATCACTAAGCTTTTCTAGCTTAATAAATTCATAATAAATAAAAACACTTAGGAAAAATCCCCAAAATTCACCAAAAATTGAAAACAACATATTCATTAATGAATAAAAATTTTGGGGTCAAAATCATTATTTAATTATTTTAATAACTAAAACCCAAATTGAATATCCTTTTCTCCTTAGGAAATTCATAAAATATCCCCCTTAATTGGGAAAATTATAAAATAAAAAATGCATCTCCAAAATTATGTTTTACATAACATATCACGAAATCAAGTCATTTGAAAATCTAATATAAGGTTTTTCCCGTGAAACCTAAGATAATAATTCAATAAAAATTCCAATATATCCTTATTCAATCAAAAAATAGTAAAATCAATCATATTTTGGCATGTCATCATCAACTAATTTGGGATCTTTAAAAATCCAAAAATTAACACAAAACGATGAGATGGATACTATACTCACTTTGATTTGATAAAGAGAGTTGAGAATTGAGTTGTTGAATTGATTCTCATTAGTTTAACTTGATTTTCTAGCTTTTTCCTCTTAAGTCCCCTAGTAATGGCCTCTACTTTTTTTATATTTGTGTGAATGAAAATATATGAATGAGGATATAAGGGTGAAAGGGTTTATGTTTAGGAAATGAGGTTTATTCCTATTTTGCCTCTTTCATAAATTCTCCTACTTATTTATAAGTTAAAACAATCTTATTTGTTGATTAGTTAAGGCCCAACTCAATTAATTATCTCCTTATCACATAACACATTATTCTATTTCATATCTAATTAAATTTTCCGAATAATGTTAAACCAAAATTAAGGGTTACAACATTGTTAATTGAAAAGTTTCTTAAAAGGTTAAATAATAGAAGATTGGTTGTATAAGACAGTCGTTGATAAAAGACAACTATACTTGTCTATGTAAAGTGTTTTTAAAGTATGTCGATATATATAAGGTACTCTAGCTATATGTTAGTTTACAGGACTTCACGAGCATGTGGTTTAATAATATTTTTGAAGCATCAAATGTTGTAGGATTTCAAGACATGCACCTACTAAGATGCGGAGTAAATGTCTTGACTTGCACGTACGAAGATACATAGGAAATTTTAAGGAGGATGATATTTTATGATTTGTAAGGAAGTTGACAAAGAGGTAAAATTAGTTCATTTCAGTCATCACTTGGGTTGAAAGAACTATCTTATTATGTCAATTTTCCAAAATAATGACTTATTGTGCATAACCAAATTTCAATGCCTTATGCATGTGAATAATAAGTGAAGAATGCAGAACCTAGTCTATGAGCTTCTATAGAATAATGTGTTCATTGAAAATATAAAATCATCCATTTGTGATGCTTGTATATTAAATAGTGACGGAGTATGGGGTTTGCCCAATTATCCTAACCATTAATCCACTCATAGGGGAGACACCATCCATTATCATGTTGTTGCCCCTATGAACCAAACGAAGGAATTTAGTAAGGGATGTTAAAGGATATAAAGAGGATTTTCTATTTGGCTAAGGATGTAGAAGCAAGTAGCGAACTATGTTGCAAGCTATTCAGTAATGGAGATATGCTAATAATGAAGTACTTAAATTAATGTTATGCTGGGGTATTATATGATTAGAGACTCCTCGATGATACACTAAGGAATGGAATCGCATAGGATATGCTGCATAGAGTGTTTGCAATGGGTAGCAAAGTAGGTAAAGGACTCGCTATCGAGATATGTTATATGGCAAAGCTAGCGCCATAGTTATTAGGCCTTTTATGATTATATAGAGTAGGGAAGTCAGCACATTTGAGTGGGCTTCTTGAAAAGTTGTCGGGTGTTTATACATTTTATGTTTATCCTATCTAAGAACGTACATTGATTTAGCGGCTATGGTATAGCCGAGTTAGCCGATGAGATGAATGTAGAGATGGAGTTTAGCATACTTAGTAGCAGTATTATAATCTTAGGAGTTGATGTGATACAAAATAAAAATGAGAAAATGAAGTTGGTCCATGTATAGGGAGGAAAAGGTTTGGATAGGAGTATTATGGAGCTTGAGGAGAAAATCCGAGTTTCCCTTCACGTGCTCTTTTCCAATATATTCCTATTTTAGTTAGTCTGTAGGTTGGTTTGATCGTGACGTTGTTTTTTTTTTTTTGCATGGTCGCTTTAGCTAGCTAGTCAACATGGGCATGGTTGTATAAATGATAGGATCGGTTGTATGCACATCCTTATGATATGTTTTGGTTGTTATAGTTGCTTTATTTAAGAGATACCAATTTGATTTATACCATGTTGGCTTGTATGTATAAAAATTCCAACCTAGGATATACACCTATAGTTAGATGTTTTAATTTACGCTAGATAATTTATCATATGCTATTTATTATTTCTTTATATGCGATTGTGTTTATGTATGTGGTTGTTTTCTTGCATCTTGATATGGATGTATGGATGTACAAACATATAGAAATGTATATATTTGCATCAATCGGGAAGTTTGTGTACATATTGATTACATTACATGTGCATTTATGTATGAGGCTGGTATAGTTTTATTTGCGCTCGTCTCATATTATATCATCGTATTTTGTCTATCGTATGTATTATATACTCTTTGTTGTGTTTTCACTTGTGTTGCATGATGGATGCTAGATGGGTATAGCCATGTTTATTTTATATGTTTCTATGTGATAAAGCGAGTTGCATTGCCTGTTTTTGGAATTCCAAGGATGGAGTTCTTTTATGGGGAAAAATGTAACACCTTATAGTTTTACAAAATTAAATAGTTAAATTTACAATGGATAAACTATAATTTTACATAGAGGACAAGATAGTAAATTTTTACAGGATTTTGAGTTTGACATTAGGACTTATTCCGTTGAGTCTGTACAAGCTAGAAATTAGAAGAAGTCAAACCCAATGGCATATCTTAATATCATAATTTTGAGATTTTGGACTAAACACGTGTTATTTTAACCTATTTACAGAAATGTAAACCCTATTAAATAATCCTACGTGATCCTAAACATCTTACCACCAATCTCCATCTTCTTCATCGTCTAATCTCTAAAAATCAATTCCAAACGCACAAAATCAAATCCTAATTAAGAGAATTAATATATTGAACCGATCATCGTGAAGAGAGCTACATAAATAATTCGAAGCTATCGAGAAATTTGTTGTTTTCAAGGAAAATAATTTTTGGATAGCAAAGAAGGAAGAGGGTTCACCTTGGATCGGAGAAGAGAGATAACAAACATCTTATTGTCATAACTCACGTTATAAATAACGCTATTGAAACTTAAAAGGTTATCTATTTATATGAACTTGATAAGGGAGTAGTATGTCATGGCTAGATGGTCAAAAATCTAAACTTTATCAGTTGTGATTAGCAAAAGTTTATCTCTCTAACTAGAAAAGTGTGAAATTCAAAAGTTTTCCAAATTAGACGTATTATTAATAAAATTGTGATGATGCGAATTCACTAGGGGGTTCGTTCGTCAATTGGGTGCATGGATTGATCATAAAACACACTGGAAGCTCTGTAAACGGGGACAGTCCATTTCAATCCAATGTGAAACAATGACAATGCATCAGTCGAAGGAAACAGGTGTGAAAAGGAGATCAAGTAGGTTTCCATGGTCGTGTCAAATCGACCACATATGGTCTTAAATTGACAAAAAAGGATGATAAATGTGGCAACATCGATTCTGCTAGAGATAGCTGGAGATCGTAGAGGTGGCAGGGTCAGAAAAGGATCGGCAAGGGAGTTCTTTGGGCAAGGCCAGATCTATAGCTCAAGGAAGTGGTCGATTAGGTTTTTAGATGTGATATCGAGGAGTTATTGGTATTGTAGTAGTAATAGAATAGGGAAAAAATATATAACAATTAATTAAGTAATTACAATATTGCTTATATCTTTACATGTTTATAACTCTCGCATATGGACTATGTTTCATGTGCAGTTTTAGGCATCTTGATTGGGATGAGATGAGCAACTCTTTGGTATGTTGTTTGTTGTGTTTTGAGATGCTTTAGAAAATTTTCTTAGTTGCACAAGTTTATTTTACAGTTTTGCAATTACAGGTTGCTTGATCTAGTTGCTTTATAAAAGATGAGGCGATAACAAGTTTTGAGCTTGATCCCAATAGTATCACATACCATTAGGTGAATGACTAGCATGGACCCGACCATTATATATGATGGTTTGAGTGGTTAAGTCCTCAATATATGATAGTTCGAGGAGCTGAGTCCTCAATATACGATATATTCGAGGAGATTCATCCTTAACATACGATAGTCCAAGGAGATGAGTCCTTAATATATGATAGTATGAGGAGCCGAGTCTACGATATATAATAGCCCGAGGAGCCGAGTCCATGATATACGATATTGTCCAAGGAGTTAAGTACTTAACATATGAAAGTTCAAGGAGCCGAGTCCTCAATATTCAATTTGGCATCATGACATGATAGAGGAGATGAGTCCTTAATATGCAATTTAGCAATAGCAGATTGAGATTTTGGGTCAATCATACGCATGTGATTAGGCATGTGATAGATTTTAGTGAACCTTAACATATGATGTCACTATAGTATTATATCATGTTTAGCTAACTTGTTGGGTGCAGGTGACATGGGTTATGGTATTGTTTTCGAGCATAAGTGTTTTACTAGCTTATTAGTAATATACACTTATATGATTTGTTTCACTCACCAGATGTATGTATGACCTCCCTTTATCATATTATTCTTTTAGTTATACTCTGATATGTCAATAGAGAGGACTGATGGTGACATAGAGCAGTGACGGTATGATGGAGATGCACATTTATTTATCTATTAACTATCTACTATTTTATTCCAAACATTAGACTGTTTCTGTTACTGGTATAATAAGAAGTTGTAGTTGGAATTTATTTGATATTACATTGTTTTATTTTTCTATAATTGTATCTTTTATTATTGTATTTTATTTCTCCCGCTATGAGTTATAGAAAGTGTAGAATATTGTGGATAGCTTAATGATCTGTTCTACATATTTTACCTCAAAATGATCTATTGTATGTGAATTCCACAATGTCAGCGCCTTTTTACGCATGAATTGGGGAATCATAGATGGTAGCTTGTTTCGGTATGTCAAGTTATTGGTGTGAAAAAAGGTTTACTACCGGTTAAATATCTTGGTGTTATATGGAGAATGGATTGCTAAAATCAAAAACAAGTTTCCAGGTTAGAGTGCAATCTATCATATTTTACTGGAAGGATAGAACTAGTGCACATAGTAATAACCTCGATGGTGAGATTTTGGTTACAAACCTTCTAAATTTTAAGTGCATCTTTTAATAAAATTAAAAATGTTTGTGGTAGTTTCAATTGGAAAGGGGATGCATAAAATCTCATATCAAAAATTCTGCAAACCTAAATAGGAAGGAGGTATTGGGTTAAACAATCTTAGAGATTAGAAAAAAAATTGTTAAGCTTGCCTGGAAATTATTTCTAGCAAAAGTCTATGGTTGGACTGAATGAAGAATAAGTATTTAGAACATCTTTCCTTATTAGATGAAAAGACAAAAATACTTCTGGAACACGGAAAGTTGTCTTATAAATGAGAAGTGATCTTTAAGGGTCGATTGAATGGAAAATTACCAATGGTAAAGATACTAGTGTAGGATTGATTTCACCTTAGAGGGGGGTGAATAGGGTGATACTATTAATTATAAAAATTATTGCAGAAGTTTATATAAAATAATTCCAACACAGATATAGCAGAATTATAACAGCACAGATAATAGCAGAATATTAAAAATGCAGAAATAGAACAACACAAATTTACCCAGCTTCGGCAAAACCCTGCCTACTGCTGCCCCCAAGATTTCTACTAGAAATTAATTATTCAGATGTTTACATACGTAAATTCGCGACACCCGCTATGGACTAACCTAACTCTACGTTCAAAACCCTGCCACAACTCAGCCATCGAGTAGCGTATTCTCGAACTACATCGCCGTAGTTCGTCCCCTAGTCACACAACTAGAATTTACAATGATTTAAATGAAAATTACAAATATAAAAACAATTTAAAAACAAAAACCCTAATAAATAAAGCCCAATTATAAAGACCGGCCTAATATTGCACTGTGTTTGGTTCTACAGTGTCATCTCTATTGTATATCATCATGTGCTTTGAGTAATTTTGGTTTTTTTGCTTTCTGTTATTGCTTTACTTTGAATCACACTTGTGGTTTCATTTTGAACTGGTCGACACTGCTGAGGCTGCACCTTTCGCTTCAAGTTTGCATTGATACTTCATGCTTTCTGGAACTGCTTTGAGCTTATATATGTGTGTACATATTTTTGCATATATGTATATATGTTTTTGTGCAGCCTGAATATGCTTGTGTACTTCATTGTTTACTGGTTTGTTTTTATGCGGGATTTGATTGAGTTTGGTTTGAAAACTGACCATGCTTCGTTGTTGATTTGGGTCTGGTCTAGAGCATTTGTTGTAGTCTGGAGCTTGTTTCACTTTACTGTTCAGTGCCTATATATATTTGCATATATATATATATATATATATATATATGTATATGTATGTATGTATGTATGTATGTATGTATGTATGTATGTATGCATGTATGTATGTATGCTCGTTGTACTCAGTCATTTTGAGATCTGACCATGTTGGGTTGTTCATTTTGATTTTCTGGTCATTATCCTGAGTAGTTGAACTATATTTAGTTGAGTTCCATATCAATTGAAAGTCTGGGCTGCATTGAGTTTTGTCCACTGATCAATCGAGTCTGCACCGGATAGTTGTTGTGCACTGAGTTGAATCCAGCTTATAGCTTGGGTTTGACCTTGTGCTCACATGTCCCTGTAGTTTTATCAAGTGTATATCCGTATGCACGGCCTTTGGCATGTATAGTGATACACTGTGAATGTCACAAGTTGTTCGTGTATGATGAATTCAAAATAAATAAGGATGAACAACCCAAATAACTGAGACAAATAGTATTTTCGAAAATATACATTCAATTTTATACTGCAAAATATTTTCTTTTCAATTTTACGTCATTAGTGTTTATTTTGCAGATTGCTCAAATGTTGCATTCAATCTGGAATAGAGTTGAAGATCAAATACGAGTGAACGAGTGAAATGAAGTGAGATGCAAATGTATGTATAGTTAAAATGCGATGTGATTGAAATTGTACTTTAATTGAAATTTGTATATATAGTGAGAGCTCAAATTTGTACTATTCAAAATTGTAATAAATATTTGTTTAAATAAAATATCTGTTTGAATACAAATTCTGTGTTATTTATTTTATTCATCAAATATTTATTAATTATGTGAAGAATAATATAGTACGTTAAAAAATATATTTAAGTGAATATATATATATATATATATATGTTTATTATCATTAAACAAAAACCATATACTAGCATATTCAACAATCTCCCCCTTTTGATGATAACAAACATATATTTAAGGTTTCGAATTTATTAAATGTATTTTATTATTCAATTTGCTCCCCTTATTTGAATGCTCCCTCTCTACCCAAAGCTTCCCTTTCATATATGCATAAAAATATGCAAATGAGTCTAGATGCATATGGAAAATACAAAATAAAATATTTGACCTTTATTTACCAAAATCTTAACTTTTCTCTCCCCTTTTTGTTATCAGCAAAAAGAGTAATAGCGTTAGAAAAATAAGGATAAAGTGTTAGATATTAATACAACATTAATACCCAATAGAGTATAAATATTAAATTTCAATAAAAAATCAAACAAAAATCATAAATACTCTCTTTGATGCATATTCCACTTTAGAATGATAGGTATGATACCATCATATAAAACCATATAGTTGTGTCTATTTGGGTATATTTATACTGGGAATTTGAATATCTACTGACCATGCATAATAGTTAGGACTTTTAATGAAATTAGTACTATTCTTAATTTAAAAAAAAAAGAATTTCAAGCATATTCTAACCACGCATAACCGTGAGGACTTTTAAATGGGATTAGAATCAACTTGTCTATTTAATCAATCAATTTTGATATGCGTTCCATACATGCATAACCATGAGGACTTTTAAATGAGCATGAAAGCATATAATCAAAATTTTCAAGTAATTCACTCATGCATAACCGTGAGGACTTTTAAATGAGAGTGAATACTTTGGATGTTCTTAAAAAATATAATAAAATGAAAAACGAATGATTTCCTATTTAAAATACCACATATTGACATACTATATTGGATCTTCATGAGTGATGGTCAATAGAATTAGAGATGGTCGTGGAATTTTTACCAACAAAAAGTTTTTATAACTCTTATTTAAAATTCTAAAGAAATTTACTAATTATACCGTCTCAAGTTATAATATATGATCAATATCAACACTCGTCACTTTTCAATCACTATTTATCTATTCGATAATCAGTAGGAAGTCAGATGTAGTCATTTAAAATCAAATCTAAAAATAATTATACATCAAATTTTCTAAAATGACTAATCTGAAACAAGGCCAACAAAATAATTTTCTGGAAGGGGTTTTAGAAAAAATGTCTGCTATTTGAAAATTATTTCAAGTGAAAAATATGCAGATTTTTTATTTGAAAATGATGCAGCTACTATATATCTCAACATAAATCATGTTCCACTAGTAACTTTTCTATCAACTTGTTTACCAATGTAATCTGCATCTGAATTTCCCTTTGACTCAAAATTATCATTAGATGAAAGTCATAGACCAGACCATGAAGTTCAACAATTTATTGAAATCCTTTTTACAACTTTTAAATGAAACTCTTTTGGATTTTAATTGAAGTCGTGCCAATGAACAAAAACTGTTAATATAGAGTCAGCTGTGAAATAGCCAAATGTATTATCATCAACCAATAAAACATCATCATTAATCCAAAGTAATCTCTATAAAGTAGTTCAAAGACTCTAGAGATTTTAAAAGTTTTCTCGGCATAAGAATACAAGGCCTGGCTGATTAGATTACGGTGCAGATTTTTACATTAAATTTATTGTTAAATACATCGTTACCTATTTTACCTTAACGATAATTTTTCGTTGTTTCCCATTGTGATTCTTCCACCTTTCTACTAGGCTAAGGAACTTTGATTTGTTACCTGTTGTGTGTCTGGAACAGCCAGAATTCAGATCACACTATTGTTGTTCCATAGCCTGCCACCACACCTACACGTTAAAACTTTTTTTGTTTCCTATTTGTTTTTATAGGTCTATGATTGTTAGTGGCAAATGATTTTGAAAAATATGTTTGTGGAGACCCAAAACTATTTATATATGTTTCTTTCGGCACCTAGATTTGTTTGACTTTGAGGATTTTGATATTTGTGCCTTTTGGAACCCAAATTGAAATAGTTTTCATGTGTTTGGGTCTACACCAACAATTATTTTGATTGTGTCCAGATTTTCTACAAATTATGCACATGGAATTGACTTGTTTAATTTCACCTCTAATACGTTCAGAGTGATTATACCCAAGTCTATGTCGAACAGCATTAACAGTTTGTTTCCCTAATAGCATATTCAACGATCTTTCATTTTTGGAAAATTTTCCTAAAGTTGTAGAAAATTGTTGGACTTGTGTTTTAAGTGATTCATTTTCATTCAATAATTGAGTGCACTTTTTGATAGAATTTTCTCTCCTAGTATTTTCACTTTGTTTCAGAATCAGAATATCATTTTCAAGTGATTTGATTTTAATTTCTGATTTTTTAATCTCTTCTTCAAATGATGGACACTTATCACACTTAGGGATCTTACTTTGATAGTTTTTAACTAATTGATTAGGTTGTTTATTTAAATCCATTAAAGTATCTCTTTGTGATTCAATATTGGTGGATTTCTCCCTAAGTTGTTTGAAACAACCATCTACTTATTGGAAATATATAAGTAATTCTGAGTAAGTAAGTTTTGATACCTCGCTTGGCTCGTCATCATTGCTATCAATTATACCACCTCGAAGGAAAGATCTGCTTTCTCACTCTCACTGCTAGTGCTTTTATCATCATCATCACTTTTATTCCACGTGGCTGCAAAACTTCTCCTTTTTGATTTCTTTTCTTGGCCGAGTAGATTTCAGGTATAATTGGGTTTGATGTGGCCAGGCTTATTGCACTTGTGACGGATGATCTCCCGCACTTTTGGGTTGCCTAGTGCTTTGATTATTCTGTTTTCAATTGTTGATTTAGAGCTGGATTTCCGTATTTGTGATTCCACCTTTTGAATTTCTTTATTAATAGTGCCAGCTCAACTGCTCCATCATCAACATCATCATCATTACTGCCTTTTACCAATCACGTTAAGCACGTTTCTTTAACCGAGATAATTGTGGAGAATTTTTCATTGTCGTTGACATTTGTACCTTATATTGCATTAAAAGTATTGCAGATTTCCTGTGCATTTTCACAATGGGAGATAAAGTTAAAATTATCTTGATTAATATGAGAATATAGTATATGCATACCAAGAGCATTATTTTTCTCATATACTATATCACATCAATTTCAATAATACCCCAACATTTAGAATTAACATATTTTAAATAAAATTCCATTTTTAATTTCCAATTCAAAAAATCTTTTCTGTCAAAAATTGGAGGGATAATACTGGACCAGCCCTTAGAAAAAGTATTATTAAAAGAATCCATTTGGTTTTTGAAAAATCAAAATTTTAAATCAAGAATATCTTTTATTCCTAGCTCTAATACCACTTGTAAGATCGATTTCACCCTAGATGGGAGTGAATAGGATGATATTGTTAATTAAAAAAATTATTGCGAAAGTTTATATAAAATAATTCCAATACAGATATAGCAGAATTATAACAACATAGATAATAGTAGAATATTAAAAATACAGAAATAGAACAACACAGATTTACCCAACTTCGACAAAAACCTGCTTACGTGCTGCCTCCAAGATTTCTACTAGAAATTAAGTAGTCAGACGTTTACATGTAAACTCGTGACACCCGCTATTGACCAACCTAACTCTATGCTCAAAACCCTACCACAACTCAACCACTGAGTTGCGAATTCTCGAACTACGCCACCGTAGTTCATCTCCTAGTCACATGAGTATAATTTACAATTGTTTAAATGAAAACTACAAATTGAAAAACAATTTAAAAAAAATCCTAATAAACTAAAGCCCAATTATAAAGGCTGACCTAATGAAGAAATAAATAAAATCTGGGGTGCATATCAATTGAGTTGAGTTGAATTTCATATCAATTATAAAGGCCAGCCTAATGAAGAAATAAATAAAAAAATCCTAATAAACTAAACCGTATTTCAGTTGAGTTTCATATCAATTGAAAGTCTGGGGTGCATTGAGTTTTGCCCACTGATCAATCGAGTCTGCACCGGATCGTTGCTGTGCACTTAGTTGAATCCAGCTTATAGCTCAGGTTTGACCTTGTGCTCACCTATCCCTACAGTTTTATCAAGTGTAGATCGGTGTGCACGGCCTTGAGGCATGTACAATGATACACTATGCATGTCACAAGTTGTTCGGGTATGATGAATTCAAAATAAATGATGACGGACAACTTAAATAACTGTGGCAAATAGTATTTTCAAAAATACACATTTAAATTTATACTGCAAAATATTTTCTTTTCAACTTTACTTTGTTAGTGTCTATTTTATCGATTGCTCAGATGTTGGATTCAATCTGGAATAGAGTTGAAGATCAAATACAAGTGAACGAGTGAAATGTAGTGAGGTGCAAATGTATGTAAAGTGAAAAATGTGATGCGACTGAAATTATACTGTAATTGAAATTTGTATATACACAGTGAGAGCTCAAATTTATACTATTCAAAATTGTAATAATATTTGTTTGAATAAAATGTCTGTTTGAATTTAAATTCTGTGTTGTTTATTTTATTCAGCAAGCATTTATTTAATTATGTGAAGAATAAAATAGTACATTAACAAATACATTTAAAAGAATATATATATATATATATATATATATGTTTATATCATCAAACAAAAATCATATACTAGCATATTCAACAATTAGCTTTTGGTACGACCCTTAACTTAATAAAAAAATTTGATTAAAAGATTTAGATGGGATAATTTCATAGCATATGGGGGTAGAGACTTTGAAGTTGTAAGACTTATTCAAAACAGTCAATGGATATTGACCTTAATCTACAGCAACTAAAATTAGACAAGAGATTTAGTACGTTCCATTATAAATGAATTTACAAGAAGATGCTAGAAGTTAGAAACCTAAAAGGAATGATTTCCAACTAAATCAGCATGGGAAAATTTGAGAAACAAAGAGGATGAGATAGAATGGTCTTAATTCATTTGGGATAGAGAAAATGTTAATAATTGTCTCAATCTACATACAAAGCACTAATGCACAGACTTCCAACTAAAGATAAACTTAAAAAGTAGGGTATTATTCATGAAATAGTATGTCCATTATGTAATAAGCAAAGATAAAACACACAAGCATAATTTTTTTGAGTGAGATTACACTACAGGCATTTGGAATCAACTTAAAATCAAGCTTAATTGCAATAGTCAGATGAATAAGCTTGAGGAAGAAGCAGACCAGAAGATGGAAAGCGAAAAGCTTGATGGCGAAAATTTCCTCCATTACCATGACTATAATAGTTTGGTATATTTAAAAAGAGAGAATCCACTGTGTTTTTTAAGGGAAAAAAGTATGAGAACAGAGTTAGCTTCATTATTAACCGAGTTAATCAGGTAGCTATGAAACATATAATCAAGAAAACACATATAGAACTGGGATCTATTGAAGAAGGGGTACTGAAGTAGTCGAGACTAAGAGTAGAAGGTGGCGAGATTCATTGGGTGGAGTTTAAGCTGCCATGAAAGTAAGTTTAGAGAAGGAAAGAAATCTAGATCAGGTTTATGAGATAGAGAACAAAATGCATGGTTGAATGTTGGTTGAGATCATTATACTTATTGATATATGGACCTGGTTTAGGCTGTGTATTTTGGGTTTATTTGGCCCTGTATAGCAATTAAGCCTTTACCAAATTTCAATACATACATATATATACGTACATAAATGCGCACACACACATACACACTCGCACACACTATATGTTAAACAATGCATTGAGATAGCAAGTACATATATAAATGGCAAATGTATATGCAATAGATGTAAGACATCTGCACTTGTATACAATAACTATTTTGCACATCACATAATGTATATACACATGAGTATACATTGATGTACTTATAACATATAAATATTAGTTTGATTAACATATATTAATTAATTAAATAAAGAAATTTAAATTAAATATGATTTTATTTAAAAATAACTAATTTTGGATCTAGTGGATTTATTGGATTCAAAAGCCTACTAAGATCCAATTAGAGAAAAAAAATGAATTCTACCCAATTTACCCAATGTAAACCTGCTCGGTTCCAACAAAAGAAAGAAAGAAAACTTCTGACTTCGCCTTCAAAAAGTACTTTAAAATTCCATAGAAAACATTTTCTACACTTCACTAATCTATTTAACCTTGAGTACACAAGTTTTAAGATTGTTTTTACAAAACCTTGAGGAGCGATTGAAACTGAATGATTGCACCATAGCCGTGCTGAATTATTCTTTTAAAGTAGTGACTCATCTAGTGAACAACCATCCAGTTTTATGGCATTGTTGTTTGTACTCTAACAACTTTGAAAGTAAAATTTTATAATTAAGAAGATGGACCCTTCTACTTATCGTATTCTTCCTAATCCCTCCAAATTTTAAGTGCTAGATGGGACAAACAACAAATGCTAGTTCCAAAAATACTTTATCTTGTTCAAACAATTATAAGTTGATTAATTTCTTTACATTTAGCCACCCTTTATCAATGTAGCAGATGTCACTATTCTTGTCATAATCAAAATTGAGCAAGACTATTATAACAAGCTAGATTGATGCCGAATACCTAAAGAAATTTGAGAATGATAACAAGTTTGCAAGTGGACACATGCTCATATACATATGGAACAAACTGTATGTTCTATTGTCAATAAAAAAATTAATCTAGGTCATTTGGAAAATAATAGAAAATATTTACATGAAAGATAATGCTGGAAGAAAATTTATGTGGTAGGTAAATTCTTGTAATTTTAGATTATCGATATTGATTTAATTATGGAGCAAACTCATGAGTATATTTGATATACCTAATGAAGGAATGAATTGTGTGAGATTCTACATGTTAATGGAAAAATTCCCACGGTCATGTAGCAATTAAAGAGACCATCTTTGGCACAAAAAGAAGGATCCCTCTCTTTATGAACTATCATACATTTGTAGACGAAGGAAGCCAATCGTCTAATGGATAAATTCAATGTTTTGTCCATTGATTCTGAAATTCCCAATATCATGGAATCTTGTAATCATTCTATGCAAATATATTCAAAAAAGGGGAATCTCATAAAATTTCTCATCATAAAAATCAGAATGTTATCAAGAAAAATAAGAAAATTCAGATACATATTATATGTTATGCCTATGAAATGAAAGGTCATAAGGCACGTCAATGCATCCAATAAAAACGACAACATAATAAGAAGTATCTACCACTATCAAACCAATGGCAAATCTTACCGACGATAAAGAGAATGTTTAATCAAAAGCATAAGGAAATAGGATATAATGGGCAAATTTCAAATACTTTCTTTTTTTTATTTGATTATCTACTAGACTTATTATAGCACGTTAGTATGAGTAAAATAATTAACATTAAATAATATTAAATGTTTTACGGGGATTTTAGAAGAAGTGTGTTTGTGTTTTATTAGAAATCTTTCTAAATAATAATTTTTTTAAAATATAATTTAATTTAGAGCATATTATTATCTACATATGTTCTACAACTAAGGAGGATAACATGTACATATTTATTGTTTTTATTTCCAGCAATATATAGGAATTTTAAAGTTACGTTTATTCACATAATTTTACTCATGCAATTAATCAATCAGTTTTAGTTCAATTATCATAAAATAAACACATAACAAATTTATTATTTATTTATAAAGTACTATATAATTTAGTTGAAAATCAAATATAAGAGCAAGAGTAAATAACATCTAGACGCAATCATTCTAATTAACAGTATTAATATTCAAATATATACGTCTATACATTTCACTATATTAATGCTCTAATATTTTAATTACTATATTACGTGAAGGAACATAATTTACTTTTACAAGATGTAGTTGTTGGGGTGCCTAGCCTCACAACCGCACTTGTATTTATATAAAAGTAGACGAGTCACTACACAAATAAGTTTGCTTAGGAAAAAAGATGCTAAGTGTTTTCATAATTTTGATGTGAACTCAAAGGTGCTGGTTGAATTCTTATGCAACCATATGTGGGTTACAAGTTGTAAGGGTCAGTATGTAAATATTGTAATTAGTAGGATTAACATTAAAAACTACCTTGTCTCTTACCTAAACCCTAGCTGCCACTTATACTAATGATACCCAAATTCTTGCGCCATTACTGCAAGCCATTATACACCATCCAACCTCACCGTGGTAACCACTTCACAAGCAGCTCCAACCAAGCCTTTCGATTTAGGTTAGATTGCCTCCAGCTCTAACAGATATCATCTTGAAACACTAGTACACCAATGGTATGCTCTTTTCTTGCATGTTGCCTACTTCATCTGAACATGATTCCATTTTTATTATTTTCATATTTCTTGATTTTCGACAGTGATGGTATGATTGCCCCCTTTTGTACAGCTGCCTAGAATCTGTGATGTGCATATGGAATGCAAAATGTGCACATACATAAGGAAATTTATTTATTTATTTCTAGATCAATATTGTAAAATAATAATTTATAAAATTAGTTACATAAAATAAATTTCCTTTAAAAAAATTAAAAAAGGATTTTTTTCGCCCATAATCTTGCTAATCGATTACACCTTGAATGGTCAGTTTAGCCATTGAGAGAACAGTTCTATAACTCACTAATGGAGTTGCAAAGTGCACCACAATATATTTTAATTATGTAAGTGAGATAATCAAACTTTGTATTTTAGAATAAGAGATCCAAGAATAGTTAAACAGGTTATGTAAAACATACTCGGATCCACTATTCGAAGGATGACCCAATACATCTAACCAGCTCGTACCCAACACATATTTTGGCTCGCCTTATTTTAAAACAATCTAAAATTTTGGCTACCAATATATATATATATATATATATATATATATATATATATATATATCATTTATTTATAATATTTAAATCATATATCGGCCCAATAAACAATTAGATAAATATTTTATTGTTATATATTTTATTAATTAATTTTGTGCCTTACAATAATCACAAATACTAATAATTTTAGTTAATATAAACATTGTATTAATTTCTCTATAATAATTTATAGCTATAATGAATTATTTCATTAGATTACGCTAGATTACTTTTGGTCGAAAGCTAAGGGTTCATATATTGTGACTCCTTGATATGAACTCAACCCTCGGTAATATTTAAGAAATTTAAATACTAAATCATGTACGGACTATGTTGACTCATAGTAAATGACATACTTTCAATTGCTTATAGATTATCTAGTAAAATATTATTGCTATTAATTTAAGCTACACCCTTGAGCACCAATATATTATGTGCATTTTCTCTTCCACACTAATATATCACTTGGATATCTAGAGTTTGGTCATTGATCAAAACTTGAATAATATGCATAGCTTATTAAAAAGTACAAAATTAAAGTCCATGGTTCAATCCGATAATATTTAACGATTTAATGGTATGGTTTGGCCAAAGATTTTGACTTTAAGTTGACTACCAATTATAGTAATACCAACCTTTTATTCGAAGGAGACAAATCCATTCTAGAATAGCATTTCACTTTTAGTGGTTTAACTTATACCAAATTATGGCCTTAACTTGATGATCAATGTTGTGTGATTGACAGTAATCAATGTATAGTTTAGACCCTTAAGATTTAGAATATTCTGAAGTCAGAAGACTGGTACACATCGTCACATGAGATCTTCTATATGACTTTTAACCTATATAGGGCCCTCGGTAAGTCGTCTTGTTAATTTTTCCAAAAAATAACATATGCAAGACCCTTTGATTCACTTATTGGTCATGAGTAGTTCACGGCCTATCGTATGAAGAGGATTACATACACTAGTCCTAATGGATGTATCCGTTTCGCATTGTCGACACATATTGACTATGAACATTTAAGGATGATTACTTTTTTTCAATGGTAAGAATGATATTTTATTCAAGCAGAGCACTAATTTTAATGTCTCGGGAGGTGCAGACCATTGGCCTCTAGGACCCCATCCTATAATTTCATATCATTGCACTTGAGCTAATTGTCCTTGACTAAGGATAAGTATTTATTAATGTCATTTAATATCCTAGTTATTGTAATGACCCGGGATTTTGACAATAGTATTATAATAAGTATGTAATCCAATTCAAATAAAATACAAGCTTTTCATTTTATAAACTGATAAGATCTTTGGACATTTATCAGTATATATGTATATATATGATTTGTGAAGGAAATTTTGATTTGAAAATTTAAAATAGATTCTTTCAAAAATATTTATAGTAAAATCTGTCTTATTCAATTAAAATTAAAACGTGCTATATTATTAACCTTTGATATAATACATATATGAATATAAATGAAGTCTTTAATAATAATGTTTAAAATAAACAATCCTATCAATATTAAATATAAATATAAGATATAATTATAAAATATAAAATATGAGTTCAAATATATGTTATAAATCAAGGTTTGAAAGTTAAATTACAAATAAGAATAAAACTAAGAACTTTGTTAACAACAACTTATATGGTTAAATAGAAACCTAAGATAAATATACACTATAACAATTCTACGTTTAACTGAGACAAAAATCAATACATAAACCAAAACAATAATTATAACAACATTGCATAAACAGATAAGAAAATTTTAGAAAGGATAACCTGTATAACATGTACGTGCAATGCAAAGGGACAAATTATTCACATAATACACAAATATCTATGTACAAAAAATATAAATATAAGCAAATCAGAATTAGATGTAAACATATAGTAAGACAATTGCATTTAACGCTTTCATCTCAGCACAAAAATATGTTCAGCCGAAATATGAAAATATCACTTCAAATTTACAGTAATTAAACACAAAACCTGATCAAAACAGGGTAAAGCTTGTACCAGATGTAGCCTACCAGTGTTTAAAGCTATTCCTATATATATACACATCATCTTATTTTAGCTCGTTCACAAAACATAGTAAACCTAAGAAGAGAAAAATAAACAAAAATCATCTTTACAAACTCAAACAAATTCAACATCAAGGCAAAACAGATTTAGAGGAATTCAAACCCCAGCCTTTCAACAAGAATTATTCTCTGTTTCAACAGTAATTCAAGTGAGTAAACATATTATCTTTTAAGTTTGAATCTTGATTATTAGTTCATGGAAAATCTTGTGCTTGCTATCTATTGTAAATATGAAGTTCTCTGATGTTTGCTGTTTTACTGGAAGCTGTACTTTGTCATGTTCTTCAATATTTCAAGTTTCTGAGCAAAGAAAAGTAGAGAAAGATTTATACTTCTTCATATAAAACATTTTAAACTTAGGAATTTAAACTAAATAAGTTTGTTTAAACATTAAATCGTGGCCTGGAAATTTGTTTGAAGCTTGACAGTGTATCATAGATACTGTTTATTCAAATTTACAGTAGAAAGGAAATCAATTGTTAAAATTCGAATATTTTAAATTGTTAAATTGATTTCATATCTTGAATAAACATACAAAAATAGGATTTTTAAAACATGAATGATGATTTTTAGATAAGTATACATGGTGCAGTTCCTAAATGAACTAAAAATGCATTTTTATCAATTTCTGTTGGTTTAACAAATCTTAGATGCTGAAATTCGTTGAGAAGCTAGTTTGATGATTCACGAATTCAAGAAAAATGTTAGAAAAATTATTTAATGCAAGGATTTTTGGGACGAAACAAATATAGGGTTTTGGATTCGAGTTTTCTGTGGTTTGTAAGCTTGTTATTTTCGTCACCGTGGGATGATCGAGCTGCGCGAGATTTTAGGGGATGGTAGAAGAGGGTCTGGTCGAGGTATGGGCGAAGTAAAGTCACCACTGGTGGTCGGCGTTAGTGGTGGTGGCAATTTTCTGTTGGGGTGTTCGAGTTGCAGTTCGAACAAATGAGTATATTTTGATTCGAATTTTTCATGTTGAATTGAGTCTTGCAATCGAGTGCGAGATCATTTCGTGACTTGCCGAAGGCGTCGTGGTTCGCCAGAGCGTTGGCGAAGCGCCGTGCATGTGCATGGCGGCGTATGAGTGTCAGCGACTTCGAATGGTGGTCGTCGCGAGTTATTACTCGAGAAAATGGGGAGGATGCTTCGGGTTACTCTGATGCGTGAGTATGGTCGTATAACTGCAGTTTTAAATTTAGCTAATAAAAAAAGGGAGAAGAAGAAAGAGTAGAAGAAGGGCGTATGCGATGAGAAGAGAGGGGGACTCGGGAAAAGGTTGGGGAAGCTCGGGTTGCTACTCGAGTAAACATGGTATTTACCTAGGTTGTCATTTTCAAGGGGATTAGCCTAATCACTTTCAAGTTAAAATGTTAAACAAGTTTAATATTAATAAAATTATTAATGTTGACAAGGTTTAAGTTAAGATTTGACTTAAAAATTTATTAAGAGAAAGATTTACAAATGTAAGATGTTTAATTTAATTTAAAGTGTAAGTAATGAAGAATGTAAATTGATTTATACCTGTAAATAAATAAGTAATTTAAGATTAAATAAATTTGTAATTAAAGATTGACATTAATAACTTTGTGTTTAATCAATTTGAACTTAAGAATTTAATTAACTACTTAAAGTTAATTAATAAATAAATAGTAGTTAACTAATTGAGTAATTAATTAAGGATTAATGATTAATTAAATTGGCAATTAATGATTAATTAAATAATTAATGATTAATAAATGGGTAATTAAGTTTTATTAATTAATAATTAAGTTTATTAATTAATAATTAAGAAATAACTAATTAAGTGAGTAATTAAAAAGTAATTAATAAATTTAATAAGTTGATTAATTAGTGATTAACTAAGCAGGATAAAATGGTTTATTCTTAAGTAATTAATTAAGTTAAGTAAAATAAACTATTTTAATATGAATTGATGATTCTATTTGACTGATTGTGATATCTATTTGGTGATATTCTGTGATACTTTGTGATATATTCTGGATATATCTGTGATGACTGTGTATGATTTACGTGTGATAACTGTTATGTGAATTCCAAGTGTTGAATTAAACTATTTAAACTATTAAACAAGTTGGCCTTTAAAATGGCGTTTGGATTTTGATGAGACCGGGATCGGGTGTCAATTTGATATTCCGAAAACCACATCGATCCAAATTAAACGATAGATCGTGACATCACAAGTGAAGGTCAAGATGGTGTTTCAGAATGCAAGGGTTATCGTCGTTAACTCTGAGGGTGATTCCAAAACGAATATAAAGAGATAATGTCTTCGGTTTCGTTCGAAACCGGAAAAAACTTGTTTGGATTGAATGCTTTCAGCACATCATCAGGTGGGCGATAAGCATTCTAAGAGATATGTTCTCTAAGGTAATCGTTGCCTCAAGCCTCATCAACCAGGAATGGCTAAAGCAGGGGATGTGCAGCAAAGTTAGGTGGGTAGCACCAAAGCAGGACGAGATATATCCTTGTCTATATGTCCCTTTATTTTCGGCTGTGTGGGTAGTTGTTGGCCACAACTGCGGGGTTATCTTGTTTGGGACTGTTCAGTAAGGAATGGTTCCGGCCTTGTGTTGTAGGGGGTCGGGAGTGATCCTCGGTACGGTTATCTAGGCCCCGTACTGTGACGGGCGGTACCCCAGTAGCCCTGCCATTGATGGAAACCCCATTTCCCTATGAGACACTACGGTTTTGATTTGTATTACCCAATTTTTTGGCTAGTAGCTGGAATTTAATCATGTAATAATTTCCGCTATTTTCTATTTACTTGAAAACCCTAGACACTATTATAATATCATTGGATTTTCTATAAAATGTTTTGGTTAGCGTAAGGTAAAAACGTACCCGTGTTTATGTGTGGGAAGTCTTACGTGATACCTTTATTTTCTAATGATTTCCAAAGTTAAACAACTTTAACCCGTTTACTCACACCAGACCCATGTCTAACCCGGAGTTTATATATTGTTTTTCATAAACTCTTGGGTACTCAAATTTTTGTGAGTAGCCAAGTGATAGGTTTTTTGGATTGTTGAGTTATGGAGGAGCTTGGAGCAGAAGCCCAGACGTATGTGTCTATCTATATAGTTTCGCTGTGTAGTTGATGTATGTTGTATTTTGGATGTATACAGTGGCAGATGTATGTATGACTGTCATGTGTAAGATATTGTATAACTCTGATATATGTAAGAACTATGTAATAGTTATGTGATGTATTATATTTTGTTCCGTTGCGCTGTGAGATTCTGATGTTGTTATTCTTTCTTTCTTTCTTTTTTGTTTCTATCCCTTTCTTTTCTTATTGATGATACGTCTTTCTGTGGTTAGCAAGGCGGGTCGTCACAGTTGGTATCAGAGCACTGGTTAAGATCATACCTAGGCTCTGGAGTAATATTTATCTTGAGAGTGTGTATTTGTATTTTCATATAATTATATACCTATCTAAATTTTTTGAGTTACATGTTTAGGTGGCCAACATGAGTTCTGAAAGAAGAGGCAGAGGTAGTGGCGGTACCTCGACTGATAATGGAAGAAGTCAAACTGCTAGTGAGGTTGTAAATCCAGTACCGCCTCAGATTAGTTTTGCCGCTTTATGTAAATACTTCATCAACCTTGCAGGCCAACCATTTAAAGAGTCAGAATCAATAATTGAAGCTCAAGCTTGGCTACGCTCTTGTGAGAGCATCTTTAAGAGTATGAAGTTGTCTGATGAACGAAAAAGGGAAATGGCATCATGGCAATTGCAGGGAGGTGCAGCAGCCTGGTGGGATGCAACATTAGCAAACATTTTTGAGGAATACATTTCTTGGGTAAGATTTAAAGAATTATTTGAGGATAAATTTATGCCAACAGCGGGGAAAACTCATCTGTATCAGGATTTTTTGAATTTGAAGCAGGGAAGCATGTCTATAGCAAAGTATGAGACCAAATTCAATGAACTTTCTTGCTATGGACCAGGGCTCATTGATACTCCCCTTAAAAAGAACGAAATGTTTGTGCAAGGATTGAGGTCGTAATTTCATGAAAAGATGACGGTGCTTTTGAAAGGATCTTTTGTTGATTTAACTGTTGAGATATGAGAATTTGATGAACAAGAAATCAGTGGCACCAGTAGCAGCATCGGGAGGAAATTTTGTTAATCCGAATAAAAGGAAGTTCAATCCCAATTGGAGGAAGCCGAACAAGAAGAAGCCTGGAAGTAACAACGGACCTCGCAAATGTTATATATGTCAACAAGAAGGTCACTTGGCGAATAAGTGTCCTAGGAAAGGATTTCAGCAGCAGCAGCAGCAGTAGCAACCGCATCATGTTGGACCGGGTTCAGCTTCGGTTCAGAGATCTCTATGCTTCAATTGTCACCAACCAGGTCATATGATCAAGGATTGCCCGTTACTTCATAAAGCTCAGCAGAATAGAGTATTTGCTTTGGAAGGTGCACCATCCACTTTGTCTAAAGGCAAGGGAGTATTGGAAGGTACATTACTTTTAGAGGGTAATTATATTAAAGTTTTGTTTGATTCGGGTCCTTCTTTGAGTTTTATTTCTCTGGAATCTGTAGAGAAGTTCTTTCTTACCCCTAGTACTGTAGATTGTCCCATCTTGGTGTCTAATCCTATAGGAGGGGTGACCAAACTAGATATGATCTGTAAGGAATTGAAGATTTCTTATCTATCCCATAGTTTTTCTCGTGACCCTTTTGTGTTAAATTTTAAGGGATTTTATCTTATATTGGGGATGGATTGGATTGATAAGTATAGAGCAGTCCTAAATTGTGATGAGAGAACAGTTTCGCTGGAAACTGATTTGGGTAGGATTGCTAGAGTGACGTGTGATAATTCTGGAATTCACTTGAGTAGTCTTTTGCATGGAATTGAGACTTCTCAAGAGAAGGTAGAAGATATCGATGTGGCCCAATATTTTCCTGATGTATTTGAGGAAGTTAAGTGTTTGCCTCCACATCGAGAGATAGAGTTTCGCAATGACTTGATTCCAGGAGTAGTGTCGGTGATTCAGCCTAGCAGGAGGATGGCTCCTAGAGAGAGAGAGAGGAGTTAATTAAGCAGACTCAGGATCTTTTGGAGAAGGGGTTGATTAGCACAGTTTTTCTTGTTGGGGATCTGCTGCGGTGTTTTTCACCAAATCGGATGGATCGCTAAGGTTCTGTGTGGATTATAGAGAATTGAACCAAGTGACCATCCATAATAAATATCCTCTTCCTCGTATTGATGATCTCTTTTCCCAGTTGCATGGAGCTTCTAACTTTTCTCAACTGGATTTAGCTTCGGGTTTCCATCAGTTAAGGATAGCTGAGGACAGTATTCCCTTGACTGCATTTAAGGGACCAAATTGTTTTTATGAGTGGTTGGTTATGCATTTCGGGTTAACCAACGCTCCTGCTTACTTTATTGACCTGATGAACCGAGTCTTTAGGGATGTATTGAATAAGTTTGTTCTGGTATTCATTGATGATATCCTGGTCTACTCGAAATCTGAAGAAGAGCACATGTGGCATTTGAGAATTGTATTGGAGACTCTAAGGAGGCATGTTTTGAAGGCGAAGTTCTCCAAGTGCCATTTCTGGAAATCGAAAGTCAAATTTTTAGGGCACATTGTTTCTGTTGAAGGTATCTCTGTAGACCCAGCGAAGGTTGAGACTATTGTGGAATGGAAGCAGCCGGAGACACCGACTGAAGTTCGCAGTTTTCTGGGTTTGGCTGGCTACTACAGAAAATTTATCAAGGATTATTCCAAGATTTCTTCGCATTTGACCAAGCTGACTAGGAAAGGAGCTAAATTCAAGTGGACACCCCAGTGTGAAGAAGCATTTCAGAAATTGAGGATGAGGCTAACCAGTGCACCAGTTCTCGCTATTCCGGATGGAAATAGCAAATTTGAAGTTTATACTGATGCTTGTATAGTTGGTCTGGGAGCAATTCTGATGCAGAATGGAAGGGTAATTGCGTTGCGAGTCGGTAGTTGAAGCCACATGAAAGAAATTACGCTACGCATGATCTAGAATTGTTAGCCATTGTTTTTGCTTTGAAGATTTGGAGACATTATCTTTTGGGAGAGAAGTTCGAACTATTCACGGATCACAAACCATTGAAATATCTTTTCTCTCAAAAGGATCTTAATCTGAGGCAACAGCGGTGGGTCGAATTTCTGGCATCCTATGATTTGGATATTCTGTATATCTCAGGAAAGGCGAATGTTGTAGCTGATGCTCTTAGCAGGAATGCAGTTCTGTCTCTTCTGGAAGTTGTTCCATCTCTTATTGAAAGGATTTCAAGAAAGCAAGCATCTAATAAAATGTTGAGAAGAATCATCAAAAGAGTTAGGAAGGGCCGGTGTCCCAGTTTTGAAATTGATGACCAAGGAACATTAAGGATTAACGGAAGAATTTGTGTTTCGAATGATAGGGATCTGAGACAGGAGGTGTTGTCAGAGAGTCATCGTTCCAAATTGAATATTCATCTAGGAATATCAAAGATGTATAAAGATATGAGAAGAGTTTTCTGGTGGCCGGGCATGAAGAAAGATATTGCTAGGTTCGTAAAAAGTTGGGCCATCTGCCAACAAGTTAAAGGAGATCAGCAAAAGTCGGCTGGATTATTGCAGCCTTTGGAAGTTCCAGATTGGAAGTGGGAGATGATTTCGATGGATTTCATCTACGGTTTTCCAAGAACCATAGAAATGAAGGAATATGGGTTATTGTGGATCGTTTAACTAAGAGCGTCCATTTTATACCAGTTAAGGCCTGCAGCTTCTCTGGCAGAGACTTTCTTGAGGAGATAGTAGATTGCACCATGTTCCAGTCAGTATAGTAAGTGATTGAGATCCTATCTTCACCAGCAAATTCTGGAAGGCTCTGCAATCAGCTATGGGAAAGAGTTTGAGATTGAATACAGCCTATCATCCTCAGACAGACGGACATACAAAGAGGCTTAATCGAATTCTAGAAGATATGCTACGGGCTTCTGTTTTAGATTTTGGAGGATCGTGGGAAGACCATCTTCATCTAGTAGAATTCTCATATAATAATAGTTACCAGGCATGTATTAAGATGGCTCCTTATGAAGCTCTATATGGAAGGCCGTGTAGATCCCCGTCCTGTTGGATAGAATCGAAAGTTCGTCTTGTGCTCAGGCCTGATCTAATTCGTGAAGTTTCTGTGAAATTTGAGCTTATCAAGAAAAGGATGAAAGCTGCTCAGGATCGTCAAAAGAAGTATGCTGATAAAAGGCGAAGACCGTTAGAATTAGAGATTAGAGATTTAGTCTTTATCAAAGTTTCCCCAATCAAAGGTGCTATTAGATTCCGAAAGACGGGAAAAATTGCCCCAATATATATAGGACCATTCCGAGTGCTACAAATAGTTGGAGCTGTAGCTTACAGAATTGAATTGCCAGAACGGATGTCTGGAATTCATAATGTATTTCATGTATCCCATCTGAGAAAATTTGTTCATGACCCATCACTGGTTGTAGAACCAGTAGTCCAGGAAGATTTGGAAGTAGAACCAAATTTGACTGTGTTCAGGAATCCAGTTCGGATTGTAGATCAAGACGAGAAGCAACTCAGGAGCAAAGTAGTGAAGCTCGTTGAGGTGCAGTGGAGCGAGGATCCCAGAGATTGTACCTGGGAAACTCTGGATAGTTTAAGGAAAGCCTATCCGGATTTATGTCCGGATAACTAGTGATGTTTGTTAGGATAGACTGTTGGTTGTTTGCTAATGTATGAATGATATGTATGTTTGGATTGTTAATATAAAAGATTTTGAACTAACTTTTGTTTTAAATTTCGGGGATGAAATTCTTTTAAGGGGGGAGGAATGCAACGACCCGGGATTTTGACAATAGTATTATAATAAGTATGTAATCTAATTCAAATAAAATACAAGCTTTTCATTTTATAAACTGATAAGATCTTTGGACATTTATCAGCATATATGTATATATATATGTTTTGTGAAGGAAATTTTGATTTGAAAATTTAAAATAGATTCTTTCAAAAATACTTATAATAAAATATGTCTTATTCGATTAAAATTAAAAGGTGATGTATTATTAACATTTGATATAATACATATATGAATATAAATAAAGTCTTTAATAATAATGTTTAAAATGAACAATCCTATGAATATTAAATATAAATATAAGATATAATTATAAAATTTAAAATATGAGTTCGAATATATGTTATAAATCAAAGGTTTGAAAGTTAAATTACAAATAAGAATAAAACTAAGAAGTTTGTTAACAACAACTTATATCGTTAAATAGAAACCGAAGATAAATATACACTATAACAATTCTATGTTTAACCGAGACAAAAATCAATACATAAGCCAAAACAATAATTATAACAACATTGCATAAACATATAAGAAAAGTTTAGAAAGGATAACCTGTATAACATATATGTGCAATGCAAAGAGACAAATTATTCACATAATACACAAATATCTTTGTACAAAAAAAATATAAATATCAGCAAATCATAATTAGATGTAAACATATAGGAAGACAATTGCATTTAATGCTTTCATCTCAGCACAAAAATATGTTCAACCGAAATATGAAAATATCGCTTCAAATTTACAGTAATTAAACACAAAACCTGATCAAAAAAGGGTAAGGCTTGTACCAGATGTAGCCTACCACTGTTTAAAGCTATTCCTATATATATACACACATCATCTTATTTTAGCTCGTTCACAAAACATAGTAACCTGAGAAGACAAAAAAAAATAAACATCATCTTTACAAACTCAAACAAATTCAACATCAAGGAAAAACAGATTTACAGGAATTCAAACCCCAGCCTTTCAACCAGAATAATTCTCTGTTTCAACAGTAATTCAAGTGAGTAAACATACTATCTTTGAAGTTTAAATCTTGATAATTATTTCATGGAAAATCTTGTGCTTGCTATCTATTGTAAATATGAAGTTCTGTGATGTTTGCTGTTTTACTGGAAGCAGTGCTTTGTCATGTTCTTCAATATTTCAAGTTTCTGAGCAAAGAAAAGTAGAGAAAGATTTATACTTCTTCATATAAAACATTTTAAACTTAGGAATTTAAACTAAATATGTTTGTTTAAACATTAAATCATGGCCTGGAAATTTGTTTAAAGCTTGACAGTGTATCATAGATAATGTTTATTCAAATTTGTAGTAGAAAGGAAATCAATTGTTAAAATTCGAATATTTTAAATTGTTTATTTGATTTCATATTTGAATAAACATACAATAGTAGGATTTTTAAAACATAAATGATGATTTTTAGATAAGTATACATGGTGCAGTTCCTAAATGAACTAAAAATGCATTTTTATCAATTTCTGTTGGTTTAACAAATCTTAGATGCTGAAATTCGTTGAGAAGCTAGTTTAATGATTCACGAATTCAGGAAAAATGTTAGAAAAATTATTTAATGCAAGGATTTTTGGGACGAAACAAATATAGGGTTTTGGTTTTGAGTTTTCTGTGGTCTGTAAGCTTGTTGTTTTCGTCACCGTGAGATGATCGAGCTGCGCGAGATTTTAGGGGATGGTAGAAGAGGGTCTGGCCGAGGTATGGGCGAAGTGGAGTCGCCACTAGTGGTCGGCGTTAGTGGTCATGGCAATTTTCTGTTGGGGTGTTCGAGTTGCGGTTCGAACAAATGAGTATATTTTGATTTCGAATTTTTCGTGTTGAATTGAGTCTTGCTATCGAGTGTGAGGTCATTTCGTGACTTGCCAGAGGCGTCGTGGTTCGCCAGAACGTTGGCGAAGCGCCGTGCACGTGCACGGCGGCGTATGGGTGTCAGCAACTTCGAATGGTGGTCGTCACGAGTTATTACTCGAGAAAATGGGGAGGATGCTTCGGATTGCTCTGATGCATGAGTATGGTCGTATAACTACAGTTTTAAACTTAACTAATAAAAAAAGGGGAGAATAAGAAAGAGTAAATGAAGGGCGTATGCGATGAGAAGAGAGGGGGACTCGGGAAAAGGTTAGGGAAGCTCGTGTTGCTACTCGAGTAAACAGGGTATTTACCTAGGTTGTCATTTTCAAGGGGATTAGCCTAATCACTTTCAAGTTAAAATGTTAAACAAGTTTAATATTAATAAAGTTATTAATGTTGACAAGGTTTAAGTTAAGATTTGACTTAAAAATTTATTAAGAGAAAGATTTACAAATGTAAGATGATTAATTTAATTTAAAGTGTAAGTAATTAAGAATGTAAATTAATTTATACTTGTAATTAAATGAGTAATTTAAGATTAAATAAATTTGTAATTAAAGATTGACATTAATAACTTTATGTTTAATCAATTTGAACTTAAGAATTTAATGAACCACTTAAAGTCAATTAACAAATAAATAGTAGTTAACTAATTGAGTAATTAATTAAGGATTAATGATTAATTAAATTGGTAATTAATGACTAATTAAATAATTAATGGTTAATAAATGGGTAATTAAGTTTTATTAATTAATAATTATGGTTATTAATTAATAATTAAGAAATAACTAATTAAGTGAGTAATTAAGAAGTAATTAATAAATTTAATAAGTTGATTAATTAGTGATTAACTAAGCATGATAAAATGGTTTATTCTTAAGTAATTAATTAAGTTAAGTAAACTAAACTATTTTAATATGAATTAATGATTCTGTTCGACTGATTGTGATATCTATTTGGTGATATTCTGTGATACTTTGTGATATATTCTGGATATATCTGTGATGACTGTGTATGATTTACCTGTGATAACTATTATGTGAATTCCAAGTGTTGAATTAAACTATTTAAACTATTAAACAACTTGGCCTTTAAAATGGCATTTGGATTTCGATGAGACTAGGATCGGGTGTCAATTTGATATTACGAAAACCACGTTGATCCAAATTAAACGATAGGTCATGACATCTCAAGTCAAGGTCGAGATGGTGTTTCAAAATGCAAGGGTTATCGTCATTAACTCTGAGGGTGATTCCGAAACGAATGTAATGAGATAATGCCTTCGGTTCCGTTCGAACCCGGAACGAACTTGTATGGATTGAATGCTTTCGGCACATCATTAGGCGGGCGATGAGCATTCTAAGAGATATGTTCTCTAAGGTAATCGCAGCCTTAAGCCTCATCAACCGGGAATGGCTAAAACAGGGGATGTGCAGCAAGGTTAGGTGGGTAGCACCCAAGCAGGACGAGATATATCCCAGTCCAGATGTCCCTTTATTTTCGGCTGTGTGGGCATTTGTTGGCCACAACTGCGGGGTTATCTTGTTTGAGACTGTTCAGTAAGGAATGGTTTCGGCCTTGTGTTGTAGGGGGTCGGGAGTGATCCTCGGTACGGTGATCTAGGCCCCGTACTGTTACGGGCGATACCCCAGTAGCCCTGCCATTGATGGAAACTCATTTTCCCTACGAGACCCTACGGTTTTGATTTGTATTACCCACTTTTGTGGCTAGTAGATGGAATTTAATCATGTAACAATTTCGGCTATTTTCTATTTACTTGAAAACCCTAGACACTATTATAATATCATTGGATTTCCTATAAAATGTTTTGGTTAGCGTAAGGTAAAAACTTGCCCGTGTTTATGTGTGGGAAGTCTTACGTGATACCTTTATTTTCTAATGATTTCCAAAGTTAAACAACTTTAACTGTTTACTCACAACCAGACCCATGTTTGACCTGGAGTTTATATTTTGTTTTTCATAAACTCTTGGGTACTCAAATTTTTGTGAGTAGCCAAGTGATAGGTTTTTTGGATTGTTGAGTTCTTGAGGAGCGTGGAGCAGAAGCCCAGACATATGTGTCTATCTATATAGTTCCGTTGTGTAGTTGATGTATGTCAGTGACAGATGTATGTATGACTGTCATGTGTATGATATTGTATAACTCTGATATATGTAAGAACTATGTAATAGTTATGTGATGTATTATATTATGTTCCATTCCGCTGTGAGATTCGGATGTTGTTATTCTTTCTTTCTTTCTTTTCTATTTCTATCCCTTTCTTTTCTTATTGATGATACGTCTTTCTGTGGTTAGAAAGGTGGGTCGTCACAGTTATGAAGACTTTCGATTACAATTGATTAAGTACTTTTCCAATGGATTTTATGCCTGTCTATATTTAATGTATTCAAAAATTTATTTATATAAAAATATAAAAATATATACAATAGAAAATAAAACTAGTAGCTTACTTTATTTCATGCATGATTCCCTCGGAAGTTAAGTTATATAACAAAATTACATAGTTAACGTAGAGAATACCCTTGAACAACCTCCCACCTACTCTTGGGGCCAATTATGATGTCTATTAACCCTACACCCAACAAGTTTTCCTAAAATAAACAAAGAAATGGCCTTAGCGAGTGGATCTCTAATTTTGTTATATTGTTTCTACTTTTTTATTATAGTTCTAAGTACCTGGTGAACTGTTTTATCATGTGGCAATTATGAACATGTATCAATCTCTTTTTGAGCTAGTAGTTCATTTGACAGTCTATATTACATTATTTCATCACAATACATTGATGGGGTTTCAATTGTTAGAGCCATTCTTAGCTTTCTTACAAATTTGCACACACGTGCTTAGTTCTTAAGGCATCCCGAAGACTTCTCCAAAACTCGTTAGTGAAAGCGGATCTCTATCGTTGGCTATACTTACTGGAACTCCATGCAAAATAATCCCCTCTCTAATATATAAGGTTGCCAATGATGTTATTGTACTGTTATTCTGTACTGGAATGAAATGAGTGCATTTGTTAAAACAATCGATAATGACCTAAATACTCTAATTTCTCTTTTTGCTATTAGGTAAATCATCTACACAATCCATCGATATTTTCTTTCACTTTCATTGTGGTAGGTCTAAGGGAAGTAACAAACCACTTGGTTTATGTTGCTTACACTTGACTCTTTGACAAGTCAAACATCCTGCAATATACTCTACCACTTGCCCCTTCACCTCCGACCAGAAAAATACTCTCTTCAAATCCCTGCACATCTTGTCACCACTGGGATGAATAGTCCATAAGTCGGTGGAAAAGGGATCTCAAGGCTAACACTAGAAGGGAGGTGAATACAGTTTAATAGATTATACGAATATTATTCAAATTCTTTAAGATTTTACTTGGAATGATGGAATCAACAATCATAGAAATAATCACAGAATCAAGTACAATTAAAGTAAATGCAGTAAAAGTAAAAGAGAAAGAATACACCAGGATTTTATACTGGTTCGGAGTTACCCTACATCCATTCCGACACAATTCCTTGTGCGGATTTCATTTTAACTAGTAAATGCAAATACTATCCCGATTCATGGCTACAAGACACACCCTTTTGAATCCCTGCATCTTGGTAGAGCCACTTGATTTCTGGGCTACAAGCACATTCACTAGATTTACGGGCTACTAAGCACACCCAATCGATTTAAACAGGCTATAGTCACACCTACTTGGATTTCATGGATACCAAGCAAACCATAGAGTATAAGAGTTGATTTGATAGAGTTTACAGACTCAGATCTTCGATCGTGATTACAACAGATCCTATAAATCTTTAATATCACTTTTACCTTGAGAGAAAAGAGAGAAATCAAAGAGTACATGAAAGAGAATCAAATTAGTAATGACTGAATTTGATTCTGGTTTAATATTGGCAGAGTTTCGATAGAAATTGATTTAAAAATCGAGAAAGTGATAAAAGGAGAGAAAAACTAAAAAGTAGTTATTGAAAATTCGTTTGGAAGTATGGTATATATAAGGAAACATCTGTAATGTCCGCTCACAAAGAGATAAAAAGAAAAGACGCTTCCTTTCAAAATTTGAATTTTGAAATTTATGGCTAGTATGTTGACATACTTGCATAGGATATATCGACATATCCCTTTGTATTTTAAAAAATTATTTAATAAGAATTATTTTGAAAATATTAAGTTTTATAAAATATTTTTAAACTTTGTACAAACATTTAAAAATAGTTTATACATATTATAGTCCTATTAAAATTTAATAAGACTTTATCTAATAATTTTGAAAGATTTAATATGAATATTCAATATAATGTAAATAATCAATATAGTTGTAAATTATTCAAGTATAAAAAAATCAATATACATATAAACTTAAAAACATTAAAATAATACCTTTATAAGTATATGAGATTGAAAATCATTTCGGTAAATATTTTGAAAAGATTATTTTAAAAATAGAATATTTGAAAGACAATTTTGAAACAAAATTAGAAAAGGTAAGAGGGATCAAAAAAGTGCTATCAAGGTTTTAGCATAAATTCTATGACTCTATAACTTCTGGAATAACTTAAAATCTTAAACTCCAAATACTCATGAGTCTTCATTCTTGAACTCTTGAAACTTTATATCAGCATCTTGAATCTACTCTCAATATCAGCATCTTGATACTATATATTCTTCTTAATCAATACCTGTCTAATATTGTACACTACATACTATATATATCTTTATAAAACATTAGTATTTATATTTTATATAATGTCCTATAGTTGTTATCATCAAAACTAGCACCTAAGGTACTAATAATCTTCCCTTTTGATGATGACAACTCTGTATCTTAAATATTATAACCCCCCCCTCGAGCTACAAAACTCTCCCTTAATCTATGTCTAGATTTTATATATTTCTTCCCCTTTGTCTAAAAACTCCTAAAATTATAACTCTAATACTAACTCTTACTATGATCCTAACTCTAACTTCCTTAAATAAATACTAATCAATATGTATTATCATGAATTTAAAAATTTTATAATGAGAAAGATTATGTAAAATAATACGTGATATGTAAAATTAGTTAATCATGAAATAGTCAATCCATTCAAGCAAAGTTTATGTCACACAGCATTCAAACAAATCCACACAAATCAAAACCAATCAAATCCAAATTCAACCAAGTATTATTACTTATATACAATCAAACCTTTTAAACTAGACATTTCAAGGAACTTAAACCCATCCATCATCACTAAAGGTTGGGTCTGCTTTGATAGCATCCCAATCTTCATCATATTTGTTAATGGTACACTTTGGAATGATGGTCATTTCTTTGTTCATGGTAGAAATCATCCAACGAATCGCATTGAAATGCCTTTCTTTCTCTTTGTTTACCGAAAGAAAGATTGTTTTTGAATGATTCAACAGTCTGCTTGAGATTATCAGTTTGTTTTTAGATAGGAGAAGCCATATTTTGGTTTTAGAGTTTAGGAAAGCAAAGGAAGAAGAAAGAGAGTAGGAAATAATGATTCTCTGGTCTTGGCTAATATTTCAAGTGATGGAAATTTATTGGAAATGAATAGACATTTGCTGTCTATTCAATTTTCAAATTTTAAAAAAATTTGAAAAATACTGTTGTATGTCAACATACGTACCCAGCGTATGTCGAAATATATGCAGAAATTTTCAAATAAATTTTATTTTAATTTCTATTATTTTTATCTTATACTATTATTTTTGTATGATTTTCCAGAATTAGTTGACAATATATGATAGTAAGAAACAGAATTTTCATTGATAATAATAATGAGTACAAATAATAAAAGAAAGATACATGAGGTTCAATCATAAACTAAAATTAGAAAATCCAAATACAAGGATAGTTTGAACATACAACTAAAAAGATAGGGATGAAGATGAAGAAGAACAACCAAGCTTGCAGATGATCTTACCAAAGAATTTATCCATTTTGTTGGAAATTGAAGTAAATCTTTTTGTAAATGACTTCTTAAGTTTCCTTTGTTCTGGACGATCTCCTCTTGATTTTTGAGAAGATCGTTATTGGATGGATTTTCTGGCATATTGATACTTTGCAAAGAAGTATTCTCCTCCTCTGCTTGTTCTTTCTCCTCGGCTTCCATTCCATCTTCTTTCTCTTCATCTTCCTCCCCTTCTCTTGTTTCATGCTCTTCTTCCCAAACCAACCTTTGTTCCTTTTCTGCAATCATTTCATAAGGCCCGAAAAAGGGTGAAATATGCATAAGTGAAATGTTGGCCTTGAAAAATATTTTTCGAGGAATTATTTTCACTCTTTTAGGGTCGACAGCTAGCAAAATAATTGAAAACGTGAGTAAGATACACACCATAAAACTGTCTGTTTTCATGTTTAGAAAGATTCTTAGGAAAAAGTTAGTCCAAAATAACTTGAGACCAATTTAAGTCGTATTGACCATAAGTTGGGAAAAGAGCTTCGAAAACTTTTTGAGTCAGGTTATTATAATTACCCATTCTAGGAGTGATACTTTATTGCAAAAGAAGGCTTAAAATTCTTGCTTTTTGACGCAAGTTTTTGTTTTGAATCCAAAATCATCATCATTTTCGAAAATATCATGAATTGCTTCATGATTTTGAAAGTAAATTTGAAAATGTGAAAGATCCATTCCACTAGATTTGCATCCGAGAATGTGACACAAAAGTTCATAATTTAAAACAATTTATGTCCCTTTGACACTACTCCAAACTTCTCCTTTTCTACCATCGATAAATTTGCGAAAAACATCTTTACTAATTTTGGATAACAAAAAAAAAATCATTTTGAGAAGCATTGGTTAAACCAAGAATTTCATTTTTCCAAAATAGATTAAAAAGATCATAAGTAGGAAAATTTTTTGAAAAATAGAAAATCTTTCGGGAAAGACTTTTCCGAAAGATAAATACTCAAAATATGCTTGAATGGCTTTTTGATCATTGAAAAGATATTATTTTACTTTTTTAAAAAGCCTCATGGTTGCCTTAGTATTGCTTGATGATGCCATCAAAGAATAGTCTGAAGAGATAAGAGGGTTTATGATTTTGAATTTGGAAATGAAAATGTTAAATGAATGGATGGAGTTAGAGTAAGTAAATAGAGAATCAAAGGACATGTTCTTTGGTCAAAAGGCAACTTTCCAGAACACAGCAGTTGGTGAAAAGATGGCGGGAAATTCAAATTTTGAAATTGAAATTGAAATTCTTTTTGCATATGTTGACATATGCTCATGGGGTATGTTAACATATAGGTCAAAGACAAGCACCATTATCCCAGTGGTTAAGTGATTTAGCTTTGGGCAAGAGGTCACAAGTTCAAAACTTGTGTAGTGTGATTCGAACGTCTATTGACATATGGTACGTTATCACAGTGATTTGTTGAATATAAAGTACCATTTCAAAAAAACATATAGGTCGAAATTATGAAAAATGATTTTAGTTTAACTATGTCCTATTTTATTATATACATCTATTTATAGTTATACTATTTTCGAAAAAATAATTTGAAATATATTTTATATTATTATTTTATTATTAAAATATATATAATATTTATATTTGAAATATAATCACACAATATTCAACCAATATTATTATTAATCTATAGGATATTCCTACACCCAATAAAGCAAACAAAAGAAAAGAAAATTTCATTCAAGAAATTATCGAACTTTTGATATATTAAATGAATACCTTTTTCTAATCCATTTCACCGTTTTGTTCTAAATTATGTATTGCTACGAAACACATATTACCAATTTCTATATCTAATTCATTCTCACTTGAGGATGTATCTGAATCGTCTAATGTCACAGGCTCTTCACCTTTTTCTCGATGAACCAGTATCTGGTGTAGTTTTCAGATTATCGAGATGTGGACAGTCTCGTTTTAAATGACCATGGTCATCGTAGTTATAACATCTAATGCCATTTCCATTTCCACTTCCGTATTGAGGATTTATGTTGTCATTTCTTTTGAAATTGTTCATCTTCCTATATTTTAGAAATTTTCAGAAAATCCTTGTCATGAAAGTAATTTTTTCATCGTCATCGTTGTTTGAATCCAGATTATCCATCATTGCATTAAAAGCTATATATTTCTTCCATATTGCTTTGCTTTCTATCCAGGCCGACATTTTTTCTTCAAAAGGCATTAAATTGCCAATTAACTCTTCTATTTTTGGAATGCTAATGTCATTAGCCTCTTGGATTACAAGAGTTTTTTGATCTCATTTAGGAGTAAGTGAATTGAGGATTTTTCTAACTTAATCCTCTTAAGAAAAACTTTTACCCAATGCAATAAATGAGTGTACTATATCTTGGAATCTACTATACATATTAGATATGGACTCATTGGACTCGTTTTGAGTAATTGAAACTGATTTGTTAACATGGAAATTTTGGTCTGTTTGACCTTACTTGTCCGTTCATTTGTAACTTGCAAAGTTCTCCACATTTCAAATGCAGATTTACATATAGATACTCTATTAAATTTATTTTTAACTAGTGAATAAAACAATATTTTCATAGCCTTAGAATTACTTTATGCACCTGCTTTTTTGTCTGCAGTTTGCTGTGCAAAATTTGTCATGGGTTCAGTGTACTTAGTTTGTGTGATATTCCAAGTGTCTAAACTAATTGATTGTAAATAAATTTTCATTCTACATGTCCAATATATGTAATTGCTGCCATTAAAAAGTGGAGGTCTAGTAGTAGATTGTCCTTTGAATAATGAGTTGCTAACAAGTGTATTAACAATGTTACTTATAGTACTATTACCAGTGTTGGCAGCCATTTATACCTTTTTAAAAATCTGATGATGAATACTTTGAAAACCAATGCTTCGATACTACGTTTGAGTCAGTGGAATAGGGATCTTAAGGCTAAATTAACACTAGAGGGGCGTGAATAGTGTTTAATGTATTATATGAATATTATTCAAATTCTTTAAGATTTTACTTGATATGATGGAATTAACAATCGCAGAATGAAAGTACAGATAAAAGTAAATGCAGTAAAAGTAAAAAGGAAAGAACATGCTGGGATTTTATACTGGTTCCAAGTTACCATACATCCAGTCCCGTACAATTCCTTGTACGGATTTCTTCTCAACGAGTAAATGCAAATACAATCTCGAAGTCAAGGCTATAAGACACACTCTCTAGAATCCCGGCCATTGGGTAGAGCCACTTGATTTATGACTATAAGCATACCCACTAGATTTACAGGCTACTAAACACACCTATTGATTTAAAAAGGCTACAATCACACCTATTTGGATTTCAACGATATCAAGCACACCACAAAGTAAAAGAGTACGATTTGATAGAGTTTTAAGGCTCACATCTTCGATCTTGATTACAACTGATCCTATAACTCTTGAATAGCACTTTGATCTTGAGAGAGATGCGTGAAATCATAGAGTATATAAAAGAGAATCAAACTAGTAATGATTGAATTTGATTCTGGTTGAATTTTCGTAGAGTTTCGATATAAATTGATTTAGAAATCAAAAGAGTGAAAAGAGGAAAGTTTGAAAATTTGTTCGAAAGTCCGGTATATGTAGGGAAACAATGGCCATGTCCGTTCGTGAAGAGATATGATGAAAAGACACTTCTTTCAAAATTTGAATTTCAAAATTTATAGTTAATATGTCAACATACTTGCATAGATTTTTCGGCATATGGTTTGTGATTTAAGAAATTACTTGATAAAAAAATTTGAAAATATTTTAAACCTTTGTTCAAACATTTAAACATTGTTTATATATATATATATAATATATATATATATCATATTAAAACTTAATGAAACTTTATAAAATAATTTTAAAAGATTTAATAAGAATATTCAATATAATATAAATAATCAATATAGTTATAAATTATTAAAGCATAAACAAAAATCCAATATATATAAACTTAAAAACATTAAAATAATATCTTTATAAATATAAGAGATAGAAAATCATTTTGGTAAATATTTTGAAAAGGTTAATTTTAAAAAAATAATTATTTGAATTTTTTTAAAAACAAAATTAGAGAAGGTAAGAGAGATCAGGAAAGTGCTGCTAAGGTTTAATGATAAATTCTATGACTCTATAACCTATTTGGAATATCTTGAAATTTTGAACTCGTCAATAGTCAAGAGTCTTCATTTTTGAACTCCTGAAACTTTATATTAGCATCTTGAATCTACTCTTGATCTCAACATCTTAATACTGTACAGTTTTCTTAATCAATGCCCGTCTAATATCCTGCACTACATACTATATATATCTTGACATAACATCAGTATCTGTATTTTATGTAATGTTCTATGGTTTTTATCATAAAAAACAATACTAAGGTACTAACATAGTCATCCTAGAGCTATGAAACAAACCCTATTTCAAATTTACATTATTTAGGATGTTTAATTGGATAAATTAAATAAAATAATGTAAAAGGCTAAGGAGAGTGAGATTCGATAATTAGTATGGATCGAGCCCTAATTATTGGACTAGTGGAATTAATTAGAACATTAATAAGAAGGAGGATATATGGGAAGGGTAAAAAAGCAAGAAGGTTACATTTCCTAATATAAACCCCCACCTCCTTTCTCTTCATTCATTTTACACTTGTACAAACAAAACTGAAGTTTATGCTAGCCATTGCTAGAGGATTCAAGAGGAAGAAAAGCTAAGAAAACAAGCAGAAAGCTTAGGGGAATAAATTCAAATTCAAATTTCAACCTCATTAAACAATTCATGGCGAATAATAGTTATGCATCTCACGTTTTGATTGTTATCTATGGTTTTAAGTATAAATCCAATTTTTTGCTCATATTATGCCATGCTATGATAGTTTAAATGATTATATGCTTATTGGTGAATTTGTTGAAATTATTTATGAAATTATTTGATAAGTTTGAATTGGTAAACCTATCATACGATAACCAAATGACTTTAAATTTTAGTATAGCATTAGAAACATTATACTGGAAATGGATTTTTAATTTATAATTTTCTAACTTAATGAGAATATTTGATGAATTTTTTAAGAATGGAAAATGAGATATTTCGGGCCTAATTATTGAAAATAATTAAATTATTTTTTTGGTCCTGAAATTTTTATAAGTTAAAGAATATAACAAATTGGATTTACTATGATTTTTTGGGACTTTCCCAAGTTTTAAGACTTATTGTGAATTATTTGAGCTAGTAAGGCTTAATTAATTATTGAAACATTCTTATAAAATATATGGTTTGCGAATATGTTTTGAAATTACAAATTCTAGCATATGGTAGATTTCAAAAAATTATTTGATACAGAAATTTGTTAACCAATGAGCTTTTGACTATAACAACACGGGATTTTTGACCATCGAATATCGACACTAATACGTCCACCATATTGCGTGCCAACCAGTCGAATGCCGAAAAACACAATTTGTTATGGAAAAAAGGAAGCAGGTAAGAAGAAAGAAGAAAACAAGAAAACAAACAACAAAGAATCTCACAACATAACAAATAATCTAGAATATACAACAAATTTTTACACAAAAACAAACTGTAATATATGTATATACATACATTAATTAGAGTATACTAACCTATTTTAGCTCGAACAGTTATTTTTTGAGAGAAATGTGTGATCCTCTAAAAAACGAGGAGAGCACACATGGAGCTATATATATAACAAATATAAAGGAGCTGCCAACATGCCTGGCAGGTGACAAGACTATCCTCTAAAAGAAATAGATACCCCTCAAATGAGCTCCGGCAAAGCCACCGCCCATTAAACCCTAATACCGAGCTCCGGCAAGGCCACCACCCGATAATAGAGAGTTAGAGGTATCTAAATCTAGAGAAACTAAAAATCAACACCCTCAAAATAAGAGAAGATCCAAGGGGCGAAATAAAAATAAAAGAAGAACACCACTCTAAAGACACTGAGAAGCCACCAAGGAGAGCTAGACGCAGTCGGAATCCCTGTGAAAAGCAATCCTGCCAACCAGTACAAAGCTGCAAGCTATCCTGAAAACCAGTCAAGAGAGAACTAACAACCTGTCTAAACCAAACCTGAAACAAAACTAGTAAACCAAGTTAGAATGAATCACATATATGTATACAAAAAGATTTTATATACATATATGTGAGAATAAAAACCAAAAAGAAAATTAAAGCAAGGAAAAACTAGAACCAAAAGCTAACAATGCTAAAGGACTAAAAAGTAAGAAATAAAAATTATGACAACCTGTCCTCACAATTAATGATAAATACAACAATGAATGCAGTAGAAAAATAATCATATACGCGAATAAGTCTTTGGGCCTCCAGCTCGTCCCTTGAAGCTCCAAGGCATCCATCTAGATCTATAATATGCTCGGTCAGACGGAGCATTATCATAAAATAACACCCGAATTAGTCTGGAAACCTAGCATGAGAAAGCACACTAAATTGAATTTTTAAAGTTATTAAAACTTCTGAAATCAAAAGTATCTCAGAAGACCACGCCTCATATAAACACGGACGGGTTTTTATCTTACGATACCAAACCATTTTCTATTGAAAACCATTGATTTATAATAACGTCTAGGGGACAAAGATAAATATGAATATAGCTGAAATGCTTGCATCTCACATTTTAGCATAGTTGGGCACAACTAAGTTCGTACGACGTTATTGGAGAATGGATTACATACAATGATTGGGCTACTGAAATACTGCCCGTCGTAGTGCATCTCTAGATAAAATAACACCGAGGACCTCGTTAGAATTCCATGTCAACATAGAATTGGCCTGCCACTTGACTAGTAGTACTGAGTATGATAACCCCTCCGTTAATGGGTCCCGAAACATAAAATGAGAAATAATATCGACTCTTGATAGGGATGATCATACTATACTTGGGAGCGACCCACTTAGCCCTACTGCATCTCCCACATTTTGGTCACTCCCAGTTAATGAGGCTTGAGGATACATTTTACCATTTATATGGCACTTCCCACTTGGAATGCTAACACTGTCCTCCAAGCAATAATGTAGTGCCAGCATTCATCCACACAAATTCATTTTGGAACTGAACGAAATGCTTGAGAGCTCCATCTTCAACTCCATCATCTTCAAGTTGTCTTCACTTCGAAAGCTTAAGTTGGATCGAAGTGGTATTCGGATAACCTATCTGATCCCAGTCTCTTCGAAACAACATTCGATTATTTTCGGTAAACTCAACCCTGGTTCTTTAAGAGATAGAGAGTCAAAGATAAGAGCGGAGATCACCTCCTAACCGCTAGTGGACGGATTTCCTTATCATTTTTCCTAAGAGAACGAAATAAGATTTATACGCACAGTACAACATCATCTGAGATGACTGCGCCATATAACTCACGTGTTTCTCCGAGATATTTCCAAAGTTACGTTTGGATCCATATTTGATGGTCGATTACTTAACTATCAACACACACACATCCAAATTAGGGATTTATTTTAAATGAGAAAACCAACATTGGTTAAGCACATAAGTGACCATTAACCTCCTTGATTAACCTTTTCAATAATTAATATGACTTTGTAATAATTGTATAAAAATTCCTTTATAAGGATATACCTATTGATCCCTATATTTTCAATACTTGGAAAATATTCATTTCTTCATCTTAACGGTATAAGTATATTCATAAAATTGAAGGAAGAATTTCTTTTTAAGAAATTCTAGAAGCATTTATAAATTCCTTTATAAATTTCTAACCTCATTTATAACTATCTATAAATTGCAAAAACTATCTATAAACATCTCCAAATCATTTCTCAACTCATTTTTGAACACTTTATAAATCCATAAAATTAATTATAAAACTCCTTTTATAGATTTATAAACCCATTTCTAGAATTCTTTTATAAATATCTAAAACTATTTATAAAACTCTTTCACCCTTAATTAATATTCCTTTAAGTTCCTAAATCATGTAATAAAACTCCTCTTATGAAACCCAAGTCTGTTTATAAAACTCTATTTGTAAATCTAAAAAAGATTTGTAAATAAATTCTAATCATTTACTTCAATACTATTATATAATAATTAATATTAATAATAAACATTATAAATAAATAATAATGTTTAACTTTAAAACATCTTAGAATAATAATTAAGAATTTCAAAGACATTATTAATAAGACACTAATAATTACTTTTCAACATTAATATAAATAAGGATAATTTACTTTCAAAACAGCATTAATAAATCAATATTATTAATTTCAACCCATATTAATTACTTAAATGATTAACCTATTAAAATATTAACAAATCATTATAAAAATGATATTAATTTTAAATAAATAACTTTGAAACAATGTTAAAAATAAATAAATAACTTTAAAAGCAATATTAATTATATAAATTTTAAAGATAATATTAAGAGTTGAGTTTGCAACAGTAGATATAGTGATTAAGAGAAACGAGAAGTTCATTTGTGGATTAAGACCTGAGCTTGCAAGGGCTATTTTACCGCATCTTAGGGATCCTGTGATGTCATCGTGAAAATGGCTTTGAGAAATGAAGACATGCTTGCTTTGTTCAGTAATAACAAGCCAGCAGAGAATCAGGGTGAATAGAATCAAAAGAGAACGTTTTATCAGAAAAAGGGAGCTCAAAGAGTTGAACTGCCAAGAAAGTCTAAGGTTGTGTGTCACAAATGTAACAAGAAGGGACATTATGCTCATGAGCATAGAATAGGCAAAGGAAAGGAAGTTGTTGGAAAGAAGAACATTAAGTGCTTTAGTTGCTACCAAGTGGAACATTACAATAACGAATGTCTGGAAGCGGATAAGGGGGAAAAGAAAAAATATTTGCTCTAGAGCAGGCTCTGGAGCAGGCTACCTCGAGACCAACAACTGAGGAGAAAGGGAAAGTTGTGATGAGAGGTACGCTTTTGATTCATGGTATACATGTTAGAGTGATGTTTGATACCGGTGCATCACATTCTTTTATATCTTGTAGTTTGGTATATAAGCTTAACCTAGAACTCTCATACTTGGTTACTTCCTTAAGGGTTATGAATCCGATAGAAGGATGCAACTCTAGGGATGGGATGTGACCATTTAGAGTTTGCATTATTAGGTCACATATATTTTTCTGCAGTTCGTATATATTTGATTTCATAGGCTTTGGAATTATTTTGGGCATAGAGTTCTTAAGTATGTATGATGATAGGCTATTTTGCCAAGATAGAAAAATATCACTAAGACGCCCTAATAAAAGCAACTGAATTATATACTTAGTAGAGAACCCATGTTTTGATGTATGTGATTTATTGGGTGTCATGTGGAGGAGGATGAGTTGAATTGGGTTCTTGTGGTAAGAGAATTTGCAGATGTCTTTGAGTCTATTACAAGACTATCGCCGAAACGATCTATGTAGTTTCGTATAGATTTTGTACCTGGAGCTGAACCCGTAAGTAAGCCACCTAGTAGGATGACACCTGTTGGGTGCGTTTCTACCACCACCGAACCAACCCCTTTCCTAAGCACTTCCGAACCAACCCCGCTTCCATGCATAGCCGAACCAATCCCGTTTCCACCTACTACCGGTCCAACTCCACTTCCCTGCATAACCGAGCCAACTCACTTCCCCTACATAGCCGAACCAACTACCGCTCCAACCACTACCGGACCACTCACCACCGGACTAAGTCCCACCGAACCAAACTCCATCCACTCACCACCGGACCAAGTCCCACCGAACCAAAATCCATCCACTCACCACCGGGCCAAGTCCCACCGAACCAAACTCCACCTACTCACCACCGGACCAAGGCGTACCAGACCAACACTACCAGGCCAGATTACATCAGCCCAGGCCCACCAGCAGCTATATACATCGAAGACCCCTGCCCCCAGCCTCACTCTATAAATAGAGGGGCAGGGGTACAACAATGGCAGACAAGTTTGAGAGCTCAAGCACGGACAGAACTTTCAAACAACTTTCATATACTTGTAATCAAAGCTTTGTACTTGTAATCTGAAGAGTGAAGGAGAATAACATATAAAGTGGACGTAGGCACATTCTGGCCGAACCACTATAAATCTGTGTGTCTTTTACAGTTTAGTCCCTGCTTTTTACATATTTGCATGAATCACCCAATTCACTAAGAACAACTTAAAATCGACTAAATCATACAACTTGGAGGTGTTTGCCCATTTTTTGTGCAAACATTTTTGGCGCTTTCACTGAGAACGGAGCTCGAAGCTTCAGCTTCTCCCACTTAACCTTTTTCCTATCAGCATCGCTCATTGCTTGGAAAACATGCCTCCCAGGCAGAAGAAAGATGCTAACAAAGGGAAGAACATCGCAACTAGCAGTATTCCAGATCCAGTGATCACTGATCAAGAGAATCGTCCCGTTCCAACAGCGGTACAAAATGGAAGTCAGGTAAATCCGACAGCCCCTGCCACGGAACAACCTGCAGCAATTACTAGGGCAAATCTAGACAGGGTTGTGGCTGAAGTGACTGATCGCTTCACATCCCAACAAGAAGCCTTGGTGAACCAACTCATGTCACGCTTAAGGATGTTGAAGAATCCAACCACAACACTGAATCATGGGGTGAATCCCAGTCTGGAGGATCTGAGAGATGACAAAGATCTTTCTTTTTCGAAGAGGCTAACAACAGAAACAGCAATGGTAGGAGCCGAGCCCAGACTCAGTCCGAATTCCGACCCGAGGAAACACTTGGAACCGAACCCAACAGGGGAGATACCAGGCAGAGGTCGGATGTATCTGAGCCTGTCATGCTACCTAACCATGGAAACACCAATGGACGGGGCCGAGCAGGAGTCCAGCCAGAAGTTGGACTCGAGGAAGTGCTTAGAATAGAACCCAGTAGGGGAAGATCAAGGCAAGGGCCAACTGTGGCAGACCCCAGCATGCCCCCCGAAGACCAGAGGCAGCCATTGGAGAATGTTAGGAGTGATAGATGGTACCATCCCTACAGGTCATCTGGACGGAATCAATCCCGCAGAGAAGAACCAAATTCCTTCCTATCCATCCCAAATTCCGATGAAAGGATGACACGATTGTTCAGAGAGTGCGTCCAACGGGATCAAAGAGATCGAGGGATAGGCGCTAGGGTAACCAGCCCTTTCGCCCGCAATATCGAAATTGCCATCACCCCCCGAGAATGGAAAATGCCAACAATGGAGCCTTATAGGGGAAACTCTGACCCCGTCGTACACTTAGAGAGATACACACAGCATATGCTCATGAGCGGAGCGACAGAAGGAGTATTGTGTAAATGCTTTCCACTATTCTTGGCAGATCTAGCTACCTCCTGGTTCTGCCATCTACCGCAAGGATCCATCAGCTCATGGGAAATGTTGAAAGAAAAGTTTATCAGCCAATTCCGCATTCATGTGGAGCAACCCAAGGACGCTTATTCCTTATCTAATATCAAACAGAAGCCTGGAGAGATAGTGCAACAATATCTAACCCGATTCAATGCCGCAACAGTCGCGGTCCAAGATGCCGATGAGAAACTTATCTTAATGGCCCTCTGCAGTGGTGTACATCCGGATACTAAATTTTCTAGAAGATTAACGAAAGAAAAACCAGCTACCTTACCCGATTTCTTCCATGAAGCCGGAAAATATATGAGACTTGAAGACACTGCCACTGAGAGGCAGTCAGGGCAACAGACTAAGGCAACTCTAGACAGAGTTCCCGTTGCAGCAAAGGATGTTCGAAGAAATGACTCTAAAGACAATGCTGGGGGCAGGAAGGGAGAAAAACGTTTATATCGGCCAGGACCGAGATTTGGCTCTTACACTCCTATGAATGAAACAATCGAAAACATCTTCCTGGCCACCCAAGACGAAGTTAGATACAAGCGCCCCCCCCACACAAGAAGGAATCAGATAACGCAGTTAAGTCTGGAAATTTCTGCCGCTTCCACAAATCTCATGGGCATGACACAAATGAATGCCATCATCTCCGGGACTTAATTGAAGAGCACATCAGAAGGAAGAGGATGGAGCGCTATGTAAAAGGTCAGAACAGGACTCCAACTCCTGCCAATGAGAACCCAGGGCTACCCCTCCCAGAAGTAGGTGGAGGAAATCGCAACACTAGCGGCTCTAGTCAAAAGAAGATAGTGGTCCATACCATATCAGGAGGACCACACATCGCCTACAGAAGCTAGGCAGAGATGGAAAGATATGGAAGGTCGTTTAGAAACAATGAAGGTTGCATTAATTCTGTTATAGAAGAACGCCACCCGAAACGGAAAGAGAATGATGACATCACATTCAGTAGGCGCAATCTAGAGGGAAGGCAGTGCCCTCACATGGATCCTATGGTCATCTCTGCCTGGTTCGGTCCAGCCAAAGTTTTTCGAATTCTAGTAGACACTAGAAGCTCAGTAAAATCCTATTTAAGCATGCTTTCGACAAAATGAAGCTGTCAATGAAAGATGTGTCTCCCTGCAACAAACCACTACACGGTTTCACGGGGGATGCGAAGATGCCCCTCGGGCAACTGGACCTCTTTGTCGAAATAGGAAGTCATCCCCGCTCTGTTGTGTGGAAACAAACATTTGTGCTGATAGAAAACCACTCGGCCTACAACGCCTTTTTAGGAAGACCAGCCTTGTCTGACTTCCAAATTGTCTTGGCCCCATGGTGCCTGAAGATGAAATTCCCAACAGACAATGGAATAGTGGAGATAGAGGGAGATCAAGAAGCCACTCGAGATTGCTATGTAACTAAACTTCACAATAATCGCAGGAAGGATAGAGGTAAGAATGCAGAGGCTCCTCTCTGCGTGAAAAACTTGGAAGCATAGCAACTAAAGAAAGCCCCTCCTCTTCGATATACCAGTGATCCTTTCAATGAATTAGACCCCAGGGAAAAAGTGGAGGAGGCCCCCGCTGAGCCTGCAGAGGCTATGGAGTTTGTATCCGTAGACAAACACGACTCAAGTAGACTGCTAAGAATCGGATCTCAGCTAAGAGCAGAATTGAGGGATCAACTCATTGATTTTCTCCGTCACAACCTGGATGTATTTTCATGGATGCACGCTGACATGACTGGAATCTCCCCAGACATGGCATGCCACATACTAAACATCGAACCTACCAAGGCGCCAGTAAAGCAGAAAAAGAGAAGTATGGGGGCAGAGCGATCAGCAGCCCTTGATGAAGAAGTAAAGAACCTACTTGCCAACAACTTCATACGAGAAGCCATCTACCCAGAGTGGATCGCTAACCCGGTACTAGTAAAGAAGGCTAATGGGAAGTGGCGAACATGCATTGACTTCTCCAACTTAAATGATGCTTGCCCGAAAGATTGCTTCCCACTCCCCCGAATTGATCAGCTTGTGGACAGCACAGCCGGGCACGAACTCTTATCTTTTATGGACGCGTACTCAGGATATAACCAAATTCCTATGCACGCCCCCGATCAAGACCACACTAGTTTCATCACTGACCGGAGATTGTACTGCTATAGAGTAATGCCTTTCGGACTTAAAAACGCCGGAGCTACCTATCAGCGCCTCGTCAACAAGATGTTTGCGGAGCTAATAGGACGAACTATTGAGGTTTATGTGGATGACATGCTAGTAAAGTCGAGGAAAGCCAACGATCACGTAAGCCACCTGAGCGGGATGTTTCACGTACTTCGCCAATATGGAATGAAGCTGAATCCTCTAAAGTGCTCGTTCGGAGTGTCATCACGAAAGTTCTTGGGATTCATCGTCCATGCCAGGGGGATTGAAGCAAACCCCGAACAAGTCCGAGCCCTGAAAGATATCAGGATACCTCCCACTCGAAAAGAAATGCAAGCTGGAATGGGAAGGTGGCCGCCCTAAGCAGATTCATCTCTAAAGCGACTGACAAATGCGTCCCCTTCTTCGAGGCTCTAAAGAAAGACAGAGGAAAGTTCAAATGGACTGACGAATGCTTAACAGCCTTCCTTAACCTAATCGAACACCTCCAGAGACCACCAGTACTCTCAACTCCAAACAAAGGCGAAGAGCTATACCTATACCTTGCTGTGTCATCTCATGCTCTAAGCGCCGCTTTGGTGAGAGAAGACAACCGCGCACAACGACCAGTATACTTTGTAAGCAAGAGGTTAACAGAGGCAGAAGCCAGATATCCTAAACTTGAGAAGCTAGCATACTGTTTACTAATCACGTCACGGAAACTGCGACACTATTTCCAATCTCATTCCATCAGAGTTCTAACCGATCAACCGCTAAGGCAGGTACTCCATCGTCCTAACACTTCTGGACGACTACTTAAATGGTGCATTGAACTGAGTCAATATGATATCACCTACCATCCTCGCACCGCCATCAAGGGACAAGCCATGGCCGATTTCATTGTCGAATTCACTACCAACGAAGGTAAGGAGAAATCTGAAATAGCAAAAGACATTAAGTGGAATCTCTTTGTATATGGAGCATCAAACGAACAAGGCTCGGGGGTAGGAATTGTAATAATCACTCCCAGGAGAAAGAAGCTACGATATACTCTAAGGTTGGAATTCGCTTCCACCAACAACGACGCAGAATACAAAGCAGTAATAGCCGGATTAGAACTTGCCTTAGAGATTGGAGTCGGTTCTTTATGTCTCCATGGTGATTCTCAACTTATTGCAAATCAAATACTGGAAGAATTCCAGACTCGAGGAGAACGACTCACAGCATATCTAAAGAAGGCCAAGCTGCTGCTCGATCAATTGGATCACTATTTAATCAAACACATTCCTCGAGAAGAGAATCAGGAGGCCGATGAACTGGCAAAGAAAGCCAGCATGAAAGACGGCGACACTTCCGAAACAGTGACCATCTCAAAGCAACTAGCCCCGAGTTTTGAGCAAGTGAATCTGATAGCTGCAATCGAAGGAAACTTGGATGACTACCATCCGAAAATACTGACAAAGTGGCACACTGCCCGACGGGCGTAACGAAGTCAGGAAAATCTTGAGGAAAGCTTCCCGCTACATAATACAAGGAGGCATCCTCTATCGACACGGCTTCTCTAACCCCTTATTAAGGTGTGTCGCTGGGAGGGAAGCCAAGGAAATCTTATCAAACATCCACCAAGGAAGCTGCGGAGATCACACTGGAGGATAGACTCTGGCAAAGAAGATACTCCGATATGGATATTTGTGGCCCACCTTAAACAAAGACGCCCTGGACTTTGTCAAAAAATGCGACAGATGTCAGAAATATGCTAAGATCCCCCGACTACCAACAAATGAGATTACTCAGATGATCAGCCCTTGGCCCTTCGCAGTATGGGGAATTGACTTGATTGGCGAACTGCCGATGGGCAGAGGCGGAGCCAAATATGCTATAGTGGCAGTCGACTATTTCACCAAATGGGTGGAAGCGGAACCTCTGAATAAAATATCTTCGGTAAAAGTTATTAACTTCTTAATCAAAAATGTTCTATGCAGGTACGGAGTTCCACTCAAAATCATATCGGACAATGGACTTCAATTTGACAGCGAGGAATTCACCGACTGGTGCCAAGAGCACGGAATCCACAAAAGCTTCTCATCTGTAGCCTATCCCTAGGCAAACTAACAATTCGAAGCTGTCAACAAAATTCTCAAAACTCTAATCAAGAAGAAACTTGAAAAGTCAAAAGGCGCTTGGGTGGACGAACTTCCTACGGCACTTTGGGCCTACCGTACATCTTTCAAGACCTCAACAGGGCATACTCCTTTCTCTTTTGCATACGGATCGGAGGCCATACTCCCAGTTGAAACTGTAGTGCCTTCCCACCGTAGGATCCACTATAACCGAGAAGAAAATGAAGAACTCCTCCACATGTCTTTGGACCTAATTGAAGAGAGAAGAAATGATGCAGCACTTAAAGCAGCAGCTCACAAGCAAAAAGTGGCAGCACAATACAACTCCAAAGTCAAACATCGCAGCTTACAAGAAGGGGATCTTGTCCTCAAGCGAATCTTCCCGCGACCCGGAGCGCTAGATCCAATCTGGGATGGACCATATGTAATTCATAAAGATCTCCACAACGGAGCTTATATTTTGTCAACAGTGGACGGAGAGGTGTTCCAGAGGGCATGGAACATCCAACACCTTCGTCGATACTTTTCTTAACTTGTACTATCCATATGAAGTGAATTAACAAAGAGAATCAGTGGACATAGGCATTTTCTTGCCGAACCACTTTAAAAATCTTGTCTCTTTTTAACTTTTTCATTTATATCTTGGCTGCTTGTTAAGCTTTATCCTTTTCTGTTGAACAAAATCCTGTGTAATGGCATTTCCATTTTAGACACTTCACGGCGCAACCTCACCTGGACAAGACCTAACAGGTACTATACGAATCTATGCCCTCGCCAATGAGACACTTTTGCTCCAGCATCCCTCTGCTGCGGGTTAACTCATTGCTCGCGACGGCCCTCAAAGCCAACTGTAATGAGCCGATTATAAGCCACCGAGGAGGCCGAAAATAGCCTAGGCAGCTCATTACGGCGTTCGGCTCGCCGGCAACTGTGAACTTACTTTAAGCCCCAACATAAGGTGTGGCCAGCCAGCGGTAGTTCACGGTTGACGATCGGCACCCACGCTAGCCGGCCACGGTAAATCGAATAATACCCACGATTACGGGTCATAATGGTCCGGGTAGTTACTGTGCGCGATCTCGGCTCCGATGTGTCTTAAGTACGGCTGTGGTAAAAAAAAAACTCCCCGCGGAGGGGTAAGATGGGTGACAAATGTCTCCAAGACCCACAGCTAGGGAAAGTGACTACAAAACCCGTTTGCCACGAACTTGAGCACATCGAAGGCCTTCCGTGATTGGAAGTTTTACTATTTCTTATATTTCTATTTTGTTTGAAAACTTCTCCTCCTATCCTCTATAACAATCCCTAAAAGTACAGGACACAAAATAGGAGACGCTCGCCAATGGAAATAGGAACTCACAACTGAATGACATGACACTCAGCTGCATTCCATACTCAGCTACACAAGACATTCAAAGCTACCATCTACAACTAAGACATGAGGGGCGGTACATTTTCCTCTTGTATATAAATACATAGCTATAATTTATTCGCACATCACACAAACATTGCAAGAAATGAAATTATATTTTAAGCAAGAACTTAGCATCAAACACGATTGAATCACAGACATGTGCACAGTTGTATTTCTTATGCAACACATCAAAATAACAAAAGCATTCAAATGTAGCAGAATCAGTCTAAGTTAAAAGTTACATGCCAAAAATCAAGTTGTTCGTTACATAATCACAGCCTGAAATTTACACTAATGTTTTAAGACTAACACAGACAGCAATGTCAAGTAAACCAAAAAAAAATGTCTAGATCAAGCCAAGGAGTCGGCTGCATCGGGGCTTCGCCTCTATCCTACCGCCCCCCAAGATCTACTTAGCTGCAGGGTCGGAGCTCTCAGCATGCTGGCCAGAGGTAGTTGGTGCTCCAGAGGTCCCGCCTGTACAATTCAGGAAAGAATCCATTGAATAAGCAATAGGTAACCAAGTTATGAGAAGACTAAAAGGGAAGACTTAGCAGCATCTGTTCCTTAATCGCCATCCTCCAACTGCCCACCTACCTCCTCAGCGGCGAGCAGCCGCATACCCTCCTTCACCGCCACTTTCTCCTCCTCGGTAAACTAAGCCGTGACTACATCCATCCTGAAGGCCACACCACCCTCCTTATCTGCATCAGCTTTGGCCTCCTCCAGAGCCCGGAGATAAATCCTGGCCATGATCCGGGTATAATCATCCATCCAGGATAAGTTGCCCTGCTTCCAAGTACGGAAATACATGTCCTGGAGCATCTCATCCATCATCCCCTCGTTCTCCTCAAACTCCTCCATTCGGACTTCAGAAGCCAACAGCTTTGCAATGGCAGCATCCCTCTCTGATCGGTATCGCGAGCGGTCAGCCTGAAGGGATTTCCTCATCGCCTCCAACTCCTCCTTCAGCTTGACTTGAGCAAGCTCTGCGGCTTCAAGCTTCCCAGATAACTCCTCTACCCGCTCGAGATCCGTTTTCCGAACCTCATCCACCGTTGCAATAGCCATATCGATCCGTTCCTTGCAGGTGGCCTCCATTTTCCGCAGCTCGGCTCTGCTAGCCTCTTCCATGGTTTTCTTTAGTCGTCTGGAGGCAGCCTCGTGCTGAGAGATCTGGATGGCCTGATCGGCGAGTTGCTTGGCCTGGTCGGAAACCACTAACCGCAATCTTATGTTAGCACTCCCAATTTCCTCCCCGGCCTTGACCAGTCGGGCATGATGCCCCATCAACTTCCTGGTCTCCTCAGCAACCCGGTCGATGTTTGTCTTAGCTTCATCCCCCATAGTTACAATCCGAGTAGTAAGCAAATCAAGATCCATGTACTTGGCCTCATCAAGCACCCTTACCATAGGATTGCGAGGGAGAAGGTGCTCACCAGTAACCTCGTCAAAGGAAATATCATGAGAACCCGAATCCAGATCTGGATGACCCGCAAATGGATTACGAGCCAAGCCGGGACGATCAATTTAAGTAACGGTAGGATTTTCAGACGGATGCGGAGAGGGTATGAACTCAGTATCCTCCTCCGTGATGTCATGAAGAGGCTGGGTTAGGGCCTGAGGACCAGGTGAAGGTTCGAATAAGGAGCGACTCCTCTTTTTATTTTGAACATCCTCTTCAATAACTCCGAGAAGAGGATGGTAGCCGACTACGTCCCCGGAACGGTTGGTCGGAAGCTTTGGTTTAGCGGAAGTTTTGAGGAGTTTGAATTGTTCGAGACGGTGCCGAATGTCTGATGTCTTGGCTACCTTACCCGTTCCTGGAATAAAAATCAAGTGTTAAAAGCATGCATGGGACTATAATCCAAGAAACATGTGAAGTTAAAAAGAGTAAAGAGGAGTCAAAAATTCACCTTGAATCGCCGGAGTTGCCCTAGCTGAAATGCTCTTGGAAGATGAATCGGCACCAGTTCCGGCCTTATCAGTTTTCTTTGGCTTCTCCACCAAGGCCGATCCTTCCTCCAACCCCTCAAAAGCCTGGCGGAAAGCATCATCTGTCCACTCTTGGATCTCCCCTGCTTGCCCAGAGGACAAAGCCCCGGCGCCATCACCGCTCTGTCCTTCGCCACCATCATCACAATCACCTTCTCCATCACCTCCGCTCTCCTCCTCGCCTCTTTCCTCCTCCACATCTTCCTCCTCTGGGATGTATGGACATGTGTTGGGGGAGGGTCCATCGGACTTCCTAAGCTTCTTCCCCCCGGCAATTGGAGGTTTTGAGAAGGGTTCCCTTTTGCCACTCTTCGCCGTAGCCCCTCCTTTAGCTTTGACGGTCCTCTCCTCAGCCGTGTCTCTCTGCTTGACCACAGACTGGCGTGGCAGAATCAAGTTGTGCCCCAGAAGAGTAGCATTCCTGATCAAGTAGGAAGCTGACCTCTCCCTTTCCGAAATGGCTTCTATCTCCGCAGCCATCTGAACCAGGTGATCGTTCTCCACGACCGCAAAGCCACCTGTCGCTAGCAAGAAATAAAAACACATAAGAAGAAGCATTGCAGTTAGAACAGAAATTATAAATAAGCTTCAACTTACAGCCAGAGGTAAAGTGACGGATAGAAACAGAGTCATCCTTGACGAAAAACCATTCTTTCTTGAACATACTGAACTTCGATTATAAGTCCAGGACCGGCTTGAAGGACACGGCCGATTCCAAGCTGATGTATGGAGATCCCTTCTTATAGCCCCTCAAGTTGTACAAATACCGAATCTCCCGGTTGGAAGGGGGATGCCCGTATTTTCTCTGGAAAATGATGAGTAGAATCACCAAGATGGCATAAGAATTGGGCTGAAGCTGGAAAGGGGCCACCTTCAAATAGGTAATGAAGCGGACTATCCAAGCATTGATTGGGGGAATGGCCCCGCACATGCAATGGTACCTACTATAAGCGAAATATCCTTCAGGGGGGTTGTACGGCATCACTCCTTCCCCCGGCAACAGCATACACGCTCTATCAATCCCAAAAGAGCGAGAAATAACATCAAGCTGCTCCTCTTTGAGGGAGCTAGGAAAGCAGTCAGGAGGAGAGTTCAAGAGCTCCTGAGGGCCATATCCATCCACTAGTGATCTCGGTGTGGGCCCATGTCGTCCCGGTTCTGACTGAGCTAGGGACACCGTGGAGGACTCTTCTCTGTCCTTGGATTTCTTTTTATCTGATCGAGTTTCCACTTTATGAGACATTATCTGCAACAGGAGAAAACGTACTGTTAGAACAAGGAGTATGGAAACACACAAAAAAGTACATACAGCCCGAAATCTCATTCGGCATTTCCGGCATGAGGTTCATTCGACACTCAACTCCCCGGTCTCGTTCGGTGTACCAAACATAAGGAGAAAGCCTCACCTGTTTCGGCAGTCAAATCTGGTTCGGTCCCTGATCGATTCGGCTATTTCAAACGATGAAGGAATAGTGGTTCGGTACTTGGGTGATTCGGCTATTTCAAACGATAAAGGAATTGTGGTTCGGTACTTGGGTGATTCGTCTATCTCAAACGGTAAAGGAATAACAATGGGGTGAAGCCCCTACTTATAGGTGAGCGCGGGATGACCGGACCCAACGGTTCGGCGCTTAGGACCAAATGAAGCTATCCAAACTGCGAGAAAACAAAGCACGACATATGCTGGCATATGTCCCACTTTGGGGGGCAAATATTAGGTGCGTTTCTACCACCACCGAACCAACCCCTTTCCTAAGCACTCACGAACCAACCCCGCTTCCATGCATAGCCGAACCAATCCCGTTTCCACCTACTACCGGTCCAACTCCACTTCCCTGCATAGCCGAGCCAACTCACTTCCCCTACATAGCCGAAAAAAACACCGCTCCAACCACTACCGGACCACTCACCACCAGACCAAGTCCCACTGAACCAAACTCCATCCACTCACAACCGGACCAAGTCCCACCGAACCAAACTCCATCCACTCACCACCGGGCCAAGTCCCACCGAACCAAACTCCACCTACTCACCACCGGACCAAGGCGTACCGGACCAACACTGCCAGGCCATATTACATCAGCCCAGGCCCACCAGCAGCTATATACATCCAAGATCCCTGCCCCCAGCCTCACTCTATAAATAGAGGGGCAGGGGTACAACAATGGCAGACAAGTTTGAGAGCTCAAGCACGGACAGAACTTTCAAACAACTTTCATATACTTGTAATCAAAGCTTTGTACTTGTAATCTGAAGAGTGAAGGAGAATAACATATAAAGTGGACGTAGGCACATTCTGGCCGAACCACTATAAATCTGTGTGTCTTTTACAGTTTAGTCCCTGCTTTTTACATATTTGCATGAATCACCCAATTCACTAAGAACAACTTAAAATCGACTAAATCATACGACTTGGAGGTGTTTGCCCATTTTTTGTGCAAACAACACCTACCATGATAAAGGAATTAAAGGTGCAGCTAGTGAACTTAGATGGAAAGCGTTTCATTAGACCAAGCAGTTCATCTTAGGGAATGGCCACGGTGTTCATAAAAAAACCGGACGGGACGTTAAGATTGTGCATCGATTATCGTAAGTTGAATGAAAAAAGGTAAAGAATCGATATATCCTGTCAAGAATCGATGATTTACTTGATTAGCTGAGTGGAGCCAAAGTGTTTTCCAAGTTGGATTTGGTGACAGGGCACCATCAACTAAGGGTGGTGGAAGACAATATTCCACTGATGACGTTTAGAACAAGATACGGTTCGCATGAATGGTTAGTAATGCCATTTGGATTGACTAATGCACATGCTTTCTTCTTAGACTTAATGAACCAGATTTTCCGAGAGCACTTGGGTAGGTTTGTTTGGTATTCATAGACGACATTTTGATATATCTGGCCACTCCATACTTTTTTATGGGAAGAGGCAGACCTTACCAAAGCCACTTAATACTTCGACCCCAAAGCGGGGCCCTCTTGAGATTTCCCCTACTACTACGCATATTGATAACCCTGACTATTTAATACTTCTTAAGTAAGACAGAGGTGGACCCTACAGTATTCACTTAATACCCCTGACCTAGAATTAGGTCCTATGCATATCCCTTTCCCACAGGTCCTATGCTTAGAGATGTCACACGTTGGTATGTATACACAACTACTGGTAACCTCCAAGTGAATGGCAGAGTTCTGTATGTAACTCTATTGATCTTGCATCCCAACTCACTAAACTAAACTAATCATCCTAAGTATAAATGTTGGGCTAGGCCCACTAATTCATGTTCATTCTAAACATATAATTAAGACTATATAATTTCCTACTATGAAAACTATATTGCCTCCTACATGCATTCACTGGTATTAACATTTACTTATTCATTGCATAATTATTCCTAATTTATATGCTTATTCCCTATATTCCTTGTTTCCTTTTTAATTAATGTCAATTACCCCTAACAAAATGGTCATTAATATCAAAATTAGACAATCTCTAATGACATTTATTTACTCATTTCAAAATCAACCTATTATGCATATTCAATTTCCCCATAAATGTCATATTAAATTCCTTTAACTATCTATTAACTGCAAATCTGTTTCCTATTAATTTTATAATTATTGTCCATAAATTTTGGAATTGTTATTCCTTCCCTTTTCAACCTCCTAGTCCTATAATTACTACACTATTAAAATCTAAACATCCTAATTATAACAAATATGAATATCTACTCATATTATTCATTATGCTATAAATACTTATGTTATAATCGACAGACGTGGTTATACGTGCGCATATGTGTGTTTTCCTATTCCTAACACAATAATGCTCGTACTTAGGAATTCCAGGACATACACTTGCATGACACATGATGTGAATAACATAAATTCTTACATTTTAATTTATTAGAGCTATCCTCCCAAAGAGGATTACCGTTATAACTTTCCATAAATTATCCAAAAATAAGACCAACTCCGTTTGAAATTATAAGGAATTGTCTCATTTCTTTTATTGAAATAGATAGTGTAACTACGGGAAGAACCTCTGCACTTTACACATCTCTTTCATTTTTAGCATATTCCTTATTATTTCGAACGTGTACTTTGCACAAACTTTATGAAATTTGATAATTCATGGAGATTACGTGGAAATGGATACAACTGAATTGTACCCGCCTCCCGGTAAATTAAAATGTAAAATTTCACATTTCATGTCAACTAAGGTAGCCTAATTTACAATCCAATTATAAATCTGGAATAAACTTACAACTTTACAAACATTCTATAATAATAAACATTTAAGACTGATTTCAAAAGTCCGGAGTATTGTACATACTATTCTAATTTCCTAATTCATGGAGTACATAAGTAGGGTTTCAACTAAATATGTCGTTTTAAGCCTGCAACTCAGTAGATCTAACACAGGCATAATAATTAAATAAAACTCAACGATGTAAATTTCAATGTTATAAATACATAATTTTCTACTCGCCTTTCAAGTTAATCAAATATGAATTCATTCTTTTACGTGACTCCTTTTCCATTCTAATCCAAAAGAATATGTATAACAAGTTATATAAGTATTGTTAGAATTATAGATCTGTGAAGAGATTTGTGATTAAGGGAAATATAGATTTATAACTATATAAATTTATTTTTTTCGTAGTATTGATTCACTCCTTCTCTTTTTTTCTTTTAGTCTCTGCCCTTCTCCGATTATACATATAATGTAATAATTTATAATTAACAGAATAGTAGAGAATAAAAAATGACAGAGCTTTACTGTTTTGATTAGAAAGTATGGGAAGAGAAGTGAAGGGTCGGGCCTGTATTTATAGACGCTAGAATCAAATGTAACCGTTAGAGTAAAATAATTAAATCCAGTACGATTGATCAAGGTTCAAACTCTACCGGCCACTCCCGGCCGATTGACCATCCCCTATAAGCAGTTGACAGCTAACGGTCGACCGACCTAAGTAAAAGGAGTCGGTCATGGGATCTCACATTTAATAATATTTATTTTCTTTTTACTCATTTGTAATTATTTTTATTAGAGAAACTTCGAACGCTAATAACTTCTTCGTCTGAGTTCCAATCAAAATATTCAAAATATAAAAATTGCTTAGAAAATTGCCACGAACACAACGGTGCGAGTTTCATGATCAAATTTTGTTTTTTGCTCAAACTCCCTTCTGAATTTTAATAAATATTTATTAGTTATCGGTTATTTTACAAGGTGTTACATGGATAATCGATAAAATCAATTGGATTAGAAGGGATTCCCATGAAAAGGGGGAAATGAAATGAATGTTCTGAACTTCGCTATTTGATAAAAAGTATGTATACCTAAAATCAAGGTGAATAAGCTGGGAACTTCCAGCGCGCATCACCCTTAATGCACTTCTATGTTCTCGGATCAGAACTGATATTGCAAGTCATGGGTAAGCACTCTACATAGTGCTCATATTGTGCTTGATATGCCATCAGATTGGAAAACTTGCACTCTAAAAAGTGCTGCTGCTCATGGTATACTATTAACTAATGATGTTGGTATACTAGTTACTCATGATGGATAACCCGACCTATCTTGCATTTTCGTGCTTTCTCGATATGTATACCTACAGAACTCTTTGTTTGAATCTGGCGTGCTTCTCCTGGATGCTTTTGAACTGGTGCATGCACTCAAACAAACCAGCTACTCTAATACAAAACTACTTCATCCCATGGCCATTTTAGTTATATGCCTGGCTAAACCTTAGACTCAAGTGGTGTTGGTGTTACCTTTCATTGATATGCACTATACACAATGCTCATGCTAAGCTTGTTACGTTTCCAGAGTAGACAAATTGCACTCTACTTACGGTGCTGCTACTTTAGATGCTGCCCACACGGTCACGCTTTGATGTACTATTGTGCTGTATCAGTCACTCATCTATGGTGTATAACCAGACCTTTCATGCTTTATCGAATGTCTACCTGCCGAACTATATGTCTAACTTTGACGTAATTATGTTGCATGCACCACCTACTATAGTTGCATACATTTAATCAAAGTAGCCACTCTAATACATAGTTGCTTCAAACCAAGGGCACTCCAGTTGCACCACTTAACGAAACCAGAGCCTTAAGTCAGTCTTGCACAGTCGACTTATAGATCTATCCCAAGCCCGCTTATGTATTATTGACTGATTTGTACTACTACTCAACCAAACTTAATTTTTCTATTTATTAAAGTTGCATGCACTATTAAAACAACACACTGTTTATATCATTTTGTGCATTTGGCATACTTCGACATTTTATCAATCAGTTCACGGCTGACCATTTTGCAATGTACGAATGATAGTTTTGCTTGCTGCCTACTAGGCTTAGTGATAGCATTTTGGCTATTATTTTATGATTTGAGTGATCTCCTCTCTTTTAGGAGAGGACGACTCATTACTATCAAAAAATATACTAAAAGATTAACATGAAATGAAACCCATTTTGATGTAAAGTATAAACAAACTTTTGATGTCTATATGTATTTTAATACTTAGTATTCCTTAACATGGATAATACCCAAAATCAAATTTAACATTTAGAATTTTTAAATATAAAATAGTTCTCCAATATTTACGTCCAAAATAATACTGAAATAAATGCATAGTTTTTTTAGCAACTTAAGGGCTCTGCTATTTGATTTTGGTAAGACTTTGAATGTCAGTAGGATGGTGAATCAATATGCATAACTTTGTTAGGTATGCGTAACTTTGTTGGGCACCCTCAAAAGTTATATTTATTCACAAGAGTATTCGCAAAATAATGGGTATTTGGTGTCTAATCTGCGTTTTGATTTGTTGGGCTCCCTCAAGGTCGAAAATGGATTATGATAGTGTGCAAATATAAGTAGGAGTTATATATAGAGGTTTTTAGGCTCGGGGAACAAGTTGAAGAAAAATTTAGGTATAGAGACAAGAAGTTTGCTTTTTAGGCTGAAAAATATTTTTTTAGTGTAAATCACAGAATGATAGTTGCAACTATGTCTGTCAATGGACAGGATTCGGTCTGTGTATTATAAAATTCGGACCCAAGTCCAATTACAATAAAAACTCAAGCTCGGCCCGAACCCGCAGAGCATTTCAACCCAATATCCGAGCCCGACCCATCGGGCTTTTTAAGCCCACTGGTTAATAACTGTATACCTAACTCAGAATATTTATGTTAAAACCATATTGTAAAACTGCAACTTTGGTAAAATTTGTATATAAACAATGTTAACATATAAATTGAACGGTGAAGTGGTCAAGCTCATAACAAAAGTATGCAAAAACATCTACATGTAAACAACCAAAATGGTAAATAAATAACATACGCACTCATGTTTTGATACGATGAAAAACTAATCAATATTATATATATATGTATGTATGTATGTATGATATAATCAATAAAGTATTATCTATTATTTATAATATTTGCAATTTGTTGAACACACTTGAGATTGTTATTACATGATCAACAGGGGTCATTAGAAAAATTATAAAAAACCATATTGGTAAGTTATTTACTCAAGAATACATGCAATAACGTCTAATCTATCTTAATCTAAACCTATGCAGTCAATAATAACCACCATGAAGTTGTTTTTAGAGTAAAACAAGCTAAAATGAACTAATTATAATGACAGGCCAAGGAATGTCAAAATTGCACTTAATATTGAAAAACTTGGATATGTCGTTATTAATAACCTAACCAAAAACGAATTGTAAGTGCTACCGACCGCAAAAAGAAAGCTTTTGAATCATGGTCACTTGATTGTGACTCAACTTAGTGCTATCTGTTTTCAAGCGTAAGTCTACAAATCCAACAAAGACACGAAAATATAGGGGCACATTCCATATTTGAACACCTACAAAAGTTGTATTTCGAAATTTCTTATTTGCATGGTACAAGCTTTCAAGGAAACTATTCGTTCGAAGATGAGAAAAGGTTTGGTTATGCAAGAGCATGTACTCAATATGATTAGGTATGTCAAATGGCTAGCGCAGTTTGGAACCACTGTTGATTGAGAATTACAAGTTTACCTTAACCTTGGATCATAGAATTCTTAGTTTAATTCATTCAAGTTCAACAAAAATATAAATTCAGTATGATGCACCATCATCGAGATTCTTAATATGTTAAGGAAAGCCGATGGTGGCTTTGAAAAGGATAATGGCTTATTCCTTATCATTAAAGATCAGTCCTTCTCAAAGAATAAAACATCTAAGAAGAGTTATAGATCCCCTAAGGGTAAGAGTCGCAAAGGTGTTTTTTAAGGAGGAGAAAGGTGAGTGCCACTATTGGTTTGAGAAAGGATACCAGAGAAAGAACTATACCAAATATTTGAAGATGCTTAAAGAAATGAAAGGGTTAAATGCTTCTTCTAAAAGTAGGTTAATGATAAATTGTCTATCTATAACTTCTAAATCTTAGAGTTTTTTATAACAAGAGTGATAATTTATTTAAGCAGGGCAATCATTTTGATGTATTAAGGATTCTAACCCATGACCTCATATATGAACTAGTTTACAAGGACTTAGAAATCAATGCCTAGTCGCAAGAGACACTTTGGAACATTGAGTTGGAAATGGAGCAGCAATTACTATTGAAAATAGAGATTATTATGAAACTCCTGCAAATGAATATAGGATTATTTTAAATAACTATTATTTCGTACCAAAATTTTTTGTGTAATAATTTCCATTTTCAGTTTACTGGAGAATGGATATGATTTTTTTTGGAGAATGATGTTATGACCTTTTATTTGAACATGGTTAATTGTGCCAACCAATGTTAGTTTTAGGGTTCGAACTCACAACCTTTGGTCGCACATCAATACAATTAATAAATTGAGCCAACATTGTAGGAAGTTATAAACATTATTTATTGGAATAAAACTACTGCTTGTGGAACTCTGAGTTATGGTATTTATGTTTTTATTAATAATTTTGTGTTGGTTGTTAATAGTAATACTATTAATGCATCTAACCTTAGTTTGACCTTCCCCTCGATTCCCAACTTCCCCTTGTTCGTGATGTCTGCCTCCAACCTTAGTAGCCACCAGGCATCTCCTCCTCCTGATCCACCCCCTACTACCCCAGTTCATCCCCCTGGCTTTCAACCCATCGGTTCCTCTGAGCCTATCTCCGATCCAAATGATGACTTTGTCCCCGTCGTTTCGCGTAAATGGAAAAGACAACCCAATTATGCTTCTTACTCTCGATCTCACAATATTGCTTCCCATGCTGCTACTATCCCCACTCCTTCATCGCCTTTCCTACCATCTGCCCAAAGTCGGTCTCATAACCCAACTGATACTACTGCCCTCCCTAGCCCTTCGATCAACAAGCCTATTTCTATTAAATGTACATTTTCTTCTTCTTCAAGTAGAGCATGGAACGAGGTTGTCAAAGGCAATAATATTCCAGTTTCTGTTCCACTGAAATTTTATCACCCACGAGAAGTCAACTCATTGAAATGCGCTAAAATTTCTTCCGAAGTGATTTTGGATGGCAGAAAGCAATGGAATAATTCCATCGTAGTTTATGTAGTGGGTCCTAAACCGTACTACCCATATTCCAAGGACTATATCTTAAGAGTTTGGAAACCGGTTGAGGATTTCTAGATTTACTCTATGGAAAACGTCTTTTATGCGATTAGATTCAACAAAGAACAAGGCTGTGTGAATGTTCTGGAAGGGGAACCCTACTATTATAACAAAAAACTTATGATGATGAAGAGATGGTCTCCTGGATGCAGCTGAACAAAGAGCTTCTCCATACTATTCCAATTTGGATCCCTTTCCCCAACCTGCCACTGGATTTTTGGATAGAGGAGGGAATTAATCGAATTGCCTCCGTACTCGGATCTCTTATCAAAATTGATAAATTTACTGAAGGTATAATTAAGATTGCATATGCTAGAGTGCTAATGGAAATTGACAACTCTTTCAAATTCCCGAACAAAATTCCTATCTTAAATGAGAAAGATGAGATTATATGGCAAGAAGTAGTTTATGAATGGAAACCAAACACATGTTCAAATTGCTCTAGTTTCGGACTTGCGGATATACATTGTCATTTTAGCAAAGTTTGGATGCCTAAAGGATACCAAAATTCAGTGAATGATAATGCAGATATGCATATTGATTTTAATTTGCCTATTTTGGATAATAATATGAGAAATGATAATTGGGACAACCAGCCTAATCACCTCACTAATTCTACTATTGAAGAGCAACTAATGCTCAATGGTTCAGGTCAAAACTCAACTCGTAATCCCAATTCAGATGATAATATATCTAGTTCTAATCAAATCTCCATGCGTAAAACCCAAATGACCAGTCGACCATCTCTAGTCCGACTCTTAATACAAAAGTGCCTCTTGAACCGAATGCTAAATTAAATGCAATGCATGACACTAATAATAATGATACAGTTAATGCATTACAATCTTCAAACAACAATTACAACTCTCTCAATAAGGAATCAGATAACGTGACAGTTGATAATTTGGAATCCACTTCGAATCAAAGGGCTGCAACTTCCAATCTAGAGCTTGCTTCCATAGCCAGAGTGAAGTCGACGCGCAAGACTAGAACAGTGGAAACTCCATTTGAATTCAGAGCATCTTTGAACTCTGATATAGTGGAAAACCCCACACGATGAAGTAAAGTCAATCAATTGAAAGGTAAAAGCAAAAAAATCCAAAAAATCTAAGATTATGGAGAAAGTTACTATCCCGAAAGGAAGTAACACTCCTGATACCAACAGTTAATGGAGTTCCTTATTTGGAACATTAAGGGGATGAATGCCCCCTCGAAGAAGTTGGAAGTTTTACATATTCTAAATTCTAATAGGTTCTCTTTTATTGGAATTCCTGAAAATAAGCTCTCTTTAGACTCTACTAATAGTTATATGGCTAAAATTTCTAAGGACTGGAAATTTTCACATAACATAACTGCAAATCAAAAAAGTTGTATCCTTATTATTTGAGACTCTACTCTATGGTCCACTATTATTCTTCACACAAATGAGCAATTTATATCTAGTATTCTTCACAATGCTAATGGCATTAGTGTTTTGTGCGCAATTGTCTAGCATTCAATGAGGAAGAGAAACGTAAGGAGTTATGGCAATACATCATCAACCAATCTAAGAGAGTTAACCTTCCATGGCTCATGGTAGGTGATTTTAATGTTATTCTTTATAGTAGTGAAAGAATGAGTAATGGAATATTTAATTTTGTTGGTGATCAAGATTTCATTGATTGCATAACTCTCTCGAATTTGATGGAACCTGATTTTTTAGGCAATTTTTTCACATGAAGAGGAGGTAATTTGTTTTCGATTCATAGCAAGATAGATCATGTGTCTGTTATCTCCTTATGGAATGATAAATTTGATGAATTTGGCATTAATTTTGGTAATCATCCTTTGAGTGATCATACTCTGACCTTAATCAACCTAAATGTGCATATTAAAAGAAATAAAAGAATATACAAGAATTCTTGGCATTTGCAAAAAGACTATCATCTCTCCATTAATGAGGCTCTGGAGCAAGTCTGCACTGGTAGTCCTCTTCACGTGCTATTATGTAAGCTAAAAAGAGTAAAATCTATCTTGAAGAACTGGTCAAGAAATAAGACCAATTTACTATCTATGATTGATAGATTAAAAGAACATAATAATAATATTTATCATCAGTTGGTATGCAATCCCCTTGATGATAACCGCTAGAATTTATATTCTACTAACCGTGATCACTTGCATAATATGCTAAGGAATTTAGCCATTGATAATGAACAAAAAATAAAAATTAATTGGCTTACTAAAGGGCACAAACCTACTGAATTCTTTTTTAATAAGATCAGTGATATCAAACCTAGTCGAAGGAGTAACTTTAATGTTAATAATCAGGGATTATAGATATCAGTATCGAATAAAATTACTCAAGCAGCTATTTTGTATTTCTCAGATTTATTTCAATCATCTCAAGCCACAGTCCAATTTTCAGAAATTACATGCAAGAAAATTCTAACAGATAATGCAAGAATTAATCTGTGCAAACCTTTTCAGATCGAGGAAATTAAAGAGGCTATTTTTCAAATTAATGATAATAGCTTTCCTGGTCCTGATGGTTTCAACTCTAAATTTTAGAAAGTTCACTGGGAGTAGATTAAAATGGATATTTGTAAAGCTATGAATGGTATTCTTCAATCGAGAAAAATTATTAGAGAAATAATTCATACATACATTTGCCTCATACCAAAAATTCGTGATGCTACTAGTTTTTCTGATTTTCGTCCAATTTCTCTTTGCAACGTTTCCTATAAAATATTAGCCAATTTGCTTTGCAATCGAATGAAAGTGTATATGAATGACTTAATCTCATACAATCAAAATGCTTTCATCCCAGGCAGATTTATTTCAGAAAATTCTCATGCAGCTTATGAAATGGTAAGGGGTTTTAACAGGAAAAATGCTAACAAGTCTGTCTGAAAATTGACTTACACAAGGCCTATGACAAAATCAGTAGAGAATTTATTCATCATATGCTGGTTTCTATGGGATTTCCTCAATCTTTTGCTAATCTCATATATGAATGTATTTCTACTCCTTCGTTTTCAGTTTTAGTAGATTGTTCCCCTTATGGTTTCATTAATAGCTCGAGAGGATTAAGGCAAGGGGATCCTCTCTCTCCATACCTTTTTTCTATTGCAATGGAATTTTTGGCACTAAATTTGGACCTGGAATTCCTTAAAGGTAATATCAGTCCCATATATCAAGTTGAACCCATGAGTACTCACTTGTTTTATGTAGATGATATTTTAATCTTGATTAAAGCCACTATAAAAAATGATGATACTATTCATCATATTTTCCATGTAATGAAAAGTTTTACTGGCCTTGAACTAAATACAGATAAACCCAGTTTGTTTTTCTGTAAAGGTGTAAAATATAAGCAGAAGATTACTGATATTATTAAAATTAAGCCTATGAACCTGCCTATCATATATCTGGGCATTCATCTATCCTCCAACTCTTTAAAAACTAGAGATTTTGGCTGGCTCATTGACAAAATCAATAAAAAATTCAGTAATTGGCAAAACAGATTCCTCAACATTCAGTGGGAGAGTTGAGCTCTTCAAAACTGTTATCTATCATATGCTTCATATTTGGCTTTATGTATCTCAATTTCCAGTTTCAATTATTCATAAAATAAATTCCCTATGTGCCAACTTTCTGTGGAAGTCAAAAGCTCATAAAAAAAGCTGGGATGAGGTGTGCATAACAAAAAGTGAAGGAGGTTTGGGAATTAGGAAAACAGAGGATATTTCAAAAGCTATTGCAACTAAATTACTATGGAAATATATCAATGGTGACTCTCTTTGGCTAAGTGGATTCATAATAAGTATTGCAGTAGGGTTAATTTTTGGACTGCCAGCATGGACAACAATGCCTCTCACACTCGAAAGACTATTTTACGAGCTTGAAAATGGTGCAAGGAGTTTATAGACAGAAAAATAGTAGATGGTGCAAATATTGATATCTGGTCTGACCCATGGTTGAAAGGCTCATCCCTGATTGATAAATATCGTTGGAATAACATGTCCATTTTAGGTGGATGTCACAAAAAAGTTTCAATGCTTATTTCAGATAATAAATAGAAACATAATCTTAGTTATATTTCCACTCAATCGCAACTTTCTATCAAAAAAGTTATCATTCATCAACATTTGAAACAGGATTTATGGTGGTGGCTCCCTAACAATCAAGGTCGGTTTTCTTCAAAATCTGCATGGAATATTTTTAGAACAGACACAACGAGTTTGAATGGGCCAAAATTATATGAGACAAAGGATGTGCTCCTAAAATGTCTATGTGCTCTCTACCGGTCATTTGAAACAAATTAAATACCAAGGTCAGAATTAGTAAATGGTCTCCTAACATAGATCAAATGAGTTTTATGTGCTAATAATATCGAGGACAGAGATCACCTCATCTTTAATTGCTCGTATTCTAGGAAGATTCTGGATGATCTTATGCCTAAGCTCAAGAATAATTTTTGTTCCAACTATGACCTTAACGATTTGCTGGTAACTATTAATCAAACTCAGATAATAATAATAATTCGACTAATAATCGTATCATTAGCATCATCTTCACATCTATTATATGGAATATATGGTGTGAACGTAATAGCTGAATTTTTAAAGGTATTGAACAACCTTATAAGTCAAGAATTAAGCATATATTGCAAGACAGAAATTATCTTATTCTTTATAGTATTCAGTCATAAAAGATAAAACTTGGAAGAAAAATTTATCTTAATTGATCTCAACATCTTGTCTGATCTTCATGATTGCTTTCGTCCTCCTTGAGCTTCATATGATTTGGTGATCTGAACTTGAGTCGGCTATCTGCTTCCTCCTGGTGGTGGTTTCTTCCGCCATTTTTAGTCGAGAATTTAGTTTGTGCTAATTTGGGAATTGATTCTTTCTCTCACTTCCAGCTGGTTTTGGTGTGAAGACGTGCCTGATTTTTTTTCTTTTTTCTCTTTTGTTTTGTAGTCATTGTGTTATCCTCGGGTTGTTGTGGTGTTGGTTGTCTGGTTTCTTTTTGTTTTCTTTCTGCTCCAAGCTGCTCGTAGGGATGGTTTTGATTGTGTTTTCTTATTTGTTTACTCCTCCATTTGTTTGACGGCTTGGCTCAGATTCTGATTTGATTGTACTGTTAATATACGGAAATGATATGTACTATTTACCTTACAAGGCACTCATTTAAGCTAGGGGGATTGTAAGATTTTAATGAGGCATATCATGGAAGTATATGTTTTTTCGGTCCATTTATAAAGTACCTTTTTCCAAAAAAAACAATAATAGAAAGTACTATCACCTTTAGCATTATATACTATGCCATATTGGTGAGAAACTCTTTCCTAAGTTGAGTAATGATGGTTATCTTCCTTCATTAGATTCTGAATCTAACGATATTTTCTAGTTGTCTCAATAGAAAAATAGCTAAGCTCCCATTCATTAGACGTACTAAAAGAGTTACTGAAATCTTTCAACCAGTACATATGAATGTATGTTGTCTGATGTCTTTAGTGACCAAATATGGTTCCACTTACTTTATTACATTCAGTAATGATTTACCTAGATATGGATTCGTGTATCTTATGAAATGCAAGTTTGAAGTCTATAAGAAATATGTTAAATATAATGTAGAAGTAGAAAACAAAAGGTTTAGGAAAATAAAATTACCTTGTTCTATTTGAGATGGCGAGTACATGAGCTTTTGAACTACAACACCTAAAAGTAAAAGGGATTACCTCATTGGTCACATCGCCTTACACTTTTCAACATAATGTGTTTCAAAAAGGAGAGATCAAACTTTGTTGGTTATGGTTTGGTCTATGATAATTGACATAGATTTACTACTTTCCTTTTGAGGATACAACTGCCATCACAAGGAGAAAAAGGTTGTTACCTCGAGACATATCATCCTTTTAAATAAGTAATTCCTTTTTAAAGGAACTAGTGGGAGTGCGATGGACTTGGATAAGATCCAAGCAATTAACATGGAAATAAACCATGTGGATGAACTGAATTTAGCTAAAACCTAAGAAATTCTATTAGACAATTTGATAGGGAATCTCATGCAATAGAGAGATAGTACAGTTTTCTCGTTCATGTGGGTAAAGAAAATCATTTGTTTACTTCCCAAATCCCCTCCATACAAATAAGTACTGGAGCATAATGACTCAACACTATGGCCTCAAGTTATGAAATCCATGATGGATTCTATCTGCATGAAAAATGTTTGGACTTTGGAGGACATACCCAAAGGGCTAGTATCCATTCGCTGCAAGTGAACCTTCAAGAAGATCGATGTAGATGTAAAGGTAGAGACTGATATAAATCAATTTAGAAATCAATTACTTGCCCATTGTATTCAACGTCCAATAATATATATGGTTACAAGAGTCAAGATAGGCCACATATTAGCCAATTGATTTGCTAAAACAAAGGTAGCTAAATAATACTAACCAAATAAAGAGGCTACAAGTTAGCCAATTGATTTGCTAAAAAAAGGTAACTAAATAAATACTAACCAAATAAAGATATCGTCAGATCAGGGAATAAATGCAAGAAATATTCCAACGCCTAGAATATATGTAAAATATATTATATCACACCCTCTCAGTCGAAGCAGGAGGTTCTCGTATGCTTAGACTGTCCCTGAAATCATTAAATAATACGCGCGGAAGCCCTTTTGTAAAATATCAGCAATTTGGTAACGGGACGGCACATGAATCACACGCACTTCGCCACGGGCTACTTCCTCACGGACGAAATGAATATCTATCTCAATGCGTTTAGTGCATTGATGCCGAACAGGATTGCCGGATAAGTATATAGCACTCACATTGTCACAATAAACTAGAGTAGCCTTTTGAATAGGACAATGCAACTCTAGAAGAAAATTTCTGATCCAGTACGAATCAGAAACAACATTAGCAACACCCCTGTACTCCGATTCAGCACTAATACGGAAAATAGTAGGTTGCTGTTTCGAAGACCAAGAAATCAAGTTATCTCCTAGGAATACACAATAACCAGAGGTAGAACGACATGTGGCAGGACAATCACCCCAATCTACATCGGTATATGAGATAATACGATTAATATTGGATTTGTACAAGTGGAGACCAAAAGAAAGGGTTTCCTGGAGATAGTGTATGATATGCTTAAGAGCTTTCATATGCTCTTTAGTCGGGGCATGCATATGAAGGCAGATCTGTTGCATGGCATAGGAAATGTCTGGCCGAGTGAATGTAAGATGCTGAAGAGCACCTATAAGACTATAAAACTTAGTCGGATCATTATAAGGAGTGTCTACGGTGGCACTTAGTTTGGACTTAATGTCAACAGGAGTAGGATATGAACTGCAATTATACATTCCGGCACGTTCAATAATTTTTGCAGCATATTGTGTCTGAGATAAGAAAAGACCATGGGCATGACGAGTGACAGCAATACCCAAAAAGAAACTCAGAGGACCTAGATCCTTCATAGCAAATTCAGAAGCTAAGAGAGTCATAATATACTTACGAAGACGATCAGAAGAAGCTGTAAGTATAATGTCATCCACATATAACAGAATGTAACCAATATCAGAACCATTCTTCTAGATGAATAAAGAGTGATCTGACGTACTATGAGAGAACCTAATGGTAGCAAAAAAATCAGCAAATCTTTGGTACCAAGCTCGATGAGCCTGTTTTAATTCGTACAAAGATTTCTTCAAAAGGTAAACATGATCCGGATAATTTTTGTTATGAAAACCAATGGGTTGATGCATATAAACTACTTCATTGAGATGACCATGCAGGAAATCATTCTCGACATCCATTTAATGAATGGGCCAAGATTTAGAAAGAGCAATGCTGAGAATCGCTCTAATGGTGACCGGTTTAACCGCGGGCCTAAACGTTTCATCACAATCAACGCCCTACTGCTGTGTATTTCCATCACCTACAAGATGAGCTTTATAACGCTCAAAAAAATCGTCAGATTCATGTTTATGATGAAAAATCCACATAGACCGAATAACATTAACATTAGGCAGCCTAGGCACTAATTCCTAAGTCTTATTGTCAATTAAATCTTTAAATTCATCCAACATTGCACTTTTCAAATTATGGCCACTAAGCGCACTAACAAGATTTTTCAAAACAGGAGAAATATCTGTAGTGGTGGTAGTGTGGTAATTAGAAGAGTATTTGGGGTTGGGTTTAAAAATGTCATTTGATGCACGAGTGGTCATGCTGGTTGAAACGGGGTTGGGAGGCCTAGCGGTGGTGTGAGGAGTGGCCAAAGTGGGGGAGCACATATATGGGGTTGGGCTATGGGGAAGAGAGGATGGGCCAGAGGAGGAAAGAGAGGACCGAGTGTGGGCAGCAGTGGGAGGTGTGGAATCTGGGCCTGTGTGAGACTACAGCCTAGATTGAGGAATAGAGGATGAGTCGTTGGGCTGCGTTGTTGGGTTAAGCTGCATATTTTGTGGTGTGGTATTTTGAGATAGATGACGTATTAATTGAGGATTAATATTGTCACTCAAAAATCATAATTCGAAGGTTTTTTTTTATGGAATTTAGAAAATGGAAATTCTGCTTCAACAAAACGAACATGACGATAAATTGTGATTTTACCACTAGACATGTCATAGCATTTGGAGCCGCGATGATTAGGAGCCAGACCTAAATAAGCACAAGGAGTCAACCTTTCTTGTAATTTATGAATAGTAGAAGAGGGAATAATGGGAAACATAAGCAACCAAAAACACGCAAACTCGAATAATCCGGATCACTTTGATAGGGGATTTGAGCGGGAGATTGGTAATTCAATACCTTGAAAGGAAGGATATTGAGAAGATATGTAGCCATGGAAAGAGCATGATACCAAAAGGAGAGTGACATAGATGCATGAGAAAGAATAGTCCGGATAATATTATTTATGGATTTTATGTGTCTTTTGGCCTTCCCGTTTTGAGGAGATGTATGAGAACATGAGAGACAGAAAAGCATGTCATGTTGTTCCAAAAAAATCCTTAAAAGTGCTATTAATGTATTATGTACCATAGTCACACTGAAAAGTCTTAATATTACGTTCAAATTGTGTCTTGACTAAAGCATGAAACTCGAAGAAAAGTTGTTTGACCTGAGATTTTTTTGCAATAGGAAAGATCCACAAAAGTTTGATATAGTCATCAAGAAAAAGAACATAATAACAATGGACGGAAGTACTAACAATAGGAGAAGTCCAAAGATCACTATGAATAACATCAAACGGAAGAAAAGTATATGACACCTAATCATAAAAAGGTAGCTTAGAATGTTTCCCAAGAGGACAAGGAGAACAAATAGTTTTACAAGCCTTATTACAATCAACAAACTTTTTACTACAAACAGACTTAAGAATAGCATCGCCAGGATGACCTACAATTGTGCCAAATATTCGAAGGCAAAGTAGTAAAAGCAGAATGATTGTTGGAAGAAATGGCTTATGAGTTGGAGAAAAGTTGATATAACCCCTCGGTGCTATCACATCTCATTAGTATGTTCCCTGTTGTAAGTCATTAATAGTGAAACCAAAAGGGTCAAACAAGATAGAAATCCTATTATCTGTGGTAAATTTAAGAAAAGAGACCAGATTTTTAATGAGTCTGGGAGCATGTAACACATTGCTTAGGGTAAATGGTGGATAAGGTGGAGGCAATGTAGTGCTACCGTGACCAATAATTGGAATTAAATGACCACTACCAACAACAATGTTATGATGCTTATTGCTTGAATTGAAATAAAAAGAGAGAATACTTGCATCTGCAGAGATGTAGCACCAATATCCATGTAGTAGTTCCCATCTGGTTGGGGGAACGAAAGAGCATGCATAGCGGCCTCAATGTCAGTGGGCATGTAGCTAGGATTAGGAGGAGCAACATCATTGAAAGCTTGAGGTCTGGACCCAAGTAAGCTTGACCCAGAAGAGGAGTGACGTTAGGCCGTTGGATTGGGACTTAGCTGCCAAGAGTATGCGGAAAATGGGCAAGGAGGAATAGTCCACCCTCCCCAACCAGGCTGCCACATCTGCTGCCACTGTGGCGGTGGGGTCTGTTGACATGGCTGCCACTGGTGCTGCTGATATGGCGGCTGACTAGGACTGGACCCGTTAGTACTTTGGTGGACCTTTTTCTTCTCATTGTTTTTCGAATTGTTCCTCCCTTTATTATTGTTGTTGCGCTTGTTTCTTGTAGATGAATAAGTGGCAACCATGGCAGCACCACGGGACCGACTTCCAGAACCACCAGTTTCACGAGCTTGACGAGCCTTGATAGTACGCTCAGCCATTTTCAACCTTGAACGACAAATCTCAAAGGATGGCAAAGGCTCTTGATTTGTATATAGTCCACCGTACCACTATACGCCTCTGGTAAGGACCCGGTGAGACGTAAAACCAGATGAACATTTGTCACCGGAGCATCAACATCAGCCAACCTATCCGCTAGAGATTGTAGATAATTACAACAATTATCGATCGAGTTGAAAGCCTGAAAAGTAGTGTTCGTAAAGTCCTCCTCGAGATGGTTAGCCCGAGAGGCTTTGTTGTCCTGAAAAAGAGCTTCAAGACGGTTCCATGCCATCTCTGCCGTGTCATTACGTCTGAGGATAGCGAGGAGAAGATCAAAAGAAAAGGTGTTGTAAATCCATTGCAAGACAACGGCATCCAAACGCCTCCAAAGAGCCGGATTAGCAGACTTAGCCTAGCCATAGGCATCCATAGCCTTCTCCTCCGTTGGTGGAACCAAGTGATCGTAAAGATCATGAACCCTAGCAAGATTGGTAAATAGAGTAGCCCAAGAATGATACATGGCTTGCTCATTGTCTGATGTTACGGGAATAAGAAACTTAACATTAGTGATGGTGAGTGCGGGATGAAACTTGGATGAGTCTTCCATGGAAATGAATTAAAGATAGGAGAAGAAGAATGAAGAATAAGATAGGTGAGGCTAGGGCAAGGAGAATAGGACCGTAAGAGGCTCTGATACCATGATAGAAATCAATTTAAAATCAACGTCCAATAATATATATGGTTACAAGAGTCAAGATAGCCTACAAATTTGCCAACTGATATGCTAAAACAAAGGTAACTAAACAAATACTAACCAAATAAAGAGGCTACAAATTAGCCATCTGATTTGCTAAAACAAAGGTAACTAAATAAATACTAACCAAATAAAGATATCGTCAGATCAGGGAATAAATGCAAGAAATATTCTAATGCCTAGAATATATGTAAAATATATTCTATCAGAGACCTATAAAGAAAGGCTTGTAGCAAGAGGTTTCTACCAAATTAAATATGTTGAAAATGATGAAAAATTTTCGCTAGTGGCCATGCTTAAATCCATTTAGGTTCTATTTTTATTATTGTACATTATGATTACAAATTATTATAGATGGACGATAAAATAGCTATTCTAAATGGTGGTTTTAAAGTTATAGTTTATATGTCATAGCCCGAGGGATCTACAGTTAGTAGGAGAAAAAAGAAGACATGCATTTGTAAAGGTCAATTTATGGTCTTAAATAAGCATCGAGAAGTTGAAACAAGTGCTATAAAAAAGTTATCAAAGCATTTGGTTTCAGTTAAATCACAAAGAAAGCGTGTCTTATGAAAAAAAGGAGACAAAGGTAATATGGTATTCGTTATTTTATATGGATGACCTTTTATTGATTAGCAATGATGTATCCATGTTGTAATTGGCAAAACATGGTTATCCTCGAAATTATCAATAAAAAATTTGGATGCAACACCATATATACTTGAAATAAATATCTATAGAAATACATCAATAATGATGTTAGGATTGTCTCAAACTTTGTACATAAACGCTAAAATTGTTGGTATAGAGAATTCTAATTAAGGAAATATTCCTTATTAGCATGGAATTATCCTTTCCATAAAGGACTTCCAATCTATGAATAAGGAAAAATAACTTATGATTAGGAATCCTTATACATTCCTAATAGGATCCATCATGTATGCGATGCCATTTGCAAGACTAGTTATCGATTGTGTACTTTTGCATGGTTAAATAATTTCATTCCAATCCCGATGAAAAGCATTGTGCGATGGTTAACAGTATCCTTAATTATTTCTTAAACACTGAGGATTTGCTTCTAATATATGGAAACAATGAACTTTCTATAAAGGGGTATTCCGACCATATCTTCCAAAATGAAATCGATGATAGCAACTCCATTTATGATTTCTTATGAAGGGGTATTCTTATGAAGGTACATCCTATTCAAAATTATTTATAATTTATATCATAGTCTAATATTGAATATAGTTTATAATATTAATCTTATTGTAATATCAACTACACACTTGTAAATTGCATATGATCAATTAAGTACATAATTGTAAAACAGAATTTAATTCGGTATAAAAAAACTATTGTTTAAAATAGGATATAAATTTGAGCTCGATTATTTGGTGTATAATTTGCTTATATTTGGTATATTAATATTTAATAGGTGTGGTCCCACGTTACTATATCATATACTAATATATTCATTAATTTTAAAAGGTTACTCACATTAAGGTTTAAGGTTCTTACTAACCAGCATTTATTACATATGGTATAAAAGTTATTGTAATTCAAAAAACCACATGAATGGTTAGTTAGTGTGTGCAACTTCCCATGGAATGGAAAAAGTCACAAATGCGCAATAATAGGTGGCTTCTTTTACCATTCATGTAAGTTGATAATTTCCACATATGTATAAATACCCTATATATATATGAAGTATATATATGTATTAATTTTTATGCATTACATTAGACCATATATTATGCATGTTATTTCATATACATATGTATATATTGGGTATAAATCACAATAAATTAGTGTTTATATTAACGTTGATGGATATATTCTAAATTTGAATTTCAAATCCTAACCATAATGTGTACATATAGTACACGTAAATTAGTGTTTATATTAACGTTGATGGATATATTCAAATTTTGAATTTCAATAATGAATGAATTCAAAACTGATATTCGAAATTTGAATTTCAAATCCTAACTAAAACATAGTTTTCAAATTAGAAAACAAATTTATTAAACTTAAATAAAAATAACATTTAAAAATGAAATTTCAAATTTCAAATTTATATTATTTTTCTGGAATTCCTCATCAAACCCACTGAGCCTAGCTCTACAATCCCAACAATATTGATGTTATTATTGATGAAATGTAAGTGTTATTCGCACCGTACATAAGTTTCGCCCAAGAATTTTCTAAGGCTTATCATGATATTCTTATTCATGAGCACATCTACGCAAACAAGTTTAAATAAAGCATGCTACATGCTCGGCATGTGAGACCAAGTGTCGCTTACTATTTTCTCAAAAATAATATTAGTTATTACAAAACTCTAATCTAAAGTACATATTATTGTCTTCCCCAAAACCATGGTTTTTCCACGAATCCCCACTCTAATTACTTTAATTTTTAACCCAAAATAATAGTAATAATCCAAATTAGTTATTTCAAAAATAAATAATACTTTACTTATGAGGTCGAATTAGTTTCCCTAGATCGAATCTAGTTATTCAATAAAATCTTTGTTTATTTAACATTATTTTAAATTTATTGGTTAATCGCATTAATCAATCTAATTAAATATTTTATATGAATTTTATCATGTATATGACATAACAACACAACATAATGAAATATAAACATGTGTATAACTCTGTGTTTGTGTATGCGCGTGCGTGAATGTATAGGGATTGTATTTATTTTATATAACTATACATTATACTTACTTATATGTATGAAAATTTGATATGAATATCAAAAATAAATGCCTAAACACGTGTGTTCGAATATACTCTGATGTGTATATGATTCATATATATATATATATATATATATTTATATTTATATATATATAGTACATAAACATATATAGTTGGATATATATGTGTGTGTATGTGAGATATTTTGTTGCCGCTCACATATATTTAAAATATTTACATATACGAAATTATGAAAACTAATCTATATAATAAAATTAGATAATTTCAAAATAAGAGAATGCTTAATTGAAAGTGAAGAAGGAAATAAAGTTTCACATTAAATTTGGATTTAATTAAATCAGAATGAAATGGAAGTAGATTAAGGTGTTATATTAAATTCCCTCATTTACAAACACCAACTAAAAATATATTCAATACCAAATAATTTTCAGGCTTGATCACAAAAAAATATCCAATTTAAAATTACAAATATGTAAACACACATTCTACATGAAAACAAAATTGTTAAAAGAAAGTATTGTAAAAAATATTATATTACTTCAATCACTAAAATTAATTTTAGATCAATCCATATGTACATATATGCATATGTATATTATAATTAAAAAATTTAAAAATAAAATACACATATCAAATTTAACAATAAGCCATTGAATATATATTGATTTGTAGCACAAAATTAAAAATACTATAAACATATACATATGTAATTCAATTAATTAAATATGAGATCCATGAATATAACTAAACTAAATTATGAAAACCAATATGAATTCTGTCATAGCTAATCAAATCTACATTAGTAATTATGCATGATCCAATGGATGGTAGCAATATAGAAAACAAAAGAAACATAAAAGAGATTTTGATTAAATTCAATATATGGCAGTTCAATAAACATATACTCGAAATTGGTCAAGTTAAAAAATCGTGAACGAACAAAAATAAAAGGGAAATTGTATCTAAAACTGTCTTTCCTTTTGTAACACCATGATTTGAGATTTCGCTTCGGATCTCAAAGTAGATCCACTCCCAGCTTTGCGAGAGAAGGATGAACCAGTTAGTCTTTATTTTATATTTTCATTTCATTTGGAGTTGATTTAATTTTGGAAGGGATGAATAAATCTTAACTATGGGTATGGAAAGAATGAGAGAAAAATAAAATGAATGAAAGAATGAATTAGAATAAAATTAGTGGATTTTTTTTATTTGAATGAATGAAACTTTTCTCCTTCTTTCAGTTAAAACTCCCCTAATTAATCACTTAATTTTCTCTCTACCATTCTCTTCTCTCAAGACATGGTCGGTCATTGATGCCATTAAATGGCATAAATTTTTCATAAACCCTTTCAAGCAATTATCTTTTTTTAGCCCATTTAAAGTCACCTGATATCGTATACCAGTGCACGTAAATATAACTTTTATATATGCATTCAAATAAATAAAAAATTTCCCAAACACCAAATAAATTAAATAATAATCAATATTTCTCAGATATTAATTATTTTAGGTAATTTTTAACATTTCATATAAATTAAGCAAATCATGTGGTTATTTGAAGAATTTATAGACACGATACTATGACTTAGAGTTGTGAATTAAATCGAAAATTAATATTAAATAATTCAAATATTTATGTTCGCACATCAGCTTAGCTAGTAGTGTGACAGTTTGGCCTAATTTATCGCTTATAAACTTTTTAGTAAAATCATATTTCAAATTGTCTAAAGCGATACCATTTTGCAACAATAATTTACTCATATTCTCTTTGTCTATATTATATCACTTTAGGATTTATGTGATTTGGTTTTAGTTAAAACTCCAATTTCATTTGTTCAAATCAAATATTCATAAACAAAGTCCTTGATTCAATTAACATTCATTAACCATACGACAATTGGCCAGAGATTTTAGCTTTGAGTAGACTACAGTTGAATGTGATACTAACATCATATAATTGAGGAGACGAATGCTCTATTGGATTGTAACGACATAGAATTTTATCAATTTGATTTTTGGATTATTTAATTAGTCTAAAATGTTCAATTTGGGTTTTTATAAGAAAATATATGTTTCAAATAATTGTTTGATTTTTGATGACACATTTTTAAATTAATTTATAGAATTTTGTTGAAACGACCGGGGAATTTTGACCCTCAAAAACCAACATCAATACGTTCACTATATGGAATGTCGAAAAATCAAGTGTAGAAAATTCCATATCATTAGGGGTTAAGAAGAAAAGAGATAGAAGAAGAAACAGAAATAACAACAACACAGAATCTCACAATCGCAGTGGAACAATATATATATATATATATATATATATATATATAAAATAACAGATTTTTATATAAAGAAAACTATAAATATTAATAAACATACAAATTATCAAAGTACAACCATCAACGTAGAAATCTAGATAGTTATAATAACCTATTCTCAAAAGTGCTGAATATACAGCCTACAATACAAAGTGGAATATAACCAAGTACGTGTAATACGTCTATATTATCCAGCTCGCCTCCTGAGCTACATATCAACCTAACTTGAATTCTCTAACACTCGGTCTGACCCGAGCATTACAATAAAGTAACACCCGAGTCAGTCTGGAAAACTAACATGAGTAAACACACCTAATTTTAATTACTTAAGTTATCAAATCCTCTTAAAAAAACAAAGGTATTTCGTAAGACCGTGTCACACATACACACGACGAGTTTTTCCCTTACGATAACAAAAATATTTTTACAGAAAATCCAGTGATATTATAATAGTGTCTAAATACAAATACTTATTACAATAGTCGAAATTGTTAAATTAATCAAATTCCAGTATATTGGGTTCTACAATCAAAATTATATAGGTTCGTGGTGGATATTGCGTCGAAGTGGTTTCGGATAATGCAAATATTTGATCCCGGTCTCATTGAATCCAACGATAATTTTAAAGGGCACGTCATTTAAATAACAATTTCACAACCAAGGTGCCAATATTCACTTATGGAAATTTATTGCATATGTTTATTTTATCATGAACTGTCCATCGAAATTTATTTGCATGAAATCATCACACTTTCCGAAACCGAAATAGTGATCAATACGAGTCGATTTATTTGAAACAAAACGTATCAACATTTTATTTTTTCACTACTTTAATTTGTTTGGGTACAATGGCATAAATAATAGGTAAACGAAGTCAATATCTAAGAAAACAATATCAGTTAACATAGATCATTAACTCAATCGACAATTTATAATTGATATTAAATCGGTTTGCAATTCAGGGTTGACTTGGTTTCAATTAACCGAGACGGGTTACATTTTTATTTCAGGTTACTCGTTAACTAAAGAAATTAGATAAATTATTTTGTTTTAAATTAACTAAAATTAACAATCCATTCAAAAATCCACTGATCAATTAACAGATAATTTATTAAGTAAAAGATTTCTTATTCTTTCACTTCAATTATTTAAATCATTCAATTTTACATTGCGTAAAATCCTGATGATATTAGTTCAGATGAAAGTACATAGCGTTAGGATCCCGTTGTAAAACTTCTTGTGCTGGTTGGGTTTAAAATGGAATAGAAATTTGAGTTTTAAAAATTTAGGTTATTAAATATAAAAATAAGTTCCATTTGTCTTTTCGACATACCAACCCAAAACAAAACAAGGCCCGACCCATCAACCCAAGCTAACCCAAACCCAATATTTCTTCCTTCTTCTTCTTCTTCTTCTATTTGAAACAAGCAAAATAGAGTTTAAGAGTTTATCGGTTATTTACTAACAACTAGTTTCACTTCCCCTTTTAGAAAAACCCAACCCATCTCGAATTTTTTTTCCTATTTTTCTTTTCATATTTTTTTCTTTTCTTTTTTCTTCCTTTTCTTTTCGCCCATCACTAATACTCCCAGCCCATCCCCTTATCCTTCCCCTCTTTTCTCCTAACTCCCTCTTTTCTTTCATTTACGTGCACGAAGCTACGCACGAATATGGTAACATACACTCGGATGTTGGCCAACATCGTTCGCCGCCGACCGACCTCACGAGTCACTCGCGACCCACTGACCTCGACTATGCACCTGGAATCAGGTCTACAACTTCGATTCGAAAATCGAAATGCCCACTCACTTGGAACGAAAAATTGCTCTGGTTAAACGCCTCGCCACGACGACCTATGACACCATCCACTATCAGATTCCACACACGGCATCGCCACCACCTCTGGTTCCATTTCCTTTTATTCTGCACATTCCTCTCTCCCCATCGATGTCGACGTTTCCATCAACCCGAGACCAAAATCCAACCTTCCTAAAACCTAGTTCCACTACGTTAAGCCAATATGCTCCACTAAAAATCACGGTAGCATTTTTCTCGCATGCGCCACTCCTTGAGCCTTCTCCATGCTCATTTCCTAGTCACACAATCAACTAAATCGTCGGAATTTCAAAGTTTGCCTAATCATGTTCGTCTTAATATTTCACCCTCCATACTTCATTAAAAAGTACCAAACCAATTCTAAAAATCATGTTTTTCGATAATAGTTTCAACCATGTAATCCATTTGATAAATTGTGATGGTTGAATTATTCCTTCACTGACCTACGTAGTGTCATATTTATTTTGTTCCCTCTTTCCTTGATAAAATCCAATGAACTGTTTTAAACCATTCTATACTCAAAAAAATCGCTTTGGAATTAAGTTTTAAAACTAAGTGAATGATTAGATATTGAATTTTAAAGATAAGTTTTTACTATATTTAACAAAGAAGATAAGTACAGGGAATCCTTTGAAAGAAAAAGTATAGAGTTTTAGTCATAGGTGGAAATACTCATGTCTAACACACATACATCTATGCATATACACGCAACCATCACATATACATTTGACATAGACCTGTAACGACCCGCTATTTTAGACTATTCGCATCCGCACATGTCGGACTTGAATAATTCAAAATACCGAATTGTTAATTTAAAATTTGGCAAATCTCAGATATACAGTAAATAAATAATCACATAATCACAGACACAGAGTAATAATATGCAGCGGAAGTAAAAGAGATAGTAGTTCATGAAGCTACTATAATATATAAGATACATCAGAGTTTACAATAGAAGAGTAACACGATACATCAGGTACAAATCAGAATACATCACTGGAATCATCGAATACTGAAAGCAGAATAGATGGATGGATCTTCAAGCAAAGCTTCAGCTCCAAAGGTGAGTCTCGGATACTGGTACACTCAGTCTGACCCGAGCGTAAAGCAAAACACAAAACACTCGAGTCAGGATTAATATTCTTATATCAATAAATCCAACTCAAGTGAAATAACAATTGAAATACAATAACTCAGAGGATGTTGGAATAACCATCCTCTAAGGATCCGTTAAACTATCTACTATGTAGTAGTGTACGCTAAATAGATAATGTCTATCAGTAATATAAAGTATCAGAATAGTGTTAAGGCGTTACCATTATCCCCCTTAACACATTTTTATATAGATGTCATAGTCTATACAGCACTGTAAACTCCACCGTAAACTAGTGGGATATCTGGGAGTACTCCATAGGTATAACACAAAGCAAATTCGTAGTGGTCGCGTATATCGGGATACAAGTATGACAAGGCACATGAGGCAATACCCAAGGTAGTGAAACTACCGTTCGCCTGATCCGGACTGGTGAGAACGCATCGCCGCAGCGATCGCAATACCGCGAAACAACATTCCTGAAATTCCGAGGGTGCACCAATCAACAACAAGTAATGAGTAATAGTTACGAAGAAGTGTGTTCGCTCGAGGTGGCTAACCCCATTTGGCCCGGCACGGCTCCTGATTTTAGTCATTTCCAATTTGACACAAGTGTCAAGGCTATCCATTATTGTTCTCTTTCTTCAGTCATCACATACATCATTCCAACCACTTCATTCTGGATCATCACTTCGCGTACAGTTATTAAAGTGGTTTTCGGTTTAGACAGAGAGTATGTCCATAACCAATTCCGGTCTCTTTAATAACTTCCGTAATTATTACACCGATTGGTCGTTTAACAATTTCTAAACCAAATCAATTTCAATTCCAATTAGGATTTATAAATCAACATTTCATTTGTCTTTCAATATCAATTTCCAAAATTTACGTTTCAAAACTTCCAAATTACCATTTCATAGTCTTATAATTCAATTTCAATTTATTTTAAACAATTCAAATATTGATTCAAGTTCTTATATAAGTTTCAATCCGAAATCATTTAAATTAATTTAATTTCACATTCAAATCAATTTAAATTCATTAATCGATTTCATTCAATATTCGCTAAGTAAATTTATCATTCAAAACAATTTCTATTAAATTTCAATTTCATTAAATCCATTTCTTAAGTTCAACTCCATTACATCAAAACTTCAAATTCAATTAGATTAAATTTGTCAAGTCAAATTCTTTAAATTCAAGTCTTATATTTATTTCAATAAACGCATTTCATTTCTTGTTAAGAAATTCAATTCCATTTATTTATTTACTTAATTACAAATTTCAAACTCAATTAATAAAGAAACTATCTTTCACATATTCGAGAAGTTCAATTTCACTTATTTACTTATTTAAGTAATTTTCCAAACTTAATAAATAAAGAAACCCCATTTCATTTATTAACAAAGATCAAATTCAATTAATCGAAAGTTCAATTTCTCTTATCAAAAATTCAAATTTTATTCAATGTTCAAATACTTAAATCTTATTCAATTATTAAATAGTTACATCTAAATTATTAATTTTAAACTTAATTATCAAATCATTTCAACTTAATTATAAATTCAACTTAATAATTAAATCATTTCCACTTAATTATAAATTCAAACTTAATCATCAAATCATTTCAACTTAATTATAAATTCAACTTGATAATTTCAAACTTAATTATAATTTCAAATTTAATTATTAAACGATTTCAAAATTAATAATTTCAAAACTCAATTATTACTAATTCCAAATTATTTATTAATAATTCCAAATTTAATTACTAAATAATTAAATTTCAAACAGCGTTCTTTCATCAATTACTACGTTAATTTTTGTTTCAGATTTCAATCTTTACATTTTCCTTTTCATAAAATTTCAAATTCCAACTTCATTTCAAAACTTAATCTTTATTCGAATAAAATCATTATTTTATTTTTAAATCAAATTATTGACCAATCGGATTTTTATTTAATTCTCTCTCCTAAGTCAAGGTCATTTAGGTATTTATCATTTCAACCCGATTCCAATTTTAATTCAAGGTCAAGCATAATAAAGGGAACTTGCAGTGTGATAACTGGGATGATGTCAAAGTAAATAAACAAGCAATAACAACAATCAATAACAATCCGATAATTAATACAAATAATCCCGAAATAATCGTATTAATTCGCATTGTTGTTTGTGTGAATTAATATAATTATCTCTAGAATCTACACTATCATTTCATGTAGATTTAAGATTATTACACTAATTATTAATACGGTTCTTCACTTGTCATTCGATTTCAATTTTACACTACAACAATTAATCTAATATACGTTCAATGGTTCAAAGTGTAGTTATCACTATTCTACATGTCAATTAATTTAACAATTAAAAGGGTCATATTTAACTAATCAAATTCAACATATATGTTGATTCAAATTTTAATTATCCTACATCAAATTCAATTGCATAATATTTATCACTTTATACATTACAATTTAACACCCAATATGAACCACAAACAATCAATCAAACGGGACTATCATCGTATAATTAACAGATAATGGTGTCAGATGTCACAGGTGAACTGATATAGGTAATAACATACATATACCAGTGTAAATAACTAACAGTCGCATATTTCAATTGTCGTTTCAATTGAAATCGAATTTAATAAATATAAGAACATTAATCGTGAGTCAGTGCTCACCTTTCGAGGCTAGAGATGAACGAGAGTGAGTTGATTTACGAGTCCAAGCATGAATCAAAGCTAAGCACAATGGACATGGATTCGACGGATAAAGCTGATAACAGAAGTCGATGAGAACAAATCAAAAGTTATCCTGAGATAACAATTTTTTTTTTATTATTATGATCTTATAAAATTTAATACTTTAATTTACGACAAAGATTAAAATAAAATATATATAATTATGATTCAAAATCATTATTCTTGGAATACAACATCTAAAGTCAAAGGTGTATATATATCATTATTTAAAAATATCTTTGTGTATACTTAAAATTCTTTACATCAACTCTTGAAATATACAGAGTAACAATCACAGTATCTACAAACAAACAAAATCCATACCTAAATCATTATTTCTATATTCTAACACAATATGGACCTCGTTCACATTCTGAAAAAAAATCAATTTAAACCAAATAAGAACATTATATCTGTATATAAATAATAATAAAAAAACTAAATTGTATATAATATACTTGTATGTACATACACATCTCAGCAAAAGGTTGGCTTGAAAAAAATAACATAAGCAACTGGTTATAAACTAATATATACAGTATAATAATAATGTAAACCAGATTCAAGCATATTGTTATATTCATACATTTTATATAATATACAAAACTGCATAAACTTTTATTTTATAACAATGGACACTCAACCCTTACACACACAAGCAAATCCGAGTCTATACATAAGCAGCAAACGACACACCTACATAATATGTGCATAATTTTTTTTCAAAACAAAAATAAATACGTAAACAAATAACAAAAAGAAAAAGAAAAGAATGCATACATATTTTTCGTATACAATTATACTACATACGTAGTACATAAGAATCATTTCCTAACCAATATTACAGCATATCAACACAACTGTTCAAGTACACATTACAAAAAATAAATGTTTATATGTATTCATGCCACATACAACTATCGTTCATGTATAAAATTTTAATAACACACTCATACAAACTGTAGCTAACAAAACTAAATAAACATTTACTAAAATGTATAAACTACATATCTGAAAATTTTGAAATATGTATTATATAACTAAATATATTAATATGAAATAAATAAACAAGATATTTTGCTCGGATCAAATATATAAGCGTGTATAAATAAATATACAATCTGCATAGCTAACCTACTATACATATGAGTAAGAATTATATGAAGGTATCATGTACCTTATCTTATATAAGGTGAAGCAATCACCCTACCGAACCAGAGAGAGGAAAGAGGTATGTCAGAGGGCTCGGGTCTTGGAATAGGTGATCAGCTGAGCTGCTTGAGTCGGTGGCTTGTGAGGCAGATATAGGTTGGAGGCCGAGCGGGCGCGTGGTGTTTGACTCCTCGAAAGGTTCAAGAGGGAGAGGGCCAGCGGCTGCAAGGATGGGTGGCTCGAGATGAACGTGGTGGCCATGGTTTGATGACGTTTGCGGCAGCGGGGCAATGGGTTTCGGGTTGATGTTGTGGTGATGGGGTTTGCTATGCTCGTTGGCAACGGTGGCCGGTGGTATAGCGTGGCGGAGGTTGGAGGGTCGGCTGAGCTCTCGAGGCCGTGGGTGGGTGGTTGTATGTCGGAGGCGAAGGCTTGCGGGCTGGGGAAGAAGAAAAGAAGGAGTAGGCGACGCTGTGATGGGATGCGATGGTAGTTTTGCTCGGCAGAAGGAAGACGTGAGGAAGAATGGAGTTAGAGGGAAGGTGATGGAAGAAGGAGGCTTGGTGTTGCTGTGAAGAGAAAAGGATGAAATTTTTTGAAGTAGCAGGAAACGAAAGTGGGATTGGGAAGAGCATCAGACACCAATATGAATTGGTGAACATTTACTCCTATTTACTAAAGCAGACCAAAAGTTTAACGTCGCTTTGGGAAACAAAGAACAGGCTGGCTACGCATAATCACGCCATGGCTTCAGATTCTATTGGACATTAGACAATATTAATTTTCAATCTGAACCTTCACAAAACAATGCACAGACCCGTACCGATACGGCGCTCGTTTTTATCGTTTTCTTCGCGTATCGGGTCTCAAAATACAGAAATAAGTATACTGTAGTGATCAGCATGACAAGACGATCAAAACGGTATACGGATATCAATGATATGATTGAATTACAAAAATTTGAATTTTCTATACTAGCGGAAAATGCATAAAAAACGTAGAAAAATAAGATCGACGGAGTCAAAAATGTCGGAATTTGGAAAAACGACAAACTGACAACTTGCTCAAAAGATGGTTTAGAATTTTTCTATGTAAAAATATTTTGATTTTGAAAAAAATTTATTTTCATCGTTTTTTAACTGATTATACTGAAGTAAATTTACGCGCGAAATAAACTTTCATATTTTCGGACGAAAATTTACCGGTTGCTATGTTTAACTTGACATATTCCAAATATCAAATTTATATTTCAAAATTTTATCGTTTAAAATTCTAAAAAAAATTCAATTAGTAACGTTATTAAAACCGTTTAAATTTACGGGTTGTTACACTCTCCCCCACTCAAAACTTTTCGTCCTCGAAAAGGAAGAAGGTAGTAGAATAGAAACAATCAAAAGAAAATAGACTTGAATTACATTATAAACAATTAATTTAAACCATATAAATTTCAATTTAAATCATTTATATTCAACAATTGGTTTTTAAATTCAAGGTTTCCGTTTAATTTCACATTTATTAATTAATGTTAGATACAAAAAGGTTTCTTTAAAACAAAAATTCAATTTAAATTAAATTAACATCAGGATATCCCATTAAGTTGATTTTATTTCAATTTATTAACTTTCAAAACAAATTTTATTAATTAATCACATCAATTATTCAATTAACTTATTATTCTATTTATATTCATAAACATTTTATAGTTAAAATTTAAGTGAATAATATTTATTATACGCACTCGCATTTTTATTTATAAATGCAATTTATATTATATATTATCCAATTTTCTTAAATTATCAATTTCAAAGATCATAAATTTGAATAGTCATTTATTATAATCATGCTTTGTTCGACAATTTATTTCTTCTTTATTCCAAATTATTATTAAGTTTATTCTACTTAATATCCTATCATATATATATATATATATATATATATTAAGTATATTTACATTTATTATAAATACTCAAATTTATTTAAAATTCCTTTGATATCATTTATATCGCATAATGTTCAATTACATAGTTAACTTTTGAAAATTTAGGTAAGTTATATATAATGCAATTGAGTATTATCCAAATAAAATTTTACAATTCGCTTATTTCAAGTTAAGTATTTAGTCAAAAAATTTGGCTTCCTTTAAAATCATCCTTAAATAAAATTTTAAGAATTAATTTTCGATTAACTTCAAACAACTTAGAGATAAAATAAACAAATATATATATATATATATATATATATATATATATATATCATAATATCAAATCAAATTTAAAAATTTCAATATATATTATACTTCAAGTCAAGTTTAGAAATTCAAATCAAATTTATTTTTCCAAACAAAAGTGTAGCAGGGCTACAGAATAGTCTCTCCACTTTGAAACTTGAAAATGAATGTCGATGATGCGGCCGTCATCACCGAAATTATTTTCCAGCGACAAAAGAGAAGAGTTCTAACTTAATCATTTAAAATTCTTTGAAAACCATTCCTATTCAAAAATATTTTAAATAATATACATTTTAAAACTTTAAAACCATAGTTCGAAATTATCGAAAATTAAATTTTCAAATTCAAATTTTTAAGTTCACTTCAAATTCCAAATCAAATTATAACTAAGTTTTATAAATTCATATATTTATATTATGAAATAGTCAATGGTATTATAATACGATAAATGAAAATATTATCATTTCGGACAACAGATTCATTAACAATTTAATTTCAGAAAAATTTATACTTACATATAATATAATCATTCAAAATTATTTACTAAATTTGAAACAATATTGTATCAGTTTGCTCTGTTCAAGTGTTTTGGAAATTCTATCAATAACGTTGATCAAACGAATCGATCGAAAATCCAAATCAACATCAACAACTCAAACAACACAATATATAAAACTTTTTTTTAACATTAATTTATAAATACACTTCCCCGCTCAACGATACAAGAATGGATTTCAAAATGAGGATAGGATTCAAATTTTGATGGACTCACATTAAAGAGAATTCAGATTCGAATTCAAGTTCGGAAGAAAAGATAAGATGATTCAATTAACCGAATCAGGAGATGGATAACTTATTTAATTCACGAGCAATCTTAATCGGTCGACCGTGACTTCAAGAATAAGATCGATGCTGAATTCCGAGGTAAATCAACATTCGATCTCAAGAAATGGAATTCAGACCTAGCAAGAGATTGATAGAATCGCAAACCGAGGATACAGAAATCTTCGGTAAATCAATGCCTATTATAAAGGAGTTTCACCCATTTACAAATAATTCGACGATTGGCGAGACCGCCGATTCATCATAAAGATCATTCAAAGTGGAGTTATAGTATACTCCAGAATTAAAAGAAGACGAATAGTGAGGGACGATAATGAATTTCGGAACCGAGGGACGTTCCGAAAATTCAAAGGAATTGAGTTAAAAAGAAGGGATTGAAACTCGAATGAGAGTAATTCTAAAAATACATTTACCCTATATATTGAGTTTTGCCTAGAGCTACCAAAGCTCTGATACCACTGTAACGACCCGCTATTTTAGACTATTCGCATCCGCACATGTCGGACTTGAATAATTCAAAATACCGAATTATTAATTTAAAATTTGGCAAATCTCAGATATATAGTAAATAAATAATCACATAATCACAGACACAGAGTAATAATATGCAGCGGAAGTAAAAGAGATAGTAGTTCATGAAGCTACTATAATATATAAGATACATCAGAGTTTACAACAGAAGAGTAACACGATACATCAGGTACAAATCAGAATACATCACTGGAATCATCGAATACTGAAAGCAGAATAGATGGTTGGATCTTCAAGCAAAGCTTCAGCTCCAAAGGTGAGTCTCGAATACTGGTACACTCAGTCTGATCCGAGCGTAAAGCAAAACACAAAACACTCGAGTCAGGATTAATATTCTTATATCAATAAATCCAACTCAAGTGAAATAACAATTGAAATACAATAACTTAGAGGACATTGGAATAACCATCCTCTAAGGATCCGTTAAACTATCTACTATGTAGTAGTGTACGCTAAATAGATAATGTCTATCAGTAATATAAAGTATCAAAATAGTGTTAAGGCGTTACCATTATCCCCCTTAACACATTTCTATATAGATGTCATAGTCTATACAGCACTGTAAACTCCACCGTAAACTAGTCGGATATTAGGGAGTACTCCATAGGTATAACACAAAACAAATTCGTAGTGGTCGCGTATATCGGAATACAAGTATGACAAGGCACATGAGGCAATACCCAAGGTAGTGAAACTACCGCTCGCCTGATCCGGACTGGTGAGAACGCATCGCCGCAGCGATCGCAACACCGCGAAACAACACTCCTGAAATTCCGAGGGTGCACCAATCAAGAACAAGTAATGAGTAATAGTTACGAAGAAGTGTGTTCGCTCGAGGTGGCTAACTCCATTTGGCCCGGCACGGCTCCTGATTTTAGTCATTTCCAATTTGACACAAGTGTCAAGGCTATCCATTATCGTTCTCTTTCTTCAGTCATCACGTACATCATTTCAACCACTTCATTCTGGATCATCACTCCGCGTATATTTATTAAAGAGGTTTTCGGTTTAGACAGAGAGTATGTCCATAACCGATTCTGGTCTCTTTAATAACTTCCGTAATTATTACACCGATTGGTTGTTTAACAATTTCTAAACCAAATCAATTTCAATTCCAATTAGGATTTATAAATCAACATTTCATTTATCTTTCAATATCAATTTTCAAAATTTACGTTTCAAAACTTCCAAATTACCATTTCAAAGTCTTATAATTCAATTTCAATTTATTTTAAACAATTCAATTATTGATTCAAGTTCTTATATAAGTTTCAATCCGAAATCATTTAAATTAATTTAATTTAACATTCAAATCAATTTAAATTCATCAATCGATTTCATTCAATATTCGCTAAGTAAATTTATCATTCAAAACAATTTCTATTAAATTTCAATTTCATTAAATCCATTTCTTAAGTTCAACTCCATTACATCAAAACTTCAAATTCAATTAGATTAAATTTGTCAAGTCAAATTCTTTAAATTCAAGTCTTATATTTATTTCAATAAATGCATTTCATTTCTTGTTAAGAAATTCAATTCCATTTATTTATTTACTTAATTACAAATTTCAAACTCAATTAATAAAGAAACTATCTTTCACATATTCGAGAAGTTCAATTTCACTTATTTACTTATTTAAATAATTTTCCAAACTTAATAAATAAAGAAACCCCATTTCATTTATTAATAAAGATCAAATTCAATTAATCGAAAGTTCAATTTCTCTTATCAAAAATTCAAATTTTATTCAATGTTCAAATACTTAAATCTTATTCAATTATTAAATAATTACATCTTAATTATTAATTTTAAACTTAATTATCAAATCATTTCAACTTAATTATAAATTCAACTTAATAATTAAATCATTTCCACTTAATTATAAATTCAAACTTAATCATCAAATCATTTTAACTTAATTATAAATTCAACTTAATAATTTCAAACTTAATTATAATTTCAAACTTAATTATAATTTCAAATTTAATTATTAAACGATTTCAAAATTAATAATTTCAAAACTCAATATTACTAATTCCAAATTATTTATTAATAATTCCAAATTTAATTATTAAATAATTAAATTTCAAACAGCGTTCTTTCATCAATTACTACGTTAATATTTGTTTCAGATTTCAATCTTTACATTTTCCTTTTCATAAAATTTCAAATTCCAACTTCATTTCAAAACTTATTCTTTATTCGAATAAAATCATTATTTTATTTTTAAATCAAATTATTGACCAATCGGATTTTTATTTAATTCTCTATCCTAAGTCAAGGTCATTTAGGTATTTATCATTTCAACCCGATTCCAATTTTAATTCAAGGTCAAGCATAATAAAGGGAACTTGAAGTGTGATAACTGGGATGATGTCAAAGTAAATAAACAAGCAATAACAACAATCAATAACAATCCAATAATTAATACAAATAATCCCGAAATAATCGTATTAATTCGCATTGTAGTTTGTGCGAATTAATATAATTATCTCTAGAATCTACACTATCATTTCATGTAGGTTTAAGATTATTACACTAATTATTAATACGGTTCTTCACTTGTCATTCGATTTCAATTTTACACTACAACAATTAATCCAATATACGTTCAATGGTTCAAAGTGTAATTATCACTATTCTACATGTCAATTAATTTAACAATTAAAAGGCAAATTCAACATATATGTCGATTCAAATTTTAATTATCCTACGTCAAATTCAATTGCATAATATTTATCACTTTATACATTACAATTTAACACCCAATATGAACCACAAACAATCAATCAAACGGGACTATCATCGTATAATTAACAGATAATGGTGTCAGATGTCACAGGTGAACTGATATAGGTAATAACATACATATAACAGTGTAAATAACTAACAGTCGCATATTTCAATTGTCGTTTCAATTGAAATCGAATTTAATAAATATAACGACATTAATCGTGAGTGAGTGCTCACCTTTCGAGGCTGGAGATGAACGAGAGTGAGTTGATTTACGAGTCCAAGCATGAATCAAAGCTAAGCACAATGGACATGGATTCGACGGATAGAGCTGATAACAGAAGTCGATGAGAACAAATCAAAAGTTAACAATTTTTTTTATTATTATTATGATCTTATAAAATTTAATACTTTAATTTACGACAAATATTAAAATAAAATGTGTATAACTATGATTCAAAATCATTATTCTTGGAATACAACATCTAAAGTCAAAGGTGTATATATATCATTATTTAAAAATATCTATGTGTATACTTAAAATTCTTTACATCAACTCTTGAAATATATAGAGTAACAATCACAGTATCTACAAACAAACAAAATCCATACCTAAATCATTATTTCTATATTATAACACAATATGGACCTCGTTTATATTCTAAAAAAAATCAATTTAGACCAAATAAGAACATTATATCTGTATATAAATACTAAAAAAAACTAAATTGTATATAATATACTTGTATGTACATACACATCTCAGCAAAGGTTGGCTTGAAAAAAATAACATAAGCAACTGGTTATAAACTAATATATACAGTATAATAATAATGTAAGCCAGATTCAAACATATTGTTATATTCATACATTTTATATAATATACAAAACTGCATAAACTTTTATTTTATAACAATGGACACTCAACCCTTACACACACAAGCAAATCCGAGTCTATACATAAGCCGCAAACGACACACCTACATAATATGTGCATAATTTTTTTTCAAAACAAAAATAAATACATAAACAAATAACAAAAAGAAAAAGAAAAGAATGCATACATATTTTTCGTATACAATTATACTACATACATAGTACATAAGAATCATTTCCTAACCAATATTACAGCATATCAACACAACTGTTCAAGTACACATTACAAAAAATAAATATTTATATGTATTCATGCCACATACAACTATCATTCATGTATAAAATTTTAATAACACACTCATACAAACTGTAGCTAACAAAACTAAATAAACATTTACTAAAATGTATAAACTACATATCTGAAAATTTTGAAATATGTATTATATAACTAAATATATTAATATGAAATAAATAAACAAGATATTTTGCTCGGATCAAATATATAAGCGTGTATAAATAAATATACGATCTGTATAGCTAACCTACTATACATATGAGTAAGAATTATATGAAGGTATCATGTACCTTATCTTATATAAGGTGAAGCAATCACCCTACCGAACCAGAGAGAGGAAAGAGGTGTGTCAGAGGGCTCGGGTCTTAGAATAGGTGATCGGCTGAGCTGCTTAAGTCGGTGGCTTGTGAGGCAGATATAGGTTGGAGGCCGAGTGGGTGCGTGGTGTTTGACTGCTCGAAAGGTTCAAGAGGGAGAGGGCCAGCGGCTGCAAGGATGGGTGGCTCGAGATGAACGTGGTGGCCATGGTTTGATGACGTTTGCGGCAGCGGGGCAATGGGTTTCGGGTTGATGTTGTGGTGATGGGGTTTGTTATGCTCGTTGGCAACGGTGGCCGGTGGTATAGCGTGGCGGAGGTTGGAGGGTCGGCTGAGCTCTCGAGGCCGTGGGTGGGAGGTTGTATGTCGAAGGCGAAGGCTTGCGGGCTGGGGAAGAAGAAAAGAAGGAGTAGGCGACGCTGTGATGGGATGCGATGGTAGTTTTGCTCGGCAGAAGGAAGACGTGAGGAAGAATGGAGTTAGAGGGAAGGTGATGGAAGAAGGAGGCTTGGTGTTGCTGTGAAGAGAAAAGGATGAAATTTTTTGAAGTAGCAGAAAACGAAAGTGGGATTGGGAAGAGCATCAGACACCAATATGAATTGGTGAACATTTACTCCTATTTACTAAAGCAGACCAAAAGTTTGACGTCGCTTTGGGAAACAAAGAACAGGCTGGCTACGCATAATCACGCCATGGCTTCAGATTCTATTGGACATTAGACAATATTAATTTTCAATCTGAACCTTCACAAAACAATGCACCGATCCCGTACCGATACGGCGCTCGTTTTTATCGTTTTCTTCGCATATCGGGTCTCAAAATACAGAAATAAATATACTGTAGTGATCAGCATGGCAAGACGATCAAAACGGTATACGGATATCAATGATATGATTGAATTACAAAAATTTGAATTTTCTATACTAGCGGAAAATGCATAAAACGTAGAAAAATAAGATCGACGGAGCCAAAGATGTCCGAATTTGGAAAAACGACAAACTGACAACTTGCTCAAAAGATGTTTTAGAATATTTCTATGTAAAAATATTTTGATTTAAAAACATTTTATTTTCATCGTTTTTTAACTGATTATACTGAAGTAAATTTACGCGCGAAATAAACTTTCATATTTTCGAACGAAAATTTATCGGTTGCTATGTTTAACTAGACATATTCCAAATATCAAATTTATATTTCAAAATTTTATCGTTTAAAATTCTTAAAAAAAATTCAATTAGTAACGTTATTAAAACCGTTTAAATTTACGGGTTGTTACACTCTCCCCCACTCAAAACTTTTCGTCCTCGAAAAGGAAGAAGGTATGAGAATAGAAACAATCAAAAGAAAATAGACTTGAATTACATTATAAACAATTAATTTAAACCATATAAATTTCAATTTAAATCATTTATATTCAACAATTGGTTTTTAAATTCAAGGTTTCCGTTTAATTTCACATTTATTAATTAATGTTAGATACAAAAAGGTTCTTTAAAACAAAAATTCAATTTAAATTCAATTAACATCAGGATATCTCATTAAGTTGATCTTATTTCAATTTATTAACTTTCAAAACAAATTTTATTAATTAATCACATCAATTATTCAATTAACTTATTATTCTATTTATATTCATAAACATTTTATAGCTAAAATTTAAGTGAATAATATTTATTATACGCACTCGCATTTTTATTTATAAATGCAATTTATACTATATATTATACAATTTCCTTAAATTATCAATTTCAAAGATCATAAATTTGAATAGTCATTTATTATAATCATGCTTTGTTCGACAATTTATTTCTTCTTTATTCCAAATTATTATTAAGTTTATTCTACTTAATATCCTATCATATATATATATATATATATATTAAGTATATTTACATTTATTATAAATACTCAAATTTATTTAAAATTCCTTTGATATCATTTATATCGGATAATGTTCAATTACATAGTTAACTTTTGAAAATTTAGGTAAGTTATATGTAATGCAATTGAGTATTATCCAAATAAAATTTTACAATTCGCTTATTTCAAGTTAAGTATTTAGTCAAAAAATTTGGCTTCCTTTAAAATCATCCTTAAATAAAATTTTAAGAATTAATTTTCGATTAACTTCAAACAACTTAGAGATAAAATAAAAATATATATATATATATATATCATAATATCAAATCAAATTTAAAAATTTCAATATATATTATAAATCAAGTCAAGTTTAGAAATTCAAATCAAATTTATTTTTCCAAACAAAAGTGTAGCAGGGCTACAGAATAGTCTCTCCACTTTGAAACTCGAAAATGAATGTCGATGATGCGGCCGTCATCACCGAAATTATTTTCCAGCGACAAAAGAGAAGAGTTCTAACTTAATCATTTAAAATTCTTTGAAAACCATTCCTATTCAAAAATATTTTAAATAATATACATTTTAAAACTTTAAAACCATAGTTCGAAATTATCGAGAATAAAATTTTCAAATTCAAATTTTTAAGTTCACTTCAAATTCCAAATCAAATTATAACTAAGTTTTATAAATTCATTTATTTATATTATGAAATAGTCAATGGTTTATAATACGATAAATGAAAATATTATCATTTCGTACAACAGATTCATTAACAATTCAATTTCAGAAAAATTTATACTTATATATAATATAATCATTCAAGATTATTTACTAAATTTGAAACAATATTGTATCAGTTTTCTCTGTTCAAGTGTTTTGTAAATTCTATCAATAACGTTGATCAGACGAATCGATCGAAAATCCAAATCAACATCAACAACTCAAACAACACAATATATAAAACTTTTTTTTTAACATTAATTTATAAATACACTTCCCCGCTCAACGATACAAGAATGGATTTCAAAATAAGGATAGGATTCAAATTTTGATGGACTCACATTAAAGAGAATTCAGATTCGAATTCAAGTTCGGAAGAAAAGATAAGATGATTCAATTAACCGAATCACGAGATGGATAACTTATTTAATTCACGGGCAATCTTAGTCGGTCGACCGTGACTTCAAGAATAAGATCGATGCTGAATTCCGAGGTAAATCAACATTCGATCTCAAGAAATGGAATTCAGACCTAGCAAGAGATTGATAGAATCGCAAACCGGGGATACAGAAATCTCCGGTAAATCAATGCCTATTATAAAGGAGTTTCACCCATTTACAAATAATTCGACGATTGGCGAGACCGCCGATTCATCATAAAGATCATTCAAAGTGGAGTTATATGATACTCCAGAATTAAAAGAAGACGAATAGTGAGGGACGATAATGAATTTCGGAACCGAGGGACGTTCCGAAAATTCAAAGGAATTGAGTTAAAAAGAAGGGATTGAAACTCGAATGAGAGTAATTCTGTAAATACATTTACCCTATATGTTGAGTTTTGCCTAGAGCTACCAAAGCTCTGATACCACTGTAACGACCCGCTATTTTAGACTATTCGCATCCGCACATGTCGGACTTGAATAATTCAAAATACCGAATTGTTAATTTAAAATTTGGCAAATCGCAGATATACAGTAAATAAATAATCACATAATCACAGACAGAGAGTAATAATATGCAGCGGAAATAAAGAGATAGTAGTTCATGAAGCTACTATATATATAAGATACATCAGAGTTTACAACAGAAGAGTAACACGATACATCAGGTACAAATCAGAATACATCACTGGAATCATCGAATACTGAAAGCAGAATAGATGGCTGGATCTTCAAGTAAAGCTTCAGCTCCAAAGGTGAGTCTCGAATACTGGTACACTCAGTCTGACCCGAGCGTAAAGCAAAACACAAAACACTCGAGTCAGGATTAATATTCTTATATCAATAAATCCAACTCAAGTGAAATAACAATTGAAATACAATAACTTAGAGGACATTGGAATAACCATCCTCTAAGGATCCATTAAACTATCTACTATGTAGTAGTGTACGCTAAATAGATAATGTCTATCAGTAATATAAAGTATCAAAATAGTGTTAAGGCGTTACCATTATCCCCCTTAACATATTTTTATATAGATGTCATAGTCTATACAGCACTGTAAACTCCACCGTAAACTAGTGGGATATCAGGGAGTACTCCATAGGTATAACACAAAACAAATTCGTAGTGGTCGCGTATATCAGAATACAAGTATGACAAGGCACATGAGGCAATACCCAAGGTAGTGAAACTACCGCTCGCCTGAACCGGACTGGTGAGAACGCATCGCCGCAGTGATCGCAACACCGCGAAACAACACTCCTGAAATTCCGAGGGTGCACCAATCAACAACAAGTAATGAGTAATAGTTACGAAGAAGTGTGTTCGCTTGAGGTGGCTAACCCCATTTGGCCTGGCCCGGCTCCTGATTTTAGTCATTTCCAATTTGACACAAGTGTCAAGGCTATCCATTATCGTTCTCTTTCTTCAGTCATCACGTACATCATTTCAACCACTTCATTCTGGATCATCACTTCGCGTATAGTTATTAAAGAGGTTTTCGGTTTAGACAGAGAGTATGTCCATAACCGATTCTGGTCTCTTTAATAACTTCCGTAATTATTACACCGATTGGTCGTTTAACAATTTCTAAACCAAGTCAATTTCAATTCCAATTAGGATTTATAAATCAACATTTCATTTGTCTTTCAATATCAATTTCCAAAATTTACGTTTCAAAACTTCCAAATTACCATTTCAAAGTCTTATAATTCAATTTCAATTTATTTTAAACAATTCAAATATTGATTCAAGTTCTTATATAAGTTTCAATCCGAAATCATTTAAATTAATTTAATTTAACATTCAAATCAATTTAAATTCATTAATCGATTTCATTCAATATTCGCTAAGTAAATTTATCATTCAAAACAATTTCTATTAAATTTCAATTTCATTAAATCCATTTCTTAAGTTCAACTCCATTACATCAAAACTTCAAATTCAATTAGATTAAATTTGTCAAGTCAAATTCTTTAAATTCAAGTCTTATATTTATTTCAATAAATGCATTTCATTTCTTGTTAAGAAATTCAATTCCATTTATTTATTTACTTAATTACAAATTTCAAACTCAATTAATAAAGAAACTATCTTTCACATATTCGAGAAGTTCAATTTCACTTATTTACTTATTTAAATAATTTTCCAAACTAAATAAATAAAGAAACCCCATTTCATTTATTAATAAAGATCAAATTCAATTAATCGAAAGTTCAATTTCTCTTATCAAAAATTCAAATTTTATTCAATGTTCAAATACTTAAATCTTATTCAATTATTAAATAATTACATCTTAATTATTAATTTTAAACTTAATTATCAAATCATTTCAATTTAATTATAAATTCAACTTAATAATTAAATCATTTCCACTTAATTATAAATTCAAACTTAATCATCAAATCATTTCAACTTAATTATAAATTCAACTTAATAATTTCAAACTTAATTATAATTTCAAACTTAATTATAATTTCAAATTTAATTATTAAACGATTTCAAAATTAATAATTTCAAAACTCAATATTACTAATTCCAAATTATTTATTAATAATTCCAAATTTAATTATTAAATAATGAAATTTCAAACAGCGTTCTTTCATCAATTACTACGTTAATATTTGTTTCAGATTTCAATCTTTATATTTTCCTTTTCATAAAATTTCAAATTCCAACTTCATTTCAAAACTTATTCTTTATTCGAATAAAATCATTATTTTATTTTTAAATCAAATCATTGACCAATCGGATTTTTATTTAATTCTCTATCCTAAGTCAAGGTCATTTAGGTATTTATCATTTCAACCCGATTCCAATTTTAATTCAAGGTCAAGCATAATAATGGAAACTTGTAGTGTGATAACTGGGATGATGTCAAAGTAAATAAACAAGCAATAACAACAATCAATAACAATCCAATAATTAATACAAATAATCCCGAAATAATCGTATTAATTCGCATTGTTGTTTGTGCGAATTAATATAATTATCTCTAGAATCTACACTATCATTTCATGTAGATTTAAGATTATTACACTAATTATTAATACGGTTCTTCACTTGTCATTCGATTTCAATTTTACACTACAAAAATTAATCCAATATACGTTCAATGGTTCAAAGTGTAATTATCACTATTCTACATGTCAATTAATTTAAAAATTAAAAGGCAAATTCAACACATATGTCGATTCAAATTTTAATTATCCTACGTCAAATTCAATTGCATAATATTTATCACTTTATACATTACAATTTAACACCCAATATAAACCACAAACAATCAATCAAACGGGACTATCATCGTATAATTAACAGATAATGGTGTCAGATGTCACAGGTGAACTGATATAGGTAATAACATACATATAACAGTGTAAATAACTAACAGTCGCATATTTCAATTGTCGTTTCAATTGAAATCGAATTTAATAAATATAACAACATTAATCGTGAGTGAGTGCTCACCTTTCGAGGCTAGAGATGAACGAGAGTGAGTTGATTTACGAGTCCAAGCATGAATCAAAGCTAAGCACAATGGACATGGATTCGACGGATAGAGCTGATAACAGAAGTCGATGAGAACAAATCAAAAGTTATCCTGAGATAACAATTTTTTTATTATTATTATGATCTTATAAAATTTAATACTTTAATTTACGACAAATATTAAAATAAAATATGTATAACTATGATTCAAAATCATTATTCTTGGAATACAACATCTAAAGTCAAATGTGTATATATATCATTATTTAAAAATATCTATGTGTATACTTAAAATTCTTTACATCAACTCTTGAAATATACAGAGTAACAATCACAGTATCTACAAATAAACAAAATCCATACCTAAATCATTATTTCTATATTATAACACAATATGGACCTCGTTTACATTCTAAAAAAATCAATTTAGACCAAATAAGAACATTATATCTGTATATAAATACTAAAAAAAAAACTAAATTGTATATAATATACTTGTATGTACATACACATCTCAGCAAAGGTTGGCTTGAAAAAAGTAACATAAGCAACTGGTTATAAACTAATATATACAGTATAATAATAATGTAAACCAGATTCAAACATATTGTTATATTCATACATTTTATATAATATACAAAACTGCATAAACTTTTATTTTATAACAATGGACACTCAACCCTTACACACACAAGCAAATCCGAGTCTATACATATTGTAACGACCCAGAATTTTTAGAAATTAAAATTTGAATATTTAATTAATTTTAAATATTAATAAGTGAATTTATAAGTCAAATAAATTTTTATTTGAATTATTGGATTTAATTGGATAATTAAATCGATAATTTAATACGTTAAATTATGGAAATAATTGAAAATTGAGTTAAATATGATTGTAAATGATTTGTAAAATTTTATTTTATCATATGGGAGTTAGAACGATATTTTAGAACTTTTAAAATCGAATTAAAAGTTAATTTGTGAAAATTGAATATTTTAATATTAAAATCGACTAGTGAAAATAGTCAATTTTTGAACAGTCTCAGAATTGAACGAAACTAGTTCCATTGGATCCGTAATAGTTAGTTATTACCGGATTTCAATTTTCGTGTCAATCGGAGTTATCGTTTGATCGTGGCAGCTCGAAACGCATCGATTTATTTTTAATTTTAATTTGGCGAGCTAAAATAGCCATTTTTTCAAAAAGTCTCGGATTTCGATGAAACCAGTTTCATCGGATCCGTAATGTGATATTATTATAAGGTTTCAAATTTCAAGTCGATTGGATTTACCGTTTGTCCGGTACAAATTAAAACGCCTAGAAAATCGCTTAAATCGGTTTAATTCAAATTGAGCGTTTGTAGCTGTAACTCGCACAAACTTCCGAATTAGCTTTCGAAACCTGTTTCATTGTGTCCGGAACGCGGGATAAACCCTAGGAACGTCAGTTTCGGCGCGTAAATCGGAGTTCGAAATTTCCGGATGAATAGTGTTCGAATTTTCTTTATAAATAGCACCCACCTCTTCATAATTTAGAAAAAAAAATAAAAACCCTAATATTAAACCCTAGCCGCCACCCTTGCAATGTATGGCCAGAAATGTCCCAACTTCCACCTCGATTATCTCCTCATCCGTCGACAATTAGCCTTAGGTTTCAACTAGAAGATTGAAGAGCATGCCAAGATCCATCTATCCAACGGTCATGATCGTGTTTGGAGCTTCGGATTGGCGGCAAATTGGGCTCAAAGGCCTGGAGTTCGGCCTCGAACTGCGTGCTACACGGATGGCCGAGCTCTATGAGCTTAGGGCCGAACATAGTGCAAGTCGAGAGCTTCGTGATGGTGGTAGTTTGATGAAGTATAGTCGAGTGTAGAGAGAGAAAATTGAAAACCTAATTTGTGGCAATGGGTTCAAGTGTGCGTTCCATTATCTGTAGAATAGAACGAAGGGAGAGGGAGAAGAAAACGTGCGGCCTGATGTTGCTGGGGGATTGATCTATGGCCAGGATTAACTTAGGTTTATAAAATTTTAATTTAAGTTATAAATTTGTGTATATAAATCGTGTACAAACTTCATAAATTCATAACTTTTTCATACGAGGTCGAAAACGCACGAAACCAGTTGCGTTGGAATCGTATGGACGGGCACTACGCGATGGAGTTGGTTTGGAGTCGTTTGGAGTTAGTGAGAATTTTGGGTAAAATTAAACGTCCGTTTAATTTTATTCGAAATAAATCGCTAAAACGGATTTAAAATCAAGGTGAGAACTTCTCACTCAATCGAATCAGTTTCGATTTTATTTAAATAGTTAGATTTAAAATATTTGAATGCATGTTTGAATGTTGATTGTTATATATTGATTGTTAAAATAGACATTATACGCCGTTAGTAAGCGGATGTTATTTATTAAAAACATATACCGCGAATATTTCATAAACAGTGAAATTGGTATTATATATATAATATCAATATATATATATTGGCATATGTATATATTGCAGTTGTTGATTCCCCGCATTTTTTTGTTTAGCGGATGAGACCCTATTGCGCCGTTATTAAGCGGATAATATTTAAATCCCATATACCGCGATAATTTCGTACTGGAGCGAAATTGGTATTGTGCTAATGTTTGTGGATGCAGGAAAACAGGTTGGAGGGATCCAACTGGATTCCTCAACAGTATTTATTTGATTTCAGATATTTTGATATTTGATGGATTTTCATATTGATATATGATATCGTTGTTGTCGTGATTGACTATTTGGTGTGTAGCATCATTGGACCCAGATTTTGGGATTTTAAAATGATTTTTTTTTAAGTTGATTTTTGAGAATATAAAATATTTTTGGAATTGATCCATTTTATATAAATAAACGTTATAATTTTTTAAGTTATAAAAATTATGATTTTTGAGAAATATAGTTAAAAACTGATTTTTGAGAATATGATGCTAATGATTTTATAAAATAGTTTAATCGAGATATTTTAGAATTATTGTGAACAGTTTAAATATAGGATTTATAAAATTTGATTATTTTATAAATCAAGAGAAAGGATGAAATTATAAAGGAAATTAAAGACGTTTTAAAAGGATAATATAAATTGATTTATATTAAGAAATTTATAAATGGATATTTATAAATTGAAATACGGACATTATAAAACGAGTTTTTATAAGTGTTTGAATGAAGTGAAAATGAATTTCATTAAAGAATGAAATTTATAGAATTATAAACGGTGAAGTTGTAAATGGAATTTTATAAACAGTAGGTTTATAAAATTTATAAAGTTATTGAAAGAATAGATTTGATTAAATAAATGAATCTTATAAGTTATAAGATTTATGGTTTGGAAAGTCTTTAGAGGAACGATTTTGTAAAATAATCGTTTTTATAAGTATTTAACTTATAATATGAACTTTTATTTTATAATTGAGTTATAAACTGGAATAGGTTAATAAAAGAATTTATAAAAAGGAAGTTTTATAAATAAATAGAAATGGAATTTATAAACGTTGTTTTATAAATTCGCAAATGACTTATTTTGATAAGAAAATTTGTTAAAACCTATAAGTGGAGTTATATTCACATTTTTGAATAGTGAATAATCCTTTGAATTAAAATGTATAAAAGGATGAAATTTGTTAACAAAGTATATTCACGTTTTTGAATAGTGAATAAGATGTTAAAGAAATTGTTTTGAATGTGATATTTGAAATAGAATTAAAACGATCTAACGAAGTTTTAATTGTGTTGAGATTCGAAACCATAGATTTCAACATTGATTGTTGAAATAGGCGTTTTCGAGAAAATAAAAGGAAATGGTGGACTATAACACTGTTGTTATAGTAAATAATTTCCGAAAGGAAATGTTTTGTATAGTATTGGGATTTATATATCTATTTTAATTTCGAATCCCTATACTAGTGATTTTGGGTTGTCGTAATGATGTTTTACGCAACATTCGTTTTGGCCCAAATAAATATGTTTAAGAGAATGATTTCCTTAAAGAATGAAATATATACTTAATTTCGATTTAAGTATATTGAATATTTTCCAAGTGTTGGAAATAAATAAAATTTGTGAACTACTTATGAATGTATAAGTATGGAAATGTTTTCCAATATAAAGTGAATATTTTGAGAATTTATCTTTTTGAAGATAAATTGAAAAGGAATATTGAAATGATTAATTGAAATCGAATATTCATAGATATTTTGGATTGTAAATTCACTATTGAATTTATAAATGAAATTGGAAAATGGGTTTAAAAATAAATATTGATTTATTTTTGAAGTGTGAAACTATATATCTAGTGAAGATATTTTTGGAAAATAAATAATTTGGAAAATTATTTGGAAACTGGTGATGTGTGCATATCCAGTGATAGTTCAATAACCGACTATCAATATTTCCCTTTGAATGGGTAATTAATGTGATTTGTTTGAATGTGAATGCTACACTTATTTTTGAATAAGCGCTCACTATTCGGGTTAACCGGAAAAGGACCATGGGGTCGTATAACCCATTCCGAATATGTGATACGTCGTTATAATTGCATTGAAGATCGGTGTTGAAGACCCGGTATTTGCGAGAGCGATAGGATGACCTGTCGATTGTCTCTGCACTGAGTTGCAGCGGTATAGAGACTCCCTAAGTGATGGGAAATCCGATCAGGATTGTGAATATCCGGATTGCAAGGACTTCTTTGTAAGTGCCTTCGGTTTTGTTCGAGCCCGGAACAGACTTGTATGGATTGTGTGTCTGACATTACAAGTTGAGATATAAAGCCGATTTCTTTCAAATATATTTCTGTTGGTGGCGAAGAATTTATTCTTTTAGCTTAACACCCTTCTCTGAGACGTACGAGCTCAGAGGTTATATAGTTGAAGTTATCAGCGATATATTCCCAATTTGGTAATGTGACATGCTGAGTGTTGCTGTAAATGATCATTGTGTTGATTATTGTGATAGGATCGTTTATTTGATCGTCTATCTTAGTGATCATTGTGTTGATCATTTGTTGACCCAAAGCATGGCTTTTGTATAAAGTATGTTTTTGTGGACGTGACTTCGTCGAACCTCACACCCCGGAAATGGTCAAAACAGGAAAGATGCAGCAAGGTTATGAGGGGTAGCACCCTTTAGGGTATGTACATTTCCTTCTGGATAGAGGTGGTATCATGGTATGGAGCCCAGATATTTAACCTATGTGGTTACTACGAATTTATTACTTTGTGGTTGTTGGCTTTCGGGATCCCGTGAGAAAGGTCGTTTACGATCGGGGAATGGCGTGCTCGTGTCAGTAGTTACCCAGTTAGGGGTAACCCGGCCTTGTGTTGGCAGAGTTCCGGTTTGGTTCTCGGGGATGTGTTTCCAGAGGCATTCTCATGTGGCAATGGGAAGTTCCTTGGCCTGACCATTTGTTGGAAATCCAAAGAAACAATACGTGACTTGTACGGTTTTAGTTGTAGAACCTATCATTCACTTATGGTGTCGCAACACTGTTTGGATGGTAGCTATAGTAGGCATACGATAATGGTCGTATGTTGGCTAAGATTTATATTCTACTTTCGAAATGAATTTTTCCTACACTATAGACTAATAATAATATCAAATGTTATTTTAAATGCGTATCAAGCATCTTTGACTATCATAAGGAGAAATCTCCTCCGATTCTGCGTTTGCATTGTGTGTGTGTGCGGGACGCCTTATGGTAGTCTCATTTTTAAAAGCATTGCGAATTGATTAAAAATATTCCTCTATTTTGATTTTAAAGATAAATAAACTGTTTTGAGTTCTCACACCAGTCACATGACTGACTTGGAGTTAATTGTTTTCCTTCCTAAACTCTGGGTGCCCACCAATTTCCACACGGGCAGTCAAGAGTAAGGTTTATCAGGATATTCTGGATATTCTTGAGTTGCTGGAGGCAAGCTGGATGGCATGGCGTATTACTAGTTTATATAGTATTTCTTTTTCCGCTGCACTGTTTGATGTTGATGTTGTACACTCTGATCATATGATGTAATGTAATGTGATGTAATGTAATAACTGATATAGTTCTTTGTTTAAAGATTATTCATTTATTATTATATGTTGTTTCGCTGCGAATTGTGAGATTCTGTTATTATTCTGTTGTTTTCTGTTCTGTTCTATGTTCTCTATTCTCTTTTTCCCTCTATTTTAAAATGTTCTATCTTCTTTTCTGTTTTCTATTCTCTCTAATTTCTATTTTCAAATTTTCTATTTTCTTTTCCCTCCATCTTCTACCTTATCTATTATCTTCTCTTCTTCTCTTCTTTTCTACTTTTTCTTTTCCTAAATTCTTTTTAAAACCCATAACTATTCGGTTTTTCGGCAACGAAAAATCGAAGCGTTACACATAAGCAGCAAACGACACACCTACATAATATGTGCATAATTTTTTTTCAAAACAAAAATAAATACGTAAACAAATAACAAAAAGAAAAAGAAAAGAATGCATACATATTTTTCGTATACAATTATACTACATACATAGTACATAAGAATCATTTCCTAACCAATATTACAGCATATCAACACAACTGTTCAAGTACACATTACAAAAAATAAATATTTATATGTATTCATGCCACATACAACTATCATTCATGTATAAAATTTTAATAACACACTCATACAAACTGTAGCTAACAAAACTAAATAAACATTTACTAAAATGTATAAACTACATATCTGAAAATTTTGAAATATGTATTATATAACTAAATATATCAATATGAAATAAATAAACAAGATATTTTGCTCGGATCAAATATATAAGCGTGTATAGATAAATATACAATCTGCATAGCTAACCTACTATACATATGAGTAAGAATTATATGAAGGTATCAAGTACCTTATCTTTATATAAGGTGAAGCAATCACCCTACCGAACCAGAGAGAGGAAAGAGGTGTGTCAGAGGGTTCGGGTCTTGGAATAGGTGATCGGCTGAGCTGCTTGAGTCGGTGGCTTGTGAGGCAGATATAGGTTGGAGGCCTTGGGTCTTGGAATAGGTGATCGGCTGAGCTGCTTGAGTCGGTGGCTTGTGAGGCAGATATAGGTTGGAGGCCGAGTGGGTGCGTGGTGTTTGACTGCTCGAAAGGTTCAAGAGGGAGAGGGCCAGCGGCTGTAAGGATGGGTGGCTCGAGATGAACGTGGTGGCCATGGTTTGATGACGTTTGCGGCATCGGGGCAATGGGTTTCGGGTTGATGTTGTGGTGATGGGGTTTGCTATGCTCGTTGGCAGCGGTGGCCGGTGGTATAGCGTGGCGGAGGTTGGAGGATCGGCTGAGCTCTCGAGGCCGTGGGTGGGAGGTTGTATGTCAGAGGCGAAGGCTTGCGGGTTAGGGAAGAAGAAAAGAAGGAGTAGAGGACGCTGTGATGGGATGCAATGGTAGTTTTGCTCCGTAGAAGGAAGACGTGAGGAAGAATTGAGTTAGAGGGAAGGTGATGGAAGAAGGAGGCTTGGTGTTGCTGTGAAGAGAAAAGGATGAAATTTTTTGAAGTAGCAGGAAACGAAAGTGGGATTGGGAAGAGCATCAGACACCAATATGAATTGGTGAACATTTACTCCTATTTACTAAAGCAGACCAAAAGTTTAACATCGCTTTGGGAAACAAAGAACAGGCTGGTTACGCATAATCACGCCATGGCTTCAGATTCTATTGGACGTTAGACAATATTAATTTTCAATCTGAACCTTCACAAAACAATGCACAGATCCAGTACCGATACGGCGCTCGTTTTTATCGTTTTCTTCGCGTATCGGGTCTCAAAATACAGAAATAAATATACTGTAGTGATCAGCATGACAAGACGATCAAAACGGTATACGGATATCAATGATATGATTGAATTACAAAAATTTGAATTTTCTATACTAGCGGAAAATACATAAAAAACGTAGAAAAATAAGATCGACGGAGCCAAGGATGTTCGAATTTGGAAAAACGACAAACTGACAACTTGCTCAAAAGATGGTTTAGAATTTTTTTATGTAAAAATATTTTGATTTTGAAAACGTTTTATTTTCATCGTTTTTTAACTGATTAAACTGAAGTAAATTTACGCGCGAAATAAACTTTCATATTTTCGGACGAAAATTTACCGGTTGCTATGTTTAACTAGACATATTCCAAATATCAAATTTATATTTCAAAATTTTATCGTTTAAAATTCTAAAAAAAATTCAATTAGTAACGTTATTAAAACCGGTTAAATTTACGGGTTGTTACAAGACCAAAGGTTAAATCAATAACCATAGATATAGAACTATATATGAAATCCTGTAGGTAACATAGAGTTGTTTACTTACTGTTTTATATGTTGATGGCACACAGTTGCTTATTTTCCATATCTTGCTTTATGATCCCTAACTTGATCTTTGTTTTAATGGCAGACCTCTTTTTTTTAATGAACAAGAACAACCCGGGTATGTATGTATGTGTGTGTGTGTATGTGTGTGTGTGTATAGAGGATGAAGTGGGATATTACAAGCAATAGAGTGGCTTTGTACATGTGCATAGGGTGGTTGAATTTTGTCTACGGGTTTCACATCCCTCTCATTTTTCTTTTCTTCATTTTATTATGGGGGCTGATGTGATTTCATTTGGGCTGTAAGATGATTTGATCTTTTGTGTGTGATTTTGATGTTTTGTGGGCTTGACTTTAAGCTTTTCCGTCATGACGTTTTCCTATGTATATATACACATACATAGATATAGAGATATGTACAATTTCATACACATATTCTCACCATATACACATTTAGATATTTACTTATACCTATATACACACACACTGATATATTTCATCATAAGTTAGGAGTTTGTCATCATGAAGCTTGTATACACATTCATATTATATATAGATATGCATACATTCACATATACATATTTATACTATCATATTTGCATGTATATATATATTTCCATATGCACAATATTTTATAAACATATACCCATATATAAAATCATAAGTTTGAAATTTGCCATTATGTAGTCTATTCATTATTGTACATATATTTATTTACATATATAATATTTTTAATAGACATATATACATACATATAAATGTATATATATTTTGTCATCAAAATGAAGCTTGTATATATTTGTATATAGATATTTATATATACTTTATAACAAGTCTAAAATGGTGAAGTTTACGTACATATATATGTCTATTTTATTTTTTTCATAAATTAGAATTTAAATTTTAAATATAGTCTCCAAAATTTATATATTCAGATATTATTTATATCATAAATTTTATTTATTCAACTGATAAAAATTAATATATCAATATTTAAAATTATCTAATAACAGATGTCACAAATCCGGGTCTTACATTCCTCCCCCCTCAGAACTTTTCATCCGCGAAAAGGAACGAAGCAAGAATTAGAATTTTGATGTATATTACTAAAGTAACCATCTTTTAAACTTTATTATACATTTTGGGATACATCCACTTTAAATTACATAGTATTACCAAGCTTGTTTGATATAAACATATTTTTCCATAACTCGATGTCCTAAAAAGTCCATCCTAGTTCTTACAGAATTTTAGTTGTATGTTGATCAGGCGTAGGACTAAAAATCTCAAAGAACTTAGTAGACCCATTTCAACACCCAGTGATAATACTTGAAAAGCCTTTCAAAAATGATATGAAAAGTATCACCATGTTTCCTTCTTTACCACCATGGATCGTGGTTAACACAATGATTGCGTCGCTATCCCGGCGGAATCATAAGTAAACTGTAGGCATCAACACCCCTCGATTTATGCCATGGGAACACGATAGACCGCAGCTACACAATGGTTATGTCGCTATCCCAGCGAAATCGAAAGTAGTGTATAGGCAATCTCTGCCCCTCGAATTACGCTATTAAAACCAAACCACATAGATCGCATCTACCGATGTTACATTACTATCCCAACGAAACTAAACGTAGACTGTAGGCAATCTCCGCCTCTGAATTACGCTATGGAATGGAACCACGATAGATTGCAGTTACACAAAGGTTGCGTTGCTATCCCAGCAAAACCATAAGTAACTGTAGGCAATCCCAGCCTCTCGAATTAAGCTATCGTCTCTCATAAATCACAGTTACACAAAGGTTGCGTTGCTATCACAATCAAACCATACGTAACTGTAGGTATAATACCCCTAACCAATAATCACTGGGAACGCATGAGTTTTTGTCCGGACATCTTCTAGGGTCCCAATTCTAATTGAACCCACCCTATGGATTCTAAGGTAGACCTACCCAGTGGATCTCCTACTTCAAGTTTTCAACTTTCGTGGTGGGTGCCTTTCCATAATTTTAATTCCAAAACATATCATATTGTATATATACAGTATCTTTGAAATCATACACTTTATAAGCATCACATATAAATTTTATTTATATAAAATTTATACCTTTAAAATCCATAGTTCGGAATTCGTTTTATCCAATTTCCATAATCGATTATCTACCAAAATCAAATGTCTTTAAAAGTCAATAGTTTCCAAAACTATTTCAGTTACATTCTCATATACATATAAGATCATTCTTTCTAACTCGATTAATTTTAGGACGAATGATTTTTGAGTCTGCTTCATACTTATATAAACTCCATTTAGTATTTTCAAATATCTTTCAAAGATCATTTCCTTTTAGTTATAAATTCAACAATGTGAGTTCGAATATATAACTAACATATAAAATCTAATTTATGCCAAATCAAATTTCCAAGTTCGCTTACTTAACATTCTTACTTCTTTATAAAGTACATTTCAGTTATTGTTACTATGCAATTTTCATTCTAATAAATCTCCACATTTATGTTCTAAGTAATTTCAATTTACGTTCAAAACAATATAAAAAGTGATTTTATATAAGATCATATTTCTTTAAAAAAATATTTTACAACATCGATAGATACAACACTAGTAAGTTAAAAATTACATCCATTCATCCATATAAAAAGTCTTACAATGTTCATAACCCTTGACGCATTAACAACTACCTAAGTAGTTTAGGAAGGAACAGAGTCCTACTTAATTACAACAAACACTACCTGCCATTTCTCACCACTCTGCACCTAAAAAACTTCCTTAAATATTTCCTGACATTTCGTTAAAATCGCCCTTGCAATCCGTAACTGGGTGTCCCCACTTCTTGCATTTGACACAAAAGAACAATATACTTCCGTCTTTAATGATTTTCACACCTTCCGCGGGGCGTTTCACAACTTTCCTTTTCTTTTATCTCTCGGGACAATTTCTAGAGATGTGTCCCGTCATTTTACAATGGTGGCAAATGGTTGACCCGTCGACTGATACTACGAGGTTATGTATCGTCTTCCTCACCATAGGGCAATGGTTTAGAAAATGTCCTTTCTCATGACACTTAAAGCATGAAATCTCATAGCAAAGACATTTGACTCCCTCATTCTTTTCCTTTCTTGGTTTACTGCACTTAGCTGTGTAATTCCTTTTATTGTGACATCTATAACATATGATATGATCAAAAGGGCCTGGTCCAACTCTTTCACTAATCCGTTTCGCATGTTCCATTCTTGCTTCTTCCCATGCCTTACGTGAAGCTACTCTTCTCCCCTTACACTTTGCCTTCCATTCTTCTCCTTTTTCCATCTTTTACAAACTTTGACTAAGATTCTAATAGGACTTCCTAACATATATTTAAAACCTTGATTAGTTGAATTTTCCCTTATTATCCTTATTCTTAGGTATCATGTTTATTTGTTCTCGATCATTTATTTTTATTATCTTTTTTATACTTCTAAAGTTTCAAAGACATAAGTAAATACATAAAAATAACTAATTTTTTCCTTTGCCATTTTATTTATTACAAATAAATTCAATTTCCTTCGACTTCCTTGTTTACTTAACATCAGTTAAATTTCAATACAAAAGGTTAAATTTTAAAATTCAATCCACTAATTTGATAATTTGGTTCATTACTGATTTCCAGAATTCGAAACATTTTTTTTCAAAAATCGTTTTGAAATCATTCATATATAGCTTCTTTTTCACCCCTTCTATCAAATCTATACCTTCCCTTTTATGATGAAATTTATTTTACTTCCATAAGGTAAATTCTAAATTTATCTTGGAATTTCAAATTTTAGATTATAAGTTCAAACTTATTTTACTTAGCCTGAGTAAATTTTCAATTCGTCTAATCCATTTAAACTTACTCGATTTAAACTTTTATATTCCAAAATTCAACTTCTACGCTTCTTCTTACTAACATCACTTCCCACTTATATGTTCAAAATTTTATTTTCCCTTGGTTCTACTCCACTTTTCAATGGGAATCTAAGAATTCAAACACCCAGTATTTATTTCAAATCACCTTGAAATCATGTGTGTGTGTATGACATATATATATACCAAATCACACCTTAAGTTTTTAGATCAACCCTGGTTTTTATCCAAAACAAATTCTTCCAGAATTTCCAAAACTCTCTTGTTTTAAAACAAATATTCCCATATCAAATGACTATAAAAGCAATCTGTCACCTAGAAACTCGAAAATAAACATTGATGATGCGGGCGTCATCATCAGAGTTATTTTCCAGCGACTTTAGTGAGTTCAGTGCTTTATCACATTCAAAATCCATTTAAACCAATATTCATTCATAAATATTTTCTAAAAATATTACTATTCTTTCCAAAACACCTTGAAACACATTCCAAAATTTTCGCGACTTAGATTCAAAACTTCTCAATTTAAATTCATTTTAATTTATAAGTCGCATTCACAAATTATGCTGATATAATTTCACCTCCTTAAAACATTTCACCATGTTTTATCATTGTTTATGTTGTAATAAACACCTTCATTAAGGCAAAACAATTGATTTATGATAATAATCAATATTATTATACCTAGAAACAAAACACACTATATATTCCATAAAAATTATCTCAAAATTTATTTCCTTATATATATAAATATGGTTAGGGCAGAATTATTTCTAAAATCGTTTAACCTACAAAATTATTATATAAGAAAAAAAACAAGTACGCTCTCACATATAATTCACTCAACTCATTCTAGGGATCTAATGACCCTATTTCTAATGAGTAATCCCACTAGAGCCAAAGTTCTCACTTAACCTTAGCTCTGATACCACATGTAACGACCGAGGATTTTCGACCCTCGATAATCAACATCAATACGTTCATAGTATGGAACATCGAACAATCAAGTGTCGGAAATTATAGATCATTAGCGATTAAGAAGAAAAGAGATAGATGAAGAAACATAAATAACAACAACACAGAATCTCACAATAGTGGAACAAAATGTAATATATATATATATATATATATATATATATATATATATATATATAATAACAACTTTATCACAAAGAAAACTATTACTATTAATATACATAGAAATTATCAGAATATAACCATCAACATAGAAATCTGGACAGTTATAATAACTTGTCCTCAAAAGTGCTGAATATAGAGCCTATAATACGTAGCGGAATATAAACAAGTACGTGTAATACGTCTCTGTCATTCAGCTCCCCTCCTGAGCACCATAGCATCCTAACCTGAATTCTGCAATACTCGGTCTGATCCGAGCATTACAATAAAGTAACACCCGAGTCAGTCTGGAAAACCAGTGTGAGTACACACATTTAATTTGAATTACTTAAGTTATTAAATCTTTGAAAAAACAAAGGTATTCTGTAAGACCGCGTCACACATACACACGATGGGTTTTTCACTTATGATAACCAAAACATTTTTACAGAAAATCCAATGATATTATAATAGTGTCTAATTACAAATACTTATTAAAATAATTGAAATTGTTAAATTAATCAAATTCCAACATACTGGGTTCTACAATCAAAATCGTAAAGGTTTATGGCGGATATTGGGTCGAAGTGGTTTCGGATAATGCAGATATCCGATCCCTCATCAAATCCAACGATAATTTTAAAGGGTACATCATTTAAATAACAATTTCACAACCATGGTGCCAATATTCACTTATGGAAATATATTCCAAATGTTTATTTTATCATGGCCAGTCCATCGAAATTTATTTGCCTGAAATCATCACACTTTCTGAAATCGGAATAGTGATCGGTATGAGTCGATTTATTTTTAGAAAAACGTATCAACTTTTTATTTTTTTACTACTTTAATTTAGGCAACTTAATGGCATGGACAATAGGTAATCGAAATCAATATCTAAGAAAACAATATCAGTTAATATAGATCATTAACTCAATCGACAATTTATAATTGATATTAAATCGGTTTACAATTCAGGGTTGAGTTGGTTTCAATTAACAGAGACGAGTTGAATTTTAGTTCAAGTTACTCGTTAACTAGAGAAATTAGATAAACGATTTATTTATTAAAATTAACAATCCATTCAAAAATCCATTGATTAATTAACACATAATAAATTAAATAAAACATTTCTTATTCTTTCACTTCAATTATTTAAATTATTCAATTTTACATTGCATAAAATCCTAATGATATTAGCCCGGACGAAAGTACATAACGCTATGATCCCGTTGTAAAAATTCTTGTGCTGGTTGGGTTTAAAATGGAATAGAAATTTGAGTTTTAAAATTTTAGGTTATTAAATATAAAAATAAGTTCCATTTGCCTTTTCGACATACCAACCCAAAACAAAACAAGGCCCGACCCATCGACCCGGCTGACCCGAACCCAACATTTCTTCCTTCTCCTTCTTCTCTCATTTGAAACAAGAAAAATAGAGTTTAAGAGTTTATCGGTTATTTACTAACAACTAGTATCACTTCCCGTTTTAAAACAACCCAGCCCATCTCCAATTTTATTTTTTTTCTTACTTTTTTTCTTTTCTTTTTTTCCTCGTTCTCTTCTGGCCCATAACTAATCTAGCCAACCCACCCCTTTATCCTTACCCTATTTTCTCCCAACTCCCTCTCTTCTTTCATTTATGTGCACGAAGTTGTGCACGAATATGTGCACATACCCTGGATTATGGCCAACATTGTTCGCAGTCGACTGACCTGGCGAGTCACTCACGATCCTCTCACTTCGACTACGTGCCTGGAATCACGTCTACAACTTCAATTCGAAAATAGAACTGCTCACTCACCTGGAACGAAGAACCGCTCCGGTCAAACGCCTCGCCACGACGACCTATGTCTCCATCCACTATTAGACTCCACCCATGGCATGCCACCACCTCCACTTCCATTTCCCTTGGTGCGCATTTTCCTCTCTCCCCATCGAAGTAGCCATTTCCACCAACCCGAGACTCAAATCCAACCCTCCTAAAACCTATTTCCACCACGTCAAGCCAACACGCTCCATTAAAAATCACTGTAGCATTTTTCTCGTGTGCACCACTCATTAAGCCTCCTCCACGCCCAGTTCCAAGTCACACAATCAACTAGATCGTTGGGATTTCAAAGTTCGCCCAATCCCGTTCATCTCAACATTTCTCCCTCCATACTTCATTAAACATTATCAAATCAATTCTAAAAATCATGTTTTTCGATAATGGTTTCAACCATATAATCCATTCAATAAATTATGATGGTTGAATTATTCCCTTCACTGACCTACCTACTGTTATATTGGTTTTGTTCCCTCTTTCCTTGACAAAATCCAATGAAAACAATTTTGAACCATTCTATACTCAAAAACAAACAAAAAAATTGCTTTGGAATTAAGTTTTAAAACTAAGTGGATGATTAGATATTGAATTTTAAAGATAAGGGTTACTGTCTTTAACAAAGATGATAAGTATAGGGAAGCCTTTGAAAGAAGAAGTAAAGGGTTTAGTTACAGATGGAAATAATCATGTCTAACACACATACATCTATGCATAAACCCATAGCCATCACATATACATTTGATATAGACTAAATATTAAATCAACAACCATAGTTATATACGTAAATATGAAATCATGTAGGTAACTTAGAGTTGTTTACTCACTGTTTTATATGTTGATGACATACTGCTGCTTATTTTCCATATCATGCTTTATGATCCCTAAATTAATCTTTGTTTTAATGGCAGACCTCTTTTTTCAATGGAAAAGAACAACCCGGGTATGTGTATATGTGTATGTGTGTATAGGATGAGGTGGGATAGTACAAGCAATAGGGTGGCTTTATACATGTGCATAAGGTGGTCGAGTTTTGTCTATAGGCTTCACATCCTCTCATTTTTCTTTTCTCTATTTTATTATGGGGGTTGATCTGATTTCATTTGGGCTGATTTGATTTTGTAAGATGATTTGATCTTTTGTGTGTGATTTTGATGTTATGTAGGCTTGACTTGAAGCTTTGCCATCATGATGTTTTCCTTTGTATACATATGTACATGCATATATATACATATGTACACTTTCATACACATATTCTCAGAATATATACATTTACATATACCTATATATATACCTATATATTACATCATAAGTTAGGAGTTTGTCATCATGAAGTTTGTGTGTGTATATATATATGCATACATTCACATACACATATTTATACTATCATACTTGCATGTGTGTGTGTGTGTGTGTTTCCATATGCACTATATTTTATAAACATATACCCATATATGAAATCATAAGTTTGAAATTTGCCATTATGTAGTTTATTCATTCATGTACACATATTTTACATATACAATATTTTTTATAAACATATATATACATATAAACTTATATATATTTGTCATCAAAATGGAGCTTGTATATATTTGTACATAGATTTATTTATATATACACACACACACACATATATATATATTATCACGAGTTTGAAATGGTGAAGTTTACATACATACATATATATAATACATTATTATTTTCAGAAATTAGAATTTAAACTTTAAATATAGTCTCCAGAATTTATATATCCAGATATTACCTATATCAAAAATTTTATTTATTCAACTGATAAAAATTAATATTTCAATATTTAAAATTAGTTAATTATTCTAATAACAGGTGTCACAAATCCGGGTCGTTACATTTTCCATGATTTTAAATTTGGAAAATAATTGAATTTTCGTTTGACGTGTTTTACGACAAATGTTGGAAATTTTGAAAACTTCACAGAACATAATAACTTGTCTATTTTATTTTTGTTTTGTAATGGCGTCATATTTCTATATGCAGTCGTATTTTATTTTCTGTCAGTGGCGTCTCATACGAGGACGCGATATTATATGGCAAGTAGTAGAATCTATTCAAAAATCAAACCCCAAAACGTACACTTTCCCATTCCCTTCAAACCAAAATAGTACTCAACAAGTATGTTTGTTTCTTCTTCACCCTACCAGCCATCATACGTCCCCCTTTACCTACCTTATTCCCCTACCTGACATTGTCCTTCTATCTACTTCATGCCCATACCCTTGTCCTGCTACCTTGATCAATATAGTGCCATCTTTAAACAATTGTAAAGCCCTGAACATCTCTTGCTCCTCCTTCATTTTAGTTACGGGGAGTGAAAATGTCTTGCTTTCATCATTCAAAAATTAATACAACGCAATCCGTCGAGTTTTAGCAAAAATGTTCCTACACGAAAGTCATGTGATTAGATCTCTAGATTTTTCAGTAATGGAAAGTTTTGTTCATTAACTTTAAAAGTTGACTTCTCCTGATTCGTGAAGAATCGATCGACGCCATTAGCATTGTTGGAGTCGGGATGGGTCATTGGATTTTGGAGGAAGTCTGGACGGAGTTTTGTGACGATGATCCGCAATGATGATGACCTAAGGTTTCATCTAATCGGAGTAATAAGCGGCAATAGATGAATCAGAGGTTGTGGTAGTGTTTCTGGTCATGTGGGGCTTCAAGCAGTCATTTTTGGTGAGGTTGGATACACATTTGGTGGTCGCGATGTTCAAGAGACCATGAGCAGGTGATGAGGTGGCGGCCAGATCTGGTGATGCGGGCTAGTGATGGTGATGTCGAGGAGGTAGAGCTCATCGAATGGAACTTGTTGGTGCTCTCGGAGCATCATTCGACAGAGGAATTCAAATGTGCACATGTACACGTGTGCACGATGGAGGCTACAGGAGGCATTCAAAATGGACGAGGAAGAAGGCACTATTTTGTGCAGAACTTAAATGGTTTGGGTCAAGCCCATTAAGCAAGTGGGTGAGAAATTTTAAAATATATATGTTAATTTGTATATATGTATGTTAAGTTTAAGAACATGATATCTCACCCATTTAAAAGCCGATTAACATATGAATTTTTGCATCGGAATTCATATGGACGTAGTTTAATTAATCAAAATGGCCATTAAGTCTGTGTGACTAATCAAAATTACATCAATTTGGATAATGACGTAGTTTAATTCATTATACCTAATGAGTGTTATCTATTTCGCCAAATAAACGCTATACTATTAAATCAAATTGAATAGAGTAATTTGGACACCGATTTAGCGAAATAAAACACTGTTTCTCTAATTAAATTAATTGGTCATTTAATTAGAACAATAAATTCTTGTTCTACTATTTTATAGATCTTGACATCTGATTACATATCATTACTTGATATGCCATTTTGAATAAGTGATACGTTAACCAATGAAGGTTAAGTGTTGAATTTATTTACATAGTCATTGATTATGTAAATATCAGTTATTATCTACGAAAGTTAAATTGAATGATATGGTGGCTTGTTTAAGTACCATTGTGATCGTTAAGCCTCTTTCAAATTTGAAAAGTTAATTATTGATTTAACGGTAATTTTTAGAATAATTATTATCTATTATAAGGTTTTAAAGGTAATTATTATTTAGTAATAAGATTTAAAAGGTAATAATTATTTTTTAATAATTTTCTAAAGATATAAATAATTGTTTTTAACAATGATTTAAAGTTAATTGCTTTATTAACATGATTCTTAAAAGTTATTTCTAAAAGTTATTTAACAATGTTTATTTATTATTTAATGTTATTTATAATTATTATATTAAAGTTAAATTATTATTTAGGTTAATTATTTTATATTTTAAATTTTATTATTTCATTTCAAAGCTATTAGTTATAATATTAATATTTTAAAAGTTTATTCATTATTATAATAATATTGTTCAAAAAGTTTAGTACTATAATAATATTGTGTTAAAGTATATTTATGTTTATTATCATTATATTAATATTGTTCATAAAGTAAATTTGTTATTATTTTAATAGTGTTTAAAGGTGAATTTATTAATATAATAATATTATTTAAAGGTGTTTTTAAATAATAAATTGTTTTACAATAGATGTTTAGAAATAATAAACTGTTCATTTAAAAAGAAATTATTTTTAAAAGAAAATGTTTATAGAAAGGGTTTTATTTAATAAAAGAATTTGTAAACGTGGGAATGGATTTTGGAAGTTAGAAAGAAGTTGGTTTTTAATGGTTTTAGGACCATAAAAAGGAGTTTGTTTTTTAAGAGATTTCCGAAAGGAGATTTATGAATGGTGTTTGGGTTATTTATATCTCCATTTTAATGACATTTGTGTTCGATCATTTTAATATGATTATGAAATAGAAAATCTCTCTAAATGTTGGTAAATATACCATTCTATTTTATAAGTATGTGGAAAAGGTTTCCAAGTTTGAAAGGAATGGTTTGTGAATATACTTATTCCGATGAGAGAGTACATGATTATTCTAATAAACATTTGAAATGTGATTTTAAATTAATAAAAGATTAATTTAAGAGGCTTGGTGGTTTCCATAGGAAAAGTAATCTCTATTTTGAATGTTTGTTTATTTGATAGTCAAATCACCGATTATAAAATCTTGGTATAAATTGTAATCCTTTATAATTTTGATGGTATGGAAATATTCCATAATTAACATTGAAGGATTTTAACTCTGGAAATATCCTGGGGAAACATGGAAATTATATGGTACAGTTACTGTCGATGGTGCTATATTGTATGTATAAACTCGTTTTGTTCTTCTAAGAAAAATGATAAGGAGAACTTTCCACTTAAATGGTTAGGAGGCGATCCCCGCTCTTATATATTATCGGATTATTTCCTAGAGATCCCGTATTGATCATTATGGAAATTCGATGATTGGTTTATGGAGCGCCAGGTAAGCGGAGGAGTGTACTCGTAAGAGATGACTCATCTTGTAACCACTCCAAAGCCATATGTGGTTCTATGGAGGAGTTTCATGATATATTAAGATGCTTAAATCCATGTGTGGTTCCAAGACCTGTTGAGGTATGAGAATCCATGTTTGATTCGAAGATCCATTTGAGATATGGGAATCCATGTGTGATTCCAAGACTCGTTTGAGTATTGGAAACCATGTAGGATTCCACGATTTGTTTGGATGATGGGGCATGAGCTGAATGCCAAACATAGCCTCATCAGCGGCAATGACTAAAACTAGAGATATGTGACACGGCTAGGAGGGTTGGCAAATGTAAAGGGTGTAGCCAGCTCCACCTAGACGTTACATACAGTTGTTATGCATGCATGGAGCAATGCACTTGGTCTTAGTTAGACCATTTATATTTTTCCTATGGACATCACTATGTATATTGCTTCAGAAGGATATATTCGATTCTTAGGAAGGAGAACCATTTCTCAAATTACCGAGAGCACCACCACGGAATCGTATACAATTAGCAAACACGCCTTATCGGTTTTTGATTGTATACCTAGTTTTGTTGTGATGTACACCCCCGAGCATTGTAGCTAATTGATTGTTATTATTTTCACCTTGAGATATTATTATAATATCACTGAATTTTCTGATATAAATGTTTTGGTTATTGTAAGGTAAAAACATGTTCGTGTTTATGTACGGCGTGGTCTTACGAGATAACTTTGATTTTAAATGATTTTACAAGTTATAATAAATAAAATTTCTTGTGATTTGAGTTTCTCATGCTGGTTCTACCAGACTGACCTGGACGTTGTTTTCCTATAATGCACAAGTCAGCCCGAGCATGTTTTTTCAGATTTATCTAGATAGTTTGGAGCTTTCAAAAGACAAGATGGATTCTATAGGATGTATTCACGTATCTTATATTTTCGTTGTTTTGTTGTTCTTGATTTATGTATGTATTCATCAGCAATTGTAAGGGCGAGTTGTTATAAATGTCCAGACCGAAATAGGTTTTTGTGCTTTGATTTGTGTTATGTATGTATATATAAGATGATTTTTTTTTGTAAAGATCTTGTGTATATTATATACTTATCTCGTCATGATGTGAGATTCTATTCTTTCTATTCTTTCTCTCACCCCAACAATCTGTCTTTCCAGTGGCATGTGAATACCGTGGATGTATTAGTGTCAATTTTTATGGGTCAAAAAGGCCAAGGCTGTTACACATGGCATCAGATCTTAGATGGAGCGAACACCACGGCCTTGGTGGGGTAAACTCATTTGAGATAGGGTTAGTCACACCCTAAAATGGGTAACGTGTTAGAGATGGGAATAGTAATGTCCTTGAATGAGTGGGAGTGTATGTATATAAGCGTGCGTATTTTTTATTTTTATAGAAATGTTTTATATTGTGTTGTTTGATCTGTTGAGTGGATTATGGATTTTATTTGATGCGTTTGGCTAATGTTATCGATATGGATTTTTAAACACTTAAGCAAGGCCAATCGACACAATATTATTTTAAATTTGGTAAATGAAATAATTTTACCTATAATTATATTTTATATATGAATGAATAATTTTTTTAAAATTTAATATAGTTATTCTTGGTTTTAGTTGTTTGCTAGGACATGATAGCATTCAATCATTATCATCAAGGATTTGATTAGTCATGCTTACCCAATTCTGAGCATTGACTATTGTTTGTTGATCTATCTAGAATCTTCCTTTTTGAAACCTGGATTGCGAAGATAGGAAATTTGGGAGCATTAAAAAAGAATACCTTATGAATTGAGTTTCACAATTTGACTATAAGGTGTTCCTTGATACTGTAGGGTTAAATTTGAGTTTTAATAAATGTAGTTTATTAAAATAAAGATTAGAATATTTTGAAATAAATATTTTAAAAAGGATTTTATATAAAATTTAATTTTACTAAAACTTGTTTACTAAAGTTTAAAAATTTTGAATTGAATATTTGGTGAAATAAATTTATAAAGTTGGTTTTACAAAAATTATGTTTTAATAAATGTTGTTTTGTTAAAATTGAAGCTATAATATTTTTAAAATAAATATTAGAGAAATGATTTCCTTTAAAAGGAGTAATTTTATTCATGAATATGTGTTTTATAAATAAAAGTAATTTGGGAATTTAAATCCTGGTATTTATGGAAAATGGTTTTCAAGGTTTGAAGGAAATAATAATAGTATTATTTGAAAATAATTTGTGAATAGAAATAATTCTAAAGGGGATTTATTTTTAGGTAAATATGTTACTTCGGATAATTTTGGAAATAGTAGGAATAGTTTCTTTAAAATTATTTTAAAGTATAAATGCTTTGAAAAGAAATTTTTATAGAAAGATGTGTTTTCTTTGGTTTGGTTCGAGGATGAGTCCCGGATTATTTTGTGATGATCGAAATAATCTTCTAAGTGATGATTTGATATTTGCTTAGCAAATGTTCTAGGGCACTTAGTAAATCATTCCGTTTATCATTGTATGGTCGTGATAAGTTCAAATCCGAATGAATCCTAAGTAAGTTAGAATTATGCATTTTTTTGAAATTATTTAGCTAGAAATACACACACACATAAATGGTATTGTTTCAAAAAGGGATTTGAATGGAAAAGGTGTTTTAAATTTACTAGTTTGAGTAGCTCGAAAATAATTAAAAATGGATAGGGGATGCGTCCGGATGGTAGACACTTTTCTTAAGTATTACCCTTCTTAGTAAGGGAATATATAATACTATTTGGTAATTGCTAGTTCCTTGGTTTCATTGTAGGGTTACTCGGTCTATATAAGTATTAGTTATGGATCAAAATATATATAATATCATTTTAAAAAAAATTGGGTTAATTAATATTTTCCAAAATATAAGGGTATCATGATTTAAAATGGGTTAATTAGTGAAGTTTTAATTGGCTCAAATTTATTACGAAGGTTTAACAAACTTTGTTTTATTAATATGTTTATTTTAATTCTAATTTTTAGGAAGTTAAAAATTACTTGATGCCACTATGCCATAGATTGCATACTGTAACACCCAAAAGTGATGCAGGAAGTGCCAAAAAATGTTGTTGCAGGCTAAAAATGGGCAAAGGCAACACTTTCTCGGTGATGCATTTTGCCGCGTTGCCCTAGAGTCAAAGGCAACATCTTTGCGGCCCTAGGGCAACATCGGTTCTGTTGTTGCCACAGGTACCAAATTTACTAAAAAGTGGGCCCCACTACTGTTGAATATGCGAGTATATGATTTTCATAGAATTAAATAAATATTTGTTGAATAAAATAAATAACACAGAGTTTAAATTCAAACGGATATTTTATTCAAACAAATATTTATTACAATTTTGAATAGTACAAATTCGAGCTCTCACTATACATACATAATTTTGATTACTATACAAATCAATTACATCACAATCTTTTATTTACAAATGTCCTCACTACATATCGCTCGTTCACTCCTAATTTATCTTCAACTTCATTCCAAATTGAATCCACCATCTGAGCAATCTGCAAAAATAGACACTGACGCAGTAAAATTGAAAAGAAAATATTTTTGCAGTGTAAAATAAAATATGATTTTGAAAATATTATTTGCCTCAGTTATTTGGGTTGTTCGTCATCATTTAATTTTGAATTCAGCAAACACGAACAGCTTGTGACATACACGGTGCATCATTGTATATGCCATAAGGTCGTGCACACCGATATACACTTGATAAAGTTACAAGGACAGGTGAGCACATGGTCAAACCCAAATCAAAAGCCCGGTTCAACTCAAGTTAAGTCACGATATCAGTACAAGGTCAAACCCGAGCTACAAGCTGGATTCAACTCAGGTGCACTATAAATCATCACAAAACTGTCGAGCACAAGAATTCAAATACAACCAACAAATAAAGACATATATAAGTGCATCGAACCACACATCAGCTCGAATGAGAAACTGCACCAGACCACACTCAAGTACACATGAAAACAACTCAAACTCAAGAAAGAAGTTCATCAAGAAACAACTCAAGTGAAACTGAACATGACTTAAATGCACCAGACTAAGCTAATGATCAAACAATATGTACCAGCTCAATATGCTATGCACAAGTAACCAAAGTCAAGTGTATCAAGACAGTTCACCAGGACTCAAAATGAAACTAAAGCTAACATAAACATGCACACACACACACATACATATGCATGTGTACACAAGATGAAGGGATAAGCGCGTGCATCAGTGAAACAAAGACCAAACTCCATGCAGACCTGATTGCAAGTGCAAAGAAACATTGAAGCAACTCGAGCTCCAGATAGTACACAAGTGAATGAATGACAACATGTACATAATGTCAACTAGTGATAGTGATCAAGTGCAAGTGAAACACAAGAGTACAAGTCCAAATACAACAACACACAATAAATCAGTTAAGGTTCAGACAAGTTCAACTATGGTGCAGCATACACATGTGTAGTGAAAACCATTACAAGTATCAAGTCGAGCCAAAGGCAGAGCTACCGAGCATACAAATAGTTTGATATGTCAAGGCTGAAATTGAACAAAGACAGAGAGGAATAATTCAAGTTCAAATGCACAAGTACATGAAGAAACAAAACCAAGCAGGAAGGTTCAAAATGGACCAAAGTCAATTTGCAGCATCAAGTCAGAGCCGTGATGACCAAGGCAACAAGTTCAGAGTCAGGCCTGAAATTCACGACGTCAATTTACAGTTATAAAAATCAAAACAGTAGCAAGTTCAAACCAAAGTCAAAGACAAAAATCAAAACCATGGCAAGTTCGAACAAATACAAATCAAATCAAATGTGAATGAACAAGTCAACTTTCATCTCAAAGTCAAAAAAAATTCAAAGTCGTGTTTTATCAAAATCGAACTAGTCCAGGTCGACACAAATGGCCAAAGTCCACAGAGTGAAGAAAAGTATCAATATCAAGTGTCGAAGTCAACATAAAATCAAATGCCAAAAATTCAAAACCGTGGTGGCCAAGGAATCATCGTCACAGCAAAGTCAAAATCAAAGTCGTGAGTACCAAGAAATCAAAATATATAAGAATTGACAATGTCAGAAATCATCACAAGCATCTATACAATATCGAATGGCCGAGAAGAATTACAAACGAATTCAAATAAATGTATACAAACGAAAATCAAGGGTTATGAACCCTATATAAACCATAACATTATCGGCGCAATAAATCATTTGAGTTCAAGTAACAACAGAGCATAATCATACAACTTGAATCATCAATCGAGTTCAAGCATATCAACCAGAAAAGCAAAAGAGCAAAAATTACATACCGAAGCCCTTTCGAATGCGATCGAATCCGAAGCAGCCGAAGTAAATAACGAGACGATCGATCGACAGAGCAAGCAACGTGGAATCTTCATTCGTTCGAGCAATTGAAGTCGGCAGGTTCTAATTTAACAAATCCCTAAAAGTTGAAAGACGAAGGAACGATAAAGAAAGCAGCCATATTTTCTCGAGCAATAGAAGTCGGTGGCTTCTAATTTAACTTTTGTCGCTATATTTTTGCTTGCCGCCGTTAAAATTATTTCAGCCCGCTTTTTTTTTCAGCCCGCGCCCATTTTTTATAATAATTTTATAAGTCTATAGCTACTGCAACATAGTGTTGATATCTATGCTAACATCCTGAAGCTAATGTTGTAATAGACAAAAATCAGCATAGCTATCGTAACATTGTAGCTAGCAACATCTTGTATTTTCGTTGCAATAGGCCATCTATGGCGTAGTATGCTATTGGGCCGGCTAATAAACATTTTCACCTTTGAATATCTAAAGAAAAGTATATTCTAGGATGGAGTTTGTAAAATAGCATCCTACCCTTCTTATCTACTCATCAGACCGAACGAGTAAAAAGATGGTATTAGTTGACTTGGTTATTAGACCCAAATTATTTTGGGCCTACAAATGAATAGTAAAATTTGAATAGAATTAAAATTTGGTGTTTTGTATATACTCTTGGGATGTAGGCAAATATTATACAAGTTAATCAAGTAAAGTGATTTTGTTAAAGGGTTTCACAAATAAAGTAGTATCTAAAATGTTTGAACCTAAGTTGGAATTTTTATGAAAATTTTTCATAAATAATTTTAGCAGAAAGAGAATTGGTATTGGTAAGGACCAATAATGTAAGTATGTTGGTTGTACGTAGATCATTTCCATTTCTCATATAGCTCTCGATCCAGGATTCGATTACTCGACTTAAGGTGTTTAACACTGTTCCGAATAAGGATCTATCTCTTGATTTTGATGGCGAACACTACGTGGGGGTTCTTAATATGGAACCAAAAGTTTTATATCATAGTTCATGGCTATGTAAGGAGGAAAAAAGTTTCTAATTAAGAAGTCAGATCAGAGTCTGCACTAGTAAATCGGGTGAGCGATGGTAGTTGGAAGTAAATCAGATTTTGCGTAGGAATTATCTATTTAAATCTTTTGTACTGATGAGCAATGTTAAGTATTTCTGGGCTTAAGACTGGTAAAATTTCATGGACGAAATTCTTTTTAAGGGGGGGAGAGTGTAACGATCCAAGAATTTTATCACTTTGATTTTGGAATATTTAATTAGTTTTAAATGTTCTATTTGGGGTTTTTATAATAAAATCTATGTTTCAAATAATTATCCGATTTTTGATGATGTATTTTAATTTAATTTATAAAAAAATTCCATGATTTTAAATTCGAAAAATAATTGAATTTCCATTTGACGTATTTTACGGCAAAAGTTGGCAATTTTGAAAACTTCATAGAATTTGATAACCTAACTATTTTATTTTTGTTTTGTGATCGCATTATATTTCTATATGTGATCGTATTTTATTTTCTGTCATTCATGGCTCCTACGCAAATGCAATATGATATGGCGGGTACCGGAATCTATTCAAAAATCAAACCACAAAACATTCACGGTCTCTTTCCCTTCAAACCAAAACAGTACTCAACAGGCATGTTTGTTTCTTCCTCACCCTACTAGCCGCCATTGTCCCCTTTGCCTCCCTTGTTCCCCAACCTAACATTGCCCCATATCCACTTCATGCCTATACCCTAGATTGCAGCCTTGATCAATATGGAACAATCTTTAAACGTTTGTAAATCCCTTAACATCACTTTCTTCTCCTTATTTTTAGTTACAGGAGTGAAAATGTCCAACTTTCATCATTCAAAAATTAACACATCACAAATCGCTGATTTTTAGCAAAAATGTTCCTACACAAAGTCATGTGATTAGATCTCTGGTTTTTTTTTAATATTGATTGCACTCGATTTTGTCGAGCGTCGAGAGAGAAATCATCAAATTTCAACAAAGAGGAAGTTTGTTCATTAACTTCAAAAATTGATTTCTCTCGATTCGGGAGGAGTCCATCGACGTCGTTAGCGTTGTTGAAATTGGGACAAGACGTAGGATTTTTGGGGAAGTTTCAGCGGAGTTTTGTGATGATAATTGACGATGTAGGCGACCAAGGGTTTCATCTAATCGGAGGTATAAACGGCAACTAGAAAATCAGAGGTTGCGGTTGTGTTTCTGGTCATGTGGGGCTTTAGGGGGTCATTTTTGGTGAGGTTTGATCTTCATTTGGTGGTCGCAACATTCAAGAAGTCGTGAGCAGGTGATGGGGTCACGATGAGGTCCGATGATTTCGGCTAGTGATGGTGATTTTGAGGAGGTAGAGCTTGTCGAATGGATCTTTTTAATGGTCTTTGATCGTTGTTCGGTGGAGGAATTCGAATGTGCGAGTGCACACGCATGCATGATGGAGGCTACAAGAGGCATTCAAAATAGTGGAGGAAGAAGGCACTATTTTGTATTGCTTTTAAATGGTTTAGGCTGAGCCCATTAAGCTATTTGGTAAGAAATTTTAATATATATATATATATGTGTGTGTGTGTGTGTGTGTGTGTGTGTGTGTGTGTGTATATGTATGTATATGTATGTATGTATGTATGTAAGTATTAATTTGTATATATGTATGTTGTTTAAAAATGTGATATCTCGCCCATTTAATACCCGATTGACACATGGATTTTAACGTTGGGTTCGTATTAACAAGCACTACGCTATGGTATTAATTATTGGTTGATTTAGTGGTATAATTTAATGATAAATTAATACTGACTAATCAAAATTATGTTAATTTGGATAATGATGTAGTTTAATTAATTATACTTAATGACTGTTATCTATTTGGCCGAATAAACATTGTATTATTAAAGCAAATTGTATTAAGTAATTTGGACACCTGTTTAATAGAATATAACACCATTCTAATAATTAAATTAATTGGCCATTTAACAAGCAGAATAAATCCACATTTTGCTAATTTATAGATTTTGACATTTGATTATATATCGTCAATTGATATGCTACTTTGAATAAGTGATATGTTAACCAATGATGGTTAAGTGTTGAATTTACTTAAATAGTTTTTGATTATGTAAATATCAGTTATTAGCTTAGAAAGTAAAACTGAATGATATGATAGCTTGTTTAAGTACCATTGTGATTGTTAAGCCACTTTCATATTTGAAAAGTTAATTATTGATTTGAAAGTTATTTTGAGAATAAATATTATACATTATGAGGTTTTAAAGATAATTATTATTTAGTAATAAGATCTAAAAGGTAATAATTATTTATTAATAATTTTTCGAAAGAAAATAAATAATTGTTTTTAATACTGATTTAAAGTTAATTACTTTATTAACATGATTCTTAAAAGTTATTTCTCAAAGTTTTTTAAGAATATTTAATTATTATTTATAATTATTATTATATTAAGGTTAAATTATTCTTATTAAAAGTTAATTATTTGAAATTATTTATTTTCTATTATAAATTTGATTATTTTATTTCAAATTTATTTGTTATATTATTAATATTTTAAAAGTTTATTTATTATTGTAACAGTATTATTTAAAAAGTTTATTACTATAATAATATTGTTTTAAATTATTTATCTTTACTATCATTATATTAATATTATTTTAAAAGTTAATTTATTATTATGTTAATATTAATTAATGGTGAATTTATTAATATACTAATATTATTTAAAGGTATATAAAGGGTTTTATTTAATAAATGAATTTATTAGATGAATTTATTAAATAAATTTATAAACGTGGGAATGGATTTTGGAAGTCAGAAAGCAGTTGGATTTTAATGGTTTTGGGATTGGAAAAAGGAGTTTGGATTTTAAATGATTTTCGAAAGGAGATTTATGAATGGTGTTTAGGTTATTTATATCTTCGTTTTAATGACATTTAGGCTTGATCATTTTTGAAACGACCCTGACTCGACCTTTGAAAATCGGCACAGAATACGACACTCGTATTCAAATGCCGCAGATCCAAACGTCGAATCCGGTTCGTCGGAGCTTATAACACAATTAGGTACAACACAGCAAAAGAAAAGAAATGAATATCATATACAATTCCAATGAATACAACAATGATATCAAAATGATACAAGAATATCCGAGACAATAAACAACAGCGGAAAACGAATAGCCAAAAGAGATAACTTCAATGATCAAACAACAACTCCAATCCAATGCTCAAAGCCAAAACTCCAACCCACTAGCTCGAACCACCATCACATTTCACCAAGCTAAGTAAGTCTTGTCCGTGAATCCGAAGACTCCAAAGAATTCCAAAGAGAATGCTGAAGAGTATCAAATCGATATCTACTATCTGACTATCTGGAAACCCCAACTCCAGACTGCCCGTGGGGAAAATTGTGGGCACCCAGAGTTTAGGAAGGGAACAATAAACTCTAGGTCAGTCATGGGACTGGTATGAGCAAACGAAACAGTTTTATCTTTTAAAACAAACAAAAGAATTAAAATTTGAAATCCGCAATGCTTTTTAGAAAATGAAACTACCATAAGGCCTCCCGCCACACACAACATGCAAACGCAGAATTCGAGGAGATTTCTCCTTATGATAGTCAAACATGCTTGATACGCGAAAACCATTTTGATATTATTATTAGTGCATAGTGGAAAACATTTTGATAGTATAATATTAATCTTAGCCAGCATAGACATTCCGAACTATGCCTACTATAGCTACTATCCAAACAGTAGGGCGCCACCATAAGTAGATGGCAGGTTATACAACTAAAACCGTACAAGATGCGTATTGGATGAATGGATTTCCAACAAATGGTCTGGCCAAGGAACTTCCTATTGCCACATGGGTACGCCTCTGGAGGGACCCCCCGAGAACAATCCCTCTGTTCTCTACCAACACAAGGCCGGTGTACCCCCCCCCCCCTCCCGGGAGTATCACCTAAGATATTCCATCCCCGGTCGTAACCAACCTTTATCCGAGCGCTCGATATCAACAACCACAAAGTAATGTATTTGCAGTAACCACATAGGTTAAATATCTGGGCTCCATACCATGAAATCACCTCTATCCAGAGACCCAGGTTGACGACATTTTCAAAAAAATCAAAATCGAGACATTTTTAGTTGAACTGGAACAGACAACCTCAACCAAAATCCCCCTCATCCCCCTTTCTCCGGCCACCAGAAGTCACAAGTCCCTAATCACCAGCTCCGCCACATTAACACGCTAACATCACCCCACATCCGATCATTCCTGATGCTCCAGAGACGACACCACGATCCAGTTTTCCAGCCTCAACAAATCTAGGTTTAAAACCTATTTCGACCAACCTCCGCCACCACAGCAGCTAAAAAAAATTCTTCCGATTTTTGTCGAACTTCCCCGTACCCTGACCTCCTCCAAGGGAGTCCCTGACACCCCAAACTCCGACAATCGTCTAAATTTGGTGAAAATGCATTTTCATTCATCACAGAAACACCCAATATATATAAATCTAAAAATCCTGAATCTTATATTACAATCCATCGTTTTTTATTTCGCTCCTAATCATATATTCAAAACTTAAAATTTAGAAATTTGACTTTCTGATTTTAGAGCATTATCACTGTTCCCAGTAGTTCATTTGTTAATTTTACTCAATTCCATTTTTTATAAGTAATGTTACTCTCGTATAAACATTTTCCAATAATTCATAAAGCAATCAAAGCATGCAGTGTTTGAGTTGGATGTTTTAAATTTTAGAATAGTTTTTATTTAATCACATAATGTATAAACAGAGTTATGCATACCTGAATGCACACAAAACATAAAGGCAAGCAAGCATTTTCACAGCACATCTCAAGCATTGATCATATGTAAACCAACTATAACATATTCCAGATTGTAGTATAGATAGTTTGCTCACAGATTCTCAAGCACCGTATTCAAAGAAATGGCTTTAAAAGTTAAAGTTGCTCACCTGTAGGTATTGAAACAGAGAACTAAATTTTTAAAACTAGAAATTGATCCTCTGATCTGTTCTTTGTTGTTGATGTTGAGATGATTGAACTGCAATGCTTAAAGCTTTGATCTTTAGTTGAAATTGAACCTCGAATTTTAATTTGTTTTCAGACTTTTGAAATTGTAAAATTTCTGGTTCTTAATTTTGCATTTCATTTTGAAGATAACGAAGAATTTTGAGAGGAGAATGAAAAGTATAGTTTTTTTTTTCTTTGATATTTACATTTTTTTTTTAAAGAAATAGCATGCCACTTGTTCTTATGTTTACATTTGTTATCACTTATTTTATAATTGTCTCAATGTAATTCAAAATGGTTACACTTGTTATTTTCAAACAAAATGATGTAAAGACCTCTCCTTTAATTTATTTACACATTATGTTTTATATCCTTATGTTAAATAGTTTTTGCAAATTTTTTTTATATAGTTTAACACTTGTAAATACAATGATAATGTCTTCTCATATTATAAAATAATTATATTTGTTAAAATTTGCATGTTGGTGTTTAAATCCCTTACTTCATTTTAATTTACAAATCATGTTTTTAAATCTTACTTTATTTATATTGATGAAACAAGTTTTTTATATTTATTTAAATTTATGAAACATGTTTATCTATTTTATATTTACATATATATGTCATTGTACTTCAAATTTTATATTTTCAAAATATACATTCTTATCAAAGCTTTTTATTTATTTATCAACTACATTTATTTTCAAGTATATAAGACAAAAGAATTTTTAAATCCTTTATTTAACCTTGTTTAACATCATATTATATTTACAATTTAGTTCAAACAAATTAAAAAGAGGGTATGTAAACTTCTTAATTTAATCCTTATTGATTTTCAAAAGATATGTATATTAAATAACATGAAATTTAGTTTTAAATAACTCTAACTATATTAATTTAAAAATAAAACTTTCCAATATATTATATAATAAAATCAGAAAACAATTTTATTCATCTCAAAACTTAGAGTATTCAAATCAAACTTAAATAAATAAATACTTATTTTTGAACTCCAATCCAAAATTCTACTTAAAGTACATATTTTTATTTGTTCTGGAAATTTAATATTATTTTACCAATAATTTCATAATTGAATTCCAAAAATTAAATAAATTGTCAAATTAAACTTATTCAAAATTCAGGAATGTTACAGATTCCCCCCTTAGGAAATTTGTTCCTCGAAATTTGAAAGTAGGGAGATAACAAAAAATAGAGAAACAGTTTTCAAATCAAACCGGGTAATTATTCAGCATTTGGCTTCCCAAATCAGAATATGAATAATGGATACAAGAACGAATCAAGATACTCGGGTCACCAGATCTACGAATATACAGGGATATTGGTTAGTTCAAAGGAGTAACTAACCATTCGTAGAATATCCTTGGACCCAACAGAATAAACAAATATATAGATGCAATCCAACTCTTTTAGTTTAAACAACCAAAACATACCTATCAACCATAGCAACCAAAGCAAACAATTCATCCAAACAAGCAATTCTGACCCATCTGGAGTTTATGTCCCACGCAAATATATCAAAGTTTCTTCATGGAGCTGCCAGGAACCATCAAAGAATTGAGAAGACAAATCAAAGGAGATTGATAGAGAAAGTTGTTTCCGCTATTGCAGGGTATTGACCATTTATAGTGGTACTCCCATGTCCCATATCTTGTCCTCTTCTTGCACTCCTACTCACTATCAGTGGATAGTAAGAGAATTTACTGAGGCATTCGAATGGATATCTTAGGGATTACTCATTTTAGGATATACTTCACCCTATCTCTAATGAGTTACCTAATGTGTTATACTCCGGAGCCAGAGTTTCAACCTTCAGCTCTGATACCAAATGAAACGACCCTGACTCGACCTTCGAAAATCGGCACCGAATACGACACTCGTATTCAAATGCCGCAGATCCAAACGTCGAATCTGGTTCAGCGGAGCTTATAACACAATTAGGTACAACACAGCGGAAGAAAAGAAATGAATATCATATACAATTCCAATGAATACAACAATGATATCAAAATGATACAAGAATATCGAAGACAATAAACAACAGCGGAAAACGAATAGCCAAAAGAGATAACTTCAATGATCAAACAGCAACTCCAATCCAATGCTCAAAGTCAAAACTCCAACCCACTAGCTCGAACCACCATCACGTTTCACTAGGCTAAGCAAGTCTTGTCCGTGAATCCGAAGACTCCAAAGAATTCCAAAGAGAATGCTGAAGAGTATCAAATCGATATCTACTATCTGACTATCTGGAAACCCAACTCCAGACTGCCCGTGTGGAAAATTATGGGCACCCAGAGTTTAGAAAGGGAACAATAAATTCCGAGCCGGTCATGGGACTGGTATGAGCAAACGAAAACAGTTTTATCTTTTAAAACAAACAAAAGGATTAAAATTTGAAATCCGCAATGCTTTTTAGAAAATGAAACTACCATAAGGCCTCCCACCACACACACCATGCAAACGCAGAATTGTAAGAGATTTCTCCTTATGATAGTCAAACATGCTTGATATGCGAAAACCATTTTGATATTATTATTAGTGCATAGTGGAAAACATTTTGAAAGTATCATACTAATCTTAGCCAGCATAGACATTACGAACTATGCCTACTATAGCTACCATCCAAACAGTGGGGCGCCACCATAAGTAGATGGCAGGTTATACAACTAAAACCGTACAAGGCGCGTATTGGATGAATGGATTTCCAACAAATGGTCAGGCGAAGGAACTTCCTATTTCCACATGGGTATGCCTCTAGAGGGACGCCCCGAGAACCATCCCTCAGTTCTCTGCCAACACAAGGCCGGTGTACCCCCGCCCGGGAGTATCACCTAAGATATTCCATCCCCGGTCATGACCAACCTTTATCCGAGCGCTCGATACCAACAGCCACAAAGTAATGTATTTGAAGTAACCACATAGGTTAAATATCTAGGATCCATACCATGATATCACCTCTATCCAGAAGAAACGGACATACCCTAGGGGCGCGACCCCTAAAACCTTGTTGCATCTTTAATGTCCGGGGTGTGAGTTCCTGATGCAGTCTCGTCCGCAAAGCTACGCTTTTCACAAAGCCTTGCTTTGATCAACAAATGATCAGCAGCACTTCGTATGTCGCATTACCAAATTGGTAATTTATCACTAGTAACCATCAACTACATAACCTCTGAGCTCGTACGTCTCAGAGAAAGGTGTTAAACTAAGAGAATAAATCTCCGCCACCAAACAGAAATGTATTTGATAGAAACCGGTTTTACATCTCATAGTGTAATGTTAGACACACATCCATACAAGTCTGTTCCGGGTTCGAACAGAACCGAAGGCACTTTCGAAGAAGCCCTTGCAAATCCGGATAATTTATAATCACGTCCGGACCCCCCCCCCATCACAATGGGTGATCAAATCTCTATACCGGGGACCAGTCGGTGCAGAGACATTCGACGGTTTATCCTTTCGTTTTCGAAAAATATCCGGCCTTCACCATCGATCTTCAAATGCTATCTATATCGTCGTATCATTATTCGGAATGGGTTATATGACACAAAGGTCCTCTTCCGGCTAAACTGAATAATGAGCGCAATATTTAAAATCATATGGATAATGGGGTTTCAGTTAAGTAACAACTTTAAAACCCAAAACTTTTCTTTCAAATGGTTAAACAAATTACCATTTACAAATATTTTTAAACAAAAAGATTTACTTCCAGAAACCTTTCGATGGTTTAATCGATTTCCACACTTTAATCTTTTAAACAAAGATTTATCTTTAAAACCCCCTTTCAATTTTAAAACAAGGTTTACCTATCTTTCATAAAGATTTATTAATAGCCTTTCAAAATAGTTCCATTCCAAATCTTTTATATAAAGGTACACCATTTAAATGCTTTTCAAATTCCAAATCAAGGTTTTGACTATCTTTCACAAAGATTAGTTAACAGTTTCAAAACTATTTCCATTCGATTTGAAATCTTTCAACACAAATTGAAAACCCTTTCCTTATAAGAAATCTAATATTAATTGAAAATAAATAGTTTCCTTTTCGGGAAAATCTGATTACATTTGCACGGTTTAAAGCCCTTAAATCTTGGGTTGAATTTAAATTCCCCAAACAGCATTTTTTAAAATGGTTTTAAAACCCATATAAACACATTTATAGTTTGTATAACCTTTTTACATCTTAAATTCTCAGAATAGAATTCAATTTCAAATTTTGAATTCTAATTTTAAATCAAATTTCAAAACTAAATCAAGTTATTAAAAAAATAACTTTTATATTTGAAAATTCCTTTTCAAAAGTCTTTTCAAATTTAACCCAATTTCATTTCCAAAATCTTTTGGACTCAAAATTCAACTTTTAAAACCATTTCAAAAATTTTAATTCAAATATCTGTGACTTAGCTGATTTCCTCGTGAAATCCATATTTGTGTGTGTATAGTGTGGTCAAGGGGTTCTACACACAATAGTGCAATAACAACAACCATTACAGATTCAAGCACATAAATATCGATAAGCGGTATAATTCCTATAACGCTTATCTTTATTTACAGATCATGGATGAATAATATAAGTTCATCGTAGATAATAAATCACATCACAGATAAATAAATTACATCACAGATCACATCACAAATCAGGATAATTCATAACGCAAAGCATCATATATCAGGGATATCAACCAATTAAATCATCCAATCTAAACAGCCATCAATTAATTATCTGATTAATTTAAATCAGATTAGTCACTAATCTTGGTTAATTAATGTTAATTAATTACAAACCATCTTAATTAATTATTCTTAATTAATTACAAAAATTAATTAACCCTTAATCAATAATCATCCCTTAATCATCTTCATTAATTAATTAACCTTTAATAAATTCATCACATTATTTAATTACCCTTAATTAATTATAATAAGTGATTATTCTTAATTAATTACCTTAATAAATTAGAAATTAATCCACCTTTAACTATTAATTTATTAATTAGCCTTTAATCAAATTCTTTAATTAATTAACCCTTAATTAATCAATTATTCTCAAATTAAACACCTTAATTAACTAATCACATAAACTAATTATTCTTTAATTATTAAATTAATTATTCTTAAAATTAATCAACCTTTAAATACTTGATTAAATCAATCCTTAATCATCAAGTAACAATCCTTAATTATTTTCATTAAGCAATTATTATTATTATATTAACTATTTAATTAATTAAAAGATAAACCCTTTCATCTTTATTTTTACTTTAATTACATCCCTTAATCAAATTACATTAAATGCTTAACATTGATTTAATAAAACCATGGTGCATCATTCCTTAATTATACCATTAAATTATACTTTGGAAATTAAATTGATCATCTTGATAAAACTATTACAAAGTCATATTAATAAGTTTTAAAACACTAAATCCTTTATAAATAAGCCTTGGAAATTTATTTAAAACCTTGTAAATAAATTTACTTGAAAAGATTTTGATTAATATTCTTTAGAACAGATTCAATTCAACATGCAATAAAATAATTTATTCAAATTTTATCAACACTTCTGCTACAAAGTAAAACCCGAGCCAGATGCTTAAATGCTTCAAGATTTACTTCGAGTTTCCTCTTCTCTCACTTGCTTCGAGTCGAACTGTAGTTTTCTCGTGCTCGAACTTGAGCTGTCATCGTCTTCCACAACCCAAAACATTTTCTGATGCATAGATTCTTGCGCCTGCACATGTACGCCTGAACGAGGGGATTCTGGCCATCTTTCTGATCATCAACATGTCGCAATCTATCACGCAAATCCACCAGAGACCCAGGTTGACGACATTTTCAAAAAAATCAAAATCGAGACATTTTTGGTTGAACTGGAACAGACATCCTCAACCAAAATCCCCCTCATCCCCCTTTCTCCGGCCACCAGAAGTCACAAGTCCCTAATCACCAGCTCCGCCACATCACCATGCTAACATCCCCCCACATCCGATCATTCCTGATGCTCCAGAGACGACACCACGATCCAGTTTTCCAGCCTCAACAAAATCTAGGTTTAAAACCTATTTCGACCAACCTCCGCCACCACAGCAGCTAAAAAAAATTCTTCCGATTTTTGTCGAACTTCCCCATACCCTGACCTCCTCCAGGGGAGTCCCTAACACCCCAAACTCCGACAATCATCTAAATTTGGGGAAAATGCATTTTCGTTCATTACAGAAACACCCAATATATATAAATCTAAAAATCCTGAATCTTATATTAAAATTCATCGTTTATTATTTCGCTCCTAATCATATATTCAAAACTTAAAATTTAGAAATTTGACTTTCTGATTTTAGAGCATTATCACTGTTCCCAGTAGTTCATTTGTTAATTTTACTCAATTCCATTTTTTATAAGTAATGTTACTCTCGCATAAACATTTTCCAATAGTTCATAAAGCAATCAAAGCATGCAGTGTTTGAGTTGGATGTTTTAAATTTTAGAACAGTTTTTATTTAATCCCATAATGTATAAACGGAGTTATACATACCCGAATGCACACAAAACATAAAGGCAAGCAAGCCTTTTCACAGCACATCTCAAGCATTGATCAAATGTAAATCAACTATAACTTATTCCAGATTGTAGTATAGATAGTTTGCTCACAGATTCTCAAGCACTGTATTCAAAGAAATGGCTTTAAAATTTAAAGTTGCTCACCTGTAGGTATTGAAACAGAGAACTAAAATTTTAAAACTGGAAATTGATCCTCTGATTTGTTCTTTGTTGTTGATGTTGAGATGATTGAACTGCAATGCTTAAAGTTTTGATCTTTTTTTGAAATTGAACCTTGAATTTTAATTTGTTTTCAGGCTTTTGAAATTGTAAAAGTTCTTGTTCTTAATTTTGCATTTCATTTTGACGATAAAGAAGAATTTTGAGAGGTGAATGAAAAGTATAGTTTTTTTTTCTTTTTCTTTGATATTACGTTTTTCTAAAAGAAATAGCATGCCACTTGTTCTTATGTTTACATTTGTTATCACTTATTTTACAAATGTCTCAATATAATTCAAAATGGTTACAGTTGTTATTTTCAAACAAAATGATGTAAAGACCTCTCCTTTAATTTATTTACACATTATGTTTTATATCCTTATGTTAAATAGTTTTTGCAAATTTGTTTATATAGTTTAACACTTGTAAATACAATGATAAGGTCTTCTCATATTATTAAATATTTACATTTGTTAAAATTTGCATGTTGGTGTTTAAATCCCTCACTTCATTTTAATTTACAAATCATGTTTTTAAATCTTACTTTACTTATATTGATGAAACAAGTTTTTATTTATTTATTTAAATTTATGAAACATGTTTATCTATTTTATATTTACATATATATATGTCATTGTACTTCAAATTTTATATTTTCAAAATGTACATTCTTATCAAAGCTTTGTATTTATTTATCAACTACATTTATTTTCAAGTATATAAGACAAAAGCATTTTTAAATCCTTTATTTAACCTTGTTTAACATCATATTATATTTACAATTTAGTTCAAACAAATTTAAAAGAGGGTATGTAAACTTCTTAATTTAATCCTTATTGATTTTCAAAAGATATGTATATTAAATAATATGAAATTTAGTTTTAAACAACTCTAACTATATTAATTTAAAAATATAACTTTCTAATATATCATATAATAAAATTAGAAAACAATTTTATTCATCTCAAAACTTAGAGTATTCAAATCAAACTCAAATAAATAAATACTTATTTTTGAACTCCAATCCAAAATTCTATTTAAAGTGCCTATTTTTATTTGTTCTAGAAATTTAATATTATTTTACCAATAATTTCATAATTAAATTCCAAAAATTAAATAAAATGTCAAATTAAACTTGTTCAAAATTCAGGAATGTTACAATTTTAATATGATTTTGAGATAGAAAATCTCCCTAAATGTTGGTGAATATACCTATATTATTTTATAAGTATGTGGAAAAAATTTCCAAGTTTGAAAGGAATGGTTTGTGAATACACTTATTCTGATGAGATATGTATATGAATATTTTAATAAATATTTGAAATGTGATTTTAAATTAATGAAAGATTAATTAAAGTGGCTTGGTTGTTTCCATGGAAAACTAAATCACCATTCTGATTGTATGTTTATATGATATTTAAATAACCGACTATCAATTTGTTCTTCTTGGACAGTTATCATAGGTGGTGCTATACGTATAAGCTCAATTTGTTCTTCTAGGAAAAATGATAAGAGGATCCATCCGCTTAAATGGTTAAGTGGTGATCCCAGCTCTTATGTATTGTCCGATTATTTCCAAAAGAACCAGTATTGAGCAATCCAGAAAATCGATGATTAGTTTGTGAAGCGCTCGGTAAGTGGAGGAGTGTACTCGTAAGAGATGACTCATACTGTAACCAATCCAAGACCATATACAGTTCTATGGAGGAGTTTCGTGATATATTAAGATGTTTAAATCCATGTGTGATTTCGGGACCAGTTGGAATATGGGAATCCTTGTATGATTCCAAGATCTATTTGAGATACGGGAATCACCGTGTGATTCCGAGACTCGTTGGGGTATTAGAATCCACGTGGGATCCTATGATCTATTTTGATGGCGGGGCATGCGCTGGAATGCCCGATGTAGCCTCATTAGCGGCAATGACTAAAACCAGAGATAAGGGGCATCGCTAGTAGGGTTAGCAAACCTATAGGGTATACTTGGCTCCATCCAAACGTTACCTATAGTTGTTATGCATGCACAGAGCGATGCACTCGGTTTTAGCGAGACCAGCTATGTTTTTCCTATAGTTCATCACTAAAGATGTATGTTGCTTCATAAGAATATCTCTGATCCTTGTGCAGGAGGACCATTTCTCAAAGTGCTGGGAGCCCTCCATGGAATCCTACACAATTAGCGAATGCGTCTTATCGGTTTTTGATTATATACCTAGTATTGTTGTGATTTATAGTCACGAGCATCACAACTGCTTGATTATTAGTATTTTCATCCTTAGACATTATTATGATAGCACTGAAATTTCTTATATAAATGATTTGGTTATCATAGGTTAAAAACCCATCCATGTTTATGTGCGGCGTGGTCTTACGATATACCTTCGATTTTAAAGGATTTTATAATTTATAATAAATTAAATTCCTTATGATTTGTAATAAATTAATTTATACTATTTTATAAGTATGAAGACAAGCTAGATTCTCTAAGACGTATTTGTATATCTAATATTTTCTGCTTTTTTGTTGTTCTTGATTTCTATATTTATTCTTCAGCAATTGTAAGGACAAATTGTGATAACAGTCTAGGCGGAAATAGGTTAGTGTGCTCTAATTTTTGTTAGGTATGTATATATAAGATGATTTCTTTTTGTAAAGATCTTGTGTATATTATATATTTATCTCGTCACGATGTGAGAATCGGTTCTTTCGTTTCTTTCTTTTACCCCAATAATCTGCCTTTTTGGCACTTGGATATTAGGCATATAAATACCGTGGATGTATTAGTGTCGCTTTTTAAGGGTCGAAAAGACCTAGGCCGTTACACCAATATGCTTCACTTCCAATGTTTTAACTCATATCCAACTCGCTCGATGGATTGTAATGCCACGATTTAACTATAATCAAAGTGTAGTATCCACATTATAGTTCCATGGCATTATCAAGTCATGGGAACTATGTAGCGTCATCACTTGGAGATTTCCTATTTGATCTGATTCTTACTAACAAAAGGAAATTCTAAGAAGAGTCGTTTCATAATTATCCAATAACTATGAGCACATAACCCCTTATTGTTCATATTATCATGAGTAATACACTATCCAACATTTTAAGAGTGTACACTCTTTTATTTCAACAGATATATCGATATTATTTCTTGAAACATCTTGACCAGGATTATTTAAAACAATATGTTAATTTTTGTTGTGATAGCTCTGTCATGATTATAACAATTTGTAACTATTATAACATAACATATTCTTTAAGGAATTTTTATTTATATACTTTAAATTAATTACTTCATAAATTGGAGCACTATTTAACTAAGCATATAATAGAAATTAAACACCTTAATTAACAAGATTGGTTAATTAGTCATATTTACCAAATAACATAACTGCCCCTAGGGATTACTCCTAACTCTCCCACTCCCCCTACTAGCGCTTGGGATAAATTATGGAATCTTAATCTCATCCCTTCGATCTGTATTATATAAATGATAAAATTAGTCCCTAGAAAACCGATATGCAATGTTATCATAAATATCTGCGCTATCAATCAACGCTCTTCGACACTGATAAATGCCTTCATCATGTGCAACTTTTCAAAGTATGTATCTCAACTTCTAGTGAGCTGTAGGTTCTTTTATGATCCTTTTTACGACATTGTTTTCACAGAACAATGTCATGGGATTCTCAAAATTTGGAATCACCCCTGGCTCGGTTATAAATTGTATAGCGTAACGACTCGTAATTTTCGATAATTAAATTTGTTTATTTAATAAGAGTTTGGTAATTTAATATTGATAGAAATAAAGATTTGTGAAATAATAATGAAATAATAACTAAAATGAAAGGTAACAATGTTGATTAAGGTTATTTATTAACAACTTGAATGGAATTCCAATTAATTGAGATAATGTAAAGGCTTATAACTTGATTCCAAACTTAATATAAGGAAAAAATGTAAATATTGAAACAGTTAGTGAAATAATATTTAATAAATGGTAATTGAATAAAATCAATATTACGTAAGTAATTATAATAAATGGGTTGAAAATAATAAACTTAAATATGATTAAGAGTTAATGGTAACAACCATTATATGTTACCTATTTATTTAGTTGGTTAAATTTGATCAAAAATTTATTATAATTAAATAAAATTAAATGTTACATTAATGCTTCTTAAGACAATAATTGAAATTTATGAAAGTAATAAAATGAATAGAATAATAATTGATTATATATAAAGACTGAAATCAAATTTAATAAATTTTTGGAATTTAAATTATGATAATTGGATTTATTACAATCAAATGTAATTAAATAATACACTAATGTAAATGAAGATGAAATTGGAAAATAATAGTGTAATAAGATATAAAACATGATAATTACCCATAAGTTTATAATTGGCTGAATAACAAGATTGAAAGTCAAACAAATGGAATTACTAGAAATTAAATCGATAATTACTTAATTTATTGAAAGGAGAACTAAACATTGTAAATTGGTGAAATATTCAACAATAAATTGAAATTGGTATTTGTTTAAAAAGATTTATGAGTACTAAGTAAATAGAAAATGATAGAAATTAGGAATAATAAAAAATTGAATTGAAAAGTAGTTTAATTAATTTAATATTAATTTGTTTAATTAATGTGAAAATAGCCATTTTGGCCACTGTCTCAGATTTCGATGAAACTAGTTTCATCGAATCCGTAACGGTGAATTATTATAGGATTTCAAGTTTCATAGCGATCGGACTTGTCATTTAATCGTACGGACTCGAAACGCCTAGAAATCAATTTGAAATAAGCTGATTTTAACATAACTTCTTCATACGATGGAATCTGGATGTAACCTGTTCCATTGAATTTGAAATAATCAAAAGCTTCTATTTTGATATATGGGATGATCCATTTTCATTCCAGAGATAGATGGGCCTTTCGGGTCATTTATCGTTCGATGTGTAAATCAAATCTTGTCCATCCATTCTATTTTCAACTTTGTCTGTAAATAACCCATTATAAGCCCTATCCACTTCTTATTTTCAATTGTTTGTATGTACATTTCTTCTCAGCTCCTCATTCCAATGGCAGATAAACCCTAATTCCCAAATTTCAAATTCAATTTCAAAACCAAATTAAAAATTTAAACTCCTCAATACATATCAAATTATATATTGATTTGAAGCTCTCGATGAGCGCAAATCAATTTTGCTGTCTGTTTTTTAATCTGGGTTGCTGTGTGGCTACAATTGAGCAAACCATTCTCGACCATTTGTTGATCGTCGATCAACTTCGACTGATCGTCGAAATGATGATACCATTGTGTGGAGATTCGAGTGGGGAGTGCATCTGCATTGTTCGTTCGTGAAGATGACGGTTGGGCTGATGCGAATAATTCATTTAGGGTTGCATTTAAGCGGTGGCTACTGTTGTGTTATAGGCATCGGTGGTGCCTGTGGGGGTGCGCGCGTGGCCGTGAGGCGTCTAGTAGATGGAGGCGGGTTCGTACCCATGTTAGAGCGTGTGCCATCACCTGTGGCAGAGCGGAGAACGATTGAGGTGGCGCGTTTCCTGATATCACGATGTCTGTAGAGAGAGGGGTTAGGTTTCGGTAGGGGAGATGATGTGGACAGGTGTGTTGTTTTTTTATTTTTGTATTGTTTTTTTTCATTTTCCAAATTCAATTGTACTAATCATCATAACTTTTGCGTACGGTATCGAATTTGCACGCGGCTTTCACCGCTAGGATCATATTGAAATTTTGGACATTTTGATATTGGTTTGGATGAATTTTAAGACTGTTTTAATTTTGGGCTTAAATTGGATTTAAATTCAATTTAAATTCAAAGGTGAGTGTTTTAACCCACTCACAACTTCTAAAATTTCTTATGTTTGTTAAATAAAATTTATGATGTGATTGGAAATTTATTTATGACTGTTTGGTATATTTTATATCGTCATCTTAGTTAATTTGAAATTATTCAAATTTAATCGTTATTTGACTTATTATTGAAATTAAATTGCCACTTAAATACCTGTTATTGTAAATTAGTTAACTGTTGATATATATTTGGTTGATTTGGATGATGATTGTGATGGATGCTTGATTGTTGATATTAGAGGAATGGATGTTGTATTTTATATCGGTATAAACTGCAAGTTCACTATGGGTTGAAATGATATATACCCGAATGATCTATAGATTAAGGAAAAATCGTTATGGATTGAAATGATAGACTCGAGCGATTTTATGGATTTTATTATTTAATTCGGGATTGCGATTTGAAATGATATATAACCGTGAAATATTGAATTGCGGATTGAAATGATAAATATCTCCATATCACTTGACCCTAGGGTAAAGAATTATATACAGACACTGGATTAGTTAAATTAAATGAATTTTAAATTATTAATTTTCGAATTTAATTGAATGATATTTTTGAAATAAACTTATTTTATATAAATTGAATCATTATTGAAAATCAAGTTATGTTGAAATTTGAATTGGTTAAAGGAATTATTAAGGAAATTAGATTTAAAATTGTAAGTTGAATTTTGAAGTATAAATGGAATTAAACGGAATTGAGTTATTGCAATTGTTTGAAATATAACTTTGAAATACATCGGAATGTGAGTAATTTAAATTGATATTCAAACAGGGTTTTGGAAGCGATATGAATTTAATATTGTATTGAGAATTTGATTTAGAAAATTTGAAATTGGATTTTGGATATTGAAATGGTCCAAATGTGTTGGATTGAAATAAATAGTTTAAAATTGATATATATTTCAGATTCATATTTTTAATATTAACCGTTTTAAAAAAATATTATTTGAAAGACTTTAATTATTAAGATTTTCAAACTTTAAACTAAATAACCCATTTTGACTTATTTTATATCTAATCAATCTAATTTAAAGCTTTAATTATATTTAATCTATTTCAAATCTATTTAACTATCTTAAATCAATTTAACAGTATCTTTAAATCTATAACCAAACTATTTTAGAGTATTTTAACTAATTATAACTTTTTGAGCTATTTATAACTATTTAAACTATATTTCTAAATTTCCAGACTAAGTAAAGTGGTAGTGTTTACATTTAATTTATTGATTTGAAAGAGAATACTGTTAAATGATGTTATAACCTAAGTTGGAATTTAAATGTTATAATTTATTTGAATGTAATGATTTTGGAAGAAATTATGATTCTGGAAACGATGTGATATGAAAGTGAATGTGGTTTGAAGTGGATATGATTTTGAAAGAGATATGATTTGAAATTGAATATGATATTTTGATATAAATCGTGAATCGACTTTTGAAATGTAAAAGAACCATCCGGTGTGTAATAAGCGATTGATAGTTAAAGAAACCGAGATCTGATATTGTCATACTCTCTACAAATACCGAAACCCACTTGAACAATTGTGTACGTGGTGGAGATTCCAGAAATGAAGTAGGATGGTTTGGTGAACGGTTTCTGTATAAGGCATGATGTGACCCTGACTTCCGTAAGTCAGCTTAGATGTGACTAAAATAGGAGTCACGCCGGGCCAAGTGAGGTCATTCCTCCTATCGGGCACATTTCTTCGATACTATATTCTAGCTTTGTGATTGATTTGGTGGCCACCCTTGATTTTTATTTGGAAATGTGTTCGAGGTGGGCGGTAGTAGCTGTTATGCGTTGCCACCAGTCCGGATATGTAATTGGTATATCTACCCTGGCATTGCCTCGAATGCCATGTTCACTTGCCCTAGCGCACCTTCTACGAGTTTTTTTTGTACCATACCAATAAAGTACCCTTTGATAGCCCTCCTATAGACGGAGGAGTTACGGTACTGTATAGACTGTGAGAATATATAAAAATGTGTTAAGGGATATATGGGTAACGCCTTAATGCTATTTTAATACTTTTACTTTACTGTAGACATATTACAATAGCGTATTGTATTACATAATAGATAATTTAATGGATCCTTAGGAGATGTGAATCCTGAAAATCTCTTAAGTTACTGCACTCACGTTAGACACTGGATAGGAGATGTCAAACCCCGTAAACATCTCTGATGCTGTTCCCTCATATTTATTTACCGTTGATTTGACTTACATAGAATGTTTTAGTTCTGACTCGAGTGTTTTGTCTTTTCAATTCGCTCGGGTCAACCTAAGCATTCGAGGATTTAAAGACCTTATTCCTGGAGGATGAAGACGAAAATTTGTGCTACTATATTTTCCACTGGATTCACTGTACCATTGCACTATTTATCTATCTCTGATATGTGTAACTCTGATTCTGTGTTGTATAAATATAATCAAATGTTTTCGTAAACAGCTTCATGAACTATTATTTGATTATTATATTTTTGTCATTTCACTGCGAGATTCTATATTTGCTTTTATTTCTTCTCTTTTTCTTATTTACCCTAATAATGGTTTTCCCTTTAGAATAGTTTGTGGTTTATCGTCGATTTAAACTGTCCAAAAAGGAAGGTCGTTACAGTTGGTATCTGAGCTTTAGTTTAGTGATAACCTTAGCTTTGCGGGGTTTGACTCAAATAGGATTAGGGTAGTAGTACCCTAGAATGAGTCATTGAGTGTATATATATGAGAGAGCATATTTTCTAGTGTTATAAAAAGGTTTTTATATTGTGTTAATTTGTTTCGTTTTGTATTTATAAATTCTGGTAGGTGCATAGGACGCTATGACATCGATAGGGATTTCTAAACACTTAATTGGATAGACCGACACAATATTTGTTCTAAAATATAGGTAAATGAAATAATTTTGCCTATTATATTTTATATATAAAATAATAAATTTTATAAATGATATATTTGATTGTAATATATTTGTTTGTTAGGTAGTGAACTTTATAGGTATTGGTTGAAAATAAGCTTGTAAATAAAGTGAATATAAACTGAAATTTGACAACTTAATTTCCAGGATTTTTGAAATTTTCTTTCAAAGGATTTGGAATATAATATTCGTATTATTTAAAAGTATTTATGATATAATATCTCAATATAATTTGAAGGAAATGTTTTAAAAGAATTTTGGAAAGAAATAAGTTCTGTACCCCCCTCTATGCCACTGGAAAATAATTTTGGTGATGATTGCACGCACCATCGACATTAATTTTTGAGTTTCAAAGTGGGGAGGCCATTGTAGTAGTTTACTACAGATTTATTTTGTTGAACAAATATAAGTTTCCAATTTTAAATATGATTGGATATAAAAGTTGAAATTATATACATATATACTATTTTAAATGGATTGAATATGGAACCCGGTATTAAGTTCTTATGTTTCTGTTAATTAATAGTTTCAATTATTGTAATAAAATGAAAATTCAACTGATTCATAATTGGAACTTCTAAAAAGGAAATAAGGAATTAAATGCTAAGGTAAGTAAAGTATATAAGAAATCTGAAAATTTTAAACCGTGAATAAAAAGGAAATGAAAATGAGAAATGGTAACCATTGAACATTTATCTGCTAAAATAAAACAAGATAAACTTGTGTAATATTCAACTGCATTCTAAAAGACATTTATATAAAGAACTTACCAAATATTTAAAAGTTGTAATGTAAATAGAATATGTAATGGAATATTATACAAGTGAAACTTAAAGTAATGAAGGTATTCAATCGAATTACTTCTGTAAATAAGAATTTTGATATTATAATTGTTATAAACTTAAGTTATAATTGAAATGTTACTATAATAAAATGTGATAGAAAGTATGTATTGCAAGTAAATAATTACAAACTTAAGTTAATGAATTGATATGATAAGTAATTGAACTGAACATGAATATCATAAATAAAGGATAATAAACTTATGTTAATGTTTGAAGCTATTTATAGCTAAAGTAAATAATAAAATGAATACTATACCGAATTAAATGATTATAACTTCCGAAAAGTTGAATTGATTTAGAAAATGGATTTAATATTCAATGACATTAAATAATAAAACGAATGTAAATTTAAAAAGTAAGAAACTTAAGTATGAACTTATGCAAATGAATATTAATATCTAATGGAAACCAGACATATAAATTAATAAATGTGAACTAAACTGCAACAAAATATATGTAATACTTGGATAATAAATTCATTGATTTTATAATCAATTATTTGGAAATAACTTATGTAAAGAAATGAGTATAAAGAAATGAAAAGAATTTTCATTATATGAATAAATAAAGAAAAACGAATTTATAAGTAAATGAATGTAAATAAATGAAATTGTGTAATAAATGATTGAATGGAAATTGGATTTTGTAAGAAATAAATGTGAACCAAAGAAATGATCACCGAGGAAAGAAATTAATTAGAATAAACTTAACTATATTTGGATTTTGTTGTTTGTTTTGGTTTATGGTTGTTTTGAAAAAAGATACTTCTAATTGCTTAGGATGTATGAATAATCAATTAAGTTTTATCTAAAACTGTTGAGTAAATGATATACATAGTAGTTATTTGTCATTCTATGCGATAAAAAGTTTCTGAACCCGAACGAACCATTTGTTTGTTGATATGGATGTATGATTGATTACATTGGTTTCATATGATATTGCATGCTTTCGGGTTGCAAGTGCTTGTTGTATGTTGTTTACAAATGAATGTTGTTATGATTTGTTGTTATAAATTTGAAGCAATATAAATATTTCTCTTATATAATTATTAAGTTTTTTAGATTATATAAGTGAAATACAGGTTATGGAAGCAATTGCTATTGCTTTTGTGTTCATCAAAATAAGCATTATTTGCCCGACAAATAGGTACGTTCTCGGGTTACGGTTTTATAGCGATATTATATTGTTTTCCTCGCGGGTGGGATATATGTAATTTTGAAAAATATGATATATATTATTTTATTTATATTATTATTTCTTCCAGACCTCTCCATACAAAGGGGGCTCTATCGAAATTTTTTGTGAATTTTGGGCTTAGAATATTTTGAGAAATGTTTTCCAAACTTTATTACTTTGAGTATAAAAGGATTTAATGGTTATAAATTGATATATTTTATTTAAAACAATTAATTTTGTAAATTTATTTGTTTATAAATTTAATATTTTAAATAAGATATATTGATTACTTAATACCTTCTTTTCCTCCTTTTTCCTTTTCGAGGGCCAAAAGTTTTGAGTTGGGGAAAGTGTAACGACCCATAAATTTCGATAATTAAATTTGTTAATTTAATAAGATTTTGGTAATTTAATATTGAAATAATAAAGATTTGTGATATAATAATGAAATAATAACTAAAATTAAAGCTAACAATGCTGATTAAGGTTAATTATTAACAACTTGAATGGAATTCCAGTTAATTAAGATAATGTAAAGGCTTTTAACTTGATTCTAAACTTAGAATAAGGAAACAAGTGTAAATATTGAATCAATTAATGAAATTATATATAATAAATTGTAATTGAAAAAAAATCAATATTATGTAAGTAATTATAATAAATGGGTTGAAAATAATAAACTTAAATATAATTAAGAGTTAATGGTAACAATCATTATGTGTTACCTACTTATTTAGTCGGTTAAATTTGATCGGAAATTTATTATAATTAAATGAAATTAAATGTTACATTAATGCTAGTTAAGACAATAACTGAAATTTGTGAAATAATAAAATGAATAGAAATGTTAATTTTATTCGTAAGGTAATAATTGATTATATATGAAGTCTGAAATCAAATTTAATAAATTTTTGGAATTTAAATTATAATAATTGGATTTATTGCGATTAAATGTAATTAAATATTACGTTAATGTAAATGAAGATGAAATTGGAAAATAATAGTGTAATAAGATATAAAACTTGATAATTATCCATAAGTTGATAATTGGTTGAATAACAAGATTGAAAGTCAAATAAATGGGATTGTTGGAAATTAAATCGATAATTACTGAATTTATTGAAATGAGAAATAAACATTGTAAATTGGTGATATATTCAACAATAAATTGATATAGATATTTGTTTAGAATGATTTATGAGTACTATGTAAATCCAAAATAATAGAAATTGGGAATAATAAAAATTTGAATTGAAAAGTGGTTTAATTAATTTATTATTAATTTATTTAATTAAAGCGAAAATAGTCATTTTGGCCACTGCCTCAGATTTCGACGAAACTAGTTTCATCGGATCCGTAACGGTGAATTATTATAGGATTTCAAGTTTCGTAGCAATCGGACTTTTCGTTTGATCGTACAAAATCGAAACATCTGTAAATCAATTTAATTGAAATCAATTTGAGATAAGCTGATTTTAACATAACTTCTTTATACGATGGAATCTGGACTTGAAACCTATTCCATTGAATTTGAAATCATCAAAAGCATCAATTTTGATATATAGAATGATCCATTTTCGTTTCCGAGATAGAACGAGCTTTTTGGGTCATTTATCATTCAACGTGTAAATCAAATCTTGTCCATCCATTCTATTTTCAACTTTTTCTATAAATAGCCCGTTATAAACCCTAGCAGCTTCTTATTTTAATTTGTCTATACATACATTTCCCTCTCTGCTCCTCATTCCAATGGCAGTCAAACCCTAATTCCCAAATTTCAAGTTCAATTTCAAAACCAAATCAAAAATTCAAACTCCTCAATACATATCAAATCATATATTGATTTGAAGCTCTCGACGAGCACAAGTTAATTTTGCTGTTTAATTTTCGATCTGGGTTGCCATATGGACAAAATTGGGCTACCATTCTCGGTCGTTCATTGATCGTCGATCAAATTCAACTGATGGTCGAAACGATGATACCGTTGTGTAGAGATTCGAGTAGGGAGTGCATCTGCATTGTTCGTTCGTGAAGATGATGGTTGGATTGACGCCAATAATTCGTTAGGGTTGCATTTAAGCGGCGGCTATTGTTGTGTTTAAAACGTCGGCGGCGCCTGTGGGGGTGCGTGCGTGGCCGTGAGGCGTCGAGCAGATGGAGGCGGGTTCGTACACGTGTTAGAGCATGCGCGATCACCTGTGGTGGAGCGAAGAACGATTGAGGCGGCGCGTTTCCTGATATTGCGATGTATGTAGAGAGAGGGGTTAGGTTTCGATAGGGGTGATGATGTGGATATGTGTGCTTTTTTATCTTTTTTCTTTCTTTTTCCAAATTCAATTGTACTAATCATCAAAACTTTTGCATACGGTATCAGATTTGCACGCATTTTTCTCCGCTAGGATCGTATTGAAATTTCGGATAGTTTAGGAAATTCCCTATGAGTTGAAATTTCGGATAATTTCGGATAGTTTAGGAAATTTCGGATCGTATTGCATAAGGTGAGTGTTTTAACGCACTCACAACTTCTAAAATTTCATATGTGTGTTAAATAAAATTTATGATGTGACTGGAAATTGATGACTGTTTGGTATACTTTATATCGTCATCTCAGTTAATTTGAAATTATTCGAATGTAATGGTTATTTAATTTATTATTGAAATTAAATTGCCACTTAAATACCTATTATTGCAAATTAGTTAATTTTTTATATTTATTTAGTTGATTTGGATGATGATTGTGATGGATGCTCGATTGTTGATATTGGAAGAATGGATGTTGTATTTTATATCGTTATAAACTGTAAGTTCACTATGGGTTGAAATGACATATACCTGAATGATCTATAGATTAAGGAAAAATCGTTATGGGTTGAAATGATAGACTCGAGCAATTTTATGGATTTTATTATTTAATTCGGGATTGCGGTTTGAAATGATATATGACCGTAAAATATTAAATGGCGGATTGAAATGATAAATATCTGTATCACTTGACCCTAGGGTAAAGAATTATATATAGACACCGGATTTGTTAAATTAAATGATTTTTAAATCATTAATTTTCGAATTTAATTGAATGATATTTTTGAAACAAACTTGTTTTATACAAATTGAATCGTTATTGAAAATCAAGTTATGTTAAAGTTTGAATTAGTTAAAGGAATTGTTAGAGAAATTAGATTTAAAATTGTAAGTTGAATTTTGAAGTATAAATGGAATTAAATGGAATTGAGTTATTGAAATTGTTTGAAACATAACTTTGAAATACATTGGAATGTGTGTAATTTAAATTGATATTTCAAACAGGATTTTGGAAGCGATATTGAATTTAATATTGTATTGAGAATTTGAATTGGAAAATTTTAAATTGGGTTTTGGATATTGAAATGGTCCAAATGTGTTGGATTGAAATAAATAGTTTAAAATTGATATAAATTTCCGATTCATATTTTTAATATAAACTGTTTTAAAAATACATTATTTTAAAGACTTTAATTTTTAAGATTTTCAAACTTTTAACTAATTAACCCATTTTAACTTATTTTAAATCTAATTAATCGAATTTAAAGCCATTTAGTCTACTTTAATTATATTTAATCTATTTCAATCTATTTAAGTATCTTAAATCAATTTAACAGTATCTTTAGATCTATAACCAAACTATTTTGGAGTATTTTAACTAAGTATAACTATTTTAACTGTGTATAATTATTTAACTTTTTTTCTAAATTTCGAGACTAAGTAAAATAGAAATGTTTATATTCAATTTATTGATTTGAAAGAGAATACGGTTAAATGATGTTAAAACCTAAGTTAGAATTTAAAAGTTATAATTTAATTGAATATAATGATTTTGAAGAAAGGATTTAACCAATTTTGGGAATATGATTTTGGAAGAAATTATGATTTTTGAAATGATATGATTTTAAAGTGAATATGGTCTGAAGTGAATATGATTTCGAAAGAGATATGATTTGAAATTGAATATGATATTTTGATATAAATTGTGAATCGATTTTGAAATGTAAAAGAACCATCTAGTGTGTAATAAGCGATTGGTTGTTAAAGAGACCAGGATTGGATATTGTCATACTCTCTGCCAATACTGAAAATCACTTTAACAACTTTGTACGTGGTGGAGATTCCAGAAATAAAGTAGGATGGTTTGGTGAATGATTTATGTGTAAGGTATGATGTGACCCTGACTCCCATGAGTCAGTTTAGATGTGACTTAAGTAGGAGCCACGTTGGGCCAGGTGAGGTCATTCCTCCTATAGGGCACATTTCTTCGATACTATATTCTGACTTTGTGATTTATTTGGTGACCACCCTTGATTTTGATTTGGGAGTGTGTCCGAGTGGGCGGTAGTAGCTGTTATGCGTTACCACCAGTCCGGATATGCAATTGGTATCTACCGTGGCATTGCCTCGAGTGCCATGTTCACATGCCCTAGCGCACCTTCTACGAGTTTGTTTTATATCATACCTATGGAGTGCCCTCTCATAGCCCTCCGGTTTACGGAGGAGTTACAGTACTATACAAACTATGGAAATATATAAAAATGTGTTAATGGGGATATGGATAACGCCTTAACACTATTTTAGTACTTTTACTTTACTATAGACATATTATAATAGAGTATTGTATTACATAGTAGATAGTTCAACAGATCCTTATGATATGTGAATCTCGAACATCTCTTAAGTTACTGCACTCACGTTAGACACTAGATAGGAGATGTCAAACCCCGTAAACATCTCTTACGTTGTTCCACCCATATTTATTTACCATTGATTTGACTTACATAAAATCTTTTAGTTCTGACTCGAGTGTTTTGTCTTTTCAATTCACTCGGGTTAGCCTGAGCATTCCAGGATTCAAAGACCTTATTTCTGGAGGACGAAGACGAAGATTTATGCTACTATTATTTACTATATTTTCCACTGCATTCACTATCCCGCTGCATTATTTATTTGTCTGATATGCGTAATTCTGATTCTGTGTTGTATAAATATAATCAAATGTATTTGTAAACAGCTTCATGAACTGTTATTTGATTATTATATTTTGTCATTTCGCTGCGAGATTCTGTATTTGCTTTTATTTCTTCTCTCTTCCTTATTTACCCCAATAACAATCTTCTCTTTTGAATAGTTAGAATTTGACATGCGTGGTTTATTGTCGATTTAAACTGTCCAAAAAGGAAGGTCATTACATATAGACATACAACTTTTGCTATGGCGTTATCAAGGCAATGTAGTTAGCCATTTGGCTGAATCAATCATAACCTTTTGTTTGGAAAAATTCCAACTTAAAGCTACTTAACTAAGATTGAACGTGAATTTAGGATTGACATATCATACTCAATATCACTTATGGAGTTCAAGTCTGCATACCTCTTATAAGGAGTTCGTTGTTGCCACAAAAATTTCCCTAGTATTTCAAAAATACTTTGGACTAACATTTAAGTATCTTAATTCTACTTCTATGTTTGCTCAGTGTAAAGCTAATGTGATACAGTTGACTACACATCATATTTGATAATTCCTATTGTCGATGTATGAGAAATCCATCTAATATGCCCCACGGAAACATTTTAATGTGGTGTCTATTATATCATATGGGACTGTCCCAACATCCTTTTATACGATTACAAAAGATATCATTTTTAAATCCAATGTCGAGGATTAAACAACCAAACTAAAATGATTTTAACATGTGTACATCATTATTAATAATAATATTTTTTTACTTACTGTTTAAGAAATATTTTAATACCTTTTATGTTCTTTCTTTCAAATACACGCTTCCTGTGCATTTTAATTGAAAACAAAACTATTTGATTTCTCTGTTAAAATACTTGCTCAACTCTAATCCTTATCATATGCTCTCATTGTCTCCACATTGGATTATATCAAAAATATACAAATCATGTTATCGCTTCCATTAATGGAGAGAAATTTTGGTTGTTATGTGCAAATAATCTCTTTTAAGCCATTATTTAGAAGTTTATTTCGATATCAAAGCGCAAATAATTGAAATCAAATTGTGCGATAATTGCATCTAGAATTCGAATGATTTTTAGCATGTTGACCAGCAAAATTACATCTCTAGTTTCAACATTTGAAACTAATGAAGTGATTTATATTAAAATTGCTGTATATAATTTCAATTGCATTGATCTTCTTGAAAATGCACTTGCATTCGATGAATCATGTCCATTTGGACACTATTGTCGAAATTGTATTTTGACAATGCACTGGGAATCTACTTCGGATTTTAACATCATGCCATATGACAAGTCTATACTCTTTATGGCTAATTGACAACTGAGGAACTTGTTGCTGCTGATAATTCTTTTTCTTAACATTAATGAGAAACCCACGGTTTCTCTTTGATGTACTAGAATTATTATTTGACATTCTAATGTGTTGTGTGTCTGTTTTAAGCTGGTTTTTTAATTTCATCTTATGTAATCAGTTTCCAAGTTTGAGTATATGGATCATACCCAAGTCCATTGTACTATCATCAATTTTTAAAATAAATTCCTTTGACCATGAAGGTGGTGTTCCTTAAAACAGCAATTGTTTCTCTGTATGACCGAATAGGCATTCAGAAATATTTCAAGAGCTTCCTTTTACACGCATACAAATCTGATTTAGTTTTAAGTTTACAAAACTTATATATTCATAAAATAAATTAAGTAACCGCTATAACGACACAGAAATTTTAACGATTTAAATAACATAAGCAACTAAATTTTTCATCAAAATAAACTATAAAAATTTTGCAGCGAAAATTTGATATTTGGTATGTGTGTATTGAAGCATAGCAAGTGGCAGATTTTCATCAGAAAATATGTAAGTTTTGTTCAATTTGAAATTTCAATTTAAAACTTAAATTAGTTAAAAATTTGATGGAAAATAAAATGTTTTGAAATTTGAATATTTTTATATAAGAAAAGTGTAGACCATTTTCTGAGTGAGATGTTATATTTCGTTTCGCTAAATTTGGACTACTATAGTCCCGTTATCTTATTTTTCGGCGTTTAAGCAGCAGTTTGGCAGTGAAAATCGTGTTCTGATAGGAGGATTATGTCACTCATATCTATATACCATTTTGTTCGTCTCATCGTGCTGATCTTTGAGTATATTCATTTGTGCATTCCGGCGTCCGGTACACGGATAAATCTGAGAAACGGATAGCCGTATCGGTTCCGTGTTTGGGCTTTTTGGGTTTCTATGTCCTTTCATTATCCACCAGTGGAAACAAATAGCCATCAGCTATTAATATTTTCAACTTTTGACTTTTAATATTCTCTGGTTTCAATAGAATATATGCTGATTCAATTTCCTCCGGTTCATTTCTCTTTCCTTTCAATGTTTGTTTTGTCTTCTCTAAAAAAATATACATACATACATACATACATACATACATATATATATATATATAAACAAAAGAGGTAATCTTGCATTCTTCTTCATTTGCTTGAGAATTACCTGCTCACATTATATTTTTCCCCAAGCAAAGCTGCTTCCCACTTCATACAACCTTCTCACAACTCGCTCGTCCTCCTTTCTTTGTCGATCCACCACTATAGTCGCACCGCTCTTCTGCGCTCAGGCACCCTTCACCACTCCATGCCTCCAGACCCGCATCCACCTCCACCGATTCACCAAACACCCCGCAACTATATGCCAAGCCTACTCCACCATTTTCCTCTACACGAACCCTTCAACCTCCACTCGTGCAACTCACCTGCCACCCTCCTCCAACCTCGGTCGCATCCCCTCCTCCGCTGACTAAAAATCCACCAACCGCCATTCGCCAAATTCATCTCCATGAAGCCTCTCTATCCTTCGCTAGTCCACTTGAAACACTCCTTGCCACTACATTCACTTTAGCCGCAACCCACTCCATGCTCCTTCAACGAATAGCGCTCTGCCGCCATCCTCCAACCATGCCGAATAACCCCAGTCTTCCACCAGCCCTCCCATCATAGAGCTTCACCTGACATTGCCGCAAGAGCCAGAGAACCCAAGCATAGGCCTTCCATCAAGCACGGTCGCCTTCCACCCATGTCGCCTCCACTCCCTGACCAGATCTGAGCCCTCCAATCACCTAATAGCCGGGCCTTGCCTTAGCCTTCCACATCACCAGTCAACACACTTCCTCTCCAACCCGTGCCACTTTCCCACTTGCTCCACCACTGTTAGCCTGCCTTGCACTCCAGCCACCTAAGCGAGCAGCATCCAACCCCAAGTCTTCCTTCATTTAGCCGAGCACAGCAGATTTGCTTTATATTTGTTTCCTTCAATATATATATATATATATATATATATATATATATATATGCTTCGTGCTTCAATATAAACTTATATATATAAGTTTACTTATATATATTTTGATTTTTGAATCCAGTCGCTTAGATTTTCTTTGGGTTAGTCGTAGATCTTTGATGAGTCGTCCGTATCCGTATGTGTACCGTGTCCGTTGCTTTCATTTCCTTTGTTTTCTCTAGCCTCGAAAGGCGAGCGATCACTCACGATTGACATTCTTATGTTTAGTAAATTTATTTCACATGAAATGAAGATTGAAATACGTTGAAAAAATTGAATTAGTTAGTAATTGAATTGTTAAATATGATGTATTATTATTTAAAATGTTTACCTATGTTAATTGACTTATTGACACCAATAACCTATTAGTATATATATTTAAATTGTTAATTATGATCATATTTGCCATTGATATTCTATGTCATTTTATGCAACTATTTTATTGTTCTTACTTTGCAGGTTGCCGGATAGTTTAGGAAATTCCCTATGAGTTGAAATGATACATATCCAAGCGATATTATAGATTAGGGAAAATCATTATGAGTTGAAATGACAAACCCAAGTGATTTTATTGATTTTGAAATTTTGGGATTGCGAGTTGAAATGATATACACCCGTAAAATATTGAATTATTGCAGATTGAAATGATAAATATCTGTATCACTAGATCATAGGATAGAAAATTATACACGGACACTGTTGGTCTATTTTTAAATAATTTCCATAATTTTGAAAAAAAGTTAATAGATGTCTTTTAATAAATTGTCGTTTTTAAATATAAAATATAGATTTTGTTTTAATACATGTGTAAAATTTAGATTTTAAAATTATATGTTTGGAAATTTTAAATTTATACGTTAACTTCTGAAAAATGTAAATTTTAGGATTTTCTTATTATTTTATTATTTTTAAATATATATAAAACATAGTTTAATATAAAATAATATAGATTTAATAAAATCAGATTTAGTTTAGTAATATTTAATATAATAAAATTTAATTTAATAGAATTTAATTGGATAGGTATATATATTGTATTTAAAATATTTACTTAAAATTTATATTAATATTTTGAAAATAGATTTTGTAATAACTTTAATAAAATAAACGTTAGGAAGATAGATTAAGTTAATTTGTAATTTAATTTGTTTGAGAATTGAATATGAATAAGAATTGATTGGAAACTTATTGATTTTGAGATTTAGAAAGGTATGATTTTATAACTTGATTTAATTAAAAGTGATTAAATGAATATTTTCAAATTTAAATAAAATTGAATATATAATTTTGATTTAAATTTGTAATTTGTGATTCTATTTAAATGCTTATAAAAGTGATTAGGTGAATATTTTAGAATTAAATATAAAAAAGTTGGATATTTGATTATTGATATTGTTGTTAGTTAAGATTTTATTTAATGTTATTAAAAATGATCAAGTGAATATTTTCAAATTTAAATAAAACTAAAGTTGAATTTTGAAATATAAATGAAATTATCAAATTGAGTTATTGTAAATTTTTTGAATATTTAAATTTTGAAATCTATTGTATTGGAAGTGGTTAAATTTGTAGTTCAAACCTGGATTTGAAGTTGATATAAATTAAAAATGGTTTTATTAAGAATTTGAAATGAATCTTTAACCTTTTTAATTGAAATTGTCGAACTGAGAATGATTTAAACTGATTTTAGAACTAAATTTGATTTGAATTGATTTTTGAAATTGGAAGAAACAATTCTAATTTGAAACTATTTTTAATATATAAACTATTTTAATCTATAATCTATTTTTAAATATAACCTATTTTTAATGTATAACTATTCTAATATTTGTACTACTTTTAATATTCAAACTGCTTAAGTTGGAACTGTTATGATTTAAGGTGAATAATGATTTAGAAGGTGGTATGATTTTGAAATGAATATGATATTTTGATATAAAGTATGAACTGTTTGAAATGAAAAATGACCATGGTGTGAAATAAGCGTTTTGTTGTTAAAGTGACTGGGATCGGATATTATCATACTCTCTGCCAATACCAAAAGCCACTTTAACAATTGTGCACGTGATGGAGAATCCAAAATGAAGTAGGATGGTTTGGCAGACGTTTGTATGAGGTATAAACGCAGCTCTGACCCCCTCGGGTCAACTTGATGTGACTAAAACAGGAGCCACGCTAGGCCAAATGAGGTCGCACCTCTGATCGAGCATGCTTCTTCGAAACCATTCTATTAATTTGTGATTTGATTGGTTGCACCTTTGATTATGAAAGTGTGTCCTAAGGTAGGCAGTAGTAGCTGTTACGCGTAACCAACAATCTGGATCTGCAAAACGGTAGTATCCTACCCTGGGCATTGCCTCACGTGCCTTGTCACATGCCTTATTGAGCCCATTATGAGTTTGGTTTGTATCGTACCTATGGAGTGCTCGCTGAGTTTCCCACCAGTTTGGTGGAGCTTATAGTATCTGTATAGACTATGATATTTATATAAAAATGCGTTAAGCGGGATATGGGTAACGCTTTAACACTATTTTAATATTTTACTTTACTGTAGACATTATTTATGTAGCGTATTGTACTATGTATGTAGATAGTTTAATGGATCCTTAAAGGATGCGAATCCCAATTATCCTTTAAGTAATATTGCATTTCACTTGAGTTGATTTACTTGCATAAGAATGTTTATCCTAATTCAGTGTTTTGCTTTATACTCGGGTTAGCCTGAGTGTCATAGCATCTGAGACTCACCTTTAGAGTTTGGAACTTTGCTTGGAGATCTATCGTTCAGCTTTTCAGCTTTCGGTTATTCTAGTTATTTCCAGTTGTTTATATTCAGACTTTTCATTTTGTTTTTTATTAGAGACTTCTGTGTATCTGGCATTTTTGTTGTATTTGTTTTAGACTCTAATGTTTCTATAGTAGCTTCATGAACTACTATTTATCTATTCCGCTGCTTATTGTTATATTACTCTATGTCTGTGGTTCTATGATTGATTTATTTACTGTATATGCTAAGTTTTTCCAAATATAAATTAACAATCTATTATTCTGAGCAATTCAAGTCTGACATGTGTGGATTATTTTTGATTTGAATGGTTCGAAATGGCGGGACGTTACAAGTGGTATCAGAGCTCTGGTTTAGGAAAAATTTAGCATATGGATAAATTTAGCTTTAGAACTTTCCCTTTTGTTCTAAAATCCATTATTGCCTTTTCCTGTTTGAGTTCTTGATACTGGATCATCCATAGCATTATTTTCATTGAACTCTGTAATAATTTGACCGCAACTTGCAACCTCAATTGGCAACTTCATCCTTATGTGTGACTAATCCAATCGGCGGTCCTGCCAACCTTAGTATGATTTGTAAAGGGTTGAAACTCCTTTACAACAGACATCGATTCACCGGGGATTTTATGTCCTCGGTTTTGATGCATTTTAAATCTTGCTTGGAGGTGATTGGTTAAAGCGTTAGGATGTAGTTATGTCTTACAAAGCATGAACCGTTTCTTTAGTAGACGACTAGGGAAATTCTCTTGTGATCGTACGTCGAATGCCTCAGGATTATGCGAGGAGTTTATCTTTCCACTTAATGCTCACCCTAGTGACCTTGACTCCACCACGATAGTCAGGGATAATCATGATGTTTTGGTGAACTCACTTCTCTCCCTCCTAAGCGGGAAATTGAATTCTACGTTGATCTTATTCCTGGAGCTCGATATTGCTACCGTTTTCTCCAACTTTGTGTAGCTGAGAAGAGCATCCCCAAGACAGCTTTTTGAACAGAGAATGGTTTCTATAAATGATTAGTCATTGCCTTTGAATTAACTAACTCTCCAGCCTTCTTCGTCGATCGCATGAATCGCGTTTTCTACTATGTTCTCAACTTGTTCTTGGCTTTCGTTGATGATATTCTCGTCTTTTCTAAGTCTGAGAAGGAGCATGGGTATTATTTGAGCTATGTTCTCCAAACTCTTAGGAGTTATCAGTTGAAAGCCAAATTTTCTAGATGCCATTTTGGAGAGATGAATTCTGATTTCTTGCGCACATTGTTTTTTAGAATGGAGTCTCGATTAACCCGGTTAAGGTCGCTACGATTCATATAAGTCTATCCATCCTTCCTCTTTTGTATTTAATTATCTTATCTTCCTTTCGAGCCTATCTTCTTAGTTAGAATTCTTTTGATTAAGGTGCCTCTAAATTTGAATCTCTATCCTTGTTCTAAAATCCATTCTTGAATCATCCTATGAGGGAGCGTATTTGTAATTGATATAAAAACGTTTTATATTGTGTTGTTTGAGTTGTTGAATTTTAGGTTTCGATCAATTCGCCTAGCTAACGCTATCGATAGGAATTCCAAAATATTAGAACAGAGCAAACTGACATAATATTGTTTTCGAAATTGGTAAATGAAATAATTTTCATGTATGATTATATTTTATATGCAAAAGTATAATTTTCTGAAATTAGATAGTTAAATGAATTGGTAGTTAGAAATGATAGTACTAACTTATCATTTATTATTTTGTCAACATTACCAAACCATTAACTATTGTTGTACGTTATAAGGAGATAATTTTTTTTAAAACAACACTGATTTGCAAATGAAATGAATTTAAAATTTAGGATTTGAGAATTAAATTTTTGGGGCTTTTCAAAAAATATTATTTGAAAGTATGTTCGGATGGAAATTGTTTCTAAAGAATATTAAAAGAAGTAAGTCAGTACCATCCTCTTCTGTCGCTGGAAAATAATTTCGATGATGACTGCAGTATCATCAACATTCATTTTCAAGTCTCAAAGTGGAGAAACCACTTAGTAGCTTTGCTACACTTTTGTTTTGGAAAATGGATTTGATTTGAATGTCTTGAGTACGATTTGATGTATAAAATATATATGCATGTATAAATTTATTTCAAAATTGTTTGAAGTGAAATCGAAAATTTAACTCTTAAGTCTTATAATAAGTGATTATTTTCAATCATTGAAATAAAGAATTTTTTTGAGTAATTGGAGTGTTTAAACTGAGAAATGAAATTAAAATAGCTTGAGACTGTCGAACTAGGATAAAACTAATTTGTATAATACGTAATTGCATTCTAAAAACATTATAACTTACCTGAAATATTCAAAAGGTTAAAATGTAATGTGAATATGTAATTAAAGGCTATACAAGAGAAACTTAAGTAATAAAATGTTCAAACTGAATTTTGCTTAATAGAAATGTTGTAAGTAAAAGGTAAATTTGTATAATGCTCAATTACATTTGGAACGTTAATAAAACTTACCCGAGAAAAGTTTGATTGTAATGAGACCATTAATTGAATAATATACAATATAAATGTAAGTAATAAGAAGTCCAAAAATGAAATTTTATTAAGGGAATATAAATAAAAATTAAGTGGTTATAATAAATGTTTATACAGTTAGTCTATGTTGCAAGACATATTAAGTGAAATAAATTGAATAATAAAAAAGAGAATGTTATTTAAGTGAATAAGGTGAACGTAAATAAAGTGGATATAAATGTAAATTAATTGAAAGTGAGTTAATTAGAATGATAAAAATAAATGAAATTTATATGGTTGTGAATTATTTGTTGTATCTGGTACTATGTATTTCGATTCTATCTTTCCTTTCTGTTGTTTCTATTCTCCTATCTCGTTCCCTTTTTAGGACAAAAAGTTCTGAGTAGGGGAGAGTGTAACGACTCGAAAATTTTAACGATTTAAATAATGTAATTAGCTAATTCTTTCATAAAAACAAACAGTGAAAATCTTGTAATGAAAATTTGATATTTGGCATGCATCTATTGAAGCATAACAAGTGGCAGATTTTCATCGAAAAATTTGTAAGTTTGTTTAGTTTGAAATTTCAATTTGAAAATTAAATCGGTTAAAAATTTAATGGAAAATAAAAAGTTTTGAAATCTGAATATTTTTATATAAGAAAGATGTAAACCATTTTCTGATTGAGACTTCATATTTCATTTTGCCAAATTTGGACTACTATAGCCCCGTTATCTTATTTTTCAACGTTTTAGCAACAATTTGGCAGCGAAAACTGTGCTTTGATAAGAGGATCATGTCACTCATATCTGTGTACCATCTTGTTTATCTCATCGCACCGACCTCCGCAGTATATTTATTTGTGCATTTCGGCCCCCGTTACATGTATAAATCTGTGAAATGGATAGCCGTATCGGTTCTGTATTGGCCCTTTTGAGTTTCCTGTATCCTTTCATTATCGACCACGTAAACAAATAGCCATCATCAGTAAAAATTTTAGATTTTGACTTTCAGTATTCTCTGGTTTTAATATAATATGTGTTGATTCAATTTCCTCCGGTTCATTTCTCTTTCCCTTTTGCTTTTGTTCTGTCTTCTCTAAAATATATTTATACACACACACAAGAGGTAGGCTTGCATTCTTCTTTATTTGCTCGAGAATTACCTGCTCATCCTATATTATTATTTTTCAAAACAAAGCTTGTTGCTTCCCACTTCATCCAACCTTCCCATAACTCACTCGTCCTTTTTTCTTTGTCGATCTGCCACTATAGTCACATCGCCCTTCTTCGCTCAGACACCCTTCACCACGCCTTGCCTCCAGACCCGCATCCTCCTCCACCGATTCACTAAACACCCCGCAACCACCTTCCAAGCCTGCTCCACCGTTTACCCCTACACGAACCCTTCAACCTCCACTCGTGCAGCTCGCCCGCCACCCGCCTCCAACCTTGGCCGCATCTCCTCTCCCGCTGACTAAGCAGTCGCCAACCACTAAAATCGTCTCCATGCAGCCCCTCTATCCTCCGCCAGTCCACCAAAAACACTCCTCACCACCGTATCCACTTTAGCCGCAACCCACTCTCCGCCAGCGAATATCGCTCAGCCACCATCCCCTAACCACGCCGAACAACCCCAGTCTTCCGCCAGCCCTTCCATCACAGTGCTTCACCTGACATTGCCGCAACAGCTAGAGAACCCAAGCACAGGTCGTCCATTAAGCACAACCTCCTTCCATCTGTGCTGCCTCCACTCCTTGACCAAATCTGAGCCCTCCGACCACCTGACAGTCGATCCAAGCCTTAGCCTTCCATATCACCCAGTCAGCACACTTCCTCACTAACCTGTGCCACTTTCCCACTTGCTCCACCACTGTCGGCCAGCCTTGCACTCCAGCCACCAAAGCGAGCAGCATCTAACCCCCAAGTCTTCCTTCATTTGGCCGAGCATAGCAAATTTGCTTTATATTTGTTTCCTTTAATATATGTGTGTGTGTGTGTGTGCGCTTCATGTTTCAATATAAACTTATATATATTTTGATTTTTGAATCCAGTCGCTTAGATTTTCTTTGGGCTTGTCGCAAATCTTTGACGTGTCGTGTCCGTGTGTGTATTTGTGTCCGTTGCTTTCGTTCCCATTGTTTTCTCTAGCCTCGAAAGGTGAGTGATCACTCACGATTGACATTCTTATGTTTAGTAAATTTATTTCACATGAAATGACGATTGAAATATGTTGATAAAATTGAATTCGTTAGTAGTTTAATTGTTAAATATGATGTATTATTATTTAAAATTGTCTACCTATGTTAATTGACTTATTGACACCAATAACCTATTAGTATATATATTTAAATTATTAATTATGATCATATTTGCCATTGATATTCTATGTCATTTTATGCTACTATTTTATTGTTCTTACTTTGCAGGTTCCCTGATAGTTTAGGAAATTCCCTATGGGTTGAAATGATACATACCCGAGCAATATTATAGATTAGGAAAAATTGTTATGGATTGAAATGATAAACCCAAGCGATTTTATTGATTTTGAAATTTTGGGATTGTGGGTTGAAATGATATACATCCGTAAAATATTAAATTATTGCGGATTGAAATGATAAATATCTGTATCACTTGACCATAGGATAAAAAATTATATACGGACACCGTTAGCCTATTTTTAAACGATTTTCAGAATTTTGGAAAAAAAAGAAATATATTGTTTTAATAAATATTGATTTTAAATATAAATTATAGATTTTATTCTAATATATGTGTAAATTTTACATTTTTAAATTATATGTTTGGAATTATTAAATTTATAAGTTAAGTTTTGAAAAATGTAAATTTTAAGATTTTTTAAGAGTTTTATCATTTTTAAATATATAAAATATAGTTCAATATAAAATAAAGATTTAATAAAATCAGATTTAATTTAATAATATTTAACATAATAAAATCTGGTTTAATAGAATTTAATTGGACAGGTATATATATTGTATTTAAAATTTTTACTTAAAATTTATATTAATATTTTGAAAATAGATTATGTAATAAATTCAATCAAATAAAGGTTGGGAAGATAAATTAAGCTAATTTGTAATTTAGTTAGTTTGAGAATTGTATATAAATAAGAATTGATTGGAAACTTATTGATTTTGTGATTTTTAAAGGTATGATTTTATAACTTGATTTAATTAAAAGTGATTAAATGAATATTTTCAAATTTAAAAAAAATTGAATATTTAATATTGATTTAAGTCTGTAATTTGAGATTTTATTTAAATGCTTATAAAAGTGATTAGGTGTATATTTTAGAATTAAATATAATTGAAGTTGGATATTTGATTATTGATATTGATTTAAATTTGTAATTTGGGATTTTATTTAAATGATATTAAAAAATGATTAAGTGAATATTTCCAAATTTAAATAAAATTAAATTTAAATTTTGAAATATAAATGAAATTTATCAAATTGAGTTATTGTAAATTTTTTGAATATTTTAACTTTGAAATCTACTGAATAGGAAGTGGTTTAAAGTTATAGTTCAAACCTGGATTTGTGTTAAAAATGGTTTTATTGAGAATTTGAAATTAACCTTTAACCTTTTTAATTAAATTGCCGAAATGAGATTGATTTAAATTGAATTTTGAAACTGGCATTGATTTGAATTGATTTATGAAACTGAAAGAAACAATTCTAATTTGAAACTATTTTTAATATATAAACTATTTTAATCTATAATCTATTTTTAAACATAAACTTTTTTTAATGTATAACTATTCCATTATATATACTATTTTCAATATTTAAACCGTTTATGTTGGAACTGTTATGATTTAAAGTGAATAATGATTTAGAAAGTGATATGATTTTGAAATGAATATGATATTTTGATACGAAGTATGAACTGTTTTAAATGAAAAATGACCATGGTGTGAAATAAGCATTTGGTTGTTAAAGAGACCGGTATCGAATATTGTCATACTCTCTACCAAAACGAAAAACTACTTTAATAACTTTGCACATGGTGAAGAATCCAGAACGAAGTAGGAAGGTTTGGCAGACGTTTGTATGAGGTTTGAACGCAACCCTGACCACCTCGGGTTAGCTTGATGTGAATTAAACAGGAGCCATGCCGGGCCAAGTTAGGCCGCACCTCCGATTGAGCATGCTTCTTTGAAACCATTCTATTACTTTGTGATTTGATTGGATGCATCCTTGATTATGGGAGTGTGTCTCGAGGCGGGCGGTAGTAGCTGCTATCGTTACTACCAGCCCAGATCCGTAAAACGGTAGTATCCTACCCTGGGAATTACCTCGCATGCCTTGTCACATGCCTTATCGAGCCCATTACGAGTTTGGTTTGTATCGTACCTATGGAGTGCTCATTGAGTATCCCACTGGTTTGGTGAAGCTTACAGTATCTGTATAGACTATGATATTTTTATAAAATGTGTTAAGGGGAATATGAGTAACACCTTAACCCTATTTTAATATTTTACTTTAATGTAGACATTATTTATGTAGCATATTGTACTATGTATGTAGATAGTTTAACGGATCCTTGAAGGATGGGAATCCTAAGCATCCTTTAAGATATGTTGCATTTCACTTGGAAATTTCACTTGAGTTGATTTACTTGCATAAGAATGTTAATCCTAACTCGAGTGTTTTTTGTTTTTCTTTATACTCGGGTCATCCTGAGTGTCACGGCAACGGACTCACCTTTAGAGTTAGGAGCTTTGCTTAGAGATCTATCGTTCAGCTTTTTAGCTTTTCAGTTATTCCAGTTGTTCACATTTAGACTTGTCATTTGTTTTTGTATTAGTGACTTTTTTGTATCTGGGATTTATGTCATATTTGTTTTAGACTCTGATGTTGTTGTAGTAGCTTCATGAACTACTATTTATCTATTCCGCTGCTTATTGTTATATTGCTCTGTATCTGTGATTATGTGATTGATTTATTTACTGTATATGCTAAATTTTGCCAAATATAAATTAACAGTCTGTTGTTTTAAACAATTCAAGTCTGACATGTGTGGATTATTGTCGATTTGAATGGTTCGAAATGATGGGTCGTTACAAATGCATATCTTAAACTATTTAACATCAAGGTTTCTTATCAATTTATATCTTATATAATATGAGCATATTAACTTTTCTTTACATGAAACTTGTTATCCCGCCTTTTGGCAAGCCGTGACACCAAAAAATTAAATGGAAACCAATGACAGTTCATCCCAAAGATCGGTTACACACATGTTCACCATGGATATCATTGAATTCTGTCCGAGTCTGGATCAAGCTACAATTGATGTGACATGACAAGCAAAGCTATGAAAGCCAACATTCCAAATTTAAAGTCGGTCTGATGTCATATGCTTAAGATATGATCGATGCAAGCAATGGAAATCGGTTCATTCACCTCCATCTGTTCGTTACCTTCTGTTCGCCTCCATCAAATCGCATGTTGTTCATATCGATGGATCGCCTGTTGTTCGCATCCATCAAATCGCCTGTTGTTCATATAGATCCATCGCCTATTGTTCGCATCCATCAAATCGCATGTTGTTCATATCGGTCAATCGCCTATTGTTCGTATCCATCAGCCTACCTCATGTCTGTGCTACTTCGTATCCATCACAATCCTTGTTCGTGTCGAACGCAGGTAAGGTTAGTTCGTATTTGCACACCTTATAGACCTCGTTCGTATCCATCAAGTTCATGGTTGTTTGAATCGATAACATCCATATGTATTCGTATCCATCATAGCCCTTGATTGTACCCATCAGAACCCCTCAAAACATACCACTTCGTATCGACTAAATCTATGAAGATCGATACGAACAAGGGCTGGAATGGATGGATACGAATGGAGTAGTGCAGATGGATAAGAAGGAAGTTTACTAGGGTAAAGGCTCGTTTAACATGGCAAAGAATATGGATCCACCGCATTTTATCATTCTACGTCAACAAACAGGCACGTGCCTCTGATCGACACGAAGAAGATGGAGGCGAAGAAATCGATACGAACTCATGTCCATGTTGAAGAGCCCAATTCGTACCGATCATATCTTGAGGTCTACAAGTCCAAATGCTATAAAATTTTCACAGGAGCTTACATACGACCTAAGGAATGTTCATGCCAAATTTCGAATCGATTGGATCAAATCTTGATCGATACGAAATTCGTTCGTATCGATCACGGATCGAGTCGAAATCGCCTAGGATCGATCGCGTGGGCCTATGCACGTGCCAGATGAAGTCTTCCGAGATTTGAGCGAGATATTTGCAGCCTACGCCAATAAATAGCATCCCAAAGGCTTCAGAAAGGGAATCTTTTGGCTTTCCTACATCCGGACTCTGCTGGAATCATCATTGTACTCGAATTTTATTGTTGTAATCCACTGTGACTCATTGTAATTTGCAAGCAAACTTCACTAAAATGATCAACTTCAAAGTGGACGTAAGCTGGATTGCCGAACCACTATGAATTCTGTGTTCTTTACTGCTTTCCTACTAATTTTCTGAGTGATCTTCATTTTTATTCTCTACATACTTGTTGTCTGTGATTTGTGAATGTGAACTAGTGCTTTCATTGACAGTTGGGTGTTTGTGACCAATTTTGGCACGAACAAAACTAAATTTAACCTATGCACTTAATCTTAAATACTCATTCTTATATAAAGAAGTCAACCAACCTTCACTCTTCATCGATTATACTTTGTTCAGCAAAGTTTGGTTACTTCTTATTGATACATCATTATGTATCATGTGGAGGAGTGGCTTTTAGGATTGAATCTTTTCATCTTTAGGCTTTTGCATGTAATGTTTTCAACTTTTGTTTTATATTCTATGAACTTTTCATTGACACACTACTTATATATCAAATACACATGTTCATTCTATAATAATTCATCGGTGAATTTAAACGTCGTAAGTAGATACATTTTGGTATCATTAGACCTTTGATTGCATACATCTATATGCATCAATTTAAATAGTTTACTAACTCTTTTTTCTCTCCCATTGAATGGGTGCTCTGTCCTTAATTGGTTGGCATACAGTTCACCAGTACCGTATGGTTCACAATCATAAGATTGAAGAATTATTTCTTAAAGATATGGCTTAGTCCACAACTCCAAAATAAATCTACACAGTTTTAAAAACCTCAAAATTTTATAAAAATACCGCATCACTTTGGTTATGGAAATAAATACCATAGGCTTATCTTATAATGAATTTACATAATATTCATATTAAAATAATCTTACATCTATTTTCAATTGATATAGAAAAACCATTATTATTTCAAAAAAATATTGAGTATATATATGCAAAGACAGTCTTTCATAATTTAATGCATTTACAAATAAATGTCATATGATATGCCCCCACTATTTTTGCCATTACAATGATAGCTCATGAAATATGAGGCTCTATTTAATTATTTATTATGGGATTTTAATTTCATTCACTATAACTTGTTTACTGTAGAGTGCTTCAGGTCAAATATCTTGAACTCATAGAAATAACTCACATAGAAAATGATTTATTATATAAAATTACATTTGGAATAGAAATTGTGTTTCTTATTCCATACTAAGTATCTACGAGTATTTTATAAAATTCTTTTTTCTGATGCCTCTTTATGAAGCAGAGGTGATCACTTACAATCTTTATCCTGATTATGCCTAAGTTACATCCACTCTCACGGTCATTTTTCTTTCCAAATGGTCAAACCTTTCAAAAGAAAACTCTTACTAGAAGACTGGGCCGAATTCTTTAAAAAATGTGCATACAAATATCCCTAAAATTTAAAGTATGTTGAAAATGTTGCACTTAAGTAAACGGATCATACTGATATTTTAACGACCAAATTCCTGGGTCTTCATAGTAGTTCTTTTGTGTTATTTTTAAAACAATAAGATTTTTATTGTATTTAGTCATATTGTACATATGATTTCAAATTGTGGTTTGCTTGGTAATTTCGAATGAACTAATTTCGTTGAGAATTTGTACAATACGAATATGACTATTTACTGTATAACTTTTATATGCGATATAATATGGATCAATTACCATATTCTTGTATTGGTTTAGAGTTCAAAACTCATAGAAGAAAATACACGGTTGGGAAAATATGCACTTAAATAACCAAGTAACGAATATATTTAATAGTTGTATAATTTGGCTCTTGCATGATTTTTAAACCGACAATATGCAAATGATATAATGGTAAGTATATTTTATACTTCTTTGTCAGTCCTAATTTGTATCATTCATATATTTCAATAAATAAACAACTTTATCAATTATATTGGACGCACAAATTTATTGAAGTGGATGAATAATTTTATGTAACATATCTTCTTACAATATTAGAAAGGTTAAACCATATCATTTCAATTTTCTGACAAGGCTCCCATTATATTATTTATTCTACAAAACTCAAGAAAAATATTAAAAAAATTCAGTTTCTCCACTGCATGTTAGGGCAACCATTCCTTAGAATTGTGACCTCAAGTTTGCTCAACAAATCATAGGCCTACGAGCAATGGATAAATCTCTATCGGTTGTATCATATAGACAAGTAATCTTGTTCCTTTGCCCTAGTCTCAATCTTGACCTTGAGTTTTCTTAATAGATCAAGCAAGATCGTTCACTCTTACCAATCATTTTGTGATGGCATACGTATGATGCACATACCTTGAGTTTGCTCGATAAATACATGCATGCATCTTACTTCATCTAAAAATATACTAATAGTACCGTACATAACATCTCTATCTTAAGTTTGCTCAAGAACTAGCTAGTAATATCAATATATAAGTGATAAGTGGCAAATTTACATATTATAGATTCATAATCTCTAATATAAACATTGGAGTGGTATCAATTTAAGGAATAATATATTTCTTACAAACTGCCCTTGTGATTTCAGTTTTAGGCACATTTGAAATCACATTATCCATACTTTACATATGTACTTATTCCAAAAATCTATTTAGGATAAATTTTAGTTCCATTTTCAATATGTTTATATGTATATAGCTTTTTTGGAACTTAGTTAGTGTTTTTGACGAGGGTCTTTACCTCGTATATTATAAATTGAAAGAAGTAGTGCATCGCCTAATTAAAGATGAAACTCGAGCCATTTACTATATGTATACCTATCGTTATTAGTTTATATCATATTAATTCCCTATGACAATGTTTATTGCCTAATTTGGATTACACCGCCCCATGCAACCACATCAGGCTTCATTTTCACTATTTTAAAGTGTGATGTTTCTCTCGCTCCATATCTCGACGAGTGCCACCTTAAGGGATGGAAGTAGTATTGTACTTTTGTGGCCTTCTATCTAGTTATGGAATGTCAATCTTCTCGCTGTTTTGACATGGGTAATGTTATCCCTCTATTTGCATAATCCTTTTCCAAATTCTGTTTTTTTTCACACGTTCAGAAAAAAGAAGGGAGTTTGTTTCATTTTCTTGCTCACACCATGAATACAGAAAAGTGGTAAGCAAATCAGAGTAGCATAATTTATCTTGAGTTAGTTAGACATTTTTAAGCACATGATACATGAAATTTTTTGGTTTGTGATCGCCAGACTTATCCTATATCCTAGTCTACCATGGATCAACAACTAGTTGAGTAGGATTTAATATTTCATTGTATAACATCTTGATTGAATGCTTTCTTCCATCTGTGCCCTAAACAAGACTATCAACTACTCTAATTTTAGGTGTCATTCCTTCAACTTTCTTCCATATTTTCATGACATTCTAATCACTGCAATGAGGAAAACAAATCATGTCACAACGGTAATATTCGGATATTTTAACTTGCAACGGTATAACAGTTTGTCACATCTCATTATAGCTTAGTACATCTTTCAGCACAAAGCCACATGAAATCTTGAGAGGATTCTAAAAGGACTCTTTATTATTAGTGGAACAACCCGACTGCTGGATGCACCGATCCAAAGCCTAATGGTGATTCGGACTCACGTCATGTCAAGAAGTATGAGTTGTCGGCTTGTAAAACATTACAGGACATGATTACAAGGATAAATTCTAAGACAATTTAGACTTTCAAATCTTACAGCGGAAAGCAATAAAATATAAATACATATAATAATCATCTCAGAAAATATCCTAGATCACAGTCTCAAAATATACATAATCAAAAGTATAGAGTTTATAAAATAACAGCATAAAGTCTAATAGGTACTAAATACAATATACAACTACATGGATAATAATGAAGAATAAGATGCAATGCTAACACCAAGATCGCTTCTCCACATACTAGAATTAGGACAATCACATGCAGTCCTTTCCTCCTATGGTGGGGAAAAAAGGAAAGGAATGGGCCAGGCAAAAGTCTGGTGAATGAATTATATTACTAATATATGGTGATCACAAGCAATTGACTTTATTTATTTTCTACGTGACCTTGGGTATCCTACTTGTGTTTGTGCATTTCTTACTTGGTCACAGTAACCTAAGGAATATGGTTTCAAATACATCTACACCCAACCATCTTGTGGAGATTTATACTTAAGGGTCGAACAACAAATCAAACCACTAATCAATAATGGATCGGACAACTGATTAACAATGGATCAAACTAATAACCTCTGGGACTGCTCCTAACATATGATCACATAAAATATCACCCTTGGGACTACATTACCTAAATTATAGCTACAATGTATCGTACCTACATATCGAGATGATCCGGCAATGCCGACATGCGTCAAAGATGATTTACGCTCTACTGAAGCATCTATATCCAAAACTCAATGGTAATGCCACTTATTACATCGTACAGGGCATACACCTACAGTGTCATGCCCTAATTGCCATATGCATCGAGGAACCTCTCGTTAGTGCTAGACCATGAACTGATCTTGGCATCCACCAACAGCGCCGTGCATACACCAAAGGCCTCTCATTAGTGCTGTGTGTTTAGCATACCCCCCCAATCGAACCTCGTTATATCGAATATCAAATTTGCAAAATAAATAGTGTCTAGGCCTAACTGCCCGCATACACGCTTGCTCTAGTCCTTGGTATCCGAAAGTCATGAATTAGGGAAATAACTTTCCTACTTATATAATATAACACATAGTATATATATATGTATATATATATATATATATACTTAAACCTGGGCCATAGGCCGAGGTTCAAACCACGCTTGGAATACGTTAAACGGTCGAGTTGACCACTGCAGCGTTCGACCACTTGTTGTCGATCGGTTACGGTGAGACCATCGACCGGTCATGTTTTATTTAATATTATTTATTCTTTTGTTTAAGGTTAACCATTTTTTAATAGTGAACTATATTTTTTTAACTGTGATTATTCCACAAGATCAGTTTTCACCTATTTGTTTAAGTCTTCAATTCTGCACATAAATCCAATAATTTTCATGTATTGCTTATAATTTCATTTAAAAGATTCTAATTCGTCGATTTCATAATCATATATGTATAAATTGCCCGATGAAACCTCCTTTTTATTTGATTTTATCCTTAATTTATGTTTTTATTTTTTCGGAGAAATAGAGTGATTTGGGAGAAGCCTAATTTGAAGAGAAGCATAGTGAGGAGAAACAGAGTTTTGGCTACCACATAGGGTTATAGGGTAAAGAACAAAGGAGTACCTTCATATTTATAAACATAGAAAGGAATTCTAACTGTTAGATTTAATTTAATAAAATCCGGACCTTTAGCCTAGGCTAACCCTAGCAGCCTGATGCCTATCGGTCGATCGGTTGATGTAGGGCGGTCAACTGCTATGGGTCGACCGATCCCAATTTAGCGTCGACTGATTAATGTTATGTAAATTTACATTAACTTTCTTTTTTTATATTTTAATTATTTTGACTTTCAAATCTTTAAAATTAAATAACTTTTTTCAAATGAACTCTAATTACAAAGCTTTATATATGAAAATTATTCAGAAAATCGCCATGAACTCAATGGTACAAGTTTCATAGCCAAATTCTGATGTTTTTTCAAATTCCACTTTTACTTATTATTAATAGATTAGTTTCCTTAAATAATTTTTCAGTTAATTTTTTGAGTGTTACAATTAACGAAGAAAGATAGTTGTATTAAGTGCATAATATTATCTCTAGTTTTAATAATATTCCTTAATGTTAAGCTTGAGTTCTTCTTTGCTTCAATAGACCATAAATCCTAGTCACTATGTAATATTTACTGCAGCACCATTGCTTCCAGATGGGATTGGAAGTTCCAAAAATATTTTTCAGATGTACAGCAAATTGGATATCTACTATCACCTTTTTGTTGTAGTAGACTTTTTGTTTGACGCTGAAGTATATATTTTTGAATCGTTGTATATAGTGTGGCCTTCGAACCACTTATAATGTATCATTTTGTATTGTACGTGTGATGTATCAGTGCATATGTATTTATATATGTTCTTATCTGCTGTTCTGTGATGTGATGCATATTTAGTTATTGTATTTTGTTCCGATAGATCCGTTAGAGACCTGTAGTATTGTATTAATCATATTATGTCGATCCACTTGAGATTGAAAAAAAAAGTTAAGCATTAATCGACGTATTTAATAGATGTTTAAGACAAATCTATAGATGGTCGCTCCCAACCAGCCTTATTCTCCGCATTACAGACAGTATTACCCAGTAATACTCTTTGTTAATGTGGATCTCGAGGTGGGGCGTCATAGCGTATTCACTTACTTAAAACAAAATATGCACATGTAATTAAATCAAACCAATGTGTTTTAGCAATCCACCATGCTTTATTGGAACTTGGAGTTTTTATAAGCTATAGGGATGGGCTTCCTTGAGTGTAGGTTACCTGACCAAAGGAAGTGACGACATGCTACCTCAATCATGTTTAGCTGTTTTTTTTGGAAGAAAGCATATTCTTGAATAGTGCACTTACATTTAAAAGATAATTGAACTTATGAATGTAAGTCTTCTTGCCTGGATCAAATATTTATTCTACCACATGTTGAGTTTAGACGTGATTCTTTAATACAGTTGAAGGCATTGTAATTTTTGGATTTTTAAAGTAACCCAAGGTATTCCAAGATAGATGATTTTGGTGGTCATGAGAATAAGACTATGTGTATTTGCAATGTGAGTTCTAGCGAAGTCCAGATATGAGAATAGATGACTTAGTTGCATTCATCTAAAGGCCTGAAACACTTATGAAATCATTTAACATAGTAGTTACTTCCTCACTAGATTTAGAATTTGGTTTAGAAAATATAACTAAGTCCTCTGTGAAGTAAAGGCTTGTTATGGAGAGGTTACTGCATTTAGGATGGTAATCAATTATTATTTTCTTGAGTTTGTCATTTAATATAGCTGTTAGCATCTCTATAATCGAGAGGAAGAGACTGGAACTCAAGGGATTCCCTTGTCTAAGTCCTTGCACTCCTTTGAAAATAGCCACTTAATTGCCCATTTACTTGAACATAGAAGTCGGTGGTCATGACACATGCTTCAACCCAATTAATGAATATTCTATGAAACCTCATTCTTATTAAGGTTGAAGGGATAGCAGGCCACTTAGTTGAGTTGCATGCAATTGCAAGCTCAAGGATAACTGAAGAATTCAATCAAAACCAAATTTATTCTTAAACCCACACTAACCCAATTATCTATCAAAGCCAACCTATTAACCATGCCAACATCATCACACATTCAACAATATGATCTCACCACATGATTCTTCTTCAACATCTACCCATAATCCAAATTCCTTACAAGCCATATCCCAAACACCTAACACCCTCTCTCTTTAATATGCAATCACCTTATCTCCTTCATTTCCAGATTTTTCCATCAACCAAACATCACAACCGTCACTCGTCTGATCCCCAATTCCAAAATTGATGACCTACCCTCTATTGAAGTACTTAGAACTCATGATCACACTCCTAATATACTAAGAAACATCTTATATCTCCAAGACTAACCAGAAGCAAATCTAGGAATACGGACAATGGAATAAAATATGACAAGGAAAGCACCTTCCTTATATCAAAACCAAATTTTGAAGGAAACAAAAACAAGTTTTCTAGAAACTACACTAAGCCAAATCCACATTTCACAAAATCATCTCCTAATTCTCACTGTGAATAATAAAACATATGAATGGGACATAAGAGGAGTAAATGATATTGCTTAGAAAATGGAAATTAAGAGCCTAATCCTTAGTGAATCCATGCAAATTATTACCATCATTGATGCAATTTTAAAACTCATCCACAACATATAACCCTGTTTGAACAATCATCACAACCTTGATGCTGCACCTTTTGGAAGAATTGTAGTCGTATGGAACCCTGAAATCTATCAATTTATTCCCACTCGCATGTATAAGCAAGCTTGTCACTTTGACATCCTACATAAACCTACCAACGTCCAATTCAAGTGTACTTCTTTCTATACTGAAAAATCAATCAATCAAAGACTAAACTTCCTTGACAACCTTCACACCAAAAACCAAGCAACTCGCCATGGCTAGTTATAGGTGAATCAAATTGCATGCTAGATCTGAAGACAAGATTGGTAGTAATCAATTGACATGTAGAGATTTAAATCCTCTTGATAATGCTATAACTCACTCAGACCTTTTTGAATGCCCTACAAGTGGTACCTTATATGCATGGAATAACAAGTCTTGTGGTGGAGCTAAAACTATGTCCAGGATTGATAGAGCTTTTATAAATCAACAAGCACAATCCCTATGGCCCAACATTTTATGTCAATTTCTACTACCCACCCTATCTGATCGTTCCCCACTTACATTATCTTTTGACATAATTAGCCTAAAACCACCATCCTCGTTCAAATTCTTCTATATTTAGATTGAACACCCTGATTTCTTTAACGTTGTTACTGAAGCATGGATCATATTTGTGCATAGAAACCCCCTACACTTTCTCTTAGCAAAACTCGAACACACTAAACAAACCTAAGAATAAGGAGTAAAGAGATTTATAGCAAGGGAACAAAATCACTTCTCAGTAAAAACCTCTTCAAGACAAGGTACAACTAAACATGCTTAACAATCCTATTTCAATTAACATTTCCTTGTAGGAATATGAAATCTCGGAAATAGCATCCTAAAGTGATACATGAGAAGCTAATATGCCAAGATAAAATGTTCGGATGAGTGGGATATACAGGGTGACAAAAATACAACCTTCCAAAACTATTTGAATCGTAGGAAATCAGGCAACAGAATTTACTCAATCAGGGACAACACAAAGCATGAAGGTCACCAAGAATCAATTCGGCATTTATCTATCACTTCTCCTCCATACTCAGCAACCAAGAGACCTAGGTCATCGATACTTAAAGCATTGCCCTACTTCAACTCCCAATGATTTTAGAAACAAGCTATAGTCATATAGGAGAAGCTAAGCGATATTTTCCATTTCAAAAGATAGCCCAGGAGGACCAGATGGTTTTAACTTATATTTCTTCATAACCTGCTAGATTGCTATAAAAAATTTGTTGAAGGGCATAGTTAAATTCTTTAGGAGTAGTAGAATGTTAAGTGGCATCAACTCAGCAATTATATATCTCATCCTTATAACCAAAAATACTACCCAATAGGGAGATTATCGGTCTATAAGCTGCTGCAGCACCACTTATAAATGCTTGGCAAAGATCCTTGTTAACAGGATGAAGCATGTCCTTCCCAATTTGATATCCACCAATCAAAGTACCTTCGAACGAGGAAGAGGCATTGTAGACAATATTTAATTAACACATGAGTTTATATGTATATAGTTATATATGTCTAATTTATTTACCATTTATAATTTAATAAATATATATAATATTTATGTGTATATTAGTAATTAAATCATATTTAATCAACTTTAACCTTATTAATTAAATCATATTTAATTAATCTTAATTCTTCAATTTAATTAACTAAATTAGTTAAGTTTTACTTAAAATTTCAGAAATTTTGTTTTATTCATCTTAAACTACTTAAGGTAAATATTCCACACTAACCATCATAATTTCATACACACACATAGACATATCAAATATCCATATATAAGTTAATTAATTTACTTTTTAATTAATTATTTATTTAAATTTTAATTAAAAAATTTAAAAAAATTAAAATTATTTAATTTAGTTTCACAAAATAATTTTGAGAAAATCAAAACATTTTAAGTTATTGAACTATAACCTTTATAGTTTTCTTTACATTTATATCGGCTTATATAATTTAATTAATTAACACAAATTTAATTATTTATCGAATAAGGAATTTATTTAATCAAATGATTTAATGAATTTTTTTAATAAACTTTAAAAAATTATTTAGTTTATCTTAAATAATTTAACATAAATTTTCAACTATAACCTTATAGTTACATATACATATATTAGTGCATATATGTGTATTTTAATCAATTAACTTTTAGTTAATTGATTATTTAATTAACTAAATTAATTAAATATTTATAAAAAATTTGAAAAATACTAAATTACTTTTCTAAAAAAATAGAAAATTTTTAGATTTATTTTGTAACATTTATAAAATATCCTTCTAAACTTAAAAATTAAATTAAAAATATCTTTCAAATTTTCAAATCTTAATTTGCAAATTATCCCAAGGCCCAATATCAATTTTGGATCTTTACAACTAGGCCAACCTTTGGGATTTACTCCACCCAATGGGCATGGCTAAAAGCCAGAAAGGAGAGAATACTTGATTATTCAACCCTAAGCCTAGTATTACTTTTTAGACACTCGTCGGATACGTCGGCTTAATTTTTTAGCCCTAAAGCTATGGATTAGACCATATAGATCATTTGGGATTTGATACCAATGAAGGAACCGGGTTGGTCTATGATGGGTGAAGTAGGTGGATTCAATATTTTTCTATTTGGATCATAGTAGGCTTATGAAGTCTAATTGGTTATCTTTGATCAAACCTAATTATTCAATAAAATCATATTTTATTTAACGTTATTATATATTTGTTAATTAATCACTTCAATCAATCTAATTTAATGTTTTATTTGAATGTTTCATGTATACATTCAATGATATATGAGCATAACATAATTAAATATAAACATGTGTATGACCACATACACACATAGATATTAGGATTTATATCTATTATATATGCATATACATTATACTTACATATACATTTGATAATTTAATATAAATATCAAAAATATAAATGCCTTAGTATATACATATGTTTAAACATACTATAATATGTTAATATGGTTTGTATTTATAGTATCATATATATATATATGACATATTATACATAAATGTGATAAAGGATAAAATTCAGTTTCGTTTATGTACTATATCATTCATCATTGTTAACTCATCGGTTTAGCCAGTAATTCTAATTTTTCCCCATTTACTTCCGTTTTTTAATCTGTGTTTTCATCCATTTTTTGTTCATGATATTTTTATCCTTAAATGTCTTCTTTATATATTTTCAAGCTACCTTTTAGATTATTTTTTTGAAATTATTGAGCTATCTTATATAAGTTGTCTAAAGAAATGGAAATTGTAAATTGATTGAAAAAACTTTCTAATGATTATTTGATTGTATTTGATGAAATAAAATTTATAGATATTATCTCCTAAATTTGACCTAGAAAATTGATTAGATCATTAGATTTAAATTAAGTATTTTTTCTATGCTTAATTACAATGATTTACTTCTTTTATAATTTTACCACTCTAAATAAATATTTCTTACATGCCTAAGAATTTTTTTGTAAGATTTTAATATTTTTTAACCAACCCCTTCGGTTTGGCTTACATACTACACACCTAAGCCACCATAATAATTTATGACAATTTACAGTTTTCTAATTTTGGAAAATCCACAACAAAAGAGGTACCCTAATCTATGATTTTCCACAACCTAATTTATGAAATTGGTGGTTATGCAAAAACAGAAGTGTCGCCAGCTATTTTTATAGCAAATAATTTCTTGATTCCAGTAACCATTTATATGGCAACAAATAAATTACTGCATTTAATTATTAAGTGAGTCAGCCTCCTCTTCCTGTTATCGCGAGTGCCAAAGGCACGCACTTCGAGCATATAAGGGGAAATATTTATTACAAACGATATATATATATATATATAATGGGTGCAAGACAAAATATGTAGCATAAAGTATAAGTGCTTTGCACATGCGAGATGAGATAATTAGTAAAAATGGAACATGTTAAAGCTTAACTATTAAATGTGAAATCATTAGCGAATAAAATTTATTCCACTTTCTTGTTAAATTAGGATGATTTAAATATATTCCAAATATTAAAAAAGTGAAGATTCTAATTGATTCTCATAATCAATCAAATATGGGAAACAAATAGAAAGATAATCAGTTAATGTTAGAAAATATGTTAATTGATTTGAGGAATCAATCAAACAAGGACATATGTGGAAACAAAAACCAATATGCTAAATTTGTGTTGAAATCGAATCAAGTAAATCCGGAAAGATTTCATCTTTATCTCCAAGGCAGACTTCATCTTTCCACACACACACACTCACGCACACATACACACACACACACACAAAGACATTTGTTCATCTTTTCAACATAGACAACAAGAGAGTTCTCCACAAAATATCTTCAATAAGATCCCTATATCGGTATCTATTGTAGGGTGAGAAATTTAGATTAAGTGATTTATATTCTTTTCATGCTATACTCCCTCTTGAAGTGAAGAAGAATAAAGTTTGGTTGGTCCCATGATGTAGGCACAGTCGAACTCATTATATCGGTATGTTCTTCCCTTTCAGTCTTTTAACTATAACTTGCGCTCTTTGATTTTCTTTGAATTCTTTTTGTTGGATTGAATTATTAAGATTGTCCACGGACTAGATTACTAGGTGTTCTGCTTCCACTACCCAAAACTTTGATTTTTCATTACAGTTTGGCACCAGAGCTTATTTGTTCTATTTGAAGACTATTTCAGCTATCTCTAATTCTACAAAGAATAGCATTGGTGGAAGCTCTATAAATTATGAAGTCGCTAGATCTAATGGAAAAGAAGATTTTGGCACATGGAAGATGAAGATGGAAGCGGTATTGAAGAAAGAGAGGACTTTTAAGTTTGTTTTGGATCTAGAGAACTGAAGAAATTAGCACTTGAAGAGATTAAGGAATTAGAAGAGGATGCCCTTACTACCATCCAGCTCAGCCTTTTTGATGAAGTACTTAGAGAATTTTCTTATGTAAGAACTGTTAAGGAATTATAAGATGCTTTTTAGAAAAAGTTCTAAGACAAGTCTCTAACCAACCGCATCATCCTAGAACAACTTTACTCGTTCAAGATAAAGCCTAGAACCAATGTATTTGCTCACGTGGATGCCCTGAACACAATTGTTATGAATCTTAGAGTAGCTAAAGTAGAAATTTAGGATGAAGCACAGACTGTCATTCTTTTATGTTCTTTGTCTATAGAGTATAACACTTTTGTTAACTCTATGATCAATGGGCGCTCTTCTATGCTTAGAGGATGTGAAGGCAAATTTGCATAATGAGATGTTGAGGGGACAGTTAGCAATCATGAGCATGGAGAATGATTTCGAAGGCCTTATTGGGCAAAGGGAAAGAAGTAAGAGTAGACCCAAATATAGTGAAGATAAAGCCAAGTCAAGATCTAAGTCATAGGGCACTCCAAAGGGAGTATGTCATTATTGTAGAATGCTTAAACAATATATTGCAAGTTGCCCTAAGTTCAATAATAAAAACAAACAAAGCCATTACCCAAAAGGTTTTAGCTTCTATAGCAGAGACATCGGATTCGGAGAGCGATCCTTGTATTTGTACAGCTTCTGCCTCTTCTATGAAGGGTACTATGTAGATTATTGACTCTAGAGCATCCTATCATATGACACCTAATAGACACTCTTTTTTCACTTATCGTCAGTTCAATAGAAGAGAGGATCTTATGGTAAATAATGCTACACTACAAGAAAAAACACTTTCCACAGCAGCTATTCTCAGCGTCTGTCCCATAAACGCAGTAGACCAAAATCTGGAGGGAATTTTTTTACGTTTCAACGCTGAGAAAACCTAAATAATATAACTTCGCGCCTCATTTTCACTTCGCCTTTTTAGTTTTATCGGCCTTTCATCTCATCAACATCTCCATCACCTAATCAAACCTCTCTTCCCATCACCGAAATCCGTCTTCATCACTGCCGCTTCATCGTTCAAACGTCTCCTTTCACCATTATTTCGATTTCGAATCCAAATCTTCACCGCTAGCTGCTCTCTCTACAGGTACTTATTTTCAACTATTGGTCGATTTTATTTAGGTTTAAAATGGGTTCTTCAATTAGTTTAATAATTCATCAGTTTTGATTTTGTTAGTTCAGTACGTGTTTCTTCGATTGCCCTAAATCAAAATTTATTGAATCGATTTTGTTACTAAATTGATGTTAACGAGTTTATTACTACTGCTGTATGTTTTCGCTCGCGTGCTCCTCGGTTGGTCGAGTTCGAACATTGTTTGGCTGCATCGTCTTCCACCCCAGCTAGCAACAGTGAGTTTTTCTCACGATTAATTTTTATTCAAGTTTTTAGATTTGTTTGAATTGGGTGCTTGGTTGCATGTTTGTTTGTTGGGGTGTTATTTGTTATTATTTGCTCGGTTATTCGAATTTAAACTAATAAGAACAGATAAGTCTCTGCATGTATGTTTGTTGGGTGTTATTTGCTATCATTTGCTCGATTTGTTTGAATTTAAACTGATGAGAATGGATGCTACCAAATTTTTGATTTAAACTGTTGAGAACAAATGCTTTTAAACTGATAAGAATAGATGCTTTTGAACTGATAAGAACAGATGCTTTTAAACTGATAAGAACAGATGCTATTTGAAATTTGTCTTTAAAGTGATTGGAATGCCACTGCAATCAAATTGAAGAGCTGGGTTTTGAGATTTGTGATTGTAGGCAGTATGAAGAAGAAAAGCAATGTAGAAATTCAAGTTAAATTCATATTTCAAAGGTTTTTTTTCTTTACAGTTGAATTATACTTTTGGTGTTGAATATACTTTTGTAATTATAATCGATCTTTCCATATACTTTATTGATTCCTCTGTGTTTTCATCAAACAAACGAAATTAGAATAAAACTTGTGAAATATCATATATGCATCTAGTAAAAGCGAAACAAAATGATTATCCTTGGATCAAATTGATACCTTAGTAGCAACTCTTATTCGAATTATAAATAACATCAAGTGCTATTCCTATATTTATCAAAAGTTGTCTATGTTTAGATTGCTTTATTGTTTGATATGTTCCCACTATTTACAACATTTTGTTATATTTCATTGAATTTTACAGACAATCAACAAGTGTAATGGTTAAAAAAAAAGAAAAAATCAGAATGCACAGTAGTTTTATTTGCTAGACTGGAACACGCACACTACGTACATGCATAACCTTAGTGATAATAATGTTGAATTAAATAATTTCTGTTTTGATGTGCCACATTTTGTCCGCAGTCGAGCATCCATTAATACTGGTTAAAATAATACTCAACTCGTTAGCTGTTTCAGTAGCCAAATTCAATGATAGTGCAGGCAATCAATGATAAGGCATGTAAGTATTTAGCAAGAATAGCAAACTTGGGTAGGTTGAGAAAAATACAGCTATACATTAGAGAATAGCGAACTTGTGGCTTTCTCGTAGGAATATTTGAGCTGGTGGATGCATGAACAGCTTGTCATGGATCAAGCCTGGTATATGTTGGCTTATCACATTCGCTATTTGTTTGAGTTCTCTAATATATAGTTGTATATATTTTTTTCAAGAACATAGGTTAAAAATTACAACTGTTTTATTTAACTACAAGTTGAATTGCAGTGCTCTTATCTCTTATCTGAACCTCCTTCAAAATTAATGTGCCTTAGATCTTTCTTATGTATATTTGGATTGAATTTTATTTCTCCATACTAACCATCTGTATGAGTCTCTAATGTATGGCTGTATTTTTCAGTTCAACCATGATGAGCATAAATGTAGTTTGAAGTAAATTTTGTTAATTTACAGTCATATGATTTTCATTCACTGGAATCCATGATAAAGAGGCTGGTGGATAATAACTGACTGGAAAGGAAATAAATCTATCTGGGAGGCATCTGCAAATTCAGTAGTTACAAGTAAGACTCTTTAATTCAATTTATTTGTTAAAAAGCTCAGTAAAATGTTACTGCCAACATGACCTCTAGTAAATATATCTGTAGCAAGTAGAAGCTAGAGTCTTATTTTCTGTGATCGTAAGAGTCCTCTCACTCGGACATTGAAAAAAAAAACGAATTATATAATGATGTTGTATGTATGTATGATGTTGTATATATGTATGATGTTGTGTAGTGGGTAATGAATGTTGCAGCAGTGGTTAAGGTGGATGGGTTAGCAGGTGGTTGATGATGAAGCAGGGGAGCAGTTTTGATGACGTAATGTAGGAGGAATGTGGTATGCAACAGTTTGTACACTACAGTGAAGGGTGTACACTGTTGTGCAAGATGTAAGTGTGATGGTGGAGGAGGTGGATTGGTGATGGAGGACTGGTAGTGCAGGCAAGTTGGTTGATGAAGTGTAAGGATATGGTTGTGTAGGTAGATATGGTGGCACAACAGTTTGGTTGTAGAATGTTGTATATGGCAGTGAAGTGGAGAGTAGGCATTGAAAGTTGTGGATGGTAGTTGATGAGTTGGAAATGTTGTTGTGGTTGAACTGGGTTATGAGTTGATATGGATGAGATAATGGTCGAGGAGATGATGGGGGAGTGGTTTGTTGTTGAAACTATTATTACAGTAGTGGAGTAGTAAACAGAGAAGCAGGTTGATGTTGGATGTTGTTCAGGGTGGGCAAGGCAGTAGCATGCAACAATGGACAGAGGGATTGATTGGCTGATGTTGGTCGATGTTGGATAGTGGAAGTGGAGTGGTGTTTGATATGAAGGGGTTGTTTGATAACAGAGTTGTACACAAGGGCAGTTTTAGTTGTGCACTGATGTAGAAGTGCACAGAGAAGGAGGTATTGGTGAGGTGATGGCCAGAAGGATTGAAATAATGGAATGAAGTGGATGTAGATGCAACTGTGTAGTTGGACAGTGAGGCTTGTGATGTTGAAGGCAGGTATTTACTGTTGTATTGGGTGATGTTTGTTGTGGTTGCAGGGAAGGTGGCAGGGATTAGTTGTGTTGTTGCAGCGAGGTTTGGAAATACTACTTTTGAAGTTTGAAGTATGATGTAGATATGGAATTGTTTTGGAGTAATGGTATGGTCAGTTTTTTGTAGTCAGTAAAGATATGGTGCAAGTCAGTGATGATGAGGGGGTAGTTGTATATGTGCAATGATGACAGTGTGCATTGTGCAGGCAGAAGAGTATGTTGCAAGGGCAGGAGTAAGTTGTGATATGGTTTATGAGTTAACATTTAACATGTTAGGTTTTAGGGGCATACCAAATTATACAAAAACATCCCTGCTGAATTACAAATGGCTGTAGAGGAAGCAATTTAGCTGATAGTGGTTTTGTACGAACTCCAGTTGATGAAACCGATATGAAAGAGGATCAGGAAGCCTCTGATTCGAACATGATCTAGAAATCTCCAATCTCAAGAAAGCCAGGCAAGTGATGCAAATTTTAAGTTTATATTTCTGTACTGTTGTTTGGTGTGCCCTGAAATTTGTTTAAATATTTCGAATTTACCTTCAGAAACTTAAAATTGATAATGAGCCATCCTTTTTCTCACGAAGGCTAGTTGCACTTACTCTTGGACTTGATGTAGCTGATATTACTAATGGATGTAACGAGGCTACTTTAATCACTACTAGACATAAAGACAAAAAAAATGATATGAAATTTTCTGAAGCACTATTGCTAAGGTTATTGGTAGAGTGGAGAAGAAAAATAAGGTATGTTTTTTTTTCCTTATTGGTTTTGGCTTAATGCTACTTGTACTTAGTAATTCAGTGTAGTACATGTTGAACATACACAAATACATGATATAGGCTGATGTTAGTTAATGGTCCATCACATTTATATGTGCTGACAAATGGAACCAAATACTGATGCAGAAGAATAAAACAATGTTACGTCCTTACCATACCATAGATCTTACTACCTGAGTTAAACTCTTCATTCTTATTCTCATTTTGATACCACTTCATTCTTGTTTATATTAACGATAAAAAATGCAAAAAAAAAAAAAACATATATGCAGAAAAATGATATTAATAAACTATAGTTATATATTGAAGTTTATTCTAGTTATATATTAAGATAACTAAAGTTTATTCTCATTTTGATACCACTTCAGGACCCCTTTCTATGCGTTATCCTGTGCATGATAATAAAGTAAGTTATGAACGAGCTTTTAATAACAACTACTTAAACAACATCTACTTAAATCTGTGAAATAAACTTTTCGTAGATGAATCAGTAGGGTGACTGTTCTTCTTTACACACACACACACACACACACACACACACTAATGTTTCATCTAATGGTTCATAATTCTTAGCCATATTTCATCTTCAGACAGTACGCCAGAATAACTACGAACAAGATCCATACGTAAAGGAATTTGGAATTAGCATAAGTGACAAATTGGCATCTGTCGAAGCTAGAGTTCTTCCTGCGCCTTGGGTAATATGCAATAACATCTCAGTGACTTTACGTCAATCCTTTATACATTTTCTAGTAGCTAAGTCAACCATTTAAAAAAAAAAATCGATTTCTTGCAGTTGAAATATCATGATTCTGGAAAAGAGAAAGAGTGTTTGCCTCAGGTTGGACAATGGAATATGATGAACAAGGTACACTATTCTTTCTTTCTTTTTATTCAAATTATTACATTGCTTTTATGCTAACACAGATTTCCATTTTGCAGAAAGTGATAAATGGTGGCACAGTAAATTATTGGGCGTGCATCAACTTTTCACGCAATATTCAGGAAAGCATGGCTCATGGATTCTGTCAAGAACTGGCACAGATGTGCCAGCTGTCTGGCATGGTATACAACTTTCTCATGAGTTGGAATAATTTTTTTATGCAAACATTGGTAGCTTGCTTTGTGTTCTATACTTCTATAGGTACCAATACATTGTACACGTGTTGCATGTGTGTTATTTGTTTGTGTTCTTAATTATTTTGGATCCAAGAGTAAGATTTTTCTTAAACTTTTTGTAAATAAATGAATGGAAATATATATATATATATATATATATATATATATATATATAAATTTTGTTGCTTATAATTTGTTTAAATAAACATTATAACCGGAAGTTTGCAGTACAAGGAAAGTTATAAGTTGTACAACCATTTGTTAAGTTATAAACTGGAATAAGAACTATGTTCCCAAGGTTGGTTTCCAATTTTTGTTATTATGCTTATAAATAATTTCCCTCCTTTTATTTACAATATGAATCGAGTTAATAGTCTTTTCCTTGGGGTGAATTATCTTTGCCTTGCACACATACTAATAAGTTTGATGATTAACTTGCACACGTATACCACAACAGGAATTCAACCGTGAACCAGCAATACCAATTTATAATGGCAGACCTGATCAAGCAGAGAAGGCACTTAAGCATGTGTTTAATGCTGCAATGAGCAAGCTTAAAGGCAAAGAGCTAGAGCTTCTTATTGCCATACTTCCAGATAATAATGGTTCTTTGTATGGTGCGTTAGTTTCTATATCATAGTTTGCAGCTATCCTAAAGTGCTTAGTGTGATTTGGTACTTATAAGTGCCATGATATCCATTTTTCAGGTGATTTAAAAAGAATTTGTGAAACTGATTTGGGATTAATATCTCAATGTTGCCTTACTAAATATGTTTTCAAGATAAGCAAACAATACCTGGCAAATGTGTCACTGAAAATCAATGTTAAGGTAAAAAAAAAAAAATTCCTGACGCTTTTCCTTTTTATAGTAATTAATATTAACCTATGCTCTCTTTGAATTGTGTAGATGGGAGGCAGAAATACTGTATTATTAGATGCACTTAGGTGGAAAATCCCATTAGTTAGTGACATACCAACAATAATATTTGGAGCCGATGTAACTCATCCAGAAAATGGTGAGGAGTCTAGCCCATCTATTGCTGCGGTAATTAATAAATTATTTATCCTACTTATTTATTTTACAGTAGTTTAGCTAAATTATAACTAACTGCTCGCATATGCAGGTTGTTGCCTCTCAAGATTGGCCTGAAATTACAAAATACGCAGGATTAGTATGCTCTCAAGCACACCGACAGGAGCTTATCCAAGATTTGTATAAAACGTGGCATGATCCAGAAAAGGGTCAGGTTACTGGTGGCATGATTAGGTTTGTTAAATTTTGCGACATTTGTTAAACTTATTTGAACTGTAGAGATTTGATAATGGTTGTAATTGCAAAATGCAGAAGGCTCACTTACATTGGATTTGTTTAATTGGTATTTTCTTAATTTGGTTAAGAATAAGTGTGATGTATATAACTACATACATATTAATTTGTCATTCAATTCATCACAAGTTGAGAAGACTTTGTGGACAAAAGTTTAATTGGAAAGGTTGCTAAAATAAGCAGATCTTGACATCTAGTTGCTAGGGGAGAGTATATATTTACAGGTTTCTTCCACTCTTCATTTTTGTTATATGTAAAAAATCAATTCTGTAAATTTAGATACATGAACAAACCGAAAGAATATGCAATATTTTGCATTCAGGTTGAAAGGATGGAATTCCTGCAGGGTAAGCTTACAGCTATGGGTAGTTGTTTGTTGAGGAGTAAAGGCAGTGGAAGGCAAGTGAGTTTTGTTGCTATAGGGAAGGCGGGTGTAGTCCTGGTGCAGCAGTTGTCAATAGTTTGAATGCAGGTGGTCGTGTTGCTGTGGTGATAGTCCGCTGATATGTAAGTGTTGTGAGAAAGAAGAGTTTGTGGGAGTGAGTCATTGTTGAGATGATGTTGTGGTCTCAAGTTGTGAAGGAAGTGGTATGAACTGTTGTAGGAGTAGATGTATAGGAAGGAGGAATGCGGGCAGTAGCAAGTGAAGGAAGAAGATGGTTTAGTGATATTGATGAACTGTGTTGTATGTATGGCTGGTGGTAGCAAGTTGGAGGAGGGGTGAGAATGAAGTTGAACTGCAGTTGTGAGTGTGAAGTTGAACAAGGTTATGTGAGGATGGTGGCAGATGCGTTGGAAAAGTCAGTGGCAGATGGGTGGTTGCTGTTCAGGCTGATGGCAGCGGTTTGTTGGGCAGTTGTATGGTGATGGAGATGCACACAGTTGTGTGGACAGTTGAAGGTGATATGTGTTGTCGGATATGCGTTGTCTGATATGCTTATATGCGAACAGTTGAAGGTGATATGCTTGAAGGGTTGTTATACTGAATGTATATATTTGTAATTGTAATATACTGAACGTATATATCATGTAAATGTTTATGTATCTAATTAATAGTTATTAGAACATGTTATATATGCTAGTTGCTTCAATATAATCAAAATATAATTCTGGAATATTCAAAAATAGAGTGGAATATTAAAGCTGTTATATAAATAGAAGACAACGTTTGATTAATGCTGTCAATGAAGAAACAACAGCGTTTAATTCGTGCTGTAATTATCTTGAAATTGTCAATAACAGCGTTTTTTACATGCTGTCGAAATAGTTGATGATTCAATAACAGCGTTTTAAACATGCTGTCGAAATTGTTGATGATTCAATAACAGCGTTTAGAAAACATAATACAGCACGTTATAAACGCTGTTGAAAATATTATTGACAGCGCGTAATAAACGCTGTCAAAGAGATGTTTCAACAGCGTTTATAGAAACGCTGTTGTAAGTTATGTATATACGACAGCATGTCGTTATACAGCGTTTCTAATAACGCTGTTGTATCATATTACAGCGTTTATCAAACGCTGTTAAAAGCCTTTTGTGGTGTAGTGCTACTTGTTGTATGATTGGTACTGGAACGGTGAAAATTGAGATGTTTGATCGTGTTGTTTGTTCTTTATGTGATATTTGGCGTGTGCCTGATTTGAGGCGTAGTTTGATCACCATTGAAGCATTTTGCAATCTTGGCTTGAAGTGTTTAATTGAAAATGATTCATTGAAAATTACAAATGTCTCATTGATAGTGATAAAAGGGGTAAAAGATGGAAATCTATATTTGATGAAGGGTACCACTGTTGTTATGGAGTCCTCTTTGGTTGTTGATTCTATTGATTCTGATTCTACTAGGTTATGGAATTTCCGTACGAGAAATATCGGAGAGCACAATTTGGAAGTGTTGAGAAAGCAAGGTTTGATTGACGGTATTCATCATTCAAAACTTGAATTTTGTGAAGGATGCGTACTTGGAAAGTAGACGAAGGTTTCTTTCAGCATTGTAAAGCATAAATCTAAAGATGTTTTGAAGTATGTTCACACTAATGTTTAGGGCCTCGCACCATGCCTATCTTTTGAAGGGGCTAGGTATTTTGTTCTATTTGTTGATGATTTTTCTAGAAAGATATGAGTTTACATTACGAAGTCCAAGGACGAAACTTTTGTTAAGTTTTATGGTTGGAAATCTCTTGTTGAGAAATAGTCAGGAAAGAAAGTGAAGGTTCTTCGTTTAGATAATGGTGGTGAATTCACATCTCAAAAATTCACCAAATTTTGTGAGTCCGAGGCAATCAAAAGGCACCACACCACACTAGGGACCCTTAGTTAAACAGGATTTCAAAGAGGATGAATCAGACTTTGTTATAAAGAACTCATTGCTTACGTTTGACCAGTGGATTAAAGAAGAGATTTTGGACAGAAGCATTTATCTACGGTGGTTTTCCTCATCAACCATACACATTCTACCGCCATAGATACGAAGATTCCTAAATAAGTATGGAAGGAAAGTCCTATTTTATATTCCTTTCTCAGAGTGTTTGATTGTCCAGCTTATGTGCATGAAAGCAAAGGGAAGTTGGATCCTAGATCGCGGAAGTGTATTTTTCTTAGCTATAGGAGAGGAGTTAAGGGTTATAGGTTGCGGTGTCCTGCTACTAAGAAGACTGTTACTAGCAGACATGTTACCGTTGATGAAAAGGTATGCTGAAGGTGGAGCCTTCTTCAATTAATGATGATGTTAAGAGGAAAATTTTAGAGTACTAGACACAAAGTAGATCACCAGACTTCCATACAAGTAAAAATGGTGTTTTCGATGACACGGTGGTTAATGAGGAGAGGACAGATGATCAATCTCAAGATGGAGCTCAAATTTAAACTCGACCAATCAGAGAGAGGAAAAGACCTAGATGGCTTGTTGATTTTTTAGGATTGAGCATTGAAAAAATTAGCTTTGATGACATGGCAGCCTATACATTAAGAATATTTCATGATGAGCCCGGAACCATAGTGATGCCATTAGTTTAGTTGATAGTTTCAGTTGGTTAGTGGCCATGAAGGAGAAAATTGAGTCTTTGCACAAAAATCACACTTGGGATTTAGTGCCACTTCCTTTCAGCAAGAGACCAATTGGGTGTAAGAGGGTGAAAGATAATGGCAATGGTGACTTGAGGCATAAGGAAAGATTAATGGTGAAGGGTTATGTTCAGAGGAAATGTGTGGCGTTCCATGATATTTTTTCCTCCAGTTGTCAGACACACTTTCATTCGCATTCTTTTTGCATTGGTTGCTCACTTCGACATGGAATTGAAAAAATTAGATGTTAATACAGCATTCGCGCATGGTGACCTTGAGGAGGATATTTACCAACAATAGCCAGAGGGGTTCATTGACAGTAGCAGGCCCAATCATGTTTGTAAGCTTAACAAATCTCATTATGGTTTCGAACAGTCTCCTCGACAGTGGTATAATAAATTTGATATGTTTATGATCTAACATGGTTACTCTGGAAGCTTTAAGGACCAATGCGTCTATTTTAAGAAGTGTAATGAAGACGTCATTTATTTGTCGCTTTATGTTGAAACTTTGTTGATAGCTTATAAGATCATGAGTAGAATTTTAGAGTTGAAGACGGAGCTCGGCAAGGAGTTTGATATGAAAGATTTGGGAAAGGAACAGAGAATTTCAAGGACAGAGATTCAAAGAGATAGAAAGCAAAGAGTTTTGAGGCTCACTCCAAATTAGTATATTGAGAAAGTCCTATCTCGATTTGGTATGGAGAAAGATAAACCAATGGCTACTCCATTAAGCTCTCAATTTTAGCTATCCAAAGATATCCTACATAGAATAAAAACAAAAGGAATATGGCTAATATTCCTTACTCTAGTGCAGTTGGAAGCTTAAGTATGTTACAGTATGCACAAGGCCCGATTTAGCTCATGCGGTTGGTGTTGTTAGCAGATACATGTCTAACCCAGGCAAGACTCATTGACTATCAGTAAAGTGGATTCTATGATATTTGAGAGGCACTTCTGATATTGGCTTGTTATTTGGAGGTAGTGACATAACTCTAAGGGGTTATTATGATTCAAAGTATATTGGGGATAGAGATGGTAGGAAATCAATATCGAGCTTTGTATATAGACTTGATATAGGCCCAATTTCTTGGAGATCCAAGCTACAGTTCATTGTAGCTTTATCAACTACAAAGGCAAAGCGTATATCTGTTGTGGAAGTGCCTAAGGAAGCATTATATTTATTGCAGATTTTAGAGGATTTGTCGATGATGCAAAAGACGGTGGAGTTATTTTCAAATAGTTTTCATCTTTTTAAGGATTAAGCCTACAACTCATGAACAAAGCATACCGATGTTAGGAGTTTCTTTCTTATGCTTAAAGAACAGAGAAATAAGATAAAGCTATCGAAGATACACGTAAAAGACAATCAAACTGGTATGTTAACAAAGTCGATTCCAAAGGACAAATTTGACCATTGCTCAAACTTGATTTGGTATGGTATGAGCTACTTAGCACCATGGGAGGCTAACCCAACAACCGGTTTAGTTGATTGATTGATATATTTAATCGAGGCGGAGTGTTAGATTTGGATAATGTAAATCTATTTCAAATTCTAAAAGAGAAAAGATATTAATTAATTCTCGTAATTAATTAAATATGGGAAACTAATAGAAAGATAATCATTAATGTAAGAAGATATATTAATTGATTTGAGGAATCAATCAAATAAGGATATACGTGGAAACAAATACTAATATGATAAATTTATGTTGAAATCAAATCAAGTAAACCTGGAAAGATTTCATCCTTATATCCAAGGCGGTCTTCATCCTTCCACCTATATGTGTGTGTATGAAGGCATTTGTTAATTTTTTCAATACAAGACGACAAGAGAGTTCTCCACAAAATATCTTTAGTAAGATCCATATTTCTGTATCTATTGTAGGGTGTGAAATTTATATTGAGTGATTTATATTCTTCTCATATTGTACTCCCTCTTGAAGTGAAGAAGAATAAAGTTGTTGGGTCCAAGGACGCAGGCATAGTCGAATCTCGTTATATCGATGCTTTCACTCCTTTTTGTCTTTTATCTATAACTTGCGATTTTTGATTTTCTTTTTATTCTCTTTGTTGGATTGGAATTTTTGTGGTTGTCCACAGACTAGATTATTGGAAGTTTTGCTTATGTTGTGCAAAACTCTGATATTTCACTACATTTCTAGCCATTGGTGTTGATTGAATGAACAAGGAAACATCAAAAAATAAAGTACGAAATACTACTCAAAAGGTAAAATAAACATCATAAAGAGACTCAAAACTAGGTAAAAAAATATTTAAATTTATCCTTTAGACAATATAAGTACATCTTCGAATATTACATTTTTAGCGAAGGTTTAGGCTATCACTGAACTTCATTAATTCTTACTACAACTTTTGTATTTCGTATTGGAATTCCTCATGATAATGTAAGATAAAGCCGACCAAGATTGTTAAAGACATAAATGTGGTTTATGTATCCACATTCGAATAGTAGAAAAATGCTTTCATTTACAAAGTCAGCTATATGTATATATGATAATACTAGTCCATGCTATATATGCAAACCAAAAGTGCATTGGATATTTGCAAATAATAAGAAACTATAAAAATATTATTGATTCAACATAAAAAAAGAAAATAATAAAGTATAGATAAATAAATAAACTTACTAGATGGGGGGTTATTTTGTGGCCACTATTGGAAGAAGATACTAAAAATGTTGTGAAGTGATACATAGGGAACTAGGAAAAAGATAAACGAGAGATGTGAAATAGAACATGTGAATTGTATATCTACAAGGGTATTATAAAGCTCGGATGAAATAATTTGGAAAATCTTCTTTGCGATTTCTGTAGATAATCTAGCCTATTTTTTAGTCTTTAATTATTTGATTAACTGGATAATATACTTTTTGAATATGTATTTATAATGGCAAGATAGAATAACATGAAAACTTATCTTTTTAGGTTTCGTATATTTGTTATTGACCAATAAAAACTTTAGCTATGTTAATATTTTTGTATATATATTGAAAAGTTAAGGCAGAATAATATGGAAAAAACTTTTACCATAGTTTTTAGACATATAAGAATATATATTTAAGACTTCTAGGTTTTTTCTTTTGTAATTCAATCTTTGCCGCGTGAATTGAAATATTATGTGTAGTTGAATATTTTAAGGACTTGATGGTCGAATCAAAATATTGTCATCTATTCTAATTATATTTCCTTTTTTAGTTTACTTAATAAATCTTTGACCATTTAAATCTTTAAAATGCTTGGAATTTTTTGGTCTAACCAATTTTTTTATTCTATTCGAACTATTAAAAAATATGTGTGTGATGACCCATCTCCTCAACCCTACACTAATACATCATCGGTATTCACGTATCGTAAATCCATGTGCTGGAGAGGTAGATTATCATGTGGTAAAGACAATAATAGAATCTCACATCTTATTCAACACATAATTATATATATGAGTAGTACATGGAGTTACTCCAAATTGCTCTATCAGAGTTCTCGTAGGTACAAATCCAGCCGAGATAGTTATAACTACAAATCCTTACAAATGCCCGGTAATACATAATACAAAATACAGACATAATTGAAAGTGATAGATAACTTCAATAAAAGACCCAAATTGCTCCATGCTCCAAACAATCTAACTACTTGGCTGCTCGAAAAATAAGGCATCCGGAGTTTAAGGGAAAAGGGAAATAAACTCCGGGTCAGTCATGGGACTGGTGTAAGAAACTTAAATACGGATCTTTGAAAAAAAAGGTATCTCATAAGACCACGCCGCATAAAAATACGGAAAGGGTTTTTAACTTATGATAACTAAAACTTTGCTATGCAAAATCAAGGAAAATTATTTTTAATGACATTCTTTTGAAAATACTTTTCAAATCAACTTATGAATCTTAGCCATAATAGTTACATTGATTAAATTCCAGCATACTAGCTACAAAGTAGATTCTACAATCAAACTCTTGCGAGGCTCGTATTAGGAGTTGGGTTCCATACATTGGCAAGGTGAGGGACTACCTTCCATACATTACATCTCTAGCAGAATGTACCGAGGATGACAACTTTGAAACCTCAATGAATTAGAACTGGCCTACCCACAGACCCATTTGGTGATGGATAGAACCGAATATGACATCATCCCAGTCGTAACCGACCTATCCGAGATCCCATAGCATACACCACATACGTGAGATATAGAGAGTAATCTAGATCGGTGATGACCATACCCTAATGGT